>CM058233.1:89294781-89894781 GCA_030180135.1 Orychophragmus violaceus | reverse complement strand
TTTTATTTCCCAGGATATGTCACATGTAGCAGGGAAGAACAAAAAAGAACTTCAAGCTATGGCAAAAGGACGAGTAGAAGATAAGAAAGGTTTGCACTTCTTTGCTTGATGGTTGTGTGATTCATTGTTGTACGTGTTGCTATCTTGATTCTGAAATTACTGTGGCTTCTTCTTTGATAGCAGAGCAGAACATGAAAGAAGAGTACCCGTTTTCTCCTCCTAAAGTCAAGTATGCCTCTCGTTCTTCATAGTTATTCTGTACAGTGATACCATACATTCTTTTACTCATTTCTTATCCACATTTCTTGCAGAGTTGAAGACACACAAAAAGGTGAGTCCTTTGCTTGTTATGTTATATCTGGTTCCTCTAGCTTACACCAGTAGTTATAGATCACCATCTTGAAAATGGAATCATCTACATCTTGCAAGTACGAACCTAACTCGAATGTCCAAAATTGAAAATCCCCCAAAAAGGCCCAATATTTGCCATTGTGTGTTTACTGGTATATTGTTCCCTTTTACTATGTTTTGATATATGCTTTGTGGTTAGAGTCTCATACAGACAGGAGTTTTGGAGGAAAGAAACCTGTTACCCCGGCAAACAACTCTTTGGTTGAATTGAGTAATTACAACCACAAAAGAGAAGAGTTCGACCCTGAATATGACAATGATGCTGAGCAGCTCTTGGCTGAGATGGAGTTCAAAGAGAACGATACTCCTGAAGAACATGAGCTGAAGCTGCGTGTGTTGCGTATCTATTCGAAAAGGTACTTGTTTTAAGATCACAAGGAGAAGAAGTATCCTCTTTTCCGCCCATGCTAGATTGCTAATGCAGGTGAGTCTGATATATGTAGGCTTGATGAGAGGAAACGTAGAAAGGAATTCATACTAGAAAGAAACCTGCTGTACCCAAATCCCTTTGAGAAGGACCTATCTCAAGAGGAGAAAGTGCAGTGTCGGCGTTTAGACGTTTTCATGCGTTTTCATTCAAAAGAAGAGCATGAAGAGCTACTCTGCAGTGTTGTGAGTGAGTATCGCATGGTGAAACGGCTCAAAGATCTTAAGGTAAGGAGTAAGGACATTGCTACACTCAAACTGTGCGTTTGGTTGCTTAGATGTGACTCATTGTGTTGGATTGGGCGGAGCAGGAAGCCCAAGTGGCAGGGTGTCGTTCGACGGCTGAAGCAGAGAGGTATCTGGGGAGGAAGAGGAAGCGAGAGAACGAAGAAGGGTTGAACAGAGGGAAAGAGAGCGGCGAATTTGGTCAGGTTGCGGGGGAAATGGGGTCTCGACCTCTTGTGCAAGCATCTTCAAGTTATGTGAATGACTTGGACCTGATTGGGTTCACGGAGTCGCAACTGCTGTCTGAATCCGTGAGTGTCTAGATACTAAATACTTGGAACAAGCGTAAGATGAGTCTTCTGTTGTAACTGAAAGAAGAGTTGTTTGTTTTTGCAGGAGAAGCGTCT
Organism: Orychophragmus violaceus; assembly: GCA_030180135.1. Taxonomy (NCBI): domain Eukaryota; kingdom Viridiplantae; phylum Streptophyta; class Magnoliopsida; order Brassicales; family Brassicaceae; genus Orychophragmus; species Orychophragmus violaceus. The sequence goes on along the minus strand of CM058233.1, from coordinate 89,893,312 downwards.
TTGCAACGAGGCCAAGCTGGTTCCACCGGTTTATCTACAGATGCAACAAGTGATGTCACATCAGATATTCAAAGGGAATGTTACAAAGAAGTCGGATGCTTATAGTCTGTTCAAGATTGATCCGACTAAAGTAGACCGAGTTTATGATATGCTTGTGAAGAAGGGTATTGCCCAGCTTTAAGGCTTGGTGTTGTATCATGTATGTATGTGTGAGCTCTATTGAGTTATTTGTCGACATTCCCTTTGTTTGTTACACATACCTTAACCTTAGTTTATAATAGAAAAAACGTATACGCAGATATTTTCTTCCGTTTTTGAGAAAAGAGATAGGGTACAGGATAGCCACACAATCTAAAGCCAAATGTTAAGTATATAAAAAAAAAAGAATCAGACTCCTACAAGGAAGAACTGAAATGATGATGTCTCTCCTCAAAATGAAAATATCTTGTCTGCAACCTCACCTCCATTTGAGCAGTAGCCGATTATTAGGAGCAGCTAATGCGTTTCCGAGCTCAAGCATAAGTTGCAGAACACCATGCGGCGTTCAGTGCGAAGCAGCTAGAAGAAGAATAACGGTGAAAAGTAGCAGAACCAGGCTTGAAAAGACACAACCTTTAGGTTTGGAGAAGAAGGAATGGAGATATGCTTTGGTGACTGGTGTCTCTTTAGGGTTGATGATGGGTTTGGTACTGGGAATGGATGCAGAAAAGGCGATGGCTTTGGGTCCAGAAGGTCCTTTGATGGAAGAGTTTTGGGACAACGTGAGAAGGTACGGTCTTTATGCTCTCACCGTCAGCACGGGAGCTCTCTCGGCCGTGTTTGAGCCCATCTTCGAACTCCTCAAGAACCCAATCTCCGCCATTCTCATTGTGATCATATTAGGTGGAAGCTTCTATATCGTCTCCCAAGTCGTCTCAGCCATGATTGGTGTCAACGAATTCGCTTATGATTATGGATATTGAGATTGACCAACAACTAGAGTTTGTTCTCTTTCATTAATACTCTCTTCTACATGTTATGGTCATCAATACTCTGCTTATGATTATTTGATATTTGTTATACAATCAATGAACGAGTCATGGACATTTTATTGGACATAAAGGGACCAAATTTTGTACATTGTAAAGCTCTTATAAGATGGAGATTTGGGTTCAAATCTTTCAATCGTACTTGTGAGACTCTTCAGGCCGTCCGGCGACGTAATCCATGATTCCCTCGCCGGTAGCTTCTTCTGAAAGTTGTTGAAAGCCACCGAAGGTAATTGCCATGGCTAAGAAGGCGGCCGTTGACGCAAACAGAGGCCAGAAATAAGCTAATATGTCGAGAATTCTGGGTGCTGCGTACACGAGAGACGACACAACGACGCTGACGACGATTGCGAGCATGAAATGGAATTTATATTCCATAAGTCTTGCTTGAATCTCCATTTCTTGTTGATCGAACTCGGGGATAGAGAGAGAGAGAATAGGAGAGATGTTGAAGCTAAAAGCTCTGATGATTGCAATTTGTGAGGAAGGAGATTGAGATGGTTTTAAATGTCAAAGTAGGTACCTTTGGCTTTGTTGATCAACGCAAGTTCTCAGGTCCTTTTCTTTAGTGGCTGTGTGCTTGGTGAAGATTCCCTTGTTTTCCATTAATTTAACGGAGGGATTCATGATTACTCTACCTACAATGACAAGAAGACCCCCCACAGTTTAGAGAATGTGAAGGGACATAATCGTCATTTTATGTTTGATGGAAGAGGCATTTGAGATGCCTTTTGTCCGGGGAATGGGTTTCGTCTCTTTTCTACATCTTCATTACCAAACACAAAGACTTTGTTTAAAATTAAGACAATAATGAAGGAATAGGAATAGAATCGCTTTGCAAAGTTTCTTCCTTTTCATCATATCCAATGGAAAGGCATCAACTTTCTCTTCTTTGTTTACATTACAAAACTCCACTTTGTCATTACCACACAATTGACTCGTTTAACATTAACGAATTTAATTTAAAAACCCTTAACTATCAGATAACAGTGTGACATTTTCAGCTAATAGGTTCCCAAAATCAAACCCATTAAAGGAACTGTAAGCTGAACACTTTACAGTTTACAGATCACAAGATCTTTCTTCTGAACACAACTACACAAGATTCACAAATGACTAGACTGAATTGTTATCAAAATTCTCTCCCATCTGCTACTCAGCTGTAATCCATTGCGAGATTCAATTTTATGCAACAAAATGACTATGAAGCCACATCATTGGTTATCTACCTCTACTATTGTCTGCAAAGATGGCTTCCATTTCCGCTTGCAGCTACCATGATTCTCTGGGAGCTTAAAGGAAACGCCTTCTGCACTGTTCAACAGTAGCAGCTCGAGCTGCTTCCTCGTCAGAATGACCTTTATGCACCGCCTTGTCCCAGTTTTCTGCTCAGCTGTCTCTCGAGGTGGATCCTTGGCCTTCTCTGTTGCTGTCTCATCCAACCAGACATCTCTAACTTTCTTTCCATGCTTGCAGCGCAATGTGTGAATGCAGTTTCCCATATTGCGTAGTTGATGTGATTGTGTCATGATGCCTTGACTCCTACAATTTTATATTCAGCCCTTGGACCAACGTGCGGACCATCATATGCCCACTAACTCTTTTCTTTATTACGGTCAGCTAATGTAACAGCACTTGAAAAACATATCTTGTACACATGCAAAATGTCAAACTGGGTCCCCAATATTACTTATAAAATGAAACATAAATCAATAGCATGCTTTCTAGGAGGTAAAGTCAAACTGCCACCTCTCATCATTAAAGTCAATAGGAGGATAATGAAGAAAAGACCGTGAACTAAGGAGAAGAAGACGTAATCAGCTCTCTATTGTTTCAAATGTGTATTACCCTGAGTTTGCTAGCATTACAAAAATATTTCCCGATCCAGAAACTTCCGGTATGGTGATAAAGAAAGCTAAATAGCGAATGAAACTCAAAGCCACATAGACATATCAAAGCTACATACCAAAGACGATGAGAACTATGCAAAAACTTCTCCAGATGAACGTCTAGACTCCAACCATGCCTTTGCCGCAACACTAGTAGTCAAAAACCAGCCAACCTTGTCTGGAGCTTCATGGAAAGGAGCATTTAGCTCCTTTAAGTGAGACTCAAAAACAGCTGCTAAACCTTTGTCTGAGTATTTGTGTTTCCCATGTCCAGTGTTGATTCCAAGCAACGGAGGGAACTCTTCTCCAGATGTCAGAGCCGCCTCTGATAAGTCGTTCATCCAAACATGAAGAGCGGTTAAGGCTGCACCAAGAGAGAGACTTTTCAGATGTAAGGACCATTGGGTCGCAGATTTTGATTGTAGACCCGAATATATGTCATACTCCAGCCCTAGTTGTAAGATCTCACAAGCTTTTTCCAACTTATTGAGATTGACACAGAGATCAATCAAGCAATTCAAATATGCTTTCTTCACATCAGAGCCGACGGAATCAATCAACTCAGATACTTCCTTCTTGAACACACCTTCCTCGAAGCTTTCCTCTTGTACCAACATCTTTACCACGTGACCAAGCTTTGGCTTTGCCTTCTCGACACAGCCAATGAGTTTACCTATTTCCTCCCTCGGTGTCTGTGTCATTACATTCAGAAGGCAACCACAGAATCTGTCATCCGGAGTTATGCCCAGTTCCAACACTTGATCGAATGTCCTCACAACATCATCAACCTGCTTGGCTTTCCCATAACACTGGATAAGTGACGTAAGAACAAAAAGAGTAGGCTCAAAACCAGCTTCTCTCATTTCAAGCAGAGCCGCCTCAGCCTCTGAAACCCTCCCACAGCAAGAGTACACAGTTATTAGCGAAGAGAATGTCCAGCTGTCAGGAACACAAGTCCCACAACCCTTCATATCTTGAAAAATCTCAAAAGCCTCATCCACATATCCGATATCAGCACACATGGACAAGAGAGTATTGTAAAGAATAACAGTTAATTCCAATCCTTTTTCCTTCATCTCTCTGTAGATAACAAGTGCATCATCGCCATAACGAGCTCTACCATAGGCTCTAATAAGAGCAGCATAAGTACTCCAATTAGGTTCAAAGCCATTGCTAATAAGATCCTTGTGGATAATGTTGGCCTGCCAAGGCCTCTTGGCTTTACCCATAGAATCCAACAACCTATTGTAAATAACCAGATTTGGCTTCACCCCAAGAGACTTCATCTCTTCATAGATGTTGAGACACCCATCATAGTTCCCAGAATAACCATATATCCTAATCAAAGTCGAAAAGGTAACAGGGTCAATGCGCCATTTCTCAGTCCTTGCACGGTCATACAAGCTCAAAGCCATCTCAATGTTACCAGCACGCCCGTAAGCGTCGATCATAGCTGCCAAAGTGACATTATCAGGCTCACACCCAAAGGAAGGCATTTTCTCAAACCACTCAACGGCTCTCTTAGGAAAACCACACTGCCTAGCACAGCTGATTAGCGTTGTGAAGGTTGCATTGTCTGGTTTAACCCTTCTCTGGAGCATTTCTTCGAACAGCTTCTCTGATTTCTCGAGATCCTTGGATTTCCTGAACACCTTCATGGTGACATTGTAAAGAATCACTTCCCTGCTCGGTTTCAGCGTCTCAAGGAGATTGTTCAACACAAGAGGCGCAGTTTCTGGATTTGTCATGTTATTGAGGGTAACAACAGCATCTTGCTCAAATAGCTTACCACCAAACCCAGTTATCACATTACAAACATCGGCCTCGTTTGCGCCACATGCGTCTAGAGACTCGGCTAGTTTAACAAGAGAAGAATACCTTGAATCGTAAGACTTTCTACGAAGCTGAGAAGCTCTAGGACTCTTGGGATTTACCCAGGCGTATCTTTTGGTCCCCACATCTGGTAAATTCGCATCAAGTTTGGGGTTTTCGCTCTGGGTTTCTTGCGGAACCGCCTCTTGTACTGAAACATGGCTTACTTGGAGAAGGTTTCTGGATTGGAAGGGAGAAGAATTGGGGTTGTATGAGCAAAAGAAACTCCTTGGAGTGGAATTGGGATAAAGTGAGAGCAGATTGCAGAGAGGATGAGTATCATGAAGAAGCGATGAAGGAGAGGAGCATAGATGAGATGACATTTTTTTGTTACTCCTTAGCAGTTGCAGCGTCCACCTTATCCAACGAGCTACTAGATATGCAGCTTTGTAGAAGAAGAAAAGAGGGAAAGAAAGAAGCTTGTGTAGTTATACTGTTCCTGCAGGTAACTACGTGCTGTTTCTCCGGCTGAAACCCACCGCGTAGTGCGACTAATTTTTCCAGTGAACAGTGATATTTGGTTGTGCTGAAGCCCATTTTATAGTCAATAGGCCCATTAAATTATTAATGAACGCAAAATTCCCACAACACTAAGTAGCCTTGGACAATCGGAAACCCAATCGATGTTCAGTCCATCCATTCGGTTCTCGGATATTTCGATCCTATGCATAGAAGTTCCAATCGGTATAATACAAAAAATTAATTCGGTATGGTTCGAATTATGTCGGATTCGGGTCGGTATTCTACTTCAATGTAAAATCCGAATAAACCCAAAATACTTTTGGGTATCAATCGGGTTCGGTTCTTTTGTAACCAAAGTACTCAGTATAACTTTAAAAAATCCGAAAAACCCGAAAAAGATCCGAAAAATCCGAAAAAAATATCCGAAAAACCCGGAGTAAAACCCGAAATACCCGGAAAAACCCGAACAACCCAGAAATTCTGAACCAAAACTCGAAAAAATCCAAAAACCGGAAAATATCTCGCCCCAAAAAATACTAATTTATATTGTAGATTAAATAGTAATAGATTTTAATACTTATAAATGAATATCTCTTTAGCATTTTTATGTAGTTTTATTTTTTTAAATAAATTAAAAGAAGTGAACTAGTGATCTAGTAGAGTTATTGGTATAGTTCGGGTTAATTCGGGTGTCCAATTGGATATCGGTTCGGGTAATACCCGATATCCAAAGTAATTTGCACTTGGGATCCAATCGGTTATTTTGCTGGATCCGAACCCGAACCGATACCGACTTTTTCAGTGTGGATCCGGTTCGGTTCTTCGGGTTCGGTTATTATGCCCAGCCCTATCACTGAGCACTAATTTGCCTTAAAAGATAGAAATCAAACTCTCTGGCTTAGAGAGACAAAGGAATTTCTCAACCAATCGTTTTGTAAGTTCCTATTTTTTTTTTTTAACGCTGATACAGATTATGAGAACTATTACAAGGACAATTTTACAGATAATACTACCTCCGCTCCACGAGAATCCACCACGACCACGATGAACGGCTCCACCTCCTCCTGAAAACTTCCTTGTAAGCTTGCCTCCACTAATCTGTAGAAATTGCACCTTCAGGGATTTGAACCTGAGACCTGCTGGTGTAGAAGCATTAATGAACCTTTGGTCAAACCACTGGACCAAAGGGGCTTCCACTGTAAGTTCCTATTTTGATGATAAAGCGAAATACTATTATTGGTTTATATTTAAGAAATGAAACAGTGTTCTTTAATGTTTACAATTACAGCTCCAAAATGGACAACGAAATGGAAATGGCTACCAAACAAAATACTAAAGATCATTCCTTCCTTATTTTATTCTCCTATCACAACATTACACGTAAACATCTCTGTATTTCTCGCATTATTATTTGTATAAGAAAAAGAAAGATTGAAGAAAAGTAAAGATTTAAAGTGAGTGAAAAGGGAATGAGTCATATCACATGATGGAGCAGCTTTGTGGGTTTTCTTCGCTGAAGTAATCGCATCTGGTGAGATGGCATTGTCGGTAACTAGGTGGTGGACCTCCTCCCCAGCTATCATAGACTGGTCGTCCGTAGCACTCGTACGGTTGAGGCGGCGGCATTCCATATCCATTGAACGCTGGCCCACCTCCAAAACCGTCGTAGTATGGCCCACAACACATTGCTATGGGCTGCCCCTGGGGCATCATCGGCACCATCTGTGGTGGCGGTCCAGGCTGCTTCGGGGCTGGAGCAGGTGCCGGTCCTGGTGCGGGTTTGGGAGCCGCAGGTTTCTCGGATTCTTTTGGCTTCTCGGGTTGCTTAGGCTTCTCAGGATCCTTGGGCTTTTCGGGCTGTTTAGGCTTCTCCGCTTCTTTAGGCTTTTCAGGTTGTTTAGGCTTCTCAGCCTCTTTAGGTTTCTCAGCCTCCTTAGGCTTCTCGGCGGGTTTGGGAGCATCTTTGGGTTTTTGTGCAGGAGGTTGGGGTTGTTGCTGAGGCTGAGGTGGTTTGGGTGGCTGGACGATCTCGATGGTCTTGATAGAGCCACCACCTTTAGAACAGAGTTTGTCCATGATCCTCTCAGGGCTGCAGCAAACCACCTTGATGATGACTATGTTGGATTTTTCATCGAACAGTTGGTCTCTGATTTCTCTTGTTCCCAATCACACAAAACATCATCCACTCAGTCCATTTCTTCAACAGTGAATCTAATCAAAATATAAAAATAAAAAATACAAAGAAAGAAGGAACTCACGAGGGAATTTGCAAAGAACCTTCTTGACCTTCTTGTAACATTTGGCACAATCAAGATCCACCTTCAACTTCATCATAGTTACCTGTTTATTGGATATCGACATCACTATAAATCCTCAGCTGGTTCAATATACTTGTAGATTTGACGTTTCTTAACATCTAAATTACTGGGAAAGAAAAAAGGAAGAACTGATTCGATTCCAAGAATCAAAATAAAGAGAGAGAGATTCTTGCTAATAAGTTCCACAAAGTTAACCCTTTAAACTCGATCGCATTTTATTAGTCCATACAAAACAAACACATTCCACATATAAAAAAATCAAGAAATGAGCAGAAAAGGAATATTGAAGCTCCATTAGATATTAAATTCTAAAGAGCCACAATATAAAAATCACAACTTTCTCTGTCTACTGAAAGAAAAGCAAAATAAGAATAGAACCTTTTCCTTGCCCTTCTCGGCCATGGCTTTGGAACGGTGAGCTAAGATCTGAGATCTGACGATGGCTTTGAGTCTACTTGAAGAGAGAGAGAGATGGATGGCGGTGAGAAGTGTAGCTTTTTATAACAGAGAACTCAAAGCTGACTCAACCAATGACATGACGACACGCCTACGCAGTTGGCATCCATTTTTGATTTAATCAAAAACTTTGGGAGTAGTAAGTACAATAATGTATCATTGAAAAAAGGGAAACCCTTTCACATCTCTAACTTTCATAGTTGCCATTAATTGCCCCTGACCAACCTTACTTTCTTGTTTTCTTTTTTCCGAAATGATATTTACAGATTTACTGAACACCTAATGTTACTTTTTGTTTTGTCTGATATTAGTAATTAAGATGAAAAGTTAGCATAGAATACTATTTAAGGCATGAGTCGGCGGCTATTTCAATCATTCTTCCTTCAACGAAACTCTTTGTCTCCTTCTTATCATTCTAAAAAATGGTAGAGAATCTCTGTAATTGTTTATCCAGGTCTATTAATCTAAACCACTCCAACTTCAACAGTACCACATCACATGGTTTGTAATCATCTAATCTAAACAGGCAGAGTGACATAATTTTGTATTTTCATTTAGTCTATAGTATATCACTAACAACAAATAGAACAATCATCAATTCTTCATACGTAAGAAGAAGATAGAATGAAAGAAAACAACAAAAAAAGGAGCTGGAAGATTCGTCACATGCGGATTTAGTTGGTAGAATAAAAAGTCTAACAAATGGGCCCTTTTGTTTCTTAAACCTCATCTGAAAAAGACACTTAAGAATTATGGTAAATATTAAATAGATGGGGCAGCCGATGGCAATGTTAAGATAAAGAAGAAGAAAAAAGAATACTCTTCTAGTTCTTGCTACATCTTCTTATATCTAAGCCCAACATCAATATTAAAACCCCATTTGTTTCCAACTGAGGAGCAAATGGTTGGATATTGTTTAAGCCCTTGTTTAATTGGCAATGTATGAACTCATCTTTACCATAGCCGGAAGGAACTCTAAGATATTCCATGCTCTATTCAAATTTTTTTTTTTTTACAATTTTATTTATATACTAACAAAATCTAAATATAAAAATCATACAAAACAAAAATAATATAAACAGAAAAACAAAAACAAAAACTTAAAAAATAGAATTTTATACACTAACAACTCACATAACTTTTTATTTTTAGATATTTCACAAAAAGTTCTATAATACATATGAAATATTTATATTTTCATAAGTTTTTTATAAATTTTTGGGATCCTATATAAGTCAGGACCTCATTCAAATGTTTTAAAAAAATAGGTTCAAGTCCTACTATGTCTTTACCTATTATATATTAGTGTTGTCCTTTCAAATTTTCAATTTGAAATCTTAATACTCCTCTTAAAATTGATGATTTTTATTAGTCTGTCTCAAACTGAATTTCACTTTTGTCTTTTTCAGATCAATAAGTCCAACAAAAAAATTTTACGTTCTTATAAAAACATATATATGTATATCTTTATATTAATTGGAAAGTGTTTTGGTTTTATATTCATTTTAAAAATTGCTGATTACTAATTTGTTAATAATGAAATTAGATTAATTATTGTATTATTCTTAATTTATATAGGTAATTTTATTATGATTTTTTAATTTTATTATAGAGATATAGATAAATTTGGATAAAAACTGAGATGATAAAATGAAATACTTATGAATATTTTTTTTAATTTTATTTTGCAAATATGCAGAAACTTGAATAAAAATGAAAAAATAAGGTGAGATGATAAATATGAAAATTTATAACGATTTTTAATTTTATTTTTGATATATACATAACTTTCCATAAAAAATTAAGATTATAACTATGAAAACGTTTATGAATATTTAAATATTAATAAATATATATATTTTAAATTTTATATAGCAAATTCGTATTATTTACATTATTTCAAATTTGCATATATAAATAATAAAATATTTTAAATAAGATATTTATGTGTTCATTTTTATACATAAAATATATTACTACAATTTATTTTATTACTATTTATTTTATTTATAATATATATATATATATATATATATATATGTGTGTTTATTAATTAAAAAGTGTTGTCGTTCAGTTAGAAGTAGAACACTTTATTTTGTGTTCTAACAACCTGCATTTTTGTGTTTTGTTTCAAGTTGATTTGTGAGGGATTTTGAGTAAAGAAGATAAATCTAAAACGTGTCTTTTTCATTGCACACACACATACAAAAACACTCTTATATATTTAAAGAGAAATTTCTAGCTATTATCTCCGTTGCTAACAACTCTAATAACTCTCACTAGCTATTCTTGATCAATGTTCGAAAACTCGCTAGGCGTTAGTCGGACGGTCGAGTTGGGCCTAGCACCTAGTAAAAAAATCGGAGATTAATCAGGGATTACGCGGAGCAGAATTTTAAGACATATATCTAGTTTATGCATATATATATATATATTACATTTGCTATTAATAAGACAATTAGAAGGCACAGCCTAGTGGTTTGCCCGCTTGTTACTGTCATATAGCTCAGAGTTCGAATCTCCTCACCCACACTTGTAATTGATTTTTCAGAATTATCTTTAATGAAGGGCAAAACGGTAAATATCACATCGTCTTCTTCATCTTACTTCTCTGCAACCCTAAAAGCCATTAACAAACCGCCGTTTCCTACATTTTTCCTTCGTTTTTTCACTTTTTCCTTTTATTTTAGGCTATTTTTAGTGGAAATCAATAGATCTAAGCAAATATATAAGAATTTTTAAGAAAAAACAAGTTAAAAAAAAAACAGAGCTGCCGATTTTATCACCGATTTGTATCGAATCGCCGCCGAACGCCTCGCCGGCGACTACGCGGCCGCAGAGTCCGCGTTTTCGATCATTGCTCTTGATACTAAGTTATAGCTTAGTTTTAAAAGCAATACAAAAGGCTAATCATCATAGCTTCAACTACTCCATTTGAGTAAGTATACTATTTTATTACTCTGATTTCTTTAGTTGGTTTGGGAACAAAATAAGCATCATTCAACAAAAAGTGTTTTTGGTTTTATATTCACTCTCAAAATGGTTATAAAAATGAGATTACAAATATAAAATATCTATAAAAATTTTAATTTTAATTTTGGATATATACATAACTTGAATAAAAAAACAATAAAGTAAGACGAGATAAAATATTTATGAAAAAAATAGTTTTATTTTCCAGATATACACAATTTTCAATAAAATAAATAAAATAATAAAATGATAAATATGAAATGTTTATAAATATTTTTAAATATTAATAAATAGCGCTTCTAGATTTTATATAATAAATTTATATTTTTATATAAATTCAATATTTAAATAAGATATTTATATATTTATTTTATACATAAATATATATAAATACAATTTATTTCATTACTATTAATTTTATTTATAATATATTATAAAATATCTTATTAAATATAATAATGTGTGTATGCTTGATTATAAATAATCTCATATAAATTTTATAATGTTATTAATGTTATTAAATTAATTTGATAATTTTTGGTTTTTATAAAATTTAGATTTAATAATAGTTTTGTTCGCACATGGTGCAAACAAATATTAATTGAGAAGTGTTTTTGACTTATATTCACTCTCAAAACAGCTGTTTACTAATTTGTCATTAATAAAAATAGGTTAATTATTGTGTTAGTTTTAATTTATATTAATACTTTATTATGTTTTCAATTGTATTGTGGAAATATATATAACATTTGAAAAAAATAAGATGATAAATATGAAATATTATGAAGACTTTTAAAATTTTCTTTTGAACATATACATAAACTTGATTAAAAAATACAAAAGTAAGATTAGATGATAAATATGAAAATATTTATGAATATTTTTAGTTTTGTTTTAGAGATATAGTTATTGTAGATTATACAATTTTATATAATTAATTTATATTATATATAAATTCAACATTTATAAAAATTCTTAAATTAATAAATATGATTATTGTAGATAATTTAATTTATATAGTAAATTCGTATTATATATAAACATTATTATACTTAATTTGTTTATTAATTTTTTTATAATAATTCAAAAATAAAATTAAAAGCAACAAAATAAATTATAATTATATTTTTTTGTGTCAACAAATAAATTATCATTATATATTTATATTTATATGTATTAAGATGATCAATATAGAATTTTTATTAAAAATATTTAATCGTTTATATATATATATATATTTAATGTTTATGCAAATAAAAAAATTAACTATATAAAATTGTATTTTCTATAACAAACCGCTAAAATCTGCGAGCTTGTGGATAATTCATTCATGGCTCGCATGTGTGGGCTTAAAAGAGGGCCGTCGTAGCCCACACTCATTTTGCGGTATTTTTGGAAGCCTAGATTGGGAAAACCCTTATCTCGCAGATCGTCAGTTTCCTCCGAAACCCTAGCTAGCTTTTGGGGGATCTTTGATCTCTGGAACCTGAGACGACAACCGTTTTTGGCCTCTTTAATCACCACGTCCAGAGATTTCTGACTCGTGCAGCTTTCATTGCGCTCTTCTACACTTAATTTCCAACGCCTCAACTCCGAACGTAAAGTCGATCGGGGCTGATGCCCTATAAGTAACTCCGACCCATGTAAGGGTTCTCTTTGCCACAATTTTTTCCACATTCGAACGCATTTCTACACAACACTAAATACCATTTCTCCCGTCAACAAAAAAATGACACATGTTGATGTTGTCGCCGTCCCAGCAAACGTTGAGTACTCCACATTCTTTGATTTGGAGTTGGGGAGGTCGTCGCAGAAGGTGGTCGGTTGCTTTCTTTGCAACCACTGGAATGCACGCAACTTCAAGAAATTTGGGGAGTTCATGGGCATCGTCTTCCTTCTCTTAGACAAGCATGTACTTTTTCCATTTTTCCTTCAACCCCTCCCCGTCACCGATGTACAAATGATCCGCGATATGTACAATTTCAACCACCACTAACTTCACCTTTCCACATGACACCTTGAACCCGAACAACAACATGGACTTGAACCCTCACACCAACCAAGACTTGAACACGCACACCAATAGGGATTTGAACCCTCACACAACCCGAGACTTGAACTCGCACAAAACAAGGACTCGAACCCGCGACATGCTCAATCAAAGCCGTTAATTACAAACAACGTTTCCGGTTTAAGAGACATCCTATCTTTTATGTTATTTCGAGCACATAGCCAACATTACTTAACTTAAACTATCTAGGAAGACAATATTAACAAAGGACTCGCGTCCCGGAATTGAGAAAGAGCAAGTGGAGATCACGAGCGGTCCTCACCTTAGCTTATATCTAAGTTTCGACGACAGGTCTGACTAGAGAGAGAGAGAGACGAAACGGAAGCATGAAACAGATCTACAAACGTTTAATGGATCAGATCGGATATAAAATCAAAGATCGAGTGTAGATCTGAGATCTAGAGATCTAACCTTAAGAACGCGAAAACAGAGGATTCAACACTCAAATGAGTCTAGAAGGCGAGAGGTAGGGGTTCGGGAGCGAAAACGGGGTCGAGTAGAAGATTTCATCGAAACTCAGTTTTCCAACGAGTTCTTCGACACAAGGAGGCGGTGATAGGCGGCTCCAGTGGTGGTTGTTTGGTGGCTGGTCGTCTCCACTCACGAACAGGGCTTTGCTTCTCTAAATTTGTGAAAAATAAGAAGGGTGCACCTCTTTTTATAGTGAAAAGGGAGTGGACCTTGGACTTTAAAATGAGCTTAAATAAATAAATAAAAAATGTCATTATTGGCTTGAATAAAAAAAAGAAACAATATTAATGGCTCTAATTAAGAAACGTCATTAATACTTGAATCAGAAAAGATAATGTCATTTAAGGATTTCAGCTTAAGAACTTGGGCTTGGTTTCTGATTTTTTTTTTACAACCCAATTGGGCAAAACACGGACCAGTACAATAAATCAAGTCTACCAACTTCAAAAACTTACATGCTTGTTAAGCCCTGTTAAAAAAAGATAATTATAATTTTATTTTTATATTAACAAAATCTTGATATAAAAAACTATACTAAGAAACAATATAAACAGAAAGATAAAAACAAAAGGAAACTTTAAAAATAGAATTTTATACACTAACAACTCACATAATTTGTTTTCTAAAATATTTCACAAAATTCTATAATAAACATATAAATATATATTTATAAATTTTAGAGGTCCTATCTAAATTGGAGCTCCATTTAAATGTTTGAAAAAATGTGCTCAAATCCGGCAACGAAACTATACATGAATTTACTCATTAGAAAGAAAAAAATATTTAAGAGCCATACCACTGAAAATTGAATACTGACTTGAGTTTTTTTCTTCTTATGTTTATTTATAAAGAAGTATTTTGTATTTCTTTAGCCGTAAATTGACAAAATCAAAAGTAGGTCACATTCGTGACTTGACCTTGCGACAACGATTTTCTCGAGTGCGCTCTTCTGCTTTAGCCTCTCTATATCTGCCCAATTCTGCGTTTCTACAATAACAGATTATATCAAATCATGTACAAGAATATTGCTATAGCTGTAAATGGATTAACAATGGCATATGCTTCTCCGATTGAAAAACATTTACAGACTACAACCAACTCCTAAGATCACAACTGAATTAACGATATTGAACGTGATCCTGCTCAATTGTAAATGCAATTGGGGATTTATAAAAATGGTAAGCAAATATGTTAACAAGCAGAGTGCTTCTTGAGCCAAGGCATCTAATCAAAAATGTAAGCTCTCACCAACATGGGTCAGCCAAGTCTATGTTTCCTCACCTGCAAAAGCCAGCATCAAACTTTCACCCACAAATTACTAACAAAGCCATCGGGTCTATAAGACAAAGGAGCAAAGAACCTGCCTCGATGCAGTGCCTCTTCCACAAGCTGCTGCTTGTCAATCTAAATACACCAGAAGAAAGATCACAAATACTGAAATGCTTTTCAGCTGAACCAATCCAATTTTTGAAAGGTCTATCTTTGCCTGCAAGCTGATATACCACAGATTTCCCCTTCAAAAAGATAGGGAAAGAGCTTACCAAAGAAAGCATGGCTGCTAGTAATAAGCAAATCAAAACATAATATCACATTGGTATCTCTGCACATTGGTATCGCTGACTCCAGCTATATGATCCAGTATAAAAAAGTGAAACGCTTCTCTAAATGATATATGAATTTCAAGAAATGTATTCAGATACCTGAAGGAAGAATTTCGACTAATGGGGGGGTTAACACTAAATCTTGAGCTCTATACAATACTAAAAACAAATCAGCGTGAGTTGAAAGGTAATAACTAATGAAAGACATCCACTTGATGTAAAACCTTGATCAGAAAGTCTCCAGACATTGCCCCCAGGTAGAGGAGAGAAGATGCTTCACTCATACCTTGCAATATAGCAAGACCAAATTCGTCGTCATATCAGGTTAATGCCAAAAACTTGTACCCGCCACCTCTTCAGAAACTCTCCTCGACATCTTTGAAATAAGCTTCTTGATAAATGAGCAATGATAAGTGGTTTATGCGAAGGGGCTTTGCCATCCCAGCAGATACCAACTCAAATACCTGTAGATACCAATGGCCATCAAGGTTTTGGAACTTTAGCTATCGCCATGTACTTGTCAACTTGTTTGTCCACAAAGTCACGAATCTGCATAAATATCAATAAAATGCAGTGATAATCAATTAGAAACTGCTCTATTGTAGATGCAACTATTTAGTGATATTTACTATGAGAGCCTGTAACCAAGATTATTCCTCACAAGAAAAGTGGACATGTCCCCCCTACCCATAGAGAGGGATACTCAAACGGGAAACTTAAAGACAATACTTTCGGCACAATATAACTCCGAAAACTTTGGAAGCGTTTACAAACCTTGTTTTTCCGCTTAGAGTCAAGGAACTGGGGAACAGCCATGGCTTTCTCCGCGTCTGTTGTTTGTTGCATTACCTGATAAAGCCCAAGAGTTTTAGAAGAGTCTTTTTTTCTAGCTTCAAACAGAAACAAGAATCGCAATATACTAATCGGAGAAAGTTAAAGAGTAGATAACCACAAAGTCACAAACCTTTGTTGCTGTCTTTTTCATTATTGACTTGTACACATCTCTATCAATTTTCTTTGCTCTATACGGGGCCATAAGCAACGATCCAACAAAATCTACAACCCCCTGTTTCAAACGATCTGCACCCCGGATATGACTTTTACGTGTCTCTTTATTCACTGTAACCTGTGACATAGAACATTCATTCGCTCGTTGGTCATGCTTCCAACTAGGTGGGCCCGTTGAACATGCAATCGAATCTTCTTCATCCTTCATATGCAAGGCACGGTTGAAAAATTCAGGATCAGCAGCAGCAGCTTGAGATTGCCATCTATCAATAGCATTATAATCCTTGACACCTTCGCTACTACCACCAGTATCAACCCATGCCCCGGTAAAAACACTGGTATCCGCAGCCCCACTTTCTCCAGAACATTCTCTGAACTTTGAATGAGATACAAGTTCATTCGAATGGCTACGCTGTGAGCAGTTATCGACTGGAACCCTTGAACTGTCAAGGTCAAGACAGGAGGCAGAAAAATCATACCAGTCCCGAACTTTGCAGTTCCTAGAGTCTATCTCTGACATACAATCTTGTCTTCCTGAGACATTGCCGGGAAACTTTTTCTTGAACTCAGATTCGTCCATTTTTGCATACTGTTCTCGCCTGGCAAATTTATGAAACGAGGGAATCTTAGGTAGCTGCAATGAAGTACTATGATAGGCCTCAGAAAATGCCTGCAAGAGAAAAACATAGAACTTATTTGTTCAACAAATAAAGAAAGAAAAAGATGATTAGGAGGAAAAGACCATTCCCGTCATCAGAGAAAACAAACACATTCACAATCATCTATCAATGGTTTCACTACTTTCGAAGATAAGAAAAACTTGCCTTTGCAGCTGCTTCAGCTGTTACACGAGCAGCTTCAGCTGCGGCAAATACAGCCTTTTCTTCCTCTGACATAGGTAGCTGGTTGTCCTCAAGCTCTCCATCTGTTGTAACATCGTTGCCATTGCTGAGCTTTCCCTTGCTGTATGTATCCTCACTATTCAGTTTTCTTCTTATTCTAGAGATATTTGTAGTATTTTTTTGTCTCAGTGATTTCATTTCACTACTGGATTTTTCTTTCCGGTAAAGTTCCAGCCAAACATTAACAAGCTGACTTGCAATGGCACGGATATCACGGCTTGTGTGGGCACAAACCTTTTCTTTCACAGTCTTCCCAATGCCTGCACCAGCAAGTGGAAGTAAGCAACTTAGAGAAAATTAAAATTAATAACAGAAATAAAATCACAAAAACTGGTTGCACGTGATATCGAATACCTGAGAGCCTCACAGCAAAGAGATCACTCGTAACTCGAACAAGAATATGTACACAATGACGTAAAAGCTGGGTTCCATTCTTCCCCATCGAATCCTAATAGAGAAATATAGATAAGCAAAATTCAAGATTACCAGGATATAAAATTCAAAATATAAATAATTCAAATATCAAAATATAAAAGCAAATGAAAGTTGTACTCTTCACTTTGAGGAAAAAGGTCACTAAGCTTACCAGGATCCAAGAGTTCAGCACTGCAAGCCCTTCTTTGGTACCTGCAAATGATTTCAAGATTTCACCAGGTAGGTTAAGCATCTCCTTGGCTAAATGCAAACGCCCAACAGTTGTTTTTGCAGAGAAGAACATGCTCCGAAGCAATGATTGCCTGGCCAACACATTAGACAGCTCAACAACTTCAAGCCTCTTTATTAGGTCTCTGACTTCATCCCTTACAGATACAGATTTCCTCTGCGCCTTTTCTAGTATTTCTATCTCGGCTGTGTAATCATTTCCAGTTCTAAATATATCAATTATACGCACAGCTTCCCGGACTCCAGTCATCATTGCACCACCAACAGTGTCAGGATGCTCTTTGCATGTTGCCTCACCAGCAAAAAACAAACGATTCTGAACAGGCCTTCCCAGTACATCATAATCTTCACCAGAGGCACCAATAGCAACATATGAGTAGGCACCATAACTATAAGGATCAGTGCCCCAGTCAGTAACTACAGATGCAACAGGATCAGGCACCAGATCCCCACCAAAAAGCTTCCGAAGAACCATCATTGCATGATTCACATGCTCAGACTTACTCTTGTCTTTATAGTCAAACGCAGCCTTTCCAACCACCAACGCTATCAGAACAGGAGCACCAACAGTTTTTTTTACATTCCAAAACATAAAGCACTCACCTCTTTGATCTGTTTCCTCAGCAGTTGCCCCAAAATAATCCAAGCTATCATCCCAAAATACCTTTGAGAACTCCAACACAACTTTATTTAGAACTCCAAAACCAAGTTGTTTGATTGACGAATATTTCCAGTCCGGCAAGGGTGGTGAAAACTTAATGGTTTCTGCTTTCAAGCACCCAAGAGGAACAGTTACGAGAACAGCATCTCCAAGATACTCACAGCCATTTGATGTACTAACTCTGACTTTATGCTTCCTGTTATGCATGGCAGATACATCAGAGGCATAAGATACCTCAGAAACTACTTTGTTCAAGCGAATGTCAAGTCCTTCTGCAAGCGACTCAACAACGCTGCTATAACCGCCCTTAATCATAGCATGCGGCCCTCCAAACCCGCCATAAAACTCATCTTGATTCCAGTTAGGGAGCGAAACTTCCTTGAGGACAGCAGCACAACCATATTCTGTATGAGCAAAATGCCAATTCATAACTCTTCGCTCCAAAGGATTCAAAAAATCATCTTTCAAGCTTCCAGCATGCGTAAAAGTGCCACTAGTGCCTGTTTTTGAGAAGGAAGTATCAATTGAATTGCCAAGCCCAATTCTTTCAATGTTCACCTTGTCATGTGGCATCCTCAACCGCTGGAGGCCATATTCTAGACCATCCTCGAGCGACATTTTATTTGCCCTCTCCTTGCCTATTTCCTCAACAAGCAAATCAACATCATCAATCAGACTGTTAAACTCTGCTTGTAGAGCATCATCTAATTCTGGAGGAACCTTTTTCCCTGTTATAGTATCATAAAGAGGACAGAATCCATGCAACACACTCAACTCCAGACCTAATTGGTTACAGACCAATGCCGAAGGATCTGGCATTCTTTCAGATGGCACATCAGCCTCAATTCCTGTAATTATGCTGGCCCCCAGATCCACGGGAACTGAAAGAGACGACCGGTCTGTAAATACACGACCACCTACTCTACTCCTTGCCTCAAGAACTGTGACAGAAAAACCTTGGCGCTGTAAATGACGTGCTGCTGTTAATCCAGCAGGACCGGCTCCAATAATTATTACTTTTTTCTCATCTTCAACCTCACATTGAACACAGTCTCTTCCTCTCGTGTGATTATTATTCGCAGAGGACAGTGTGCTAGACAAAGCAGGCGGCGGTACTGAAATTGTTTCAGGATGCTTTTCGACCGTAGGTGCAGTAGAATCCGCTGGTAAAGCTTTTGTGCTGACAGAATGTCTGCAGTCGTCAATAATGCTTGCCTCGCATGTTTTGCTGGTAGATCCCAACATTCCATCATTTTGGAGAGCACATTTCTTACCCTCCCTAGTCGATTCAACTGCTTTGACCTGACCAAGGATAAAAGCAACTCCGTCTTCAGAATCTGCAACAGAAGCCATAGAACTTTCTTCAAGCTTTTTACCCTGGGAGAGATCATCATCCTGACTAGTCGAAGGTCTCCCCTTCCCCCTCACGGAAGAAATCCCAGCATTTATATATCCCTGTCAAAAGCACCATCACATGCGGACTATGAGAAACCAGCACTCATTCTCTTTTGCATACAGATTAAAAAACAAACTTAGAAAAAAATCAAGCACAGAGTTTTAATAGAAGACAGGATAGAACAGCACAAAAGAGCAACCGCACAGACTTACTCTCTGATCAAGAAACTTATAGACCTCTCTGATAAGGGAAGCTGAAGGCAATTCACTCTCAGAAGGGCAACTGGTAACACCACACTCAGTGACAGGTAAGATTCGGCTGACATTTTTACTCCACATGCCTAAAATAGAATTTCTGTATCACAACAGATATCAGTTCTGATAGAAAAATGGTTAAGAAAATCTCCAAGAGGATAAAATTAAAAACACAAAAACTATAACAGTTAGAATCACATAATTGTTCCAAGTAATAAAATGGACAAAAAACAACTTGAAAATACTTGAATCTCATTAGTAGGCCTGTCAAACAGTACAGTACAGTATGTATTCACGGTTTCCCACATGAAGAAGGTAAAAATGGGATTGACATCTTAAGATATACCCTTCTCATGGATCTTAAGAAAAGATGCATTCTATACAAGATGGGAACACCAAAACCATGTATTTGGATCCATAACAGCTTTGATAAAGGAAACTAACCTGCAAACTAGATACTCCTGATGGCTGCCTTTCCGCTTCAACACGTCTTTAAGTATAATCTTCTCAATTGGACTTACCGACTGGGCTTTAAGTCCAGCAGTCACTGCAGCTGCTCTACCGATTTCAGTTTCCTTGGAAATAAATGGAACGAAATCACACTTGTCGCTTCCTTTGAAGGACTTGTCACTTTGACAATCCAGAAAGCCTTGCTCATTCTCCCAATTCATATCTCCTTCATACGCCATGTTTCCAATCTTACGCTTTCTAGCCATCCGCTCTGGACGTTGCAAGGTGGATGGCTTCCCAGCATTAGGTAATGAAATTGCATCACCCCGGAAATTTTCATTCTCGCAGGGAGTTACTGAAACCGGGGAAGCTTCAGCAGTTCCATCTTTGAGAGTATTAATTAGGATACCACCTCCGTTAGAAGCATCATGGTGAGAAGAATAATTGCATTTCTGACAGATAGCAACCTGAGTATTAGACTCAAAGGAACGATCCTCAAAATTAACTTGGATGCCACAATCACACCTAACTAATTTTTTCTCTCTGAAACAACCAGACTCTGATTCTGGATTGCCCAAGAGTATGTGCCGATCAGAAAAAACAACGGCAACTTCTCTTCTAGCAATAGGAGGATAAACATCGCCATGGACATTTGTCAGTGGTCTCTTGGATTCATCATCTGGAAATTGATGAAATACATCTGCTTCCTTCTCGCTTGACAGTGTCATGGGCATTTCTACTTTTTCATGACCGGGAGAGGCTGCCTCATCCTTACCATAAACCTTGTGCAGGAGAGTTTCAGTTTCTGAAGCACACTTTTCAATAGTATAAGAAGCACCGTTTTTGGAGATGCAATCAACTCTTTTATTCTTCGTGCTGCAATCTAAGAGGGCCTTGCGAGTGTCACATTTTAATGTTGAATCAACCATCTTCTTGACAACCAGTGTCTTTGAGCAATACGATTCAGCCCAAACCTTGGTTTTGTAGATATCATCCAAGCTCTTTTCGTTTACAGTACCATCCATGCCAAGCTCAGATGTATCGTCAGACATATCATGGCCTTCGTCATTTAGGATCAAATTAGAATTTGTCACAGTATCAGTAGGAGGAACATCCTTGTCGTTCCTAATCCTTGGGATTCCTGATCCAGCACTTTTTTTGTGCCCCTTCAATCTCTTCCTAAAACTGGCTAAGGTGTCATCCATATCTTCAGAATCCTTGCTTACAGCACTCAATTTCTTCTCCACAACCTTTTTCTGCCTCTGTTTACCAGTACTTTCTGTCTCAACTTTACTCTTATTGGCACTTTTATGCTTCATAACCTTTAAGAGAGATCTGATAGGTTCATCATCATCAGCATCGTTGTCAAACTGAACAATTTTAGATCCTCTCTTGGAACCACATTTCCTCCCCTTACCATCCATATTAATCTTCTTAATTTCTTAGACCCAACCTCAACTCCAATGTAATACTAGCTAAAAGACTCTGAAATTCGAGCAGAATTAACAAAACTCCTAAGCTTCTCACCTGAAAAATCAACCACGTATTTCACACAAAAACTCCTCGAAGCAAACAAATATACAAAGAAATGCGATAGCTAACCGTAAGAAGACAATGACTAGAAAGAATCCTTGGTTAAAAATCAAGAAAGCTGTAATCAAGATGTGCCCTTGTCGGGAGGGTTCTGAAATATCGCCCTTTCAAGTTGCCACGGGAATTTACAGCATCAATTTTTAGGGTTTTCTAGCAGAGTGAGCTCGAAACCTAGAAGCAGAGTTAAGAGAAAAATAAATGAACGACGGAAGAGACGATTGGGGCAAAGCACATACATAAAACAGAACTGAAAGCCAGAAGTAGCGGATTAAAAGGGACTCTGCCCGGCGAAGAGCACAAATTTCCGGTGAGAACTAGGTTCAAAACTGGATTTAGGGTTTACAAAACCTTCCCATTCGCTACGAGATTGATAATATGAATCGAAATTGAAATACCACAAGCAGTACCTTTTACCTTCGTCTAGATCCCAGAAGCCACGCTTCAATGTTTCAAAACCCAAGCGAACATGGTAAATCTAAATTAGGAAACCAACGATTAAGAGAAGAGTACTGCGACGTACCAAAATCAGAACGCTTATAAACGCAGCGTTTCCACTATATCGCGCTTCGGTGAAAATTTGAGAATATAAGATTGAGAAGAAAAAACTTAATTTTTTTTTGTCAACTAGATATTTCATTAGAAAAGCTCAATGGCCAAGTTACAAAGGATAAGAATCCGAGTACAGAATTATGAAACCAAATGAACGGGCCAATAATGGGCCATGATCCGATCCAGTCAGCGCGAATGGAGGGAGAGCACGCCACGCGGCGATGAGTAAGAGCCACGCGTCACCACAACTGTTGATCCGCCATGCAGCTCCAACGTTGAAAATTTTCGCAGATCGCCGGGATCGGAGGATGAACCATGTACACGAACTTAGCCTTCGCCGATCAGCCTCCTGCCGAGAGATGCGCTAGCCCACACCGCAACAAGAAGAAATCCAGCTTCGAGTATCACCGAGATCTGATAGATCGAAGGAGATCCAGCGCTGGTCGGAACAATGAGAAAGTCCGCCTGTTCGCCGTGACATCGCCGCGAATAACGAGCACAACCATAAACATCCGGATAATTAAATCCAAACAGATTTGGAAGAAACTCAAGCAAAACCCAAAGAAATCAGTGAGAAACTAGCAGAGAAGAACATGGAAGGTGGATCAAGTCCGGGATAAGGCCGAAAAAAAAAATTCGGTAAACCGCCGGAAGAAGAAATCCGATATTAATCGGAATTATTGGTACCGGAGGCAGCCAGAAAAGAACAAACAGAACAAAACGAAATATATACAGAGGGGAACAAAAGTAATCCGGTCACCGGCAAACGAACGGAAACGGAGATATCTTGAAGGTTCGCCTTTAGAAGAGAGAGGTCAGAGAGGAGAGAAGAAAAAAGTTCCCCGATTTTTACAAGAAAAAACTTAATAAAAACCTACTCAATGCATCTTACATTATATTCTTTTTCAAGAAAGCATCTTATATTCTTATGAGATTGACAAATAGTTATTTACACATTTAGATTATACTAAAAATAAATATATTGAGAAATGTAAAATTTATTTATTTATTTATTTATTGGATTATCTTAAATATAACTATCTTACTATAAATTTATTAATAATTAGAAAGCTATTAAATTTTCAGTTTCTTTTAGCATCTGCATAACCTGTTATATTTAATATATACTATTAAAACATGAAGATTTTTTGAAACTAACCTTGCCTTGACGTGTTATTTACAAATCATACCATTGAAATTTGGGCGTAAATATTTCGATTCATTAAGAGTAATTTTGCCTTTATACATGAATGTCAGATGGGTCAGACCCGGTTTTAATTCGGATAAACACGCGGATCCTATGGGTCAAAATCATGCGCATTGATTGGTAAAATTCAAAATATCTTTATTATTAATTTTTATATTTATTAGTATCCGAACATTAAATGTCTGAGAAAAAACATATTTTTAGGAAACTAAATATCCAATCATATCTTATTTGAAAATTCATGTTATTATGTATTACTTATCCTATTAAATAATTCCAAAGTATTAATATCAGATTTCAACAAAATCTATAAATTAGGAAACAAACTATTAAAATCATTAATTTTTGGAAAACTATATATTTTCAGTTATAATCATCACATATAAATTCTAAATCTTTATATCATATATAACCCAAAATATTTATAAAGTTTAAAATGTTAGTTATCAAAATATATTCATATTTTTTTTTAAATACTAATATATATATATTTATATTATAGCCAAATCTTATATATTTATTTTCGTTGATTTCTTAAGAAAATAATTATTAAATTAATTTTTATTAATAAAATTAATTATAAAATTATTTAAACTACTACAAAAACGGGTTGAACCATAAAAATTAGCCAATTTTCAATTCTAGAAGTTTTTTAAAAAATCACACGAGTTTAAAATATATATTAACTATTTTGAAATGATATATTTTAATTTAATAAAATAATAGAATTAATCTATTTTTATACTATTCAAATTTACGATGCGTCAAATTATAGCTGTTTTTAAAAAAAAAATATAAATATAGTATTTAACGGGTTATTTCATCAAACTTGCAAATTATTTATACCCTTACAAGACGTTTTTGATAGATTTTTGATTTTTTTTTAATTCAAGTTTTTATATTTTGTGGAACTTTTTAATTCTAATAATTCATAATTAAATTAAGTTTAAAAATCCAGCATTAAATCTCTCATTTCCTATATCTCACATTCTGAATTAATTAGAATTCAAAATATCGTCATTAAATATTACGTAAATCTTTCAATCCCGAAAAATAAGGCAATTTCAAATCATATTTAATTTTATTAAATCATAATTCCTAAATATTTATAAATCTTAACTATATTAATCCCTTTTAAATAATAAAAATAATACCGCCAATCATTTTTAATTGAAAACACTATCTAACATTTTTTCTCCTATTTATACACATCTAGACCGTCATTTGTCAACATCAAAAAATCGCCATCCTCTCCTCTTCTTAGATACATTTTTCTGATTTTTCATTTGCTCTATATTTTTGACCCGCAGTGAAATTTCTCAGGAAATTAGCTATGTATGTGAGGGTTACTTCGTTTTTTTTTCTTCTCTTTTGCTTTCCATATGTTTTTGATGGTTTTGTTTTGTTTTTCTACATCACATCCATTTAGATCTCTTTCGTTTTCTTATTAGATGTTATATGTTTATATTTTTTTACTTTTTTATTTATTATTCATCAGAATGAAGAACATCTCGAGGGCTCCATCTTTTTTTCTTACCTTTTGTTTTCTCCTATGTTTTCATTTGCGTTTCATTAATGACCGTATCGATGGCTAATTCTTTTTTTTGTGGTTGCGTTCATTGAATTCGACGGTTTTAGTTAGCGGGTGATGAATAATATTTTCATGTGTTTTTGATGGTTTTGTTTTGTTTTTCTACATCACATCCATTTAGATCTCTTTTGTTTTCTTATTAGATGTTGTATGTTTATACTTTTTACTTTTTTATTTATTATTCATCAGAATGAAGAACATCTCGAGGGCTTTATCTTTTTTTTTACCTTTTGTTTTCTCCTATATTTTCATTTGCGTTCCATTAATAACCGTATCGATGGCTAATTCTTTTTTTGTGGTTGCGTTCATTGAATTCGACGGTTTTAGTTAGCGGATGATGGATCATATTTTCCATATATTTTTGATGGTTTTGTTTTGTTTTATACATCACATCCATTTAGATCTATTTCG
This sequence comes from Orychophragmus violaceus, assembly GCA_030180135.1. NCBI lineage: Eukaryota > Viridiplantae > Streptophyta > Magnoliopsida > Brassicales > Brassicaceae > Orychophragmus > Orychophragmus violaceus. The sequence goes on along the minus strand of CM058233.1, from coordinate 89,867,486 downwards.
TTTTTTTATTAGATGTTGTATGCTTATATTTTTTTATTTTTTATTTATTATTCATCAGAATGAAGAACATCTCGAGGGCTCCATCTTTTTTCTTACCTTTTGTTTTCTCCTATGTTTTCATTTGCGTTCCATTAATGACCGTATCGATGGATAATTCTTTTTTTGTGGTTGCGTTCATTGAATTCGACGGTTTTAGTTAGTGGGTGATGGATCATATTTCACGGTGGCCATATCGATGGTTTATTTCTTATCGAGGGTACACAATCTTTTAGTATACACCCAATTCTTTTTAGTTTTTTTTTCCGTTGTGAGTGTTTTTCTTCTTCATCCATACAAATAATACAATAAGATGTTTTTGCATTTTTGTTCTTTTTACTTTTTACTTTCTGTTTTTTAGCATTTTTTTACCTACATTGGTTACTTATTCTTTTTTTTCTAAATAATTAATAATAAAATTTCGAATCAATTACTATGAATCATATATAGATATATATACTCATATGTAATGATTATTTTTTATACATGTTTAGTAGTTTATTTTTTTGAATTTTGCAATTAGTGGTTATTTTATATCTTTAAAATTTAATTAATTTATTTAGAAAATATTAAATATGTATGTGTTTCATTAAATTCCGTAGATCATACCTAATAGATGTCTAACTTTTAAACTTAATCCATAAATCATACTTATTCATTTTTCAAAAAAAAATATGTGTGTGTTTCATTAAATTCCGTATATCATACCTAATAGATGTCATACTTTTTTTCTCTTTTTTAGTGTACATGAATGTTTTTTGATATTAAATATTTTTCAACCCGGTTTGAAATGAATAAAATACCCTATACATTAAAAGGATCTGAAAGATATTCCTTTCGAAATTGGAAATCTTCCATATCTATTTCTTTAACATCCTCCTAAATTCCTTAATCTAATCCTTAAATTTAATGCATAAATTCCCCTATAAACACGTTTAGAATATTGCTTTTTTTTTCAAATTAGTTATGGAGTCCTAAATTTAAATAACATATAAATTTAAATTTGTAAAAACCCCATAATAATCAGCTACCACGCGTAAAATAATATGAAAACAAAAAAAATAAAATATGTGATTATGTTCTCTTGCTAGTTAACACCATCTTAATGATTTAATTAATAAAAAATCTAATTTTTTTTTTATAATTTTTTTTATAAAATATAAATTTCTAATGAATTTTAAAATAAAAAAAAACATAAACCCTCCTGCAGCAGCGCGGGTCAAAATCTAGTTTTCTTTAAAATTTTTCGTTTTTATGTGTTCCCATGATGTAAGTTTGTCGCATAAATTGGCATATAAAACTTTTTATAACGTTATACAACTTTTTTTTAAATAAAAATAAAACGTTCATGTGTGAAAGCTTATCCTTGAAAGCAGCTCTAAAATCAAGCTATGTTCGAAAATGCGGCCTCCGCAGCCGTTTAGTCGGCGATTAAATCGGCCATAAATCGACCTTCAATTTTTTTTATTTTTCTTCAAATTTAATGTTGAAATCGGGTGTTAGGCAATAAATCTACTATATGTGGGTACAAACACAAGAAAATCAAAGTAAAAATGATGTAATCGTGAAGAAAATGGAAAACGACAGCCAATTTAGAGTTTCAGTCGAAAGAAAGAGGAAAAAGAAAAGGACAAATGGTAATTTCGTGTTTCATTAAAGAAACAGGGAAAAATAAAAAAGTGACACTTGGCTAGTCTCGAACTTGTGTTGCAAAGATTTTAATGACACGGTGGTCCACTAGCTAAAATAAATCTTTGTTATTAGTACGCATATTTAATATATATCCTTATATATTTATATAAAAATACATAAATGATACCCCGGTTAATTTCCATGTAATTTTCGATTTTTTTGTTAGGTGATAGGTCCACTCCGACTGCCAAACTAGCGCCTAGCGATTTTTCAAACCTTAGAATCAAGCAACACATGCATTTATTTTATTTGAGGTTGCTCTCACTTTCAGACGCATATACACAATGGAGAAGATTGTAATAAGCTAAGGGTATCCTTCAAGATATATGTAGGTTATGTCATGTGTTCGCTTTTATATATCTCTTTTCATTTTATATCTTTGTTGGTAAATTGTTTAGCCAATTCAATTATCTGGCTAAAGGTGTTATACTGTTTTTAAAATCTATTTCATGGTGGAATGAGACTTTTATTGACGATGTTTGTTGTTGTAGAAATTCAACTAAGTGTCGGATCGGTTAAGTTTTGGTCCAAAGTCCGAACAAAATGAAATGAGTTGTGTGAATATTTTCTTAAGTATGAGGTGGGAAATTCTCTATATTATAAATTAGACAAAAGCCAACAAATGAACATGATAAAAGAAAAGGAAGGTCTTCGAATTGACAAACTTCTTACAAAAGACTATGCTTGTCGCTATTAAGTGATAGTTCGGAGTGAACAAGTCCTAATGAATGGGATTAATGAACAGTAAATTTGCTATTGCAAGTAAAAATAGTCAAATTTCTGATGTGGGCTGTTGATAGGGCTTCAATCTTGGGTCGAGCAGATCAGATGGGCTGACAGATTTAGGTCAAGCTTATGAACGAGTGTTAAACCCAAATATAACAATAAGCCCCCTCCCCAAGTTCATTGATATTAAATGTTTAGCTGATGTCGGCGAATTCTTCGAGTATTAAGTCTGGTGGAAATCTGGTCAGCTCATTTGGTTTGTTTGGCGCCGTTTGACTGTTGGATTTCCTCCATGCGTGGCCTGCATCTTTTAGGAGAGCAAAAATGCACCCATTGAAGTCGAAAAGTCGTAATGATTGTGTTTTCTCGTTAACAGTCCCCTTTCCTTCTATATAAACCCTCTTCTCATTCTCATTTCTTCACTTTTCTCATTTTATTCAGGTATTACTTTTTTTTTCTCTCTCTCGTTGTAGCTTTGTTTCTTTTTCCGCCGAGCATTCACTAATTCTTAGTCACTTAGGTTTTCGGTAATGAGGATATATTCTAGTTGATCGTTGTCTTCTGATGACGATGACCATGTCGCATCTGGGTTTTGGGTGATAGTCCCATCCAGTCTAGATCGATAGGCGACAAGATTGACTTTCTTAGGTCGCGGGTTGGACGAACGACTGCCCATTTGCGGGCTGCTCCACTGCTGATCGATCCTCTTGATTGCCTGCCTTTTGTTGAGGTTCACTATCTCCGGGATGAAAATTCAGATGCCCTTGACGAGGAGGATCAAGAAGGCAGCAATGTCGAGCTGATTGATTATGAGGAAACATAAGTCGGTTCCAGGCAAAGTGCTGCTATTTCCGGTGGTCAGTCAGGCATGGTTAGGCCGAGGAGGAAAAAGGATAAGGTGACAAAGTAGAAAGCTATTGTTGCTTGGGAGGTTCGTCCATCAATATGTACGCATGATTCTCTGGATCTGTTCTCTCGGTCGTGTGCCCGCCGTTTGGGCATTGTTCTCCACTTGCCTTAGTCACACGAACGGCCATAGACTGTACCTTCCAGGTGGATATGCCTCTATGATTTCTGGTTTCTGGATTATCATTTTTGTTTTCCTTTTCCGAGGCTCCTGGTCGGTTACTGTGAAGTGAGGAGGATATCCATTTGTCAACTTTGCTAGAGCGCTATTCATAACATGCTTGGAGCTATAGTTTTAGAGGCTGAGTGAAAAGTCGATATGTCAGTTCTCTTCTTTGAGGAAGTGTCTTCATTAAGGTGATGTTTGAAGCGTCGACTAAGACCAATAATTGGCAAGATCTTTGCAAATGTAAACTATGCGTTGGTGTTTAATACGAGCATGCACTTCATATCGGAATGGAATCGTGATCATGGTAGTTTTTGGCTTTCTTTATGTTCGTTCATCGTTATTAACTTTTTTATGCTTCTTTGCTTGTTTCTTGGATTGTTACTCGCTTTCGGGCTTGCTTCCTTGAACTTTTTATGGTGACTTGAAGAAGTTGTTTGTTCAAAGTGCATTGATATAGCCTGACATTCATGATGAAAGGGTTATGCGGTGTCTCTCCCAGATTGATTCATGTTTAATTCTTTCCCGTCTTCCTGGCCATATTTTTTGAACAATTTTGAAAGGATCTTCGGGGTGCTTTGGAAGATATTTTGGGACTTCATGTCGAGGGTAAATGAGTAATGGACCATCATCTTCCCAGAATTCCCGTAAAAATATAAGGAGTCATGCGAGGAAATGGGCCGGGTGAAGATCGAGTTTCCCAGACACATTGAAAACGTGCTTGCTGCGGTCACCGAGGACCCTCTGATTATTGATCTGAAGCAAGAACAACCATGGCGGTGGGGGACAAACGGACGTCCACTGAGCTATCGTATGCGGAGGAAGCAAATAAAATTGGGGAGACAAAGGCCTACCGTATTGAGTAGGTCGCCGTTGATGACAACATTGTTTTTTTCTGAGCGAGAGGACATGGACCTTGAGGTCGAGGATGAAGTCCTTGGTCTGATAGAGAGAAAGAGTCGAAGGTCAGAGTCGGATGAGTGAACTGAGTGCACCGGGGTTACGAGTTCTCCTCTACTGCCTACTAACGGTGGCGAGTCAATGATTGACTTGAGTCCTGTGGGGGCGAGGCCTGACAAAAAATCTCGTGTTGTGATTGACCGCATTCTGGAATGGCAGAGGAAGCGGGTGGATGAAGGTTGGAAATCTATTCATAAAGTCCTATGAAGGTCAACTGAAGGAGGTTAAGTCCATTAAGGAGGACCTCAGGAAGAAGCTTGAACGGACGCGATACTCTGTTCGGGAGCTTGATGGTTTCCCTGGGATGCTTGCCGAGATGGATAGTATCAGTGCGGCACTATCCTTAGAAAAACAAGATCGAAGGACCTAGAAAAGAAGGTGGGTTCTCGTGACTAATGCCTCCTCAAGGAGCAAAAGAAAATTCACAAGAAGACCTCATATCGCCTTGATAAAACAAGGCTGGAAAGAGACGAGGGTGTGCCTGCGACCAACAAGCTGTTGGAGCTAAACCAAGTGGTTTTATCCTTGGGGCTTACCAGCTTCTTCTTGATGATGGGATTGCGGTTCCTGCGTCTAAATTTGCTCAACTTAAGGCTGACGATGTTCACTTAATGGGGGAGCTGGACGGAATGAGGGCCATTTAGCTGCATCATGAGGACTTGTGCATGACCCCGATCGATGATTAAAGGCATGATGATATTCTTACTGGGGAGGCGGTGAGAGAGACGGGGGAAACAAATGAGGGGATCCTTACCGCCGAGGAGGCTGCTAATATACGGGCTTCTAGAATGTTGGAGTGAATGCCCTTATTGTATTATTATTTGTAATCTTTGTTTTTGTCTTCATTTCTCATTTTTTTATGGAAACGTTGTTGTTTGTTCGTACGAACTCCTTTTGTATTTTTAATGCATAAGTTTATGATCGAATCTTATGATCGCTTATGTTTCTTCTATATGCCGGGCTTTGCCTTGCCTTTGGATTTGAAAGCTAGGTTGATGAATTCTTGAAGAAACTGGCCACTCGGCGTTATAGTTATGCCGTCGCGATCGTTAAGTCGGCATTCGCAGATCAGGTGCCTTAAATGCCTTGACCGTTTCTTTTATTAATTTCTTTACGCATGTCTCGGGATACGAACCATCGTATCTTATTATAGTTGCTTTGCTAACCATCACATCTTCATTAATGCTGTCTTGGTAACCGTTGTGTTGCATTAATGCTTTCTTTGTAATCGTTGCTTTTCCACTATAAATATTGCTTCTTACTTTCGGTAGTTTCATATCTCAATTCATTCTCCCTTTCGTATTTCTTCTGAGAGCTCTCTCCCTTCGTTTTTGGTCCTTGTTTAACTTCTTTAACTTTTGTTGGCCATCATGCCGACGAGCTTCTTGTTTCTTCTAAATATGAGTCGGTGTCGACCTCTTGAGTTCTCACGACACCTAAAGGCATTCGCCGATGAGCATATACTCTTTTGCCAAGGGGTTACTCGTCGATAGATGAGAATACACAGACGGTTACCTCTGTATGCCGCCTTTCCAAACTTAAGGGCGATGCACAAATCGTTTGTTCAGATCGATCTGGTGCGTCATTAGTTTCAATAATGTCTTTTGGTTTGCTCCTTCTGAGATTAATCGCCTCCCGCATAAGTGTCCTCCTCTTCTTTTTTATCTGGAGCTCGTAGCTTGTCGTTCTTACATTCCTTTTGGCCATTCCGTATGGCAATTGATTGTATTTGGAGCAGGCTCGTCCTGGAAGACATGCAACAGCTTGCACTTTTGAGAAAATTGTGCAGCGTAGTCCAATTTGGAGGCTAGGTGACCTTCTGGTTGCTGAAGTTGACTCTTCTGGCTTCCTCATGTTTCTAAGGGAGCATTGCGGTTTTGCCCGTTGAACTCGGCTTCAAGAAACGAACAAACTCGTCGTTCAAGAAATTAGCTCGACTTACTTTTTTCTCTTTTTGTAGTTTTCTCCTTTATTTTTGCACGTTATTTGTAATTCACTATATTGTACCTTTGAAAAGATAAATAAAGACGAAGATTTCTTTTACGATCTTTTCGCTCTGCTGTTGTTGGCTCGTCTTTTTTTTTGAAAGGAGAAATAATCCTTGGCCTTTGGTCGTTATGATGAATATGAAGGTGGCATCTTCAAAGTCTTAGAGTTTGGCCTCGACATTCATTACATGAATGGCTCTAAGTGTTTCACCGATTTTCTTACCGAGTTTGTCCTTGTCCAATTTTTATTGCTTTGTTATCTGTCGGGGTGATCCTCGAAAGTATTCTTTGTGAATGTATGATGTATTGTTTTAAGCGGATAAGTAATATTTGCGAGGCCATTCTCGACTTTTGTGAGGTTAGTTTTTAGGTGCGAGTACATGCTCGGCTTAGGTACGAAGGCTGTGTTTTGGCTTTTTCTAAAATTGGTTTTAGGAGCGAGTGCAGGCTCGACATATCCTGTCATTTGTTAAGTATCTAGGAGCGAGCACATGCTCGACTTGCCCTGTGAAAGTCCTTGCGAACTAGTCGCGCGAAGGAGGTTGAAATTATTTGACTTGTTCGATTAAGGACTTGTACATGACTAGCCCCGACTTAAGTTCGCCGGGAACGGTGAATATCCCGACGACGTGTCGTATGTGGCCATTATGTATGAGACACGTTATTTGATCGATCATTTGGCCAGAATGTCGATATTAGACGAAAGAAAATACAAGCAAATACTTGGAGAACAATTGAAAACTTTTTTATATCTTGAAGTGGCTTAACCGCGTAAAAGGTTGCCTACGTACCCTCCGGGGATGGATCAAGCTGAGCGTAGTTCTTTTTTTAGAAAGTTTGGAGCCGGAGCTCATTTTTAAGACCCGGAGCTCGTCTTTTAGGGAGCCGAATCTCTTTAGGCTGACTTCTGCGTCGGGGAATGATTCTTGTTTTCCTCTTGTGACGCTGGCTATTCGATTGTGTTGTGAGAGGGGTTGGTTGGTACTGACGGTCCCTTCTTGGGCTTTGCTACGAAGCATGCATGTGATGCTTGCCGTACCTTACGCTCGACTGCGAAGCACGTCCTTGATTTTATGACTTCCTCGAAATGTGAAGATTCCACTTGGGTTCGTGAATTTCACACACTGGTGGTAAGTCGTAAGGACTTCTTTCATCGCGTGTATCCATGGTGTTCCCATGATGACATTGTAGATTGCCGGTTGGTCAACGACGACAAACTTGATGATTTTAGTTGTTCGTCCAACATACATGGGCAACTTGGTTGTTACGATGGTGATGGTTATATCACTGGAGAATACAATAAGGGGTTTCTGTGATGGCTTCATCCTGTAATCCCGCAGCTCCATCCTTTTCAGGGTCTCCTTGAACATAAGGTCTACCGAGCTCCTAGTATCGATCATAACCTTGGTTACTTCATAGTCGCATATTTCTAATTCGACGACAAGGGGGTGCGGCTTATCCAGTCCTTCTTCATCTTCTTCGGTGAATGTTATCTCGCTACCGACCTTCAATTCGTCGTTTGAGCTCATTTTACACTGCTGTTGTGTGTATTGCTCTATGCCCGTACGCCTTTATCAAATGAACCAAGTCATTGTAAGTTGGGAGCCCTCTCAAGACCATATTAATGCGTCTTCTTGGTGGGGGTCCCATCCTTGTGATCGTCTCGGGCTCAGTTTGGTGGTTCAATATCGGCATCTCTTTGCTCTGTTCGCTGAGGGTTCTCCTGTTTCCGCTTTTTTCATGGGAAATTTAGAACCGTTCACCTTCGTTTCTTGGCTGATGTAGTGCTTTATGATGCTCCGGGCTTGACGAAGGTGTGTTCGACTGGTTATCTAGGTTACTCCCTTCTAATATTCTACGAGCATGAGATTCTGCAGGTGGCGACATTCGACAGTGTCATGTTCGGATCGCTGATCAAAGTCGCATAAGAGGTTTTCCTGGTCTCGTTACAAACATATTTCTTCCATGATCGATTTTGTTAATGGCTTGGCTGATTTTGGCCTTGTTGATGACCATGCTGTCGATTTAATTGCGGCTCGTTGATGTAGTATGTCGCAGCTTTATTGCTTTGTCCTCCTTGTTTTAGTCCTTATATTCATGGTCTTAGTGTTGATGTGGCTTTTGGTACTCTACCGACTCTTTCCCTTTCGTTGTCAAGGCCTTCACCGGCATGAATTTCTTGGTGAGCACTTCTTTTTCTTCCTCGATCTCAATGAAGATGGCTGCTCGGTGGAGAGCATCTTCGAGTGTTTGAGGTTTGTTCTTCTTCATCTCTTCACGGAAGGGTGACTCGTAACATAGAGCATTGCGCAGTGTCGGAAGGCCTTTAGTGTTGGTGACTGAAATTTTGGAGACGATACACTTAAACTGGTCGATATAGGATATGAGGGAGTCCTTTGGTCCTTGGCTTATCGTCCACAAGTCAACATTTGAAGCTCATTCCTGTATATACATCGGGTAATGTTTGAGGAAAGTCTTCAACAACTGATGGTAATTGTCGAATGCGCCTCAGGGCGAGAGAACCAGTTGAGCGCATCACCACTCAGGTTCTCGACAAAGAGCTGGCAATAGCCGACATCGGGTTCTTACGTAGAGAATTTTGCATGTCACGTCGCAATGCTGAAGGATGTTAAGTATTGTATGGGGCCCGAGTTCTCTTCGTAAGTTGGCATCTTGATTTTCATTGGGTGCCGAACCGGAGTACCTATTATCCGGCTTGTGAATGGAGTGTTCTGCATTTCTTTGAGCACACGATCGATTTCTGGTGCCAAACTGGTTTCCTTGTGAACCTTTGATGTCATATGTTGCAGTTGCGCTTTGAGCTCCTCAATATCGATGTCTTTGTGTGTTTCCATCGTCTTGTGTGACGGCTCAGAGGGAAGTGGTTGATGCGCTTCTTTCCCAATGGATATAGACGTGGATTTCATGGGTAGTTGCTTACTTGGTTCGATATTATGCGTTGGCAAAACGTCAAACAGAGCCCTCTGTAGTCGGGGCATAAAGTCTACCATTATTTGTGATGTCTATTGTCCCGAAAACTAAAGGTCATTGATCTTCTCGCGGCATACGGTCTAAGCGGTCGTGAGATAGTCAAAACAAGAATTGTTTCCACGAGTTAGTTCGTCGACTTGTGTATCAAGATTTTTAAGAGGGAGGAGAGGTTCTCTTGGTCGTTCGGCCAAACATCTGAGACATGCTGTGTCTGCTCGACACCCACATGTGAATAGGTTATCTGATTCTGACCGGCGAGGTTGCTGGTCGGCGATACCTGGGAGTTTAGTTCCAAAATCTTCATCGGTTGAGAAGTCGAGCTCGGGTTGTGTTGTGCCGAGGAGCTGAAATTTTTGTTAGTCGAGAGTGGTTGTGACATTATCAACCTCAAGTAAAAAAAATAAAATTTCCACAGATGGCGCCAATTGTTGTTGTAAAAATTCAGCTAAGTATCGGATCGGTCAAGTTTTGGTCCAAAGTCCGAACAAAATGGAATGAGTTATGTGAATATTTTCTAAGTATGAGGTGAGAGATCTCTGTATTATAAATCAAGCAGAGGCAAACAAATGAGGTCGTCGAATTGATGAACTTTTTACAAAAGACTATACTCGTCGCTATTAAGTGATAGCTCGGAGTGAACAAGTCCCACTAAATGCGATTAGTAAACAGTAAACTTGTTATTTATAGTAAAAATAGTCAAATTTTTGATGTCAGCTTTTGTATTTTTAATGGACTTTAATTTTTGACCGAGCAGATCAGATGGGCTGAGCAGATTTAAGTAACTTATGAATATGTGCGAAACTCATATCAAACAATGTTCATATTTGATAATTAAAGAAAACCACTGTGCTAAATATTCTTAGTGACAACAATACAACTGGTACTTCATATAATAATATCACTAATAGTAATACTACTCAAAGTCCGCATAAATATTTTATAAACATAATCCGTTTTATTAAGTAAAAGGTAAATAGTTATAGACGTTATAAACGATTTAACAATTGCTCGATCTAAGATACTTGGTTCCATAGTAAAAATATAAAAACAAGAAAGCAAAATACAATCAATACTTGTAGAAATGCCGATTGGAAGCGTTGATTTCCAAAGTAGCGATATGAGGCTTGAAAAATCTAAGGTTAGCTAAACCCGCTGAAGGTTCAAAGAAGGATCTGAATACGAAAAATGAAATGAAAGCCCGTAAATTGGAAGCTGTTTCATCTAGTAGCCCAAAGATAAAGCCAGAGGCCGATCTACGTTGGAGGAAGGAGTGTCATCTGACACCAGTCAAATTATAAAATTTTATTCTGTATGCCTAAATTAGTAAGCAACTTCAGTCGATTTGGTTAAAGTTGTTATGTTTGACGGCCCCAAACCTAGGTTTAAAGTCCCTCAAGATACTCATTTTAATTATTTTAATTTTTTTTGACGTTCTAAAAAAAAATGTGCTCGATCCGCCACTGGAAAGAACTATTTCTCTAGGAAATAAAGAGAGAACCGACTGAAGATAATCCTCAAAATTCAATCATTGATGTTTAACCCACACAACTAGATCCAACACTCAAACAGAACTACACTAACTGACAATACTTAACAAGGTCTACTTAATAGTGCTCACTACACTAACTGACGAGTTTCAATAGTAAGTGCGGTTTTAAGATTTGCGATATCTTAGTTTGTGTAACCATCTAAAAAGTCAAAAGTACATGTAGTTACAAGTCTGACGGACAGTAGTACAATTTACGCAAATAAAAAATGATCTAAGGGCTTGGATGTTGGGAAACGGTCCGACCTTAACATTGTTCTACGGTCCCGATTCAAACATACATTCATTATCTGTGTGAAACCATACTTTAACTCAATAATTATTTAAGTTTGAAACCTCGAATTATAAAAAGCGGCTTTTATATACATTGACTAACGTTGACTATAATTTCGTAACTTAGCCGTTTGTCGATGATGATGTGGATATGACATGGCCTGCGAATCATCAAAAATTGAAAAAAAGAAACACGTCACACAACACGACATCGTTCGATCGTTTCTGTCAAAAAATATAATTTAACAAAACGAGATTTTTTTATTTGTTCTCAATTACAAAAATAACAAACAAATATACAACATTAATATATGTACCCCTTTATTTTCTTTGATTTCCATAGCTGCTTCTTATCCCATTTGGATGAATCTCCGCTTGAACCCATCGGCTCCTCCCAAACCATCAGATCTCTCCCTATCTCGGCCAAATTCAAAGTGATCATTCTTTTAATCGATAACAAATGTGACATGTAGAGTAGAGAGAATGAAAACTTGGGGATGAAATTGGGATTATTGAAGAGATGGAGAAGAGATTAGTTCGCTTCAGCTTCTCCATCCATTAGTTCGCTTCACGAGCAATTAGATAGTCGTATTATTCATCGAGATGTGAAGACGAGCAACGATCCGAGTTAGTATCTCGGTGGCTAGAACACGAGATTGATGTGACTGAATTAAGATCTGAGTTAATATCCGAGTAATGAATAGGTTTTATTTTTCTCTTGATTTTGTTGTGATATGTCACGATTTCTCATGTTTTCTAGATTATGCTTGTTTTATGGGTGTTCGATTTTGTGATTGTCTTGATTATAAACCCTAGCTGGAACGAAACTAGGGGTATTTTAGTTCCAATTCTTTTTTTTTTTTTTGACAAAGTGTTTTTTAGTTCCAATTCTATCAATCTTTTTTTTTTGTCATCTTTTATTACACATCAAAATGAAATACAGGAGTAGAATACATGTGTGGGATACGAAGCTGGCAAGGAACAAAATCCTTCCAAAGACAAAGCCGGCGATATTCACATAACGAACATCCCGGAGACAAGGAAGAAATACGAGAAAAACACATACCTAAAGACACAAACAAGACTTAAAAAAGACAAACCACAAAAGACGAAAAACCAAGGCCAAATGATGCAGTCACAATATCATTGGAAGCGACTAACTAGCACGAATAACTTCTTGGCATGGCTAGTTAACGTGTCTCATTATACTGCTTCCAATCTACTGAAGCCACGAGACACAACATAGCACAGACCGCTCGGAAACTGCTATAATCCAGAAGTGGATTTCAGAATCCGCCTGCTAGACTCCCAATCATACTGCAAGAGAATTGACCTCAAAACCAAGACGTAGAAAAACTAAGACAAGACTAGATCGACAACTAGGTAAGCAGATCGAAACCGAGATCAAGAGAACCCGCGCCAAGAACTCATACACCTGAAGTCAAAGAAGCCAATGACCTATAAGTCTGAACAGATGCGAGACGTTGATCGGCGAGAGACAAAACCGCCGGAGGGAGAGTGTCACCAAGGCAAAACTGGCTCAACACGAACCGTAGACCGAAGCCCGGAGACGAGGACCAGAAGCGAGGAAGGATGAGCGAAACAGGACCATCGCTAACCCACACACACCAACCAAGCCACCGACCAAATCGCACCACATCTGCAAACGAAACTGATGCCGATACACCAACAACAACTAAACCCTAACCGACCCTGACCCATAAAACCAGACAAACCACCAACATCCAAACTTCGTCGTCAACACACCAAGGAGAAATAATCGGACCGTTATACATCGGAAGCAGACCAGAAGATGAACACCGACCAAATCGCTCATGAACCGAGGACGAGCTGACGAAGACGACGACACCGCCAGATGAAACTGACGGAGATGACCGCAAAGCCAACCAACGATGAATCCAAACCGTCGACGACAGCAAAACACGAGCACAGACCGGATAGCACGGAGGAGCCCTGACCAGCGACGAAGAAGATGGAACAGCAAAAACGCCGGCGGAGAAACAAGCTTCAAGGACAAGGCCGAAGGGATCTACGCCGATATTACTAAACACACCTCAGGATCTTCCTCCCCGGCACCGTCAAGCAAGTCAAGCCACCGGGTAGCCAACTATCTACAAAATCCTTCCAATTCTATCAATCTATTTCGGAAATTATTATTTTCTAGCCCGATTTGAAGAAAAGCTTCGGTGTTGCTTCTTCTTAGTAGAAAAAGATTTTTAAAATCAAGGAAATTGAAGTAGAAATGTAATGATAATAAAATAATACATTAGAAAAGGTACTAAGATAAAGAGAGAACCATAGAGAATCCATTCACTAGTTCAGGCATGTCAGAGTGGTTGATCCTTGCATGAGATATTGTTCCCACCAGGATTCGATTCCTATTGATACAAAGACGTTTAATTTTATTTCATATAAGAATAGTACAAAACGGTGTTGTTTTAAATTATAGTCAACGTAAGTCAATGTATATAAAAATCATTTTTCATGAGTGGAGGTATGAATCATATATATAATGAGACACTTTTTCTCTCCAATTCTAGGGTGTCCACGTCAGCATTTTTAAAAAAAAAATATAGCTCGGCTTTTGTTCGACCACGGTCATAAGGCCATGTACAACCATGGTTTTTAAGGGTGAGTTTCTTAACTATTCACGTGGGTCCCACGTGAATAGTTAACGTGAATAGTTAAGAAACCGGGTTCTAAAAATCCTTATTTAAGGATCGGTTCTTACACTGTTCATGACACGTGGCAGCCTGTCATTCGTCTAATTTTTTTTTTCAATTTTTTTTTTTTTTTACACTTTTCCCAAAAAAAAAAAAAATTTTTTTTTTAAGAACCCCAAGGGAGGGTTCATGGTTGTACATGGCCTAAGAACGTATATTAATTGGGCCTCGACCAGGTGGCGTGGGGGTCTTTAACTCATCTTCATAAATTCTCCATGGCCTTTGAAATCCCTTGAACTGTACTTATTGTCATCGGAAACTGTTTCTATCTCATTCAATTTCTGAAACCCTTTCAATCTGGCCGTTTCATCTCCATCTCATCCAAAGTTCGCCCGTCTTCTTTCTTCTCTACTATAGCATTCACCACAGAAAACGTCGGCGCACATCTCAGATCAACCATTGGTGTCACCTGCGGTTGTTGAGCAGAATCCTCGGTAGGAGACAAAGACGCGGACTCGGATCTGGTTTTCTCCCGTGAATCTGAGGAAACCTATTTCTCCATAGGTGATGCAGATTATTGATTCAGAGACGCATGATCTTCATCGTTCTCTTCCTTCAAAGTGAAAATTGGTACTTTCAGTCATTGAAGACGATTTGTGGGGTATTTCTTTGTTTCTTCACTTATTTGAATGCTTATAGAACACTTACCCACAAGAATCTGAGTTTTCTCACAACGAGGGTTTACAGAAAGATGAAACTGAAATTGAAATTTGCAAGTAGATCCTTCTGTGTTTGATGTCGATTTTAGTGTCCCTTATTGAGCTTTCGAACATGTTTAGTCTTCTGTATTCTTTCTTTTAAGCTAAATATTGTGAATTGTTAAACTTAAATATTAAGGGCTTTGAAATTTCAATACTTTTTCTTATTCTACTGTGGTGTTTACAGTTTGCTTAAGATCCTTGAATAAATTTGATCATTTCAGAGAACGATGGAAGATTTTCGGGTTGTTTCGACATCAATGTCTTACAGAAAATTCATAACTGTTAAAAAAGATTCTTCTGTTGTAGATTTTATAGTGAAGCATACCGTGTCCGGTGCTTTTGCCATTATCGCTTCTTGGGCAGGGGATATATCGCTGAGGCCAGGAATATCCATTCATCTTGTGTGCAACCTCATGGAAGGTATTTAGTTTAACTTTCGTTTCAGATTAACTTCCTTCTAAGGGTTGATATGTTTCTCAATAAGATAGCCTGCAACTGTTGCGCGTGATGTCAATGCTATTTTCTGGTTATCAAACACTATAGGATGCCGTTGGTTGCTGCTGTTGAAGGATTAGCTCTTGGTGGTGGTTTAGAATTGACAAAGGTGGGACTTTTAAGTTTATTACCCCTTACGCTTTAAAAAAATATTTCATGTGTTGTTGTGTTGCTTATTCTATCAATTAAAAATTTTTAGGCTTGTCATGATCCAGTTGCTGCTCCGAAACCTCAACTAGCCTTACTAGAGCTGACACTTGGAGTTATTCCAGGTTTTATAGGTACAGATTTTTTTTGTTCAGCTTCGGTCTTCTGTTTAGTGGCCAAGATACTTTTGTTAATCAATGGATAATAATTAAAATGTAACTATGAAGGAACCCAACGCCTTCCAAGATTAGTACGCCTTGCAACGTCTTCTAATATGACACTGGTATGGATGGCTTTTTCGCAGTTACCAACAGTTTTATTACCATGTTTACGAAAATCTGATTTGCTTGGCTGAATTTTTTGTTCAACTGTAATTTTTTAGCTTTCGAAGTCCATATCCTCAGAGGAGGGGCAGAAACTGGTCTCATTGATGCATTGGTGCCGCCTGGAGCTTGGATGAGCACGTCCAGGAATTGAGCTTTAGACATTGCAGCTGGACGTAAACCAGTTTTGTGCGGGGATGGAAGCGGTGAAGCGACCCCCGGCGTGGATTGGCAGCGTCAGAATGGATCATGGGATATCAACTCCTATTATTCACGATAGTCGGATAGCAGGTACATATTGTTCAAAGACAGGAAGCTGATTAAAGAGCAAATGATAAGCCATGACAGTGAAGAAGAAGCTGACATTCGATATATCTTGAAGAATATTATGATGTGGGAAACAGTTACAGACCTCCCAAACTACGTTCCAGAGGTAATTTGGAGTTCTACTCGATGCTGCCACAGAAAGAACATCCGCGCAAATTTATCTTCGTCTACGTTGGAGGTCATCTCTACGAATTTAGTCATGGGAAGATCAGTTATGAAAACAGCCTACCTAGGATACTTGGTAAGGAAGATGAGGGATTGGGGGATAGCGAGAATCTGGATTTGGATATCATTGCACCAAATGGGCTAAGATCACAACTTCGGACTTCACAGTGGCTATGGTGGAGTGTACAACATCTTATACTCAAACTGGATGCCTACTACTAACCCTTATGTGCTAACACAAGACCGACCTAAGCTGTTGTACAAAATGGGGCATTGGATGCACTTCTGATCTAGGTCAGATTGTGTACGAACAAATATTGGCGGCCGCGCTAAGCAAGACTAGGAAGTACCGGCTTCCATTCCCGACATTGATCTACAAGGTCATCCTTGCACAAGGTTTTGATGATGTTCGGGTATCTGAAACTTTACAACAGCCTCACGCTTTCAGTTTAGAGAAGATAAAGAAGACACTACGGATGTCCACCTCTAAGAAGTGTACCACCGGTGAAGAAATTGAACACATGTTCAAGGGATGGGGGGAGCTAAAAGTGTCATTAACAATGGCGAAGTGTAAGGAAGTTAAGAGAGGGAAGAGAAATGAAAAGCTGTAGACAATATAGCTCTGGAAGGTGAACATGCTTTACGCATCCTTTTTTCCCACTACAAATTCTAAATATGACTGGTGTAATTATCATTATATTATAGTCAATTACATTAAAAAAAAAATGAAACCACAAAGTCAGCATACTTTAATTGTTAACCAATGAGAATCAAATATCATCTTGAATTGATTTTATGAAATGTGGTTTGCGAATCATCAGCAATTCAATCCCAAAAAATAACACAGGTCCTCAGCAGAGAGGAAGCAAAAAAGAGCTTTGACGTCCACTACAAAAAGATCTACTGAGATGCTTAAGAGTCTTAACTACAAGTTCACCTCCCCAGGCAGCAGCACAACATTTTTGGAGAGGAAGAGAATCTTCAAGAAGGCAAAGCATGTTCCGGTCAAGGGAGAACGATGCTCACCGAATGGTTTGAATTGAATAAGGCCTATGAAGATGTTAGGAACCTGAGATATGTGGAAATCTTGAAGTACTTGGCCTGGGACAATACATGGAAAATAGAGAATGTTCGGTCAACAGCCGAAAATTTGTATTTTTTCTGTATCATGGTCTCCATAATCAAAGGTTCAACAAGTTTTGATGACTTGCTTACAGTCGGTGGAGAATTTCATAAAGTTTCAAGTAAGCATGCACCTCAAGGGGGTTGTTGGAAGAAGGTCAATAATGTCATTATAAAATGGACGTGGCCTCATAAGCAACAACACAATACCTAAATAAAGGACTGCAAGTGCTTGCTTTTGATCTACTATGAAATCTCAAACCCGGTCACCTCCATGAAGAGAAAAGTTCATCACTAAACATGTTCACTTCCCTGCATATTTTGTCCATTTTCTAAATTTTAATAAAAGCAATAAAAACAGTTGACAACACAACATACGGCAAGAATAGTTGAACGATTTCGGAAGTCAAACTTAAATGTGTGATGCTTTTCTTAATAGAACTATAGATATATGATCCACATACATACACAGCCACATACCCAAGTGTAGCACACTAAACCATAATTCCCTACAAAGACTAAGGCTACGTATACGTAAAACATGCATTGAGGAACATACAAAACAAAACACAGCTCCCCCACGCGCGCGGGGGGGGGGGGGGGGTACAACACCTAGTTTAATTAATAATTGAGTTGAAATATGTTTTTTTCACAGGTAATGAATGTGTGTTTGGATCGGGACCGCGGAACAATGTTGAGGCCGGAATTGGCTGTTTTCCCCTTGAATGTGCCATGGATCGAGCGTTTTACAGCACATACATTTTTGTTCTCTATTCGTATCTCAATTTTATTTTATTTTTTGTTTTGTTTTTTAAAGTAAAGTTTGTACATAAAACTCCTAAATCAAATGTATAAACACAAAACATTTTATTTAGTGTGGTTGATTACGGGACCATTTTTCTTTTTAGTTTAAAAAATCTGAAAATATATAGTTACATTTTCTTAATCTACAAATTTATGTTTTTCCAAAAATTTTAAAATTTTTAAAAATAAAATAGTTATTTAAAGTATAATTATAATTGTATCAGCAAAATTGTCCATATTTATACCATAATAATTCTATTTTATAGTTACATTAATATTTTTATTTTATTTTGATTTATAAATATTTATTTATAATATATATTTCACATCATTTTCATTAGTTTTACCATTTAGATGTTTGTCTTGCGTTGCATGCAATATTTTTCACCGTTCAAACATTTTTTTGATCCGTTTATTACACACTAACTTCATAATACATTTTTCAACCGCACGACATTAACGTCATATTGCACCTCCGAAACTGCTAGTTCCGCATCTCGGAAACTATTTATTCCGCACTGTCCAAACTAGTGGCAAGCCCACAAAGATAAATAAGGGTCACATGACACAATTTTAAACTTGATAAAAAACTAAATATATATATAGAATCATTAAAGAATTAACATAATTAAAGATTTTAACTCCTTAGAACCATGATTTAACTCTTGGCTTGACCTTTATCAGTTTTTTTTTTTGGAGGGGGAAATTTGGCTAAAAAGATGAAAAATGAACTATTGTTCCTATATAATTTTTTAAATTGATCGGGTTCAACTGAGACACCAGAAACTAATGGTTTACTCTTTTATCAACCGAGAATCAAAAGACTGGAATATTCTCCTATTAAGGGAGTATTTTCACCCAGAAGATTTCATACTTATTCTAAGTCTGAAGCATAGCCGAAATTTCCCCCATATGGGTATGCATAAAATCATACGAAGAGCTCTCCGCTCATCCAAAAGACGCTTATCCAAATAAGCCCGACGCTCGCCGCACTAAGAAGATAGACAACTGGTTTCCGACATCAAGAGATCAGCCTCGTTTCCGGCCTTACATCGAAGGTCGCAATTCGCACCCTCAAGGTCTGCAACCCTCTTCTCAAGATCCGCAACGCGACACCTCTCCAGCACCAAAGCAGCAGCGGACACCTCAGCTTCCCGAGCCCCTCACGAGCAGCCTCTAATTCACAAGCAGAACGGCGCAATACATCGATCTGCTCCCTGAGAGCGTTCCCTGCCGATTCGGCCTGATCCATGTCAAGCTCATACGAGTCCCTAAGCTGGTTAAAAACAGCAACCGACTACAAAATAAAGGAAGCGGTCAGCCAGATACACAGCCGCACAAAATGATAAATTAGATCAACAAAACATACATTGACAAGACGATGACTAAGATCCTCCTGCAGGTCGGGTCTGTGCGTCGCGGAGACGGGAACTAGCTTTCGAGGAGGCTTCACCGTGATTTGCTGGATGAGCTCGGCACAAGACCTCTTATCATCCACCAAAGGATCCTTCCCTGTATGATAATACGACCAAGTAAAATCCAGCGAATCAGGTTCTCGACCGGCCCCCAGACCACCACCACGAGGAGAGGCAGAAGTAAAACCTGCACGATGGAAACGATTTGCAACATTCCCATATCTGTCGCCAACAACTTCACAATGCAGACTACCAGAGGCTTCAAAACCAACATGTCCCCCCTCGAGAAGCACAGTTTCTGAACCCAAAATACCAACCTCGGGAGCAGACACCTGTTCGGATACGACCTCCCGGTCCCGTCCGACATTGCAGTTAAGTTCCATCTCCACAAAAGCAGCCTCCCTGCCCTAACCCCCACCACAACACGCGACTGCGCGACAGCCCGCTCAGCAGCAACATGACTCACCTCAAGATCGATAACCGGCAGACTTCTTGCAAACGAAACAGACTCCCCAACAGAGCAACCAGCCGAATTCACAGCCGGATGATCACGGCCATCACTCGAAACCTTACGTTTCTTCCTAAACAGACGAGGAGACGACGACCCACCCACCGGGCCGGAAGAAGACGACAACCCCAAAAACTCTGACAAAACAGTCGCGTTCCCATGATCAAAAGAAAAGGGGGGGGGGAGAAGGATCCATATCTGAATCAACTTTCTCGAAACAAGCCGAACCCCCAAGTCAAAAAGAGCATTTTCCTCCTTTTCCTTCCTTGAAGGCCAGCATATCGGGCGATGAGCCTCATCTTCGCGAAATTCTCGGAAAAGCCTATGGTCCAAAAACCGGATGAAGAGCAAGCTGCAGAACAAAGAGAAAACGTGAGATGGACCATATCAACAAAAGAAAGCACCGAAACAAGAAAGGAGAGTAAAAGGAAAAGAGCTACCATGATCAGTATTCCAAGCCAAAAAGAAGGCCCAATCCACATCAAACGACAGCGCACCGTTGACCCGTGCAAAGAAATAGCTGTCCTGCCAGTGATTAATCTTGTCCGGAGTATCGGACACGTCAAACAGTGCTTGGGCCTAAGCTTTGTATAGAAAGTCCCGTAGGTCCCTCGATTGACCGCTATCGACGTCAATTTTTCGAAAAAACTGGCGGACATATCAAAGCCATCATCAGCCGCCATAATCAAAGCGCTCACCATATTACAAATTGCCCCCGAGAAAAGCTGAGATATAGCCAATCTCTTTGCTTCACAATACTCGATCAGGAGCCTCGGAAGGGGAAAGAACAGATGACACTCAGAGAACAAACTCTCGTACAAGCAAACCCACCCAGGAGGAGCAATCCAAGGCCTCTCATCCAGGGTTGGCAGACGAAGCTCAAGACCAGGAATAATGGCACGATGTCGCAAAAGGGCATCCAGGGAGTCCTGCTTACAAATAGACGGAGGAATTGGCCGAGGAATAACCTTCTCTTAGATTCCCCCCTTCACTCATCCCCTCTCCTCCATGGCACTTATTATGCTTCCCTTTCGAAAACGTCGCTCGAGAACGGGCACCAGAAGCGGTCTGCTATGCCTCGACTGACTGCCATTGGGATCAGCCGAATCGTCGCCACCACTTCTGCGGCCTGGTATATCCGCATCAACGCTCAAATTACGCTCATCGCCACTGCCCTGGTCCTCATCGATAGACGGATCCACATTTTCCCTCCCTGAAATTGGAGGAAGAGAAGCATCGATAAACGGCGCCCAAGCGGGGGGCTTCATCCTCATCGGAGCACCCCAAAACGGGCGAGGTATCCACTCGATGTGCGAATCAAATCATTCTTCGTCCTCTTGAAAGAATCTAGACTGGACAAGATTTTCACCCGACGAACTGGAAGAGTCTGAGTAGCTACTACTAGGAGAAAGATAATAAGTTGGCCCTGCTCGCATATTAACCAGCGGATCCGAAGAAGAAACGACAAGGGATGACGACTGGGAAAATAAGACGAAGCAGAAATTACCAAGGAAAAAAAACTCTAAATAGAGAAACTTAATGGAAACTTGAAGGACGCGTCCTCCGCGGCTCGAGTCCCTTCGTTACCCTCCAAAAAATTCGTCGACTCCAATCAGACCACAGATCGACGAACTGGGGGGAGGGATTAATTGTTGGATATGGGTTTAGCACCCATCCATAAGCCCATTGGAAATCTTGTTAAATCAGCAAATTCATCTCGGCCCGAGAAGACAAGCCCACTAAGGAGTCAATGGCCCAAAAGGAAGTCAGCTTTCAAGCGCAATAAATAGGAACCGTCACTCTTCATTTTAGGCAGATGGTACTTGCGAGAGTGCCGAGCTACTGATATAAAGCTCCGACCTCAAGCAATATTTAGGGAGCACGTCATTTGACGGACTCCCACCTCGTACCATCCTGTTCATCGCTCGGCCTCGGCCTTTAGACTAATAAAGCACACTTTCGACCTCATTTAAGTTTATTTCGCACCTCGGAGTTCGGACTTCTCAGATCATAATCCGACCTTCGGACTAGATCGAAACTCCGTAACAACAATGTATACCCTGAATATATAAACAGAGCTATGAATATCAAAATTACTCATTGAATTTGATATATCATGGTTTTTAATTGTTTTAAGCCATGCTATAAGTATATATTCTTGTCTTTTGTAGTGTCTTTCAAGTGTTTTCATGTGTTTATTAGGTACATGCACATTTGGAGGATTTAGGAAGATATTGGAGTTTATTGGGCAAGTTTTGGAGCTAAAGCCGTAAGGAACAAAAATGACTATCTCGGAGCAACCAGTGCGTCGATCGATGCTCCCTTGGCGTCGATCGATGCAGACCCGTGCCAGCGAATTAATGAAGAGTTGGAGATTTGCACTTTTTTCCCAGAAATTTTTAGTATTTACAAAAGAGACCCAAGTCATGATTAGCACTTTATAATTAGGTTTTTGGTGTTTTGTTTTGATTACACATTCACACTTTTAGCTAGAGAGAGTTTAAGAGCCTGGGGCTGATCATACCTTGTACTGCTTTTGCTTTTGGAGAAGATTTCGAGCCCCTCTTTATTCTCTACTCTTTAATATATGCAATTTATTCATATTATGATTTGTGTTTCATTGATCATGTCTGAGTAGATTCATAATTAGGTTTAGGGATTCTCATTAGGGATTTCATGACTTGCTAGATTAAATCAATCAGTTAGGATTCATAACTTGATTAGTTCTTCAACCTGAATTGTGCTTAATACTAGTTTCTAACCTGATCACTTAGAATCTAGACTTAGGATTTATAAATTGATACGAAAGTGTGATTTAGAATCTGATCTATTTAGGTTGAGAAATTTAATTATCTGCAAAGAATTTGGTTTACTTGAATTGTGAACAAATCGAACATGCACTTATGGCTAGTTTAATCTGTTAGGAATTGCAAAGAAATTTGGATTTCTAGGGTTGACTTAATGAATTCTCGCAACGAAAGTTGGTTGGTTCTACATCTGTGTTTGAGTTCTAGAACCGTGCTTAATTTGGTCCTGACTGATAATTGATCTGCTTGTCTTGATTTATTGAGAACTCCTTAGACTTAGCGCTTTTAGTATATTGATAAAACAAACCGACTTGCTTTTTGATTTATTTACTGCTTTTAGTTTATTATTTCTGAGTTGCATCATCTAGCTTAACTTGACATTTTATAATCTATCTTAAGATTTCTTGAGTCTCTGTGGCTCGACCCCTAGATACTACATTTTCCGGTGCACTTGCAGTTTAACTTAGGGAATTAAACTCTGAGCATATCAAGTTTTTGGCACCGTTGCCGGGGACTCTTTTGAGTCTTTGATATATTTGAGTTTAGAATTTAGACTAGGCTTTTCATTTTTATTTTACTAAATTATTTTTGGTTTTCTCTGTTTTTGCAGTTCAGGTTCGACAGAGTCGTCCTGCATCGATCGACACCTACTTGGAATTGATCAACACCCTCTCGCGATCAGCATCGATCGACGCACTGCTAGCGTCAGTCGACACACTTGCGTGAACGAGACACTTTATGCCTGACCGCACACTAAGGAGTAATCCGGACAAGAAGCTCGTGAATCTCAGACTTGAGGAGCTTGCAAAGCTTGAGAGAGAGAACAAAAAATCTCAGAAACCAGTTAAGATGGCAAAACCAATTGTTGTGATCCTAATTCGAGATGAACATGGTGTTCTGAGAGATAGAGAGAATCATGTCTGCAATGAGCTTGGTTAGAAGCTTAATGCTGAAGGGAACGTGATTGTTCATGAGATCATTCAGCCAGAACAAAATGAAGGAGCTCAAGGTGGACAAGGAAATCCACGAGATGAAGATCCACCTAGAGCACCAAAGCCTTCTGCTAGGAGGACACTAGCTGATTACAACAGGCCTGATGAGTTCTATGCTAATAGGTCTGCGATTGTCCCTCCTGCATTTTCGCGGAATGACTTCGAGCTGAAGACTTCATACTATACGCTTGTGGGACAGCACCTCTTTCATGGACTCCTACATGAGCAACCTATGGATCACATAGAGAACTTTGAGTCTTTAGTCACTGGGATGAAGCATAATGGAGTGAGCTATGACTTCCTGCACTGCAAGCTTTTTCCTCACTCTCTTGGAGGAGAAGCTGCAAATTGGCTGAAGCAGATTCCACCTGGGACTCTGACTACTTGGGATGCAGTTAAGAGGAAGTTTCTGAGACACTTCTATGATGATGCTAGATCTGATCAGCTTAGACATGATCTCCTGACATGGTGAAGCAGGGACCTACAGAGCCCCTGAAAGCAGCTTGAGTAAGATTTAGGATGTACCAGAGAGATTGCCCTCATCATGGTTTCTCTGAGATTCAGCTGCTGGGCATTTTCTTCAGATGAGTTGATTTGTGGTATCAGATGGCTCTAGATGCTGCTAGCAATGGGAATTTCAATACCAAATCTCTATAGGAAGCTAAGGAGCTGATTGAGAACTTGATGTCTAGCAATAACACCAATAATGCTAATATGGAGAGGTAGAAATCTGGTGGGAAAGCTGATAGCTCCCAGATAGCTGAGATGAAAAACAAGATTGATTCTGTTCATAGCATCTTACTTGGGAAGAAGCTAGATGTTCATGTTCATGAGTATGAGAACGTCAATTACATAGCTGAAGCTGGTTATCAGGGTCAGAGATATGGAAATCAACAGGGACAGACTTCTGGTTTCACACCAAAGTCTGCATTTCAGAGACCCTTTCAGCAAAATAGCTCATTCTCCAGAGATTATGGCTCTTCTTCATATCAGACTCCTCCTCCACAAAATGATCAGTCTGATAAGATGATGGATCTGTTGGAACAGCTCTTGGAAGGCCAGCAGAAGAGCACAATGGACTTCAATGGAAAGATAGATGCATTGTACCTGAATCTGAATGGGACGATTGAGTCTCTGAGCACTCATGTGAAGAACCTAGATGTTCAGGTTCAACAGACTGCTGGAGTAGCGCAAAGGCAAAATGGAGCTGGAAGAACTGAACAAAAGCAATTCGTCAATGCTGTGATTGTAGATGATGAAGTTGATCTAATACATGAGGAAGAAAGCATTATTACAGCTTTTCTCGATGAATTCTCTCTGTCTGCGCCGAGCATCGATCGACACACTCCAAGTATCGATCAACACAGTCCCGATACGAATGATAAAAGTGCTCTTAATCGCCTTGCGTCGATCGACACCCCTAGTGCATCGATCGAAGCTGAACGCAGACGAGACCAGAAACCTGCAACAGTCCCTGAACGAGTCTATAAGCCTTCTGTACCCTATCCTAAGGCTCCTAAGAGGTTCAAACATGAGTTAGATGAAGCTAATTGCAAGGCAGTGATGGATAAAAAGCTGATTCAGATTCCAGAGAAGCTTCCAGACCCAGGAGTCTTTGTGTTAGACTGTTCCATCTTTAAGGACAGCTTCAAGCATTCTCTGTGTGATTTAGGATCTGGTGTGAATCTCATGCCGTACTCTGTGGCTGTGAGATTGGGACTGATGGATTTCCAGCCTACCAGGATCTCTCTTATCCTAGCTGATCGATCGAAGAGGTTTCCAGCAGGAGTCTTGGAAGACATTCCTGTCAGAGTTGGAAACTACTTGATTCCAACAGACTTTGTGGTGCTGAAGTATGCTGTTCTACCGGATGATCCTCTGCTGCTTGGTAGATATTTCTTAGCTATTGCTGGAGCAGTGATTGATGCGAGACGCAGTCTGATTGATCTCCACCTGGGAGATAAGCCTTTGCAATTGAAGATGTATAAGCTGCAGAAATCCACCATTGATGGACAGAGCTTCAGTGTTGAAGTGGAGCCTGAGATTCATATTGGAGAATAGAAGATGGCGGTTCATCCTTAACCTCCTCTAACATCTTCAGAGCCTGCAACTGTTACTAAGCAGAAAGCTCCAGACATCTCTCCTCCACCAAAGAAAAGGTATGATTCCTCTAGACTTAAACCTCCTATCAACATTGCTGTGAATGCATAAAAACGCAATCTCCCACCCACGCTTCCCTCCCACCCTGGTTCCATTCGCTCATTCCTTGGGAAGTTTCATGATCCTACTGTTTATAAACCACCTTGGATGAGGAGACATTCACAGAGGCACTCCAAGCCTCTGTTGAATCCACCATAAGTCTGATTCTCCTTCCCATAGTCAAGCTAATGACTTAAAACAAGCGCTGAGTGGGAGGCAACCCACTAGTAGGTCTATTTTTACTTCATTTTTCGTTTTGCTTTTGTGTGCTTTGATATTTTTTTTTGTTTTGGTGTGTTCAAAGCGTGAGGATATGTCTTTATCGCCTTGAATCGATCGATACGGTCCTGTGTGTCGGTCGACGCAGAGGTCCCATACGGTTTGGCTTTTACCGTATTAATTGCGGTTCAGTCAGCGGTTAATCTCAAAACCGCGAGCGAGCAAACACGACCTGCATCGATCGATGCGATCCTGAGCATCGATCGACACAAGCCGACGACAGGTAAGTATTCTGAATTTTTGGAATTTGTTCATTCTAATTTTTGTTCTCACCGAGCCCAAGCTTTTATAACACTGTGGACAGTGTTGTTTAAGTGTGGGGGAGGTAGCTATTGATGCACCGTTTTCTGTTTTCTTAGAGTCAGTCCAGTTGTTTTATCGAGTCATATAGGAAACAAGGACTTTTTGAGGAGATCACTATACTTGCAGGAACTTATGTGACCATTGGAAGAGTTTGCAGATGATCTATGACTGTTAGAAACCTAACACAGACCAGCCTATTGAGGACACCCATATCACTTCAGGTATTCAGTGAATCCATTACTGACTTCACCTTTTAACTTGACCTAATTTTTCTCACCTTGAGGTTTGGTATACTTTGAGCCGGATCCCTCTGTTAGTTCTGACACAGCTTGTAAACATGTCTAAGTATGATTCCCTTCTCCCCTTCCTTAAAGTAAAAAAAAAGAGATATAAATTGCGGATGAGCTAGTAGCTTCGAAGTGACCACAGGAGTGGTAGAGACCCCTATTACCTCCTCTGCATTCATGGAATATGTCCAAAGTACACCCCAATGCGGGAAGAGCACTGATAGAAAAAATAAAATGATACCCAATGGGAGATATCAGTTGCTAAGGAAGGAAAATGAGAAGAAAGGAACCAGAAAATGATAGTAGAGTGGTTAGATGCTAACAGAGTAAGAGTCCATGTGTTCTTTGATCGATACTCCTTTGGTGAGACCGCACTTATTAGATTATAGAAGTCAGTATGGTGAATTTGAATGCTCTGAATGTGATTGTGGAGTTTACTCAAGACAGTTGCTAAGTGTGGGGGGAAGTACATGGTGGTATTGATGTCTGCAGGTTCATTTTCGTGTGGCTTACTAAGGGGAATCTGATTGTAGCACTTCGACGATAAAATGAGTTTCTGAAGTTTTCAAACTTCTTCTCCTGATCTTGGTTTTCTGTTTGCTTGAGGGCAAACAAAGGCTAAGTGTGGGAGAGTTGATATATCATGGTTTTTAGGGCTTTTGACCATGATATAAGTCTTTGTTTTTGAGTCTTTTAGTATGTTTTGGACTCCTTTCATGTGTTTTACAGGTCTAGGTACGTTTGAAGAATATTTGGACATTATGGCACATTCTGGAGCTGTTTGGAGCATTCGTGCGAGAAGAAGAAGTGACAGACGATTTTGGATGCATGTGTCGATCGATACACATTCAGCATCGATCGACACAAGAGCGTGACAGATATATCTCGCCAGATTAATGAAGATTTTGGAAATTGCAGCTTAGCCCAGAAGTTTTTCATAATTACATGTTTAGTTATTATATTAGGGTTTTAAGCCATTTTTAGGCTACATTTTTCAGAAGTTTTATTCTATTAGAGATTGAGAGATTTTGGGGCTGGTCTTGTACTCGACAAAGAAGAGATTTCGAACCCCTGTTTCTTTACTTCTTTTATGATATTTGGTTTTCTATTCATCATGTCTTTTGTTTCATCTGCCATGTCTGAGTAGTTTACCTGTTAGGTTTAGGGATTCTCATTAGGGATTTCATGGAATATTAGGTTAATTCAATCTGTAGGGATTCATACTTTCTAGTTCTTCATCTAGGATTGTACTTAATGCTTAATCTGAATTAACTACCCATATTTATGATGTTAGGTTAATTTATGCAACGATAGTTGGTTAATTAATTAGAAAGAACCTAGATGAAAAATTTGACTATTCGCAAAGAAATTTGGCTTAGAAGAATTGTGAACGAAAGAATTTGAGATTAATGCATGTTTAGGATCTCTAGAACTCGCAACGAAAGTTGGTTTGCTAGGTTTCTAGACATAGATAATACTCGAAATGAAAGTTGGTTTCTTATGCTTCTGTGTTTCATAGAACTGTTCTTAACTCGATCCTGATTTATTGATGAACCTATGTTCCTGATTTCCTGAAAACTCCATTGACCTGACGCTTCGCTTATTGATCACACACCGTTCGATTTACTCTATTGCTTTGTTTACTGCTTTATTCTCTGCTTTGCCTAGCTTAATTCGACATTCTATAGCCTATCGTAAGATTCTTGAGTCTCTGTAGATTCGACCCCTATATACTACTAGTCACGTCCGTGCACTTGCAGTGTAACTCTAGGGATTAAAGAGGATTTTACTTTGGCTTTTCTTTTTTGGTGTTTTACTCGTACAGATCCGAAGTCTGGAAACTGGAGAATCGCACTGCGTCGATCGTTGCGGTCCCGTGCAACGATTGATGCAAGGGGAAATCAGACCATGGGAGACAAGTCAATTTCAGCCGGTTCATTTACGGTTCAGCTCGCGGGATGAAATCAAACCGGAGGAAGAAAGAAATACGATGTGTGTCGATCATTGCGGTTCTGTGCAACGATCGACGCACCCGGTCCAAATCTAAATCAGAGGTAAGTTTCTAAACCAAAAATTCGATTGGTTCGACCAATCGCGATTTGTGACGATCGTTGCAACCCCTGCGATGATCGACGCACGCACACGCAAGGTAAGTGCCTTTAACTTCTTTCTTCTTCTTCTTCTTCTTCTTCTTCTTCTTCTTCTTCTTCTTCTTCTTCTTCTTCTTCTTCTTCTTCTTCTTCTTCTTCTTCTTCTTCTTCTTCTTCTTCTTCTTCTTCTTCTTCTTCTTCTTCTTCTTCTTCTTCTTCTTCTTCTTCTTCTTACTTCTTCTTCTTCTTCTTCTTCTTCTTCTTCTTCTTCTTCTTCTTCTTCTTCTTCTTCTTCTTCTTCTTCTTCTTCTTCTTCTTCTTCTTCTTCTTCTTCGATGATCGACGCACGCACACGCAAGGTAAGTGCCTTTCTTCTTCTTCTTCTTCTTCTTCTTCTTCTTCTTCTTCTTCTTCTTCTTCTTCTTCTTCTTCTTCTTCTTCTTCTTCTTCTTCTTCTTCTTCTTCTTCTTCTTCTTCTTCTTCTTCTTCTTCTTCTTCTTCTTCTTCTTCCTCTCGCCGAACGAAACCCTAAATCGCCTTTACCCCTAACTCCTTCGATTCTCACTCATTTTCACCAATTCAAAAGCCCATTTTGCTTGATTTCTCATCCTATTTCCATTTCTATCACTTCTTCCAACCGATTTTAAGGTATGTGTCCCGAATCTCTTAGTTTCTAATTTCGGCCCAAAGGTATTGAATTCGAATTTCGTCACGATTTACTTGTTTTGATGGTATATTGATGCTCATTTGAGGTTTCTAGTGATGATTTCGTGTTGCCTTAGTACATGCATTGACAGATTTCACAAGTTTTCAGAGAATCTCTGATTCGATGAAGAACACTTACGATTCTCTGATTTTGGGCGAATGTATGACGAATTAGAGGCAATTGACAATGTTTTTGCTGCTGATGATGGTTGGTTGAGATGATAAACACTGATATGACTACATTTTCTTATCTTAGAGCCTTGGCTTAATTGAAAGTTTGGTTTCTTGTGTCTTTGATCGCAGATGGCTCCGAGGAAGAGAAGAAATGTGCCTGCTGCTGATGAACCTCCTGCTGATTGTTTCGTACGTGCTTCACATCCGCCTGCGCCTTACACGGGCATTCCTGGCGCTATACAGGCTCCTTGGCCTAAGGCAGAGGGGGACAAAATTCTTCTGTGACCAGAGAGTGGACAGAGGATGCTAAGACAGTAACTGAGAGTGATGCGTGTTTAGATAGAACCATATCTGAGACTTGGGACGATTATGACACGTTGTTTTACAATGCGTGGTAGGGTATGGAGATCAAGCCCACGCGGTTGCGGAATATCAGACCTGTTAGATGTTCGGTATTACTGATGATATGCTGAGAGTGGTGAGACATATA
The DNA here is from genome assembly GCA_030180135.1 of Orychophragmus violaceus. NCBI lineage: Eukaryota > Viridiplantae > Streptophyta > Magnoliopsida > Brassicales > Brassicaceae > Orychophragmus > Orychophragmus violaceus. The sequence goes on along the minus strand of CM058233.1, from coordinate 89,837,125 downwards.
GGACTTGGGACTATGCCCATGAGGAGTTACGATCTCTTTTCAGACTTGGTGCGACAACTGTTGTCCACCTGCAGAGTCTATTACACTGATCCTATGCTCAGGAGAGCTCGTTGGGGACATTCACATTCATGTGTAATGGATTCAGGTACCGAATCATCATTCTTGATCTTTGCAAACTCTATGGTCTTAGTGATGAGCCTACTCGATGCTCTCTGATTGGTGAGTGGGATAGAGAGAGTTGTCAGTTTTTCTGGGATCACATTGGATGCGAGGTGTATAACTCACGCTTCTCGAAGCAGATACAATTGCGCCATCCAGTCCTGCGATATGTTGGGCACATTTTGGGATATACTTTGCTATGCAAGTTTGAGGTGAACAAGCAGAGAAAGCTGGAGCTGCAGTTTGTCTACACTGGAGTGAGTCATCTGTTTGCGGATACACCTTTGTAAGACCCAACGCCTAAGCTGAATTTGGGAGCAGTATTTGCAGATCACTTGTGTGATTTGAAGACCAAGGCGTTCTATGGTAAGACGGTTGAGACATTAGGGAGTTTACCTACTCCTATCTTTCAGCATTTCAGGATCCCTACTGCTGGGAGAGAGTGCATTACTAGGAGGCTGTGGATGGATCTTGCTCACTTGAAGAGCACTACATGGATGAAGGAAGAAAATCTGTGGATTTTTCATGATGCAGACTCACGAGAGTGGTGTGTACAGCTTCCTGCTACTGAGCTTACGAGAGTTGATTCCCTAGCAGCCTTGCGCTTTGACCCTGACAGGAACCTGCTGCGCAGAGTTCCTACATCTGTTAACCCTTTGGGTGCTTCTTCGTCTTTTGCACCGGGACAATCTTCTGCACCGGGATCTTCTGCTCCTGCTACTCCTGCTGCTTCTTATGTCAATCCTGGTCCATATCCGGATCCACCGATGGACCCCGCTGACATATCCCAGGGTGATTTTCAGAGGCTGGTGAATGATCGATTGAAGGGTATTTTGGAGTTTATGCGTAGCTGCACCTGCAGGAGTCGGCCTAGAGTGCATCGACCTACACCTATTCGTAGACGTCGATGCTCTCACACTCCTGCGACGTCCATTGGTTCTGATCCCTACGGTGGCATTGACGATGAGTCCGAGTGATGTGATATTTGAGTTCCTGTTTCCTGACATTCGGTTCTGTATCTTTTCACTCTTTCTTTTTCATTTTTCTTGCGTCTTTTTGATGTTTTTCTTGAGTCTTTGTCAGTACTTGTGCTTTGGGATTGATGTATTTGCTTCTATGTCTATCAGTTGCTCTGATTTTTGCTTTGTCTGTGGTATTTGCAGCTTACAGGTTTAGTTTTGAGATTTCTCACGAAATACATGATGTCTGATGTAATGTCCGACCAAAATCGCAGTGCAACGATCGAAACGGTCTTGTGTGTCGATCGACTCATCTTAACAATCGCACTGCAACGATCGACCTCGTCCTGTGTGTCGATCGTCTCACCCACAATTCGCACTAAATTGATCGTCGCGGTTCTGTGCAGCGATCAACGCAGTTGCGAGACAGGTAACAATCGACATAACATAACACATCCCAATCCTTTTCTCTTCTTTTACCAATCCTAAGCTTGACACCACTGGGGACAGTGTGTTTCAAGTGTGGGGAGGTGGTACTGACATAATCTTTTTCTTTTTTTAGAGTCAGTTGTGTCTGTTTTATTGAGTCAAAACAATTTAAGTAGGAAACAATGAATTTTTGAGAAGATCACCACACTTGCAGGAACTTAAGTAAACATTGGAATGAGCTTGCAGATGAATCTATGACTATTAGAAAACCCAACACAAATTAGCCTATTGAGGACACCCATATCACTTCAGGTATTCATAGGATCCTTGACTGACTTCACCCCTAATTTTGACTTACTTTTTCTCACCTAGGGGCTTGGTATATTCCTCTGTTAGTTCTGACACAGCTTGTAAACCTGTCTAAGTAAGGTTCCCTTCGCCCCTTCCTTGAAAGTAAAAAAAGAGAGATAAACTGAGGATAAGCTAGTAGCTTCGAAGTGGTTGCGGGAGTGGCAGAGACCCCTATTACCTCCTGTGCATCCATGGAAACATGTCCAAAGTAATACCCCGAATAAAAAGGGAAGAGCACTAATAAAAAAATAGAATGATACCCAGTGGGGAAAATCAGTTGCTAAGGAAGGAAAGGAGAAGAAAGGAACTAGAAAACGATAGTATGGGGGTCAGGTGCTAACAGAGTAAGAATCCATGTGCCCTTTGATCGATACTCCCTAGGTGAGACCGCACTTAATAGCTTATAGAAGTCAGTAGGGTGAATTTGAATGCTCTGGATGTGATTGTGGAGTTTACTCAGGACAGTTGCTAAGTGTGGGGGAAGTATATGTTGGTATTGATGTCTACAGGTGCATTTTTCATGTGGCTTACTAAGGAGAATCTGAGTGTGGTACTTCTAAGATGAAATGAGTTTTTGAAGTTTTCAAACTTCTTCACCACATTTTGGTTTTCTGTTTTGCTTGAGGGCAAGCAAAGGCTAAGTGTGGAGGAGTTGATATATCATGGTTTTTAACTATTTTAAGCCATGATATAAGTATATATTCGAGTCTTTTGTAGTGTCTTTCGAGTCTTTTCAGGTGTTTATTAGGTACATGCACGTTTGGAGGATTTTGGAAGATATTGGAGTTTATTGGGAAAGTTTTGGAGCTAAAGCCATAAGGAGAGAAATGACTATCTCGGAGCGACCAGTGCGTCGATCGATGCTCCCTTGGCGTTGATCGATGCAGACCCGTGCCAGCGAATTAATGAAGAATTGGAGATTTGCACTTTTTGCCCAAAAAGTTCCAGTATTTACAAAAGAGACCCAAGTCGTGATTAGCGCTTTATAATTAGGTTTTTGGTGTTTTTTTTCGATTACACATTCACACTTTTAGCTATAGAGAGTTTGAGAGCTTGGGGCTGATCATACCTTGTACTACTTTTGCTTTTGGAGAAGATTTCAATCCCCTCTTTATTCTCTACTCTTTTATATATGCAATTTATTCATATTATGATTTATGTTTCATTGATCATGTCTGAGTAGATTCATAGTTAGGTTTAGTGATTCTCATTAGGGATTTAATGACTTGCTAGATTAAATCAATCAGTTAGGATTCATAACTTGATTAGTTCTTCAACCTGAATTGTGCTTAATACTAGTTTCTAACCTGATCACTTAGAATCTAGACTTGGGATTTATAAATTGATACGAAAGTGTGATTTAGAATCTGATCTATTTAGATTGAGCAATTTAATTATCTGCAGAAAAATTTGGTTTAATTGAATTGTGAACAAATCGAACCTGCACTTAAGGCTAGTTTAATCTGTTAGGAATTGTAAAGAAATTTGGATTTCTAGGATTTAGACTTATTGAATTCTCGCAACGAAAGTTGGTTAGTTCTACATCTGTGTTTGAGTTCTAGAACCATGCTTAATTTGATCATAACTGATAATTGATCTGCTTGTCATGATTTCCTGAGAACTCTCTACACTTAGCGCTTTTAGTATACTAATAAAACAAACCGACTTGCTTCAGATTTAATTACTGCTTTTAGTTTATTATTTCTGATTAACTTGCCATTTTATAATCTATCGTAAGATTTCCTGAGTCTCTGTTGTTCGACCCCTAGATATTACATTTGCCTATATATTTGCAGTGTAACTTAAGAAATTAAACTCTCAGCATATCAGAATTACAAAACCAACATCTTGTTCTTCTCCTTTATGCTTTACGGTGCCATCAAATTCACCAAAGTCACAACACACATATATTTGAATGGTGCTCGACTATGGTATTTACGATCGATGATTTCAAGTTTATGTGAAAGAGGTAAAAATATTCTCCAAATACATTAACAAACATCTCTATACAATTTTCAGCATCCGTTTAGATTTTTATATACTTGTTGATGTAGTCGTGTCCTATCGTAAAGAAACAATCCAACTAAACCAACACAATGTTAACATTTTAACAAATCCCAGTATTTTGACCTTTTATTGTTCGAGTAACTAATTTTTAAGCAATCGGAATATTACTAAAGTCAGCAACTACAAGTTATGAAATCAAAGAGGAGGGAAGAATCATTCAACAAACATTTGACGTATAATTTGTTATAATAAGTAAATGATCGCCAACACCTGCCATTTCAAATCTCAAGTGCATTATGTTTCATTAAAAACATAGCTTTTAATTTTAATTTTCTAATTTTGTGGAACTTAAATATTACCACTATAAACATAGTGTATATAGGGCATACAACTTAAAATAATGTTGTTAATCATTGCAAACATATAGTTCATCATTTTGAATTTCTTAAATTTGCAGTTTATATGGACTACTTCAACAAGTAAACTTATCTATAAATTTACAGCTCAAGTGCATTATCTAATCTATTAAAACAGGAAGGTTTGCCATGGTACATAAATGTTGTTCCCGGAATTTGCCCTTAATATTATTAGGATTTGTAACCTTTATTAAGGGTAAAACTGTAAAACAATGTATATTAATGATTTAATTAAATTTTATTAAGAGTAATTAGGGAATATAACATTATCTCTACAATCCATGTTTCAAAACAAGACAAATTAAACATGTAGCCAAACAACCAAATTCTAATGAGTCCCACTTTCCTAATTAATTAAAATCAAAACAAATTAATTGATAAATATAATTAATAATTTATACATCAACTATTATATATAAATTAAGATTCTCTAATTTATGATTTAATTCAAATATAATTCGCATATAGTAAATATAATTCAGTTGATATATTTTAAACTTAATAAAAATAATAAAATGATTTCATACTTATATTATTCAAATATTTGAAGCGTCAAATTATGCTTTATGTTTGAATGAAGTTTTTAACGGATAGTTCCATCAAATTTGCAAATTATATATACGACTACAACATGTATTTTATAAAATAATATTTTAGATAAATATAATAACAATTAAACATATACCACATAACTTTTACAATAGTTGTTTTCACATATATATATTTTTTCCAAAATATGATCTTACGATACAACGCATATTAAAATATATAATGCGAAATCGTTATTTTAATCTCTTAATCCTTACGATATATCTCCTCCAAATAACACATAATTCATTTAAAAAAACTAAATTGCTAACTCACTGTTTATAATGTTGGTTAAATAATTATAATCAAAATTAGATTACGTAATTAAAAATCTAAACTACTATCAACAAAATGAATAAAAAGTAAAATTTGTAAAGAAAATTAAACCCGCACTTTCTAAGTACGGGTCAAAATCTAGTGTTTCATTAAAAAAGCATAGTTAACATAAATATCACCACTAAACATATATGACATATACAACTTAAAATAATGTTGTTAACCATTGCAAACATTTTGACCAAACAAAAACCCATTGCAAACATCTAGTTCATCATTTAGTATATCTTAGTTTTTCAGTTTATATGGACTACTTCAACTACTTAACCTATCTAAAAATTGAGCTCTATGTCTCATAAGTTTCTTATCTCTCCATTAAACCCTAATTCAAGAAACAAAAAACCTTTCCCCTCTTCTAAGAATTGCTACAACTATCTATATGGCAATGAAGAGTATCTCATTTATTGCAGCTCTATCTCTCTTAGCTACAACACTTCCATTAGCCATTATTGCTTCTGACCCAAGCCCTCTTCAAGACTTCTGCGTCCGTGTCAACAATCCAGCAGATGGCGGTATGTACATGATCAGTGGCGGACGCACTTGAGACTATAGGGTGTTACTTGACACCGTTCAAATTTTGATAAAAATTGTCTTATAGTTAAAATTATTTTGTTTTACATGGCTATAATGGTAAAATTAACATGTTAACACCGTTAAGATAGAGATCAAATATTTACATGACCTCACCTAATCATATTTTCCTTCAATTTCTGTTACTATTTTTATTATCTTTTTGTTTACACCCCTAGTCATCACTTCTAGGGCTGAGCGTTTGGGTATATGCTCGGATTCGGTTCGGTTCTTTCATGTTTTCGTATTTTCAGGTTTACGACTATAAAACTCTTTCGGATACTTATAATTTTCGGGTCGGTCGGTTCCTTACAGGTTCATTTCAGGTACCAAAAAATAATAAAATAAAAATAAAAATTGATTACATGTGAATAAATTTTGTTAAATTTTGATAAATATAAATAGAATTTTTCATATATTTCGTTTATTTTGGTCTAAATCACCGATATATTTGAGTTTATCATTGTAATTTTAGTTATTTGAGTTATTTTAAATGTAAATATCATTAATATTTTTTGAACATATAATTGTATTTCGGATATCCATTCGGTTCGAGTTCAGATTTGGTTTTTTGGATATAAGAGTCTAGAATCCATTCTAATATTTTGTTGATTTCGGGTTCGATTTGGTACCTTTTTCCGGGTCGGGTTCAGTTTGGATCTTCGGATCCATGTATTTTCCCCAGCTCTAGTCACTTCTTTCGACTTATTTTTACTTTTAAGCAATTGATTTCATCGTCCCAAAAAAAAAAATTCTTCTATTAAAATGGTATGCATTCTTTTTTAGTTTTAAAATTATATTATGACCCATGTAAGATTTATTTCTAGATTCTACACACTGTACATGATGACTTCCTAATCATTTTACCCTCATTTTGAAATCATTTCTCTTTTTATTTGGCACTATGTTCAGTTTTTGTGAATGGAAAGTTCTGCAAGGACCCGAAGCTCGTCACAGCAGATGACTTTTTTCTTCGTGGGCTGGCCAAATTCCAAGAATACCTACTCCAGTTGGGTCTAACGTGACAGCCGTCAATGCTAACAACCTTCCAGGGTTAAACACTCTTGGAATCTCACTTGTCCGTATAGACTAGGGAGTGTACGGACAAAACCCGCCTCATACACACCCACGAGCAACCGAGATCTTGTATGTCGGACATGGAACTCTTTTAGTAGGATTTGTTACATCAAACGGAGATGGAAATCGCCTCTTTACCAAAACACTCAACACCGGTGACGTATTTGTCTTTCCAGAGGGACTCATTCATTTCCAAGTGAATGTTGGACACTCACTCGCGGTTGCATTTGCTCGTTTGAGCAGCCAAAACCCATGTGTTGTCACTACTCACTATCGCCGACACCGTGTTTGTATCTAAAGTACCGATAGACCCAAATACTCTTTCAAGGGCGTTCCAGTTGGATCCTGTTGGAACAATTATTTTATAAAGTCATGGGCTTTATTAAAAAGTGTTTGTGTGAAAAGAAATGTGTTAAGCCCATAATGATATGGAAGGGAAATTTTCCAATTTGTGGAAACTTGCTAGACAAGTAAATTTCCAATTTCTGGAAACTTGCTAGATAAGTAAAATTTCCATTTGTGTAAACTTGCTAGACAAGTAAATTTCCATTTTGTGAAAACTTGCTAGACAAGTAAATTTCCATTTTGTGGAAACTTGTGAATCCTATATAAAGGACCCCTAAGCCTCTGTTTTAGAGCATCCAAAAACACAAATCACACAGAAAAAAAACACAAACAAAAGTTCCTTCAATTCTCTTCTGTTTTAGGTTAGTGTTCTAATTTCGAGAGTATCGTAGTTCATATGGTCGACAGAACCGATATCGAGTGTTGCGATACGGTTTCATATGGTTGTATCCTGAGACTCATGAATCATGATTTAACCTGTCACACTACGGGTGATTCTTTGAGTTAAGAAAAGAGATCAAATCTCGCCTCCATATATTCTGATTTCTACTCCTTCTGTCCGATTGTTTTGATATCGTTTCCTTAACGTCTATTTTATTTTCGTGATTAAATCGCTTTTAACGTAGTGCTGTAAATTTTGGTTCTACAATCTTAACTCAAAGAAATCCGTTTCTGTTATATGAACATTAAACGGATTTTAATCGCGAGTAAATAAACGTTTTTCAAACGATTTCTCTTCCGCTTATGATACTAAGAACGTTATCAACGCTGTTTTAGCAAGGATTCGTTAATGTAGAGGCGGATTAAAACCTGTTTTCAAAACGGTCTTGAAGGAAAAACGCAGCGTACATCGCGAATCGTTTCGTAGCGATCTTCGTGATTACTTTGTGCGTTTCACACAAGTTTATTGATTGCGATCGATAAACTGTTCTACTGCGATTTCTGAACGGTTTATAATCGTTAGAATCGCAGTTTATTGAAACATAAACCCGATTATCAAACGTGTTATAAACGCTTTGACGAATGCTCTGCGGAGATTCGATGTTAAATAATGCGCTTTTAGCGGCTCAATCGGTTCGATATTGGTTATCTAAATTGCGATATAAATTCCATATCGAAGCAGAGAGTGTATTCGGATTTTAATCGAATCTCTTTCCGTTTAATTATCTATTAATTAAAACGGTATTGATTAGGGTTTCGAAAACCCTAAATATGTCAATGACACAATCGTTTATGAGAGAGATGCTAGATCTTAGTCTGGTTCTCTTTTGTTTAAAGATTTTAGTTAATTGGTCAAATTGAGTGGACCAATTGAACTAATTTGCTTACGATTATTCCACGATCTGGATAATCTTCAACAACATAGCAATTTATTCTATTTGAATAAATTTGTCTTGTAGTTGTCTTTGCATGAGATAAGATTGTTACGCTTGCAATTTCAACAAATGTTGTTTAAAGTGTTAATCACTAGTAAAGTGATGCGTTTGAGGTTTTTGGTTAGTATATTAATTCAGTTTTGTTCTCGTGAACGGACTAGAATTTCAATATGGCTAACAATACTGATGTGATCATTGATGGATCTTGCAGTATGAATGACAATGAATCATAGTGAGTCGATACTCCAAATTGCGGTTTGGAAGGGGTCAGCCACTTGAGATGCCATGTGTCTTATGAACTAATATGAAGTTCTTGTGAAAAACGTCACTAATGTGACAAGGCAAAGACAAAAGATGTCTCAAGCCAATTTGATCAAGATAGACATGTGTGGTGTTATCTCTGAAGTCAATATGGTTGAGCATAGCCCACATGAGTGGAAGTATGATACCGGTGTGACGGTACATATATGTTGATAAGGGAATGTTTCCCACCTATCATAGAATAACGAGAAGTTGTGCACTTTCAAAGCTGCATGTTGTGGTGAAGTGGTGATGAAGCTCACTCTTACCAATGTCAAGCATGTGTAAGATTTGCGGAAAATCTGATCTATAACACTATGCTAAGTAAATATGAATTCACTGTCAATTTCGAAGCTGATTAGCTTGTATTGACAAAGAATAGTGTCTATGTAGACAAAAGTTTTGTTAAGGACAGACTGGTCCAAATTAATTTTGAGACAGTCGTACTTAATGTTAATGTAACCAACGAAGGTGACATTAATGAAAAGAAAGGGAAAGGGTTTCATTTCTAGTGGGTTGATTAAAATGTCTGTTGAGGCAGTCATTCGTAAAACTGATGTAACCGAGGTTTCTACCTCGAAGAACCTTAAGATGAATGAAAAGAAACCAGTTGCTTATATTGCGGACATGTTAATTTCAAGTCTATGAGTAGATTGATGAACATGAACTTGATTTTTAAAAGTAAGATAAGCAAATGTGAAGTTTGCGTCCAAGCCAAACTCACAAAAACGCCGAACCTCTAGTTTAATTCACACGAATTTGTGTGATTTAAAATCAAGTTCAAACTAGAGGTGGAAAGAAGTACTTCGTAACTTTCATAGTAAAGATGAAGCCTTGGACAAGTTGAAAGAGTACAAGCTCGAAGTTGAAAATCAACTTGATAAAACCATCAAAATGATTAGAAGTGATCAAGGAGGTTAATACAATGAACCTTTCGATGCGTTCTGTAGAGAACATGGTATTATTCATCAAACAACCTCTCCTTACTCACCAGAGTCTAATGGAGTTGCAGAACGAAAGAACCGAACTCTGAAGGAGATGATGAATGCAATGTTGCAGGAATCTGGGTTAGCCCAGAACATGTGGGGGAAAGCGTTGCTTACCTCTAATTATATCCTGAACAAAATACCAAACAAAGTGACTGGAAAAACTCCATACGAACTTTGGAAAGGTAAAGTACATTCGTACAAATACCTGAAAGTGTGGGGGGTGCCTGACAAAAGTAGATGTGCCACTCCCGGAAAAGGTCACCATCGGACCTAAGACGGTAGACTGCATATTCATCGGATATGCGTAAATAGCAGTGCCTATCGTTTATGGTATATAAGTTTGATATACCAGATATCCATGTGAACACGACAATGGAGTCAAGGAATGTTTCCTTCTTCGAAGAGGTGTTTCCATGCAGGGATAAGGGAAATCCTAAGAGAACTTGTGATGAACGAGATGCTAGCAATGAGGCAAGCACTTATGGCACTTCTACAAACGAAGATGCAGAAGAAATTGAACTTAGACGCAGCAAGAGAGCTCGTAAAGAAACGACATTCGGTTCAAAGTTCATAACGGCACTTCTAACAAAAAGTGGGCCAAGAACTTTCAGTGAAGCCATGTCTACATCTGATGCACCTTCGTAGAAGGAGGCTGCTAACAGTGAGGTCAATTCCATTATGAAAAACCATACATGAGAGTTGGTTGATTTACCGCAAGAGTGTAAACCTTTTGGGTACAAATGGATCTTTACTATAAAGAGGAAAATAGATAGATCCATAGGCAAGTACAAGGCCAGACTTGTGGTGCAAGGATTCTGACAAAAAGAAGGGTTGGATTACTTTGACACCTATTCTCTGGTAACGAGAATAACTTCAATTCGTATGCTGATTGGAATTACAGCATTAAGAGATCTCGAAATCCATCAAATGGATGTAAAATCTGCTTTCCTAAATGGAGATTTAGAAGAAGAAATTTACATGCATCAACCTGAGGGTTATGCCGCTCCTGGGCTGGAGAAGAAAGTGTGTAGACTTGTGAAGTCATTATATGGACTTAAACAAGCGCCAAAACAATGGCATGAAAATTTTGACAATGTAATAATGTCAAATGGCTTTCACACTAATGAATGTGATAAGTGTATATACATCAAAAGTACTCCTCATGGATACGTTTTGCTCTGTTTATACGTCGATGATATGCTCATCAAGGAAAGCAGTAAGGATATCATCAAACAAACTAAGAACATGCTTAGTGGAAAGTTTGATATGAAAGACTTGGGACTAGCAGATGTAATTCTGGGAATTAAGATCACTCGAAATTCCGAAGGAATAATCCTGTCTCAAGATCATTATGCTGAAAAGATCCTAGAGCGGTTTAAGAACTACTCAAACAGGATAACAAGAACTCCAGTTGATCCTCAACTTCATTTGATAAAGAATTTAGGTGAACTTGTGTCACAGGTGGAGTATGCAAGAGTGATCGGGAGTCTAATGTACTTGACGAGTCGTACTAGACCCGATTTAGCGCACTCAGTAAATGTACTAAGTCGCTACACGAGTAATCCAGGTCATACTCATTGGCAAGCCATAACTAGAGTATTCTGAGAAATACTAAGAGTTATGGGCTTCATTTTGGAAAAGAACCAGCAGTACTAGAAGGGTACAGTGATGCTAACTGGATTTCAGATTCAAGAAACTCCAAATCTACGAGTGGATATGTATTCACTCTTGTTGGTGCAGCAGTATCCTGGAAATCTTCCAAGCAAAAACTCATGGCCTGATCAACCATGGAGTAAGAGTTCATGGCTTTAGACAAAGCAACAGAGGAAGCAGAATGGCTTCAGAACTTCTTGGAAGATATCCCGATGTGGGAAAAACTAGTGCCAGCTCTACGCGTACACTGTGATAGTCAGTCGGCTATCTCACGGGCACTGAGTAATCTGAACAATGGCAATTCTCGTCATATACGAAGACGATATAAGACCATTGGACATTTGATCTCAAGTGGTGTAATAACGATAGATTACATCAAGTCGGCTGATAATTTAACAGATCTGTTCACAAAAAGCTTGCTGAGAGATCAAATTGTGAAATCATCAAAAGGAATGGGTTTAAAGCCTATGAACAAAGATGACGTTTGATGGACACCCCACCTATGTGACTGGAGATCCCAAGATCAAAGGGAAAACAAAATTGAACTGATTCAGGATTGAGCACTATAACTCTGCCCAGTTCCTCGGATGATAAATAGTGCTATATGTGTGTGATGAGGTTAAGCGTTGGCTTTTAATGATTCCATAGCTTTGTAATAGTGGAGTACAACGAATACTTCTGGAAAGAAAGCTAATGGCAGATCACCTAGTGAGTGTGAAATGGGGCCGTTTCTAGGAGAATGAATGTAAGGCTATACTCTCCAACTTCACTCACGAATACCAGGCATGTTCAAGGCCACAATGAACACAATAGAGAACATAGTTCTACGAGAAGATGTAGTTGTGCGATATATGTTGTCTCGGTTTACATCAAAGTCCGGGTGGTTCAAGACATCGCGTTCACCTCCTGGCCGAGTAAACCCGACATATATCAAAAATGATTGGTTCAAGGCTGAAAAATGCTACCTATCAGATGCAGTTACATTTTCGTATACTCTCGAAAGTCTGTCTAGTCTAGTGAAGTCTAGTCTAGTCAAGTCTATCTAGTTCACTGAGTCTGTCTAGATAGTTGCATCTGCATATGTTTAGAGTCATTTCTATTCATGTGGGGGATTGTTGGAACAATTATTTTATAAAGTCATGGGCTTTATTAAAAAGTGTTTGTGTGAAAAGAAATGTGTTAAGCCCATAATGATATGGAAGGGAAATTTTCCAATTTGTGGAAACTTGCTAGACAAGTAAATTTCCAATTTCTGGAAACTTGTTAGATAAGTAAAATTTCCATTTGTGTAAACTTGCTAGACAAGTAAATTTCCATTTTGTGAAAACTTGCTAGACAAGTAAATTTCCATTTTGTGGAAACTTGTGAATCCTATATAAAGGACCCCTAAGCCTCTGTTTTAGAGCATCCAAAAACACAAATCACAGAGAAAAAAAACACAAACAGAAGTTCCTTCAATTCTCTTCTGTTTTAGGTTAGTGTTCTAATTTCGAGAGTATCGTAGTTCATATGGTCGACAGAACCGATATCGAGTGTTGCGATACGGTTTCATATGGTTGTATCCTGGGACTCATGAATCATGATTTAACCTGTCACACTACGGGTGATTCTTTGAGTTAAGGAAAGAGATCAAATCTCGCCTCCATATATTCTGATTTCTACTCCTTCTGTCCGATTGTTTTGATATCGTTTCCTTAACGTCTATTTTATTTTCGTGATTAAATCGCTTTTAACGTAGTGCTGTAAATTTTGGTTCTACAGATCCTAGGGTGGTTATTGATCTACAAGCCAAGTTCAGAAAAGTAAATTAAAAATAATTTGCTTTGAATTGCTTTTGTTTTATGATTTGCTTTGAATTGCTTTTGTTTTATGTACCTCCTTCTTGAATAGGGATATTATTTTATCCGTGTATGGTAACATGACATGGTGTTTGTCATTGATTTTACCTTGATCAAATTTTAAATGAATCACTCACTACAAAAAAAAAGGGATTTCAAGTCAGTTATAAATAGGCTTAACGTCATTTTGTAAATGATGTAAAAAACTTCGCATTAGTTTTAAATGTAACGTAACAACTGATGACGTTAACGTTTTCTACGTTACTTACAAAAACGACGTTAACTATAACGTCAAAATATCAACCGACGTTATTTAAGGTTACTTTTCTTAAGCTATTTATTTATTTTAATTACTCTTTAATTATATCAAATAGAATTGTAATTAAAAATAAATTGAACCCACTATATTCTGAAAATAAAATTATGATGAAAATAGATTTATGTATAGTAAAAATCAAAAACAATTGTCATAGTCACAAATACAATATCTTCTTTAATTATGATGAAAATATAGTAAAAATCAAAAACATAGATGTTATAGTCACAAATACATTATCTTCTTAAGAGACAGAACACCAATTTTTCCAAACATGGACTTGATATTTGACCTGAAAACACAACAAACAAAAAATTGTGATCAGAATGTATCACAATGTATACAAATGTATATAGATTTAGAACTATCAAAGGCTTCTCTTATGCACATAATCATTATAAACAGCGAGGATAATTGTGTGAGCAAAAGACAGCAAAACATTTCACATGTGAACACATGTTGACATGCATCAGTACATAGACAAGAGGCAATGTATATATTTTCATGTTTCATTGCATTGAACTAACCAATTTTCTACTAAGCCATAAGCCAAAAGCAGAGGAACATACCAATTTCAAGTGATATTTTCAGTCTTGGAAATGCCACTTTCCGGAAAAGGAACATCCCAAGTTTCAAATAATGCAGAAGAGAAGTATTAGAAAACATACCAGTTTCAAGTAATGCAGAAGAGAACATACATGATCACTGTTAAGCTTTGTTTTCTCATCTTTTCCACCCATCTGTAAGAAAATACATTTTGTGTTAGAAGATCATACATAAATTTGATACATAAATTTAGTGATTCATTACCTGTTTCACTAGAGTATAAAGAACATCTGTCAGGATATCTAGTTTTCCTCCATATTCGTTTAAGCGGGCCTTCAAATCTAATATCTCATGATCATATGAAGTGTATTCCAAATTCGAAAAATACTTGGATGGTGTCGAACCATATCCTACAGATCGAACTCTTCCTGAATGCTCATGACCAAAGACTTGTTCAAATGCATCAATTCGTGTAGACTCGTTACTTGTTACTCCACTTGTCATTACTTGTTTCAACTTATCCTACAAATAATCACAGAACATAAGCACATAACACAGAACATATCCCAAAGCTTAATAACTGAACATATAACACTTTAAAAGAGACATATAGCTTACCACAGAGACTCTTGCTTCGTCAGAAACAAAACTCACATCTGATCTAGTATGTGATGCAATAAAAATTTCATTACTCTTTTTTTGGTAACCTAACAACATACACTAGAAGCTCCATATACTTCAAACGGCCCAGTTCTATATCACCAGTTCCAGAGAAACCCGACTTGAATGCTAGAGTGTACGCAATGTAGAAACATGACTATTGAAGATGCTAATCTTACTATGGATAGATGGATTTACCTGGTACAAGAAGGTCGCAGATTAGCAGATTCTCTTTCCCGGCAACACTAACTCGTAAAACCTTAGAAATTTAGATTGTTAGTATCACAAACCTACTCTTTGTAATCGTGTGAGAATAGTAAATCGCATGAACTTAAATCGTATCAACCAAATCGTATGTATAAACCAGTAAGTTTCCTAAAATGGAGGAATCACAAACCTATTTTTTTGTCGTATAGATCAGAAATCTTCAAAATCGATGGCTCTGCGATGTTAGATCTTCGAAATTGAATCCTAAAATCGAATTCGAAATCGTTGTATCTGCGATGTTAGATCCTCAAAATCGAATTTGAAATCGATGTCTCTGTGTGTTTCTGTGAATGTTAATCTAGGAAGCTGAATTCGAAGGAGAGTTGGAGAAATTGCAGATTTTTTTTTTTTTTTGGGTTAAAAAATTTCAGATAATTTGAAGTTGATATTTCAACGTAAAAAAATTCATGGAATGGGCTGGGCCGACGACATATTTTACAAATCACGGAAATTTAAATCACAAAGAACAGTTAGTCTAATATTTTTTCAAGTCACAAAATTAAAATCAAGTCAGTTGATGAACCGTCGTTAAAATCCTTCTTCCTGTAAAAGTTAAAGTCAGTTATATGACTAACGTTGATAAAATGACGTTAACCCCCTTGTTTTTTGTAGTGACTATTTTATTATTAGAATTTAAAGTTTGTGCTTTTTTTTTTGTCACAACCTTTTTCTTTCATTAAACTTCAAAAGTACAACAAATAGAGGAAATTATCCATCCTCTATGATTACCAATACAAGATTTAGAATCAAAAACAAATAAAGCAGATAAGATCTCAAAGAAGAGAGACAGCGAAAATGAGATAACACTCAAATGCGTCGGACCGAACATCACGATAGAATCGGAATCGGAGAAGATAATCACTTTGTTTTGTGATTTTGAAAGACAACTCTTACCCTCAGATATCGCCATTAAGACAATTCCGTATGCTGTAGATAGCAAAGCGAGTAGAGAGTTGGAGGGAGTTCTCGATATTGAAAACTGAGAAGAAGTGTCTCTTTTGGTAAGGAGACATGGTGGAATAGTTCTTTCCCAAAGATGGGAAGATAATGGAATTAAGCTTTCCCAAAGGGAAGAAACTTGAAATGGTCTCTCCTGTAAAAAGAAGGAAGGTGGAATAGATCTCTCCAAGGCAAGGGAGGAATTTGCTACTGCCTTATGGGTATGGATGCAGTGTGAACCCTTAATGGCTTGAGTGACGCTGTTGATGTTGCTTGTATTTGGGCTAAGAATGAGGACAAAGCCCATTTGATAGAACACATTATTCTGGCCCATCTTGTTTACTCCGT
Organism: Orychophragmus violaceus; assembly: GCA_030180135.1. NCBI lineage: Eukaryota > Viridiplantae > Streptophyta > Magnoliopsida > Brassicales > Brassicaceae > Orychophragmus > Orychophragmus violaceus. Next base: position 89,820,656 of record CM058233.1, on the reverse strand, counting down.
TGGTCGAAGGAGACTGAGGCGTCTCGGACACGCCGCCGGAGCTCAAGATTTTCCGATCGCCGGTTAGGATGCTTATCGGGATCCATGGAATGGAAAGAACACAGCCGGATAAAGTGATAAGCTTCCGTTGAAGGAGGCTTTGAGACTTACTGATATTGACAGATCCGGCTAAGAAGAGACTCCGAGAGGCGGAGCTAGCTTCGGAGAGGTGGAGGCAGCGAGCGAGCGTTCGTGGTGATGACGGTATCGATCTTCGGGAGCAACCCGAGAGGTGATCCAGACCAATAAAACTGGACATCGACAGATCCTTGCGAGTGGGTGATGAATGCTTGAAAACCAGATCTAAAAAGTTGGAGGACAGATTAAACAGAGGAGGTAGATTCAGTGACTCCGGCGGAAGGTCTGGCGGGTCAGGTGGCTCCGGAGGCTCTGGTGACTCCGGCAGAAGGTCTGGGTCTGGTGGTTCCGGAGATACCGACGGTTGCGAGACCGCATCATGCTTCAGAGAAGAGGCGACAAGAAGCTTCAGAAGAGGGGGAGTCACAAGTAACATCTCCTCTAGATTCTGGGTATTGACGGCAACAACGAAGGAGCATGGTCTCGCCGGCAGAGCTGATCTAGGCGGTGGAGGACGAGGGGCCGAGGAGACCCGCAACCTTCGAGCTTTCAAGTTTTCTTCACCGTGCGGTGAGAGCGTTCTTCGGGTAGGCCCAGGCGGGGACCCGAGAGTGAGAAGCATAGCTTCTCAGACGGAGAGAAGAGCTATGGAAGGCCGGCGTCGAGCATCCATGGCGGAGATCGAAAGGTGAGGGCGGCGCCTTGGTATGTGTACCAGAGAGAAAGTCTCTAGGGTTTTTTTTGCTATATTGAATTTTATGGAACATACAATATGTGTTTTACATTTTAAAGTTTGTGCTTATTCATCAAAATTACAGGGGTTTATATACAAGAGAAAGAGCTCGATCACAGAGATTGCAAATCACAATTATAAGGATTATAACAGTTAATATAATTGGGTATGAGGATTATGATAGAGATTTGACCATTAGAGTAAGTAGTAAATCGGATATTACAGTATATGGGTTTCCTTAACATTTGTGTTCTTAAAAATGGATAATTGTTGTAAAACATCATTTTGGAAGTTCACAAAGAATTTATTTGACTATGGCATGATTACTTTTTGTGACATAGTCAAATATTCCGCAAAAACACTAGAGATTTTGTCTTTTTAAAATTTTCATTTACATATTCATATATTTAAGTTGATACAGTCGTGCCTACTCACTTGAAGAAACAATCAAACAAAACTAACATTTTCACATTGACATTTGGTTGAGTCAACTCAACTGCTTGTGCAAATGAAATATAATCAAAATGAGCGTGTATAATTTAATGACAAATTGAAGGAATATAATCATAAAACAAACATTTTATGTATAACTTGTAGACACTTGCCATTTCAAACTTCAAATGGATAATTTTCATTAAAAATCTAAACATATTTTACTTTCATGTTGTACTTTTTGTAATTGAAGTATTAGTAACATAATCATGGGGCGTTGTGGGAGCACGATCTAAAAAAAACAACAAAAATTCTCAACCATTTCAAACTTATAATTCATACATTTTCAAATTTCCTAGCTCGTTTTACAGGTGTATGTACATTTCTATGGACTAGTTCAGCACCTAAGCTCATCTATAAATTCAGCTCAATCTCTCATACGTTTCTTACCTCTCGAATAAAACCATACTCAAGAAACAAAAACGCTTCTCTTCTTCGACAAACCATTTCACATAATATCTGGTAATGAAGACTCTCTCCTTTCTTGCAATTATATCTCTTCTGGCTTTAACACTTCCATTAGCCATTGCTTCCGACCCAAGCCCCCTTCAAGACTTTTGTATTGGCGTCAACACCCCAGCAAATGGTGGTATGTCAATGTTGATTTCCTAGTAGCTTTTTACTCTCATTTTAACATTCATTTCTCATTTCTTACTCTTTTTTTATTTTATATTTGGTTACTATATATTATCAGTTTTTGTGAACGGAAAGTTCTGCAAGGACCCAAAGCTCGCGACCGCAGATGACTTCTTCTTTGCAGGGCTTCACAATGCAAGACCCGTAACTAATGCAGTCGGATCAAATGTGACAGCCGTCAATGTTAACAACCTTCCAGGGTTAAACACCCTTGGAATCTCACTTGTCCGTATAGACTATGGAGTGAAAGGGCAGAACCCGCCTCACACCCACCCACGTGCCACAGAGATCTTGGTTGTCCAAGAAGGAACACTTTTCGTAGGTTTTGTCTCATCAAACGGAGACGGAAATCGGCTCTTCACCAAAACACTTAACACAGGTGACGTATTTGTGTTCCCAGAGGGACTCATTCATTTCCAATTCAATGAGGGACGGTCTCCAGCGGTTGCATTCGCTGCTTTGAGCAGCCAAAACCCAGGTGTTGTCACTATTGCCAACACCGTGTTTGGGTCTAACCCCCCGATAAACCCGAATGTTCTTGCTAGGGCTTTCCAGTTGGATCCTAGGGTTGTCATGGATCTGCAGAACAAGTTCTGATCATGATTAACAAAACTTGTGTTTTCGAATTTCTTTCATTTCATGTATTCGTCTAAATAAGGATCATGTATTTGTCCGTTCATTGTAATGTGACGCCTTGTTGGTCGTTGCTTTTACCTTCAACTTTCTCAATGACTTAATTGTTTTTATTTCATCAACAATGAATTTTAAATTCGTGATAGAATTTTCACAACAAACAATTAATTTGTTATTATGTCGGTTAACTGTTAATTAGAGCAGTTAATAGATACGTTAATATAGATGTTGCCATAACCATTGTACTGACAAGTTTACCGACGGATATACCGACGGAAAGTCTATATCCGTCAGTTATATTTTCTATAAGTACTCACCCTTTTCATTCCTTACCCTTCACATAAATCACTTTTTCTCTCCCTCTCACCCTAATATATTTTAATACAATATTTTTTCTTCTAATTATTTTAGATCGTGGATGGACCGACCATGTTTGATGATATGCTTAAAGTTTCAATTCCCTAGAACTACGTCACAAGTTCACAAAATGCAATTGTAGTATAGAGGGGTCGAATCCACAGAGACTCAAGATTCTCATGATAGACTTTTCGTTTCGAATTAAGCTTAGGAGGAATAGTTGTAATGAATAAAAGCAATGCACAAATAATAAAAATCGGTTTTTAATCAATCATGAGAAAGCGTCAGGTCTAGGGAATTTATCAGGAAATCAAGTAATGCAGATCAATTTAACATGTTCTAAAACTCAAATCACATATATATAATAAGCCAACTTTTGTTGCAAGAATTTACTAAGTCTAAAACCTAAAAATCCAACTTTCGTCTGCAAACATTTTGTTTACTAGGCGCTGGTAGGTCGCACATTTATTCTTTTGTTCAAAGAGCATTACCTTGTAACTGTAAATGCCTCGGTCTGTGATAAAAGCTATTTTTTTCTTGGTCCTATGGTGTTATTATACCCGGAGAAAGTGTCCATGAAGGATAGGAGCTGATGACCGGCTGTAGCTTCTACCATACGGTCTATGTGAGGGAGTGGAAAGCTGTCCTTGGGACAAGCTTTGTTGAGATCAGTGAAATAAATGTACACTCTTCACTTCCCGTTTTTCATTTTGACGACTACCGGGTTAGCGAGCCAGTCATGGTAATTAACCTCCCTGATGTGACCTACTCTGAGTAGTCGAACCTCATCGTTAACTGCTTTAGCTCGATCGGTGCCGAGCTTACACCATTTTTGTTTGATGGGTTTGTAAGTAGGATCAACGTTTTGGTCGTAAGAGGTCACTTCCAAGCTGATTCCTTTCATATAAGCGGTGGACCATGCAAAGGTGTCCATGTTGGCTTTGAGGAAAGCTATAAGCTCTTCCTTGAATGGGTTTGTTAGGTCCGCTCCGATACCGACGCACTTCTCAGGGTTGGTATCGTCGATGCAGATTTGTAAAACGAGCTATTTTCTTGGTCCCCAAACCGTTGGGTCTTTGTTTTGTTTGACCTCTCGTTCAGAGAGCTCATTGCTTTTCTGTAATTGATATAATTCAGAATGTTCTATCTGCTGATAACCATCTAAGTAGCATACTCGGGCGGCCTTTTGGCTTTTGAATATCGTTTTAATTCCTTTAGGGCCAAGAAATTTGATACAAGGATGATATGTAGATGGAACTGCTTTCATGGTTTATATTCATGGCCTGCCCATAATTGCATTATAGGGAGCTGGCATATTCACTACTGTGAAGTCTATTTGTTTTAGTACTCCGGCGGCGTCGATCAGTAGTCAGGCTGTGCCTAATGAATACGTTGTTTCACCGGAGAAGTCTGTGAGAGATGATTTTTCGCCTTTTAGATCGGAGTTTTGTGAAACCCATTTTTCTAAAGGCGGTATAAAACAGCACGTCTACCGAGCTGCCGGTATCGATCATGAATCTGGATAGCTCGAATCCAAATACGTCGAGCTGGATTACAAAGCGTCAACATGTGGTGATGAGGACATCGGTTCAACCGAACCAGACTAGACCGGTCAAGCCAAACCATTTCCGACCATGGTGAGCATGCCCCGGACCCGAGCTGGCCAGAAGAGACTCACAGAGAAGTTCAACCAAGCCATGGAACATCTGATCACCAGGAGCAGCATAGATGACATCAAAGAGCACTTGGACCAGTTGGACCATGTTCAGCCCGTTCTAAACCAGCTGGCCCAGAGGATGTCCGATACAACCAATTCCGAACACGACCATACGTTCACACCAGGATCGTCCGTCTAGCCATTACTTAGGATCGACGACGCATTAGTGATCTTCACCATAGGAGCCGTTGATCCTTAGCCCGTGTCGTCTCTGTGGACCAAAGGTTATACTCTTTTCGCTTGCAAGGTTTTATCCCACTGGGTTTTCCTTGTAAGCATTTTAATGAGTTAACCAGAGGCCCGTTTCATCAGACAGAATTCACGGCCCATGAAGCCCGAGATCTCACACGCCTAAGAGGCTTCTTTTTTCTTTATTTTCTATCTTATTTCTTGTAAGGCCTTAAGGCCCAATTCTTTTTATTTTTGTAAGGTTTTCGAAAACTTAAGGCTTATTTAGCCTAGTACTTTGTAGTTTTTCCAGTTCACATTTAATCACAGAAAAACCCTAAGCTACTTGTTTGTCTGGCGGCCGTGAGTGTCATTGTGTGGATTCCCCTTTAGAACTCAAACCAATCTAGTTCGACCATAACTCTCCATCGATCCTTCTTCTAGCATCAACAGAGACTTACTTCAGTCCAGCTGCTCGTGCTCCATCTCTCTATCTTGTTCGTGGTCCAAAGGAGAGTGACTTCAGTCCAGCCTTGGCACCTCTATCTGGTTCGTTGTTGGCTTCAAATCCTTGGAGCTTGTTCTCTTTTGCCTTACCATTCGAAAATCAAAAAAAAAAAATTGTGTTTCATCTTTGTTTCTGTTTGCTACTTTCTAGCTACTGCCTATTCATATCTGAAAAAGAGTGTTAACTTGCATAAATCGAAAACGGCTGCATCTAGGAATTGCTAGGGTTTTGACCGGTTTGCTAAACTTGTTTGATTTGCGGTTTCCTTGTCTGCCGATTGTTAATTGGTTGTTTCTGAACTCATCTTTGCATCGTGTGTTTCCTGTCTGCATCATATTAAAAAAAAGGAATAGGTTGTTAGCTTTCTTTGATAGAATCTGCCGCATATAGCAATCTCTCGCTAGGTTGTCGCATTGCTTGTGTTGTGTTGCTTACCGAGTTGTCTTGGTTTGATTTAGCTCCTGTTTTTGTTTCTGGTTTTCTTTAATCTAATTTGTTCCATCGTTAGCTTGCATGAAAACCGAAGACTAATTGTTAATAACCAGCCACATCTTGTCATACCATTCGCTTGAGTTGTATGTGTGCAACTAAAGTTCATGTGATTTGCGATTTCTGCTTGGAGTTAGTTCATTTTGTGCTTGCGGTTTGAGTGCGAAAACTGGCTCAACTTGTTTAGGTTACTTGTTCTAATCACTATCTCATCATATCATTTAAAGAAAACGAACTAGGGTAGATACACTCTATGTTCATATCGCGTGAATGTATTGTTAACTTGCAAGACCTGTTCTGTTTAGTTGATTGTGTCTCTGGTTGAGGTTAACCATTTGTTGATTTGTTTCAGTTGCATCCATTACTTAAAAAAAAAAAAAAGAAGTCGGCCTTTATTTGCATATTTTCCAAATTCTGCACTTTTCCATTCTTTTTTATAGTTGTCTTTTCTTGTTTCTTGCTTGTTTTATATTTCCTTGTTGCGTTTGATTATTTGTTAAGTGTGCAGGACAAACAGTCATGGGAGATAATCCAGCTGCACCGACCGATTTTGATCAATTACTTGGCGCGATTCAGGCATTGGTGCGCGCTTAGACCGACTCGAGCAACCAGCCGTCTAGCTTCCATCCGCTCCCCAACAGCCTCGACCAGCACCACCAATTTCTCCAGCTAGGAGAGGTCAGCCTGTCTGGGTCGACCCGCTCGATGACATGGACGATGATATATCCGGCTCGACGACGAACCACCCGACCGAAACAACCGACCGTTCAACCGACAACGCGACCCGATCCATCGCGGACGCATACGACACAATGAGGTACATTGACCTAATTCAAACGATGTTAAACTTAAACCTCCCACTTTTGCAGGAAAGGTTAACCTCAAGGCATATCTCGAGTGGGAACGGAGGATGGAGCATATATTCGATTACTACGCCTACAACGATCAGAAGAAGGATGCGTTAGCAACGGCCCAGTTTATATACCATGCATTGTCCTGGTGGGATCGAGATGCCTATGAAAGTAAATGATATCACCACGGTCAGATCACCACGTGGGCCGACATGAAATACAACCTCAGGCGAAGGTAAGTTGGTGCAGGTAAGTAGGTCCGTAGAAGAATACTTCGAGGAGTTCGAACAACTACGGAACCGGCTCGAGCTAGACCACTCAGAGGAGACTCTGATGGCCCAGTTCATCGATGGAATACATGATCGTATCACCCGAAATACATGAGCATTCAGGTCGAGCAGCACGTCAAACGAAAGGCGGCGACAATGAACCGAGCTTGGAGAAACTCCACGTGGACTCCACCCGCGCCTAGATCCGTCAACAAAGGAAAGACCGTTGAGGTCGAATCGCGGTTTAAAAAGCCGAACACCTAGGATTCAAAGTTCAAACATCCCGAAGCAGATAAGTTTCCTAGTACCTCTCGAGCTAGAGATATTACATGTTTTAAATGTTAAGGAAAAGGGCATATGGCCTGAGAATGCCAGAACCGATGGATCATTATCCTTACAGAGGCTGGCGAGTACGAGTCGCAAGACGAACATGAAGAAGACGAGGAGATGACCGACCTAGGAACGCCCATTGAGTATCCAGACACCGGAGAGATGTTGGTGATCCGGAGAGCACTCAGCGCCCTAGTAGATCCTGAGACGGTAAAACGGGAGAAATCTTTCATACGCGGTGCACGGTAAACAAAAAATTCTGCAGCCTTTTCATCGACGGAGAATTGTGTGCCAACGTAGCTAGCAGATATATGGTCAATAAGCTCTGTCTTCAAGTTTCGAAGCACCTGCGACCATACCGGCTTAGATGGCCCAACGACGATACGGAGATACATATAGCCGATAAAGTCACCATTCCGTTCAGCGTTGGCAAGTACAATGACCAAGTGGTGTACGATGTCGTGCCCATGCAAGTTGGTCGTCTACTTCAAGGCCGACCCTGGCAGTTCGATAAAGAGACCCTGCACAACGGACACACCAACCACTATTCGTCTACCTACGACAAGCGCAAGTACCAGCTCACACTGCTTACACCACTAGAGGTCCACAAGATGCAGCTAAAACTCGCCAAGGAAAACAAGATCAGTTAGACAAACCTACTCATTAATTCAAGTTCTGTATCTAAAGCTATTAACCAGAACACGCAGGTTCTGCTAATGATCTTTAAGGAGGCTTTTCACTCGTGTTCTAGTGATATAGAGCTGCCCTGATAAGTGGTTTATTTGTTGGCCAGATTTAAGGACGTGTTTTCGGAGGAGATTCCAGCCAGCCTACCCCCGATCCGAGGCATTGAGCATCAGATCGACCTTGTACCCGGAGCCGCCCTACCGAACCGACCGTTGTACCGTTTGAACCCGACGGAGTCCAAGGAGTTGGAAAAGCAGATTCAGGACCTAATGTCCATGGGCTATATCCGCAAGAGCCTCAGCCCATGTGCCGTTCCAGTCTTGTTAGTACCCTAGAAAGACAGTTTGCGGAGGAACTGTGTCGACTGCTGAGCGATCAACAACATCACCATCAAGTACCGGCACCCGATACTGCGTCTAAACGACAAGTTGGACGAGCTGGACGGAGCATCTGACTTCTCTAAGATCGATCTACAGAGTGGCTACCATCAGGTGAGAAATAAAGAAGGAGACGAATGGAAGGCGGCGTTTAAAACCAATCAGGGTCTATATGAATGGCTCGTCATGTCATTCGGTCTTACCAACGCTCCCAGCACTTTCATGAGGCTCATGAACCAGGTCTTACAAGCTTACTTTAGTAAGTTTGTGGTAGTTTACTTTGACGATATTCTAATTTAGAGTAAGTGTTTTCCGACCACCTTGTGCACCTTGAGCAAGTAATAGAGACTCTTCGTCAAGAAGGCCTTTATGCGAACATCAAGAAGTGAACATTCTGCACTGATCAGATGGTTTTCTTAGGTTTTGTTGTGAGTTCGCATGGATTACAGGTGGATCAAGAGAAGGTTAAGGTTATCCAGAAATTGCCAACACCAACCAGCATTGGCCATGTCCGGAGCTTCCACGGATTGGCTAGTTTCTACCCGAGGTTCGTCAAGGATTTCAGCAAAATACTGCACCGCTCACAGCCGTGATCAAGAAGGACGTTCCGTTCAAATGGGAACCCGCGCAGGAGGACGCATTCCAGAATCTCAAGGATCTTTTGACCAACGCTCCCATTCTTGTTTTGCGTAACTTTGACAAGACTTTCGATATTGAATGTGATGCTTCAGGTTTAGGAATCAGAGCAGTACTCACGCAGGGAGGATGACCCGTGGCCTACTTCAGCGAGAAACTAGACGGAACCACACTCAAGTATCCGACCGACGATAAGGAGCTCTACGCCTTAGTGAGATCGTTGGAGACATGTCAGCATTACTTTCTAGCCAAGGAGTTCGTGATCAACACAGATCATGAGACATTGAAGCATTTACGATGACAGACGACGCATAAGAGGAGGCACGCAAAATGGCTCGAGTTCGTGGAGATGTTTCCGTACATCATCAAGTACAAGAAAGGCAAGGAGAACATCGTGGCTGACTCCCTATCCCGGAGATACACCTTAATCAGCACCATGGAGGCCTAAGTTTTGGGGTTTGAACTACTTAAGGAGCATTATGACGCTGACCCTGATTTTGGTGTGATTTTTCAGAAATGCAGTAAAGGAGCTAAAGGACCATTCTCCTCGCACGACGACTTCCTGTTCTGAGACCGGCGACTATGCATTCTGCAAGGCTCAATGTGAGACCTACTGATCCACAAATCTCATGGAGTCGGCTTGATGGGATACTTCGGTGTGGATAAGACGATGAAAGTTCTGTCCGACCATTTCTTCTGGCCGCACCTGAAACGAGATGTAGAGCGATTCTGCTATAAATGCATCACATGCCTTAAAACAAAGTCCATGTCACATCCTTACGGTCTTTATATGCCCTTACCGATTCATAACATGCCTTGGGTAGATATTCCATGGATTTTGTGTTAGGTTTACCTAAGATCAAGCATAAGGATTCTATATTTGTGGTGGTAGAATGATTCTCGAAGATGGCCTATTTCATACCATGCGCCAAGACGAATGACGTGACTCAGACAGCCGACCTATTCTTCCGAGAAGTAGTGAGGTTACACGGCTTAGCCCGGATGATTGTCTCAGACCGAGATACGAAGTTCCTGAGCCACTTATGGAAGACATTCTGGAGGAAACTCAGAACCAAGCTGCTGTTCTCTACGACTTGTCATCCGCAGACGGACGGCCAGACCGAGGTCGTCAACCATACACTATCAGCCCTCTTACGGTCCATGGACGGTAAAAACTTAATTAACTGGTTATATTGTATTCCGTACATAGAATTTTCTTATAATAATGCTAACAGTTCTGCTACTAAGATTTCACCTTTTGATATTGTGTATGGATTTAAGCCAGAGATGCCAATCGATCTCAAGCCGTTACCGCCACTGGATTTCACCAATCAAGATGGAAAACCCAAGTCCGAGTCCATCAAGGAGCTGCACTAGAAGGTCAAAGACAACCTGGAAAAGAAAACGGCCCAGTACAAACGACAAGCCGATAAAAAGAGAAAGTAGATCACCTTCGAGCGCGAAGATTGGGTGTGGTTACACATGCGAACTGAGAGGTTCCCAAATCAACGAAAATCGAAGCTTGCACCACGAGGAGACAGCCCATTCCGTGTCCTAGAGAATATCAACGACAACGCCTACAAACTCGAACTTCTAGGTGAGTTGAACATTTCGTCGAGTTTTAATGTTTCTGATTTATCTCCTTGTAAGGCCTTAAGGCCCAATTCCTTTTATTTTTATAAGGGTTTTCGAAAACTTAAGGCTTATTTAGCCTAGTACTCTGCATTTTTCAGTTCACGTTTAATCAAAGAAAAACCCTAAGCTACTTGTTTTTCTGGCGGCCGTGAGTGTCATTTTGTGGATTCCCCTTTGCAACTCAGACCAATCTTGTTCCTATTCGACCTCAACTCTCCATCGATCCAACTTCTAGCATCAGCAGAGAGTGACTTCAGTCCAGTTGTTCGTGGTGCTCCATCTCTCTATCTTGTTCGTGGTCCAAAGGAGAGTGATTTCAGTCCAGCCGTTGCACCTCTGTCCGGTTCGTGTTGGCTTCAAATCCTTGGAGCTTAAATCATGTTGTATATCCATGCTTAGCGTTCCGCTTTCCCAGAACGAGATTTTGTGGTCAGGTCCTTTCAATTAGCTTTCATTTCTAGAGTCTTTGAAGACTTTTTGTTGGAATAGTTTCATCGAGTTTACCGATTCAAGGCATAACTTGGAACTTCAACAAATGATGTTAATGCTTTTTGGAGGTGGGGATAGCCCTTCCCCCCCCCCACCCTGGAAGTGTGAGGTGAGCTGTAGTTAGATTTGGAGTTCGACTCCGCAGTAGATGAACTTGAGGGATAATGTGATGCTTTTCTCCCGCGGGAAGTGCAAAGAGAGCAAGAACTCGATTTTTCACTAACTAAGGTAGCAGGTGGGAGGGAGACTTGTTTTTTTGCCGATGAGCAGGATAGCTCCAGCTTTCGGCGAATGAGGTCGATGCGTTTAGGTGCGGTACTCTCTGGAGCATCACTTTTTGGCGGTGGGCATAGCTCTTCTCCTCCTCCCTGAGAAGTGCGAGTTGAGCTAAAGACGGAGCTAGAACTCGTTCTCGTGCACTTTAAAGGTGCAGGAGGGGGGAGAGACACCATATTTGGTGTTACCCTCCACAAAGTGTAAGGTTCTGAAAGATGAGCTCGATACGCTTTTGTCCTTTTCGCGGACCTGTCGGTGGAGACTCGGGGGGGGGGGGTCTCTTCCTCGGTATTCCGGATCCTCTTACTTGAGGTAGTCTTGTTTGTATCGGGCTTAGGTGGGAGCTCGACTTCTTCAAGAGTGTGCTCTCCTGAATTTTTGGTCTTAGCTTTTTCAGCTGAGAGACGGACCTTGCTTCGACATTCCTCTGAGGAATGTCAATTTTGTTATGATACTTGCAGAATTTTTTCTTATCAAAAGGTATGTTTTTGGACTTGGCCGAATCTTTGATAGCGAAGCTATGCTGACCTTGACCTTTGTCCTTTGAATCGTTTCTCGAATTCCTGTTCGAGTTGTTCATGGTTGCCGAAGATTTTTTGTGGCTATTTTGATGGTTCTAATCTCTTATTCATGAAGCGCAAAAGCTGGCGCTCGATGTAGCGCATCATCAAGAGAGACTAATGATCTGACTGCTCCTCTCGGAATTTGGAAGTGTGCCAGAGTCCATGTTTGAGTGCTCTGAGAGCTTCGTCCTCGTTTGAGCTCGTGATTTTGAATTTGATCTCCTTCAGCCTATCTATGAAGCTTCGAAGGGATTCATCTCGACCTTGGGAGATTGCCCAAAGGTTTGCCCGTGAGGCTTTCTCTTGTATGTAAATAGAGTAATGCTTCAGGAAAGCTGAAGCGATCTGGTTGAAGTTATCTATGGAATTTCGTTCCAAAGATGCAAACCATTCAAAGGCGGGTCCAACAAGGTTTTCGGCAAAGAACGGAAGGAGCCGGCCTCTTTCTCGTAATCGTTCAGGTGTACGTGAACTATTGCTAGTCTAAACGCTTTGATGTGATCTCGAGAATCAACTTTTTAAGAGTATTCTAGAAATCTGATTATAGATGCATATGGGATGCGAGCATTAGCAATATTGTCTGTGAAGGGAGTTCGTCGAGTTTCCTTGATTACCCTATCAATATAAGGAGTTGAAATTATAGCTGAGTGAACTTGATTGTTCAGCTGTTGCAGCTTAGCATTCGTGTTATCAACGTATCTTTGAAAAGACTCGAGGTCGATCATGCCTTGTTGGTCAGCAGGGTGATAGGTCTGCTCGTTTGGCTGACCGTTTACCAGACTGTTTCCCGGTTAGGGAGGTCTAAATTCGAATTGGGTTCCAGAGTTGTTCCCATTGAGGAGCTTTGGAGGTTATCTCGACGTGGAAGCGATGTCGCAAGGTAATAAAAGTAATAAAAATAAAACAGTTACTAAAGTTTAAAAATGTTTTCGAATTAAAATTTTCAATTTTGGAAGTAATTTTTTTTTAATAAATGGCCTGATTGCAATTAATATATACAAAGTTGGATATCTTATATTTTGCAATAAAATATGTGTTAGTTTAATACATAAGTAATATAGGTAGTTATTTTATTATTAAGTCAATAAATCAGTGTCATTCAAAGTAATTTCTCATAGATTAATGGTTTTAAAATAACTTTTTGTGCAGGAGATGCAGTTCTGAAGACAGAACCTTCTCAAGAGGGTGGGAATGATGAGAACATCGGTTCAACCGAACCAGACCAGACCGACCAAGTCGAACAATTCCCAACCATGGTGAGCTCGCCCCAAACCCGAGCCGGCCAGAAGAAGTTCAACCGAGCCATGGAGCATCTGATCACCAGGAGCAGCATAACCGACATCACGGAGCACTTGGACCAGCTGGACCATGATCAGTCCGTTCTAAACCAGCTGGCCCAAAGGATGTCCGAGATGACCAATTCCGACCATGACCATACGTTCACACCATGATCGTTCGTCTGGCCATTACTTAGGATCGACGACGCATCGCTGATCTTCATCATAAGAGCCGTTGATCCTTAGCCCGTGTCGTCCTCGTGGACCAAAGGTTATACTATTTTTTCCCTTGCAAGGTTTTATCCCACTGGATTTTTCTTGTAAGGTTTTTAATGAGGTAACCTGAGGTCCATTTCATCAGACAAAACGAATGGCCCATGAAGCCACAGATCTCACATGCCTAAGAGGCTTCTTTTGTCTTTATTATCTATCTTATTTCTTGTAAGGGCTTAACGACCAATTCCTTTTACTTTTGTAAGTTTTTGTGAAAACTTAAGGCTTATTTAGCCTAGTACTTTCTATTTTTTCAGTTCACGTTTAATCAAAGAAAAACCCTAAGCTACTTGTTTGTCTGGCGGCCGTGAGTATCATTGTGTGGATTCCCCTTTGCAACATAGACCAATATTGTTCCTGTTCGACCTCAACTCGCCATGGATCCATCTTCTAGCATCAGAAGAGAGTGACTTCAGTCCAGCTGCTAGTGCTCCATCTTTCTATCTTGTTCGTGGTCCAAAGGAGAGTGACTTCAGTCCAGCCTTTTCACCTCTGTCTGGTTCGTTGTTGGATTCAAATCCTGTTGGGAATGTCCTGAAATCTATTGTACTTGTTCTAAGTGAAAGTCGTATAGTCGAGATGAGACAATCACATAACACTAGGTAGTCATAACGCTTTGCTAGAAGCCACTTATGATCAATGAGTTGAGAACTCATTGCTAGTGTTATATGATACTACAGGGTCACATACCTAAGCAAACTGGACGTTAAAGACGAGGTTGATCATTAATGTAATGATCTAGTGAATGCATATTTGATATGCATTCGATATCAATATTCTGGGGCAGTGTCGATCGATGCAAAGAGTGCATCGATCGATGCAACTCGCGGATTACCAGATTAATTCGGTTTAATCGCTGGTTAATTCCGTTATGGTTTAAGTCGACATATATAAGATATATGGTCGACCTAAACTGATTTCAACCTAACAGACAGCCACCAAAACTTGAAGAGAAACCTCTGAAGAGATTGGATCTCTATAGGCACTAGCATCCCTTCTGTTCAGTTTGTGTGCGTGTGGATACCAGTAGAGGCGCAGCATTTGAGGCGCTCTAGATCTCGATTATCTGCAAATCTTCCGCTGCTAATCACCAGGTAATTCTGAGATCCCAATGATTCAATTACATGAACCCTAGATCCTAGGCTTGGAATTCAGACCAGGGTTGCCTAATTGGATTAGGAACTGCTAGAAATTCCTTCAGTGGTATCAGAGCTTTAGGGTTCCATTGAATCTGTAGCATGTTGATTAGATTGGTTGAATCTGGATCTCTGTATGATTGATACAAGCATGCTAAAACTCGTTTTGATCAAAGTAACCTAGTTTAGGGTTTTTGTTCGAAAAACGTTTTAGGGTTTTTCGCATGGTATCGATCGATGCCAATCCGGCATCGATCGACACAGGGCGAAAACCCGAATAAAATTTAGGGTTTTTCGCATGGTGTCGATCGATGCCAATCCGGCGTCGATCGACACAGGGCGAAAACCCGAATAAAACTTATGTTTCGCCTAGTGTCGATCGACACAAGAGTTGTGTCGGTCGACACAAACCTCGCGAGATTGATGAATCGGTTCAATTGGATTGGACCGGTTATCGAGCTTGGTTAATGATGGTTAAACGCTAAGAATGGTTTATTGCGATTGGGTTGGTATCGACCGATGCTAATGTAGCATCGATCGACACTGACCGGTACTCAAACCCGGATCAATTGGATTGATCGGTTATCGCAGATTGGTTTTGGTTAATCAGCATCGATCGACACTAAAGTAGTGCCGGTCGACACAAGATTCGATGGTTTAGGTTATGGAACCTGAAACCACAGAACCAAACCAAGACAAATCATTTAATTAGAAGAATTAAAACATAATAAAACTGAACGTTTTAAATAGTTATGTTCCTCAATCAAATATCAAGTGATACTTGATGTCTTTCCAATCTTGTCAACTGTCAAGACCCATTTAATTGTGCGATAGACTTGCAGTGCAAGATGTCCACAATTTCATGAGTAAGACAGAGGTAATCGTGTTGATGGATTTGCAGTGCAAGACATCGACAATTACATGACTGAAGAGATTGGTTGACTTGACTGGGCCATCAAAATCGTTTTGGACTCAGAGACATCAGGTGGATTGGGCATGAGATGTCAATCCACAACCAAGAGTTATATTGGATATAACTAGCAAAGTTGTTGCTTACCTAGATAGCTAAATTAGGGTGATAGCCAGTGGCTCCCTCAAGTTTAGTGAAGTATGGGTCTTGGATCATTATATTCATCTGAGGAAACTTTGTTTGAATATAATGTGAGTTTTCTTAATAGTTAAGACTTCTCATTTCTTGAACATCATAACTAAAACCTCCCTTGTTTTTCAGCTATGTCTAGCACAAACCATCGTAACAATTTCTCCCTGCGATCCGTCATTGAGAAGGACAAGTTAAATGGATCCAACTTTCTTGAATGGTATCGGAACTTGAGAATTGTTCTCAAACAGGAGAAAAAGGACTATGTCCTTGAGAAAGTTCTCCCCAAGAAGTACCGAGCCAATGCCTGGCAGTCAGATAAGGATGCTTGGGATAAGCATTCTAATGATGCGGTGGATGTGAGTTGTCTCATGTTGGCTACCATGAACTCGGAATTGCAGAAGCAATATGAGTACGTGGAGTCGCCAATACAGATGATCACTGGCCTGAAAAGTATGTTTCAGGAGCAGGCACGAACTCAGAGATACCAGACGGTTAGATCTCTGATTGAGTGCAAGCTACCAAAGGGCGAACCAGTTAGTCCTCATGTCATTAAGATGATGGGTTATATTGATAACCTGGGGAAACTGGATTGTCCCATTAGCCAAGAGTTGGCTACTGACATCATTCTACAGTCACTACCGTCAAGCTATGATCAATTTGTTATGAACTATAACATGAACAACTTGACGAAGACGTTGACTTAATTGCATGGGATGCTTAAGACTGCTGAACCTAACATCAAGAAGGACACCCCAAATGTCCTTATGGTACAAAAGGGTAAAAAGTTTAATAAACTTGGTAAGAACAAATGTGATGGCAAGACGAGCTCGATTGTGAATCCAAGCGAGTCTGGCCATGTTCCTAAGGTTAAAACCAGTCCTTCTGAAGATGTTAAGTGACGTTATTGTAATGGTTATGGGCATTTGAAAAGAAACTGCAATAAATTCTTGGAAGATTATGAGAAGCTGAAGAAGACGTACGAGACTTCTTCTTCAGGTATTATGTTATAGAAGTAAATGTTACTTCCTATAGTCCTACTTATTGGGTATTGGATACCAGCTATGGTACTCATATTTTGTGAAAATGTGCAGGGCCTGAGCAAAAGTAGGACTATGGAGAAAGGACAAGTGGATCTATGAGTGGGAATGAAGCAAGAGTTGCTGCATTAACCGTAGGAGTATTTCATTTGTTTTTCCTTTTATGGCATGTTTTGAACTTAAAACTGCTACTATGTACCTGCTATGAGCAGAAAGATTATTTCTATTCCTCGTTTGGATATGGAAGGATATCAGTTTTCAAGTTAAGAATAAGTGTTATTCATTTGATTACAGTGATATATTTTATAGTAGCAATCCATTAGAGAATGGACTTTATGTTCTAAACCAGAATGTGCCTAACTATAACATTAATACCAAGAGATTCAAGTCAAATGATACGAGTCAAACTTCTCTCTGGCATTGTCGTTTTGGGCTACATAAATGAGAAATAGATTCATAAGCTCCATAGTGATGGGCTTTTGGGCTCATCTGATTGAGAATCATAATGAGTAAAGTGGATCTTGTTTATTAAGTAAAACGACAAAGGCTCCTTTCAACAAAGGTAGTGTCGATCGACACAAACGGTGCGTCGGTCGATACAAGTTGCGAACGATCAAAATGAAAGGGCCAGAAGCTTATTAGGCTTTATACATACGGATGTATATGGACCGATGAGCACTAGTGCTAGAGGAAAATTTCAGTACTTCATTACCTTTACTGATATTTTCAGAAGGTACGGTTATGCCTTATTTATAAGGCATAAGTCAGAATCTTTGAAAAGTTCAAAGAGTTCCAAAATGAAGTACATAATCAATTTGGCAAAGGTATTAAACCTCTACGATGAGATCATGGAGGTGAATACTTAGGTCAAGAATTTAGTGATCATCTGAGAGATTGTGAAAGTGTTTCACAATTCACTCCTCCTGTATCGGACTTTATTAGATATGGTTCGATCAATGATGAGTCACTTAGATCTTCCATTATCCTTCTAAGAATACGCTCTAGAAATGTCTGAGTTTACTTTAAATAGAGTTCCATCAAAATCAGTTACAGAGATACCACATGAGATGTGGAATGTAAATGTTTCTGATTTATCCATCATGGAGATTTGGAGTTGCGAGACTTATATAAAACGTTTAATCTCTGATAAGCTCACACCCAAATCTGATAAGTGCTACTTCATTGGTTGTCCTAACAAAACCAAGGCATGTTACTCTTACAACCAGTTCGAGAACAAATTGTTTGTTGCTCGGAACTATGTTTTCTTGAGAAAGACTTTCTTTCCAAGAAGAACAGTGGGAGTAAAAGTACAACTCGAAGAAATTCAAAAATCATAGGAGACTGCTCAACCTGATGATGAAGAGCAGCAGTTGGATCTACAAAGAGTTGTAGAACCTGCACCTGTGGTGCCTAGAGTTTATAAAGGATCTGGTGAATGTATATTCGATATACATTTAGATGGCGAGTTTCTGAAGAAGTGTCGATCGACACAAAAGTTGCATCGATCGACACAGATCGCGAACCAAATATTGATTTTGGTTTATGACTCAATTAACTACGGTTTAAATCTTGGTTAATTAGATCGTGGTAAAAGTATACATATGAGATATGTGTGCACGACTTTTACAGAAAACTGAAGCTCGCAGATCTGAAAGGATCCGTCACGAACCCGAGAAATATGGATTTCTCGTAACCAATTGCCGTGATCTACTGATCATTGAAAGTGACGGGCCTGCGAATTTTGAAGAAGCAATGATGGGCCTTGACTCCGAAAATGGCTGAAAGCCGCTGAATCCGAAATAGGATCCATGCCACAGAACCAAGTATGACTTGGGTTGATTTACCCGATGGTGTAGAAGCCATTGTGAGTAAATGGATTTTCTAGAAGAAAATTCACATGGATGGTTATATTCAAATGTACAAAGCAAGGTTGGTGGCAAAAGTTTTCAAGTAAATTCATGGTATTGACTGTGAAGAAACCTAATCCCAGACACCGTGCTTATGTCCATTCGGATTTTCCTATCAACCGCCACTCATAATAGTTATGAGATCTGGCAGATGGATGTGAAAACAGTTTTCCTTAATGGAATTCTGGAAAGGGATGTGTACGTGACACAACCTGAAGTTTTCATTGATCCTAATGAAGCTAGGAAGATATGCAAGCTTCGCCGATCCATTTATGGATTGAAGCAAGCATCTCGGAGTTGGAATCTTCATTTTGATAAAGCAGTCAAAAGGTTTGACTTCGTCAAGAATGAAGAGGAACCGTGTGTTTACAAGAAGACTAGTGGGAGCGCAGTTGCATTTCTAGTATCGTATGATACTACTTCTTGGAAATGAAGTTCCATTGTTTCAGTCTGTTAAGACTTGATTCGAAAGTTGTTTTTCGATAAAATTATGGGAGAAACCGTATACATTCTTGGAATAACAATCTATAGAGATAGATTGGATAAGCTAATTGGATTGTGTCAAGACACTTATAGTGATAAGGCCTTGCACATGTCCAAAATGCAGGATTCCAAGAAGGGATTCGTGCAAATGACTCTTGGTATTACTCTTAGCAAGACGCAGTGTCTTACGACACACGCTGAGCAAGGGCGAATGAGGGTTAGGCTACTGCTAAAGGCATTAGATGTCTTAAGATATGATCTTAATTTTAGTGGGAGTCATTGTTATTAATTTTAGTTATGATATGATGTTCGTATAAACATAATTTGATTATGTTATTGAAATCTGACATCTGTATTATTTAATAATGGTTATTAAATAATAGCCCCAAAGTAATTTATGACATTTTATAGGTCATCAAGTATGTGACTTGATCATGAAACCCTATAGATAATAAATGACATAAATTATGTTGGTCCCTGGTCGAGGTTGTTAAAGTGGGACATTAACAACCGCGTGAGACTAGTATGTGAGGTGACTGATTACTAAGTTTCCTGGAGTCATTAATAAGAGTATTAAAGTCAATCACATAGATATGTGTTGGAGAACACAAGATCGGACATGACCCACTGATGAGAACTCTACGGGATAGTTATATAAGTGTCATGAGAGTTTTCATTACGACTATAGAGTATAGTCCTTAGACCTGAGTTCATCATGTTTTCTTACATGTGAATTGGTCCGCTTTAACTTTGTCAAACGTCAGCCGTAACTGGTGACTATAAAGGCATTGATTGGGCGTATCATGAAGCGTGTGAATAAACATGGATGGAACAAGATGGGATTTGTCCCTCCTATATAACAGGAGATAAATATCTCAGGGCCCATCGAAGATTTGATACTGAGAAATGTGTGGCTACACTCAAACAAGGTGATTGTCAGTCGTTTGTCTTGTCAGTATAAATCGGAGTTCGATGAACATGATCTTGGCTAAATAAGGGTGACACAGATCTTGCCTTATGCCAGATCGAGATATAGTGACGAAGGGATTAAAGGAATAGATGATTCCAGTACAAGTGGGAGATTGTTGGGAATGTCCTGAAATCTATTGTACTTGCTCTAAGTGAAAGTCGTATAGTCGAGATGAGACAATCACATAACACTAGGTAGTCATAACGCTTTGCTAGAAGCCACTTATGATCAATGAGTTGAGAACTCATTGTTAGTGTTATATGATCCTACAGGGTCACACACCTAAGCAAACTGGACGTTAAAGACGAGGTTGATCATTAATGTAATGATCTAGTGAATGCATATTTGATATGCATTCGATATCAATATTCTGGGGCAGTGTCGATCGATGCAAAGAGTGCATCGATCGATGCAACTCGCGGATTACCAGATTAATTCGGTTTAATCGCTGGTTAATTCCGTTATGGTTTAAGTCGACATATATAAGATATATGGTCGACCTAAACTGATTTCAACCTAACAGACAGCCACCAGAACTTGAAGAGAAACCTCTGAAGAGATTGGATCTCTATAGGCACTAGCATCCCTTCTGTCCAGTTTGTGTGCGTGTGGATACCAGTAGAGGCGCAGCATTTGAGGCGCTCTAGATCTCGATTATCTGCAAATCTTCCGCTGCTAATCACCAGGTAATTCTGAGATCCCAATGATTCAATTACATGAACCCTAGATCCTAGGCTTGGAATTCAGACCAGGGTTGCCTAATTGGATTAGGAACTGCTAGAAATTCCTGGATCTTACATCATGTGGTCTGTCCTGGCTTAGCATTTCGCTTTCCTAGAACGAGATTTTGTGGCCAGGTCCTTCCAATTTGCTTTCATTTCTGAAGTCTTTGAATATTTTTCGTTGGAATAATTTCATCGAGTTTACCGATTCACGGCAAAACATGAAACTTCAACAAATGAAGTTAATGCTTTTTGGAGGTAGGCATAGCCCTTCCCCCCCCCCCTCCGAAAGTGTGAGGTGAGCTGTAGTTAGAGTTGGAGTTCGACTCCGCACTATATGAACTTGAGGGATAATGTGCAATGCTTTTCTCCCCCGGGAAGTGCAAAGAGAGCTAGAGCTCGATTTTGCAATAACTAAGGTAGCGGATGGGCGGGAGACTTGTTTTTCCACCGATGAGCAGGATAGCTCCAGATTTGGACGAATGAGGTCGATGCGTTTAGGTGAAATACTCTCTAGAGCAGCGCTTTTTGGCGGGGGCATAGCCCTTATCCTCCCCCTGGGAAGTGCGAGTTGAGCTAAATACGGAGCTAGAGCTCATTCTCGTGGACTTTAAAGGTGCTGGGGGGGGGGGGGGGTTGGGAGACAACAGATTTGGTCCCCCCCCCACAAAGTGTGAGGTTTTGAAAGATGAGATCGATACGCTTTTTTCCTTTTTGCCGCCTGGTGGTGGAGACTCGGGGGGTCTCTTCCTCGGTATTCCAGCTCCTCTTACTGGAGGTAGCCTTGTTTGTATTAGGCTTAGGTGGGAGCTCGTCTTCTTCAAGAGTCTGCTCTTCTAAAATTTTGGTTTTAGCTTTTTAAGCTGAGAGACAGACTTTGCTTTGACATTCCCCTGAGGAATGTCTGTTTTTGTTATGATACTTGCAGAATTTTCTCTTATCAAAGGGTATGTTTTTGGACTTGGCCGAATCTTCGATAGCAAAGCTATGCTGACCTTGACCTTTGTCCTTTGAATCGTTTCTTGAATTCCTGTTCGAGTTGTTCATGGATGCCGCAGATTTTTTGTGGCCATCCATGATGGTTCTAATCTTTTATTTATGAAGCGCAAAAGCTGACGCTCGATGTATTGATACGATCAGGTTTTAATCCCTAGATCTACACTGCAAGTGCACAGACGTGAACCAGTAGTATATAGGGTATCGAATCCACAGAGACTCAAGATCTTGCGATAGATTGTAGAAATTCAGGCTAAGCTAGGTAAAGCAATAGAAAGCAATAAATCAAAGCAGAAAGTAAGTAAACGGTTTGTAAATCAGAAGGCAAAGTGTCAGGTCAAGGGAGTTCTCAGGAAATCAGGAACACAAGCTAATCAATCAATCAGGATCAAATTAAGAACTGTTCTACAACTAGAATCACAGAATTATAACAGACCAACTTTCATTGCGAATATTATCTATGTCTATCAACCTAGCAAGCCAACTTTCGTTGCGAATTCTAGAGTTCTAAACAAGCATTAATCTCGTTCTTTCGTTCATAATTCTCCTAAGCCAAATTTCTTTGCGAATAGTCAAATTGCTCATCTAAGTTCTTTCTAGTTAATTAATCAACTGTCGTTGCAGAAATCAACCTAACATCAATAATCTAAGTGGCCAATTCAGATCAAGCATTAAGAACAACCCTAGATGAAGAACTAGAAAGATATGAATCCCTACAGATTGATCAACCTATAATTCCATGAAATCCCCTGTGAGAATCCCAAAACCTAACTGGTAAACTACTCAGACATGGCAGATGAAACAAAAGACATGATGAATAGAAACTGATATATCATGGTTTTTACTAGTTTTAGACCATCATATAAGTGTGTTTTAGAGTCTATTTGTGTTTCTTTAGAGTCTTTTACAGGTTTTATTAGGCACACACACGTTTGGAGCTAAAGTGGTGATTATGGAGCTTATTGGAGCATTTTGGAGATTTGACCCGAGAGCTTGTGCTCACTGTCCAGATTTGAAGACTGCGTCGATCGTTGCACACCTGCATCGGTCGATGCACTGCGCGAATAGGCCAGACTCGGCGGTTTAATGAAGAATGCCAATATTGCAAAAAAGCCCAGAAGTTCCAGATATTTACACAGAAGCCCCAAGTCGTGTTTTAGCTATTTAATTAGGATTTTAGATCAGTTTTTACATACGCTTACATACACTATCATAACTTAGAGCAGAGAGTTTTTTTAGAGCTTTTGGGGCTGATCTGATCCTTTAATACATTCGTTTTGGAGAAGTTTTCGAACCTCTTTGTTATTTTAATCTCTTTTATGATTGCTATTTAATCATTGATTATGTTTACATCATCCATGTCTGAGTAGTTTCATAGTTAGGTTTAGGGTTTCTCATAGGGATTTCATGACTTGCTAGATATAATTAATTCAGTTAAGGATTCACATCAATAGATGTTCTTCAATCTAAATTGTGTTTAATGCTAGTTCTAACCTGATTAATTAGAATCTAGATCTTAGGTTGCTAAATACGACACGACAGTGTGATTTAGAATCTGAACTATTTAGGTTGAGCAATTTAATTTCTCGCAAAGGAATTTGGTTTAATTAGATTGTGAACATATCAAACTCGAATTTAAAGCTGGTTTAATCTGTTAGTAATTGCAAAGGAATTTGGATTACTGCACTTAGACTTAGAGAATTCTCGTAAAGGAATTTGGTTAATTATATATCTGTGTTTTGAGTTCTAGAACTGAGTTTAATTAGATCCTGACTGATTGATTTATCTGCTTGTCTGATTTCCTGAGAATGCCCTAGACTTAGCGCTTTTAGTTTATTGATTTCAAACAACCAACCTGCTACTGATTTACTTTCCTGCTTGCTTTTAGATAATAGATTACAATTTGCTTCTTGTTTTCTCCTTGTTTTAATCTCTTTAAGTTCTTAGTTCTATCGTGCCTAGAGTCCTCGTGGATTCGATCCCTAAGTACTACAATTGATTTACTGTGCACTTGCAGTTAGTATAGGGTAAAACTAGTCACCTATCAAGTTTTTGGCGCCGTTGCCGGGGACTCTTAGAGTCTTCGATAGCTTTGAACTTAGGGTTTTTACTGGGATTTTTATTTTTATTTTTGTTTACTGATTTTTTCTCTGTTTTCTTTCTGTCGCAGGTACCAATTTCGCATAGCGTCGATCGTTGCACCTTTGTGTCGATCGTCACTAGGTGATTCTGAGATTGAATCGATCGTTGCACTGATAGCATCGATCGTTGCTTGACGATTACAGACAGTTTATGCAGACGCGTGAAACTAGAAGTAATCAGAACTTGAACCTCGTTAATCTCGGACTTGAAGAACTTGGACGACTAGAGAGGACTAACAGAAGAGAAAGAAGAGCAAGGATGGTACGTGAACGACTGATTCTGATAGCCGATGCTCAAGGTATCCTGAGGGATCCACAAAACAATCCTTACAATGCTTCTGGGCAGAGGATTGATGCTGAGGGACGTGTGATCCCTGAGGTTGAGGAACCTGAACCACAGCCGCAGGCGCAAGGCCAAGGACAGAACCAATATAGACAGATGGTAGTCCATGAGAGGACTTTGGCTGACTACAACAGACCGGATGAGTTTCATGCCAACCGGTCAGCTCTTGTACCTCCCGGTTTTGAGCGGAATGATTTTGAAATCAAAACCATCTACTACTCGCTGATGAAGCAGAATGCTTTCCATGATCATCCGTCGGAGCAGCCTATGGATCACATTGATCAGTTTGAGGACATAATCACTGGCATGAAGTATGATGGAGTGTGCCAGGATTATCTGTTTCTCAAGCTCTTTCCATACAGTCTCGCTGGAGACGCTGCTGCATGGCTGAAGCAACTGCCACCTGGGCAGTTTGTTACTTGGGCAGCCCTGAAGAGTGAGTTCCTGCGTCACTTCTACGATGATGCGCGTTCTGATCAGTCCAGACATGACATACTCACTTTTTCCCAAGGTCCTACTGAGCCTCTTAAGACTGCCTGGATGAGATTCAAGAAATACCAACGTGACTGCCCGCACCATGGATTCACTGAGGTAACACTTTTAGGCATCTTCTTTAGAGGCATAGATCTTCCATATCAGACTGCGCTGGATAACTCCAGCAATGCAAACTTTAACACTAGGAGTCCTGCTCAAGCTAAGCAGTTGATTGATAACTTAGTGAGCAGCAACAGTTGCAAGACTACTGATGAGAGGAGGAAGAAATTTGGTGGAAATGTAGAGAATTTGGAGATTGCTGATATTAGATCTAAGCTGGACACAGTTTGTAATCTCCTAGCTGGTAAGAAAGCTGTCCACTTTGCCCAAGATGTTGAGGTAATTCAGACTGAGGAGGACACTCAAGAATAAGATGTGAATTACATAGGAGGATCTGGATTCCAAGGTAATAGATTTGGTAATCAGCAGGGAAACAGGTTCTTCAATGGAGGACAGAAGAGTGCCTTCGCAGGCAATCAGAACTCCTCTGGCTTTGGACAGACTAGTAGTTTTCAGAAGCCTTTTGGACAAGGTACTCAGAGAACCTATGGATCATCTTCTTATCAAGCGCCTCCTGTAGCTTCTGCTCATGAGAATAAGATGGAGGCAATGATGGAACAGCTGCTGAAAGGTCAGACTAAGAAGATAGGTACTGTCTACGAGGATCTGAACGGGAAGTTTGAATACCTGAGCGCACATATGAAGGAGCTTGACGCTAAAGTTGCAAGAACTGCTGGATATGCTCAGAGGGAAGATGGATATCTCCCAGGGCGAACTGATGCTAATCCCAAGTATCAATGCAATGCAGTGACATTGAGAAGTGGTAAGGAGCTATTGCCTGGCCAGAAAAAGCAGTTGAGTGTCGAAGAACTCGTGGAAATTGAAGAATTGGAAGATGGGATCCGTGATATTCGCAATGCATCGATCGACGCCAGTCAGCAACGGTCGACGCAAAGCAAAAACGAAGAACCTGTCGTAACAAAGTCGCCCAGCAACGATCGACACAACGCCAGTGACGATCGTCGCAAGGCGACTGCAGAGAGTTCAAGACCAGAGAAACCGAAACAATCGACCGAGAGGGTTTACAAGCCTAAGGTACCTTATCCCAAGAATCCCAGAAAAGCTAAGAATGATAAGCAGTACGCAAAGTGCCAAGAGTTCATTAGAAAGGTGAAAGTCGAAGTGCCTTTGATTGACTCTATGGAACTTCCCCTGTGATGAAGAGATGTCTTAAAGATTTAATTACTGGAAAGTGGTCTAATGAGGAGAGTGTAATGATGATCAACGAGGTGTGTAGTGCAGTAATTCATGGCAGAATTCCTGAGAAGTTGAAAGATCCAGGAAGCTTCGTGTTGGATTGTGCTATCTACAGGGAAAGATTCGAAAGGTCCCTATGTGATCTTGGTTCCAGTGTGAATCTTATGCCCTTCTCAGTTGCTAAAAGGCTCGGAATGACCGATTTTATACCCACTAGGATATCACTGGTTTTGGCAGATAGAACAATCAGGATTCCTGAAGGATTATTGGAGGATGTACCTATAATGATTGGCCAATGTGTGATACCTACTGATTTTGTGGTCCTGCAGTATGGAGAGGAACCAAAGGATCCACTGATTTTGGGCAGGCCTTTCTTAGCTACTGCTGGTGCGATGATTGACTGCCAAGGAGGTAGAATAATTCTGAATGTGGGTGATCTGAAGATGAGTTTTGATATGGACAAACTGGTGAAGAGACCAACCATCGACGGACAGACCTTCTATGTGGACACACTGGGTGATTTGGCTGCAGAATACTTTCACAAGTCACACGCTGAAGATCCATTAGAAAGAGTTTTACTGAGCTCTATAATGGAGGTGGAATACCTGCAGGACGAACCCGCAATGTGCTATGCAAGGCTGATGGATTCTGTTGAAGCAGTGATGCAGGTGGAAATATCAGACGCGACGATGCAACGATCGACGCCAACTAGACATCGGTCGTTGCAAGTCGACAGAGACTGGGCCGAGGAAAAGGCTCCGAAAATCGAACTGAAACAACTTCCATCCGGGCTAAGGTACGCATTTCTTGGACCTAATTCGACATATCCAGTGATTGTCAATGCTAGTTTGAACAACGCAGAGCTCACTTTACTGCTAAGCAAGCTGCGCAAGCATCGCAAAGCTTTTGGCTATTCTGTTGATGACATTTCAGGTATCTCTCCGGAACTGTGCATGCATCGGATACATCTTGAGGACGAGTCTAAGACATCTGTAGAGCATCAGAGAAGGCTTAATCCTAATCTACATGAAGTGGTTAAGAAGGAGATTATGAAACTCCTGGATGCTGGGATCATCTATCCTATTTCAGATAGTGATTGGGTGAGTCCAGTCCATGTAGTGCCTAAGAAAGGCGGAGTTACAGTAGTGGAGAATGAGCTGATCCCTACTAGGACTGTGACGGGCCACAGGACGTGCATATATTACAGGAAACTCAATGCTGCAACAAGGAAGGATCATTTCCCTTTACCCTTCATTGATCAGATGTTGGAGAGGTTAGCAAATCACCCTTACTATTGCTTTTCGATGGATACTCAGGTTTCTTTCAGATTCCTATCCACCCAGAGGATCAGGGAAAGACCACCTTCACTTGTCCATATGGCACATTTGCTTACCGTAGGATGCCCTTTGGACTCTGTAATGCGCCAGCCACCTTCCAGAGATGCATGATGTCCATCTTCACTGACATGATTGAGGACTTTATGGAGGTATTTATGGATGATTTTTCAGTTTATGGATCCTCCTATAATGAGTGCTTAGATAATTTATGCAAAGTGCTAACTAGATGTGAGGAAAAGCATTTGGTCCTTAACTGGGAAAAGTGTCATTTCATGGTCAGAGATGGTATTGTACTTGGACATAGAGTGTCTGAAGCAGGGATCGAGGTAGACCGCGCTAAGATTGAGGTTATGACCAGCCTTCAGGCACCTGATTCTGTTAAGTCTATAAGAAGCTTTCTTGGACATGCTGGCTTCTATAGACGGTTCATCAAAGACTTCAGTAAGATTGCTAGGAAACTAACTGCTTTGCTGTGTAAGGATACCAAATTTGAGTTCAATGCAGATTGTCAGACTGCATTTGAACAAATCAAGCAGGCATTAGTGAGTGCTCCGATAGTATAGCCACCGGATTGGGATCTACCTTTTGAGGTTATGTGTGATGCAAGTGACTATGCTGTAGGAGCTGTTCTGGGGCAGAAGAAGGATAGAAAGCTTCATGCTATCTATTATGCTAGAAGGACACTAGATGATGCGCAGAGAAACTATGCCACCACATAGAAGGAGCTGTTGGCTGTTGTCTTTGCATTTGAGAAATTCCGCCCCTATCTTGTTGGCTCCAAGGTGATTGTGCATACTGATCATTCAGCCCTGAAGTATCTGATGCAGAAGAAGGATGCTAAACCAAGATTGTTGAGATGGATTCTGCTGCTTCAGGAATTTGACATTGAAGTAAGGGACAAGAAGGGGGTTGAGAATGGAGTTGCTGATCACCTTTCAAGGATGCTGGTTGAGGAAGACGTGCCCATCAATGATTATTTGCCTGAGGAAAATGTCAATATGGTCGGTACAGTGTTTCGGACGGATTTGGGCAGAGAGTTGCAGAGCTGTCGGGATAATCGCTCAGTGTCGATCGATGTCACATTGGCAACGGTCGATGCAAGTATTGGGGAAGCAACGATCGACACATGCATATGCAACGGTCGATGCAGACCTGATACGAACCCAGGATCTTTAAGGATCCGAATTGGGAACTATGATTTCGAAATTGCTGCTGTAGCAACCACTGATCGACCCTGGTATGCAGATATAGCTAATTACCTTGCTGCTGAGACTGAACCAGACGATTTAAAGGGTTATGAAAAGAAGAAGTTCTTCAAGGAGCTTAGAAGATACTACTGGGATGAGCCTTATCTCTATAAGCACTGTTCAGATGGTCTTTACAGGAGATGCATTGCTGAATCAGAGGTTCCAGACATCCTATTCCACTGTCATGGATCAGATTATGCTGGATATTTTGCTACATTCAAGACTGTGTCTAAAGTTCTGCAAGCAGGTTTCTGGTGGCCTACAATGTTTAGAGACACTCATTATTTCATCTCTCAATGTGATGCCTGTCAGAGGAGAGGGAAGATCAGCAAGAAGCATGAGATGCCCCAGAACTTCATTATGGAAGTTGAGGTTTTCGATTGCTGGGGCATATATTTCATGGGTCCTTTTCCCTCATCCTATGGGAATAAGTTCATCTTGGTTGCTGTGGACTATGTGTCTAAATGGGTGGAAGCAATAACTAGTCCAACCAATGATTATTCGGTGGTCATTAAGCTGTTTAAGACCATCATATTCCCTAGATCTGGAGTACCTCATATAGTAATTAGTGATGGAGGATCTCACTTTATTAATAAGGTCTTCGAGAAGCTACTGAGGAAGCATGGAGTTCATCACCGGGTTGCTACTCCTTATCACCCTCAGACTAGTGGACAAGTTGAATTATCTAACAGGCAAATCAAGGAGATCCTAGAGAAGACTGTGGGGAAAACGAGAAAGGATTAGGCAGCTAAGTTGGACGACGCATTATGGGCTTACCGGACTGCATTCAAAACACCACTTGGAACTACTCCGTTTCATCTGTTGTATGGAAAAGCATGTCATCTGCCGGTGGAACTTGAGCACAAAGCAGCATGGGCTGTAAAGCAGATAAACTTTGATCTTAAATCTGCTGCAGAAAGGAGATTGGTGCAGCTTAATGAGTTGGATGAGATTAGACATTTTGCTTATGAGAACTCAAAGCTGTACAAGGAGAGGACTAAGGCTTATCATGACAAGAAGATTGTCTCTAGAAAATTTGAGCCTAATGATCAGGTACTTTGTATAACTCTCGTTTACATTTGTTTCCAGGTAAGCTGAAATCAAGGTGGTCCGGTCCTTTCACGATCGAAGAGGTGCGTCCATATGGAGCTGTCGTTCTAACCAGCAAGGAAGGTAATGAATTCACTGTGAATGGACAGAGGGTGAAACATTATTGGGCTAAGGCCGAGATTCCAGGAGGTCAGATTCTGCCTCTGGATGATGCACCCTCTACCTAGATCAGCTGAAGCGTCAAGCTATTGACGTTAAAAGAGCGATGAGTGGGAGGCAACCCACTGTTTTCGTTTTTGCATTTTAATTTCGGTGTTTTTGTAGGATTTTGCGTTGTGTTTCTAGTTTTGGTGAATTTTTTGTCTGCAGGTCTCGGACGATACGCAGTGCGTCGATCGACACATACTGTGTCGATCGTCACAACACGAAAATCGCCTAGCAACGGTCGATGCACCTAGTGCAACGATCGATGCATGTGCGACAGAGGTAAAAATCAGACAGAACTCAACACGTCCATTAACATTTATTTTTTTTCTTTTTACCAACCCTTTGCTCGACACTACTGGGGACAGTGTATCTTAAGTGTGGGGGAGGTGCTACTGACATCTTCTTTCTGTTTTCTTTAGAGTCAGTATGTTTTTCAAAATTTGTTTTATTGAGTCAAAATAGTTTAAGTAGGAAACAATGATTTTTTGAGAAGATTAACAGCACTTGCAGGAACTTAAGTAACCATTGGGATGAAGTTGCAGGATCAATCTCTGACTATTAGAAAACCCCATCACAGATCAGCCTACTGAGGACACCCACATCACTTCAGGTATCAGAGGATCCTTTTACTGACTTCAAACTTAATACTGACTTAATTTTCTCACCTAAGGGCTTGGTATACCTTGTGTCGGATTCCTTTGTTAGTTCTGACACAGCCTGTAAACCTGTCCTATTTGGTTCCCTTCTCCCCTTCCATAAAGTAAAAAAAAATATATATAATAAACTGAGGATGAGTTAGTAACTCTGAAGTGGTCTCTGGGAGTGGTAGCTACAACTATCATATCATGTGCATCCATGGAATGTGTCCAAAGTACACCCCTTAACGGGAAGAGCACTGATAAAAAAAACAAAATGATACCCAATGGGGAAAAATCAGAATGCTAAGGAAGGGAAAAGAGAAGAAAGGGACTATAGAAAGATGGTATGGTGGTCTAGAGCTGATAAGGTAAGAGTCCATGCGCCTTCGATCGATACTCCGTAGGTGAGACCGCACTTAAATACTTGCAGAAGTCAGAGAATTTGAATGCGTGAATGTGATTGTGGAGTTTACTTAGGACAGTTGCTAAGTGTGGGGGAAGTATATGTTGGTCTTGATGTCTTGTGATTGATTCTTTCAGTGGATTACTAAGGGGAATCTGAGTGTTGTTGTTCCTAAGACAAAAAGAATTTCTGAAAGTTTTCAAACCTCTTCATCATGCTTTAGTTCTCTGTTTTGCTTGAGGGCAAGAAAAGGCTAAGTGTGGGGGAGTTGATATATCATGGTTTTTAATAGTTTTAGACCATGATATAAGTGTGTTTTAGAGTCTATTTGTGTTTCTTTAGAGTCTTTTACGGGTTTTATTAGGTACACGTACGTTTGGAGCTAAAGTGGTGATTATGGAGCTTATTGGAGCAATTTGGAGATTTGACCCGAGAGCTTGTGCTCACTGTCCAGATTTGAAGACTGCGTCGATCGTTGCACACCTGCATCGGTCGATGCACTGCGCGAATGGGCCAGACTCGGCGGTTTAATAAAGAATGCCAATATTGCAGAAAAGCTCAGAAGTTCCAGATATTTACACAGAAGCCCCAAGTCGTGTTTTAGCTATTTAATTAGGATTTTAGATCAGTTTTTACATACGCTATCATAACTTAGAGCAGAGAGTTTTTTTAGAGCTTTTGGGGCTGATCTGATCCTGTACTACATTCGTTTTGGAGAAGTTTCCGAACCCCTTTGTTATTTTAATCTCTTTTATGATTGCTATTTATTCATTGATTATGTTTACATCATCCATGTTTGAGTAGTTTCATAGTTAGTTTAGGGTTTCTCATAGGGATTTCATGACTTGCTAGATATAATTAATTCAGTTAAGGATTCACATCAATAGATGTTCTTCAATCTAAATTGTGTTTAATGCTAGTTCTAACCTGATCAATTAGAATCTAGATCTTAGGTTGATAAATAAGACACGACAGTGTGGTTTACAATCTGAACTATTTAGGTTGAGCAATTTAATTTCTCGCAAAGGAATTTGGTTTAATTAGATTGTGAACATATCAAACTCGAATTTAAAGCTGGTTTAATCTGTTAGTAATTGCAAAGGAATTTGGATTACTGCACTTAGACTTAGAGAATTCTCGCAAAGGAATTTGGTTAATTCTATATCTGTGTTTTGAGTTCTAGAACTGAGTTTAATTATATCCTAACTGATTGATTTATCTGCTTGTCTGATTTCCTGAGAACGCCCTAGACTTAGCGCTTTTAGTTTATTGATTTCAAACAACCAACCTGCTACTGATTTACTTTCTTGCTAGCTTTTAGATAATATATTACAATTTGCTTCTTGTTTTCTCCTAGTTTTAATCTCTTTAAGTTCTTAGTTCTGTCGTGCCTAGAGTCCTCATGGATTCGATCCCTAAGTACTACAATTGATTTACTGTGCACTTGCAGTTAGTATAGGGTAAAACTAGACACCTATCAAAAACCAAATATCATAAAACAGAATAAGAAATAGGGGTTCGAAATCTCTTCTCTCTCGAGTACAAGATCAGCCCCTAAAATTCTCTGAATGTAAAATAAAGCGTAGCCTAAACAATGGCTTAACCCTAATATAATGATCTAATCACGGCTGGGGCTTCTTTATAATTATAAGAAACTTCTGGGCAAAGTTTCAATTTTCAAATTCTTCATTAAACTCATGAGATAAGTCTGTCACGATCTTGTGTTGACCGATGCACAATGTGTGTCGATCGACACAGATGTCTGAAATCGACAGTAAACTCTTTCTCTCGGCCAAATGCTCCAATTAGCTCCAGAATGCGCCATAATGTCCAAATCTGCTCCAAACGTACATAGACCTGTAAACATACGTAAAAGGACTCCAAAAGACTCTAAAAGACTCGATAACAAAACATACCATGGTTAAAAGTTCTAAAAACCATGATATATCAACTCCCCCAGACTTAGCTTTTGCTTGTCCTCAAGCAAACAGAAGACCAAGATCAGGAGAAGAAGTTTGAAAACTTCAGAAACTCGTTTCATCGTAGAAGCACCACACTCAGATTCGCCTTAGTAAGTCACATGAAAATGAACCTGCAGACATCAAGACCAACATATACTTCCCCTTTGTCCAAAAAAAAAAACATATACTTCCCCCACACTTAGCAACTATCCTGAGTAAACTCCACAATCACATTCAGAGCATCTAAATTCACCATACCTACTTCTATAAGCTAATAAGTGCGGTCTCACCTATGGGGTATCGATCAAAGAACACATGGACTCTTACTCTGTTAGCATCTGACCACTCAACTGTTGCTTTTGGTTCTTTTCTTCTCTTTTCCCTTCCTTAGCACTGATTTTTCCCCACTGGGTATCATTTTATGTTTTCTATCAGTGCTCTTCCCTTATTGGGGTGTACTTTGGACATGTTTCCATGGATGCACATGAGGTAATAGGGGTCTCTACCACTCCTGTGACCACTTTGAAGCTACTAGATTATCCTCAATTTATCTCTTTATTTTTTTTAAGGCAGGGGAGAAGGTAACCATAATCAGACAAGTTTACAAGCTGTGCCAGAACTAACGGAGGAATCCGACTAAAAGTATACCAAGCCCATAGGTGAGAAAAATTAAGTTAAGTTAAAGGTGAAGTCAAGTAATGGATTCTCTGAATACCTGAAGTGATATGGTTGTCCTCAGTAGGCTGGTCTGTGTTGGGTTTTCTAATAGTCATAGATCATCTGCAAATCATCCAATGGTTACTTAAGTTCCTGCAAGTGTGGTAATATCCTCAAAAAGTCCTTGTTTCCTACTCAATTTTGACTCAATAAAACAGTTTGGACTGACTCTAAGAAAACAAAAAGCGGTGCGTCAGTAGCTACCTCCCCCACACTTGAAACACATTGTCCCCAGTGGTCTCAATCTTAGGCTCGGTGAGAAAAGAAATCGGAATTAAAGAGAATCCGAAAAAGGGTCAGAACACTTACCTGTCGTCGGCCTATGTCGATCGATGCCACTAGGGTGTCGATCGATGCAAGGCGATTGTGCCCACGGTTATGTAGATAACCGGTGTCTGAACCGCAATTAAATCGGCAAACCGTAAATCGCGACTGTGTCGACTGACACAATAGTTGTGTCGATCGATGCAAGGCGATTTGCATGTTTCTCACACTTTTGAAAACACCAAAGAAGAAAAATCAAAGCAACAAAATCAAAACGAAAAATGAAAAGAAAAACGAACCTAACTGTGGGTTGCCTCCCACTCAGCGCTTGTTTAAAGTCAATAGCTTGACTAGGGAAAGGAGATCGGACTTATGGTGGATTCAACAAAGACTTTGAGTGTCTCTGCGAATGTCTCTTCAACCAAGGTAACGTATAAGCTTTCGGATCATGAGATCTCCCAAGATAGGAGCGAAGAGAACCAGGGTGGGAGCGAAGCGAGGGTGGGATACTGTTTTTTCCTGCAGTCACAGCTTTGTGATTAGGAGGTTTGAGTTTAGAAGAGTCATACCTGTGCTTTGGTGGATGAGAGAGATCTGGATCTTTCTGCTTAAGAGCAGTTGCAGGATCTGAAGATGTTAGAGCAAGTTCAGAATGAACTACCATCTTCTCTTCTCCAATAGGAATCTCTTGTTCCACTTCCACACTGAAACTCTGTGCATCAATAGTGGATTTTTGCAGCTTATCCATCTTGAACCGCAAAGGCTTGTCTCCCATATGGAGATCGATCAGTCCATGTCTCACATCAATCACAGCTCCAGCAGTAGCTAAGAAAGGTCTACCAAGTGGCAAAGGATCAGCTAGCTCAATGTTATACTTCAGCACTACAAAGTCCGTTGGAATCAAGTAGTTTCCAACTCTGACAGGAATGTCCTCAAGAACTCCTTCCGGATACTTCTTTGAACGATCAGCTAGGATAAGAGAGATCCTAGTAGGCTGAAATTCCATCATTGCCAATATCTCAGCCACAGAGTATGGCATGAGATTCACACCAGATCCTAAGTCACTTAAAGATTCCTTGAATCTGTCCTTGGAGATGGAACAGTCTAGCACAAAGGCTCATGGGTCTGGAATCTTCTGTGTAATCTGAATCAGATTCTTTTCCATCACTTTCATGCAGTTAGCCACGTCTAGCTCCTGTTTAGACAGTTTAGGAGCCTTAGGATATGAATCAGAGGGCTTGTAGACTCGTTCTGGGATTGTTATAGGTTTCTGGTCCCGTCTGCGATCTGTGTCAATCAATGCATAGGATGTGTTGATCGAACCAAGGCGATTATGGTCAAATTCATCAGACGTATCGGGGGTGCATCGATCGACATCGATGGTGTGTCGATCGACGCATGTATCAGACAGACAGAATTCATCCAGAAAATCCAAGATGATGCTCTCTTCTTCTTCCAGCAAGTCAATCTCATCTCTTGTGATCACATCATTAACATATTGCTTATGTTCAGCTTTCCCAGCTCCATTTTATCTTTGTATTGCTCCAGCTGTCTGTTGAACTTGAACATCTAACTTCTTCACATGAGTGCTTAAAGATTCAATCTTTCCATTCAAGTCTAAGTACAAAGCATCAATTTTTCCATTGAAGTCCACAGTGTTCTTCTGCTGTCCTTCTAAAATCTGTTCCAAGAGACCAATCATCTTATCATTCTGCTCATTTTGAGGAGAAGCAGGCTGATATGATGAAGAACCGTAATCTCTGGTGAATGAGCTGTTTGACTGAAATGCAGACTTAGGTGTGAAACCAGAAGTCTATCCTTGCTGATTTCCATACCTCTGACCTTGATAACCAGCTCCAGCTATGTAATTCACTTCTTCAGCCTCCTGAACATCCACATTCTGAGCAAAACTCACATTCTTTTTCCCAAGCAGAAGATCAATCTTCTTATTCATCGCAGCTATGTGTGAGCTATCAGATTTTCCACCAGATTTTTGTCTCTCTATATCAGCGTTCTTGACACTATTGCTAGTTATCAAGTTCTCAATAAGATCTTTCGCTTCTTCTGGAGACTTAGTATAGAAGTTCCCATTGCTTGCAGCATCCAGAGCCATCTGGTACCACAAATCAACTGCTCTGAAGAAGATGCCTAGCAGCTGGACCTCAGTAAAACCATGGTGTGGGCAATCTCTCTGGTACCTCATGAATCTCACCCAAGCTGTTTTTAAAGGCTCTGTAGGTCCCTGCTTGAAGGTCAGGAGATCGTGTCTAAGCTGCTCAGATCTACCATCATCACAGAAGTGACGCAAAAACTTCTTCTTCACTGTATCCCAAGTAGTCAGAGTTCCAGGTGGAATCTGCTTCAGCCAGTTAGCTCTGACCTTGATAATCTTCTTATTCGATCCTTTGCAGAAATTTTGGAAAACTTGGGATACTGCTTCATGAAGGTAGAAATGAGCTTAGTATCGAGAAAACGGTACTTGAGAGATTCCGTCCCAGGAACAGCCCTCATGAATAGAATCCGGGAGAAATGCACAAGGGCATCAACAACCTGTAAGATTGAATGAAATAACAAATTATCAACTAGAGCATCGGACCAGTAAACACCAATGTAGATTTTGGAAAACGAACCTTTGGAGACATAACCTTGCTCCTCTCAGCAATCTCAAGAACATCTTTACCAGAAACTTGAGTGCCATTGCCGAGATTAACAAGCCTAACATATAGTTATAGTTATAAACTTTGTTAGCCGCTATGGTTCTAAATAACAATGCTAAGCTTTTAACTAACAAGCTAAACAATAGTTAAGTACCTGCTCACTTTCAGCTTCTTCACAAGGCTTGTATACTTGACTTCATAGTCCACATCTGGAGATGTCTCTTGGATGACCGGAAGAGTAACATTGCGCAAGGTCAAAGTATTAGGGTATACAAATCCATCAAGGGCGCGAGACTGTGTTCTTTGTCGTTTGCTCCTGCGCTGATGTTTCTCAGGTTCCCCACACACATCCGTTCGTTCAGTAACCTTCAAAGGGCTATTAGCAGCAGTTGCAACTTCCTGCTCATCAGCCTAAATAACCAATAAATAATTAATATGAAAAGATATGATGTCCAATTCATAAAGATACTAGAGTCTTCAAAATACTTACCTGATGGCCCTGCTTATTTGCGGATGGATGATAGTTTTCAGAATTGTTTCCCATTTCAGACTCACCGCCACCAATACCATCCTATAAAACATATGTTAGCAGTAAAAAAATAAAATAAAGGGCGTAAGATATATAGTAGAGTCTAACGATATATATATATCTTGATAAGTACTTACATCGTGCAAGGATTTACTGACATCAGCAAGAACCTTCTGAAGAACAACAGTTGGTGAAAAATGTGGTTCCATGCGACCATCTTCGTTGCTCCTGTGAACCAACCTCCCAGGAGTACGACCACCACCGCTACTGTGATTATGTTGTTGTGGACTACGAAGGCTGACAGTGCTTGGAACAATTGGTGGGCTTCTCCAGTAATTTTGTGATCGCCTCAAGTAGAGATTCCTTAATACCACTAACAGCTAGTTCGAAACGATCAGATGCATCTTTGACAGATGCTCCAGCCTTTACAATGTCGCTACAGGAGTTAGAGATTAGTGTTTCAAAGCCACTCATTTCAGCTTTCACCCTTTGAGCAACCATATCAGCTAGTTGGCTTAGATCAACAGAAAGAGATGGTTGAGATGATTCAAATGAAGGCCCAGCAACGGGTAGTTGGTTACTTTTTCCTTTGTCTTTATTCACTTTAGCCTCCTTCTTTTCCTTCCTGGTCCTTTCAAGATCAGAAGCTGTAACACCACCTTTAAACAAATGTTTCTCAAAACGAAAACCATCAGCAATCAACTTAACCATTGTATTAACCTTCTCATCAACAACATCGTCAGGCCAAACAAACAAATCTTCATCCAATTGCATGACCCGAGTATCAGCAGGAATGATACACTGAACAGATGCCTGAAATGAAAACAATATTAGTCAGCACAGAAGATTTATGACCAAACGTATAGCAAACAATGAATGATTACATAACTACAACGGGAGTGGGTAACCAAAATATATGTTAGAAGTGCTAACAAAACGGTTTCAATAATAACATGAGTCTTAACTTTACACTTAGGTAGATAGAGCACAATTCACAAGTACATACTAGATGGCTAAACGGAAAGAAAATACCTCACACTTGAGATCAAGATCGCGGGCATGGCCAGGGCTAAGAGAGATTTTATGGGTCATGGGCTTATCATTGTTGTCAAACACAGCATCTCTAACAGTATCACCATCTTCCTGGATATTATGTTCCCCCAAAGAGTCAACAAACTCGTTCCTAGTATCATCTTCCATATCACTATCAGATTTTGAAGATGAAGATGTTTGACCAACCTCAACAACTTCAAGTAGAGCAGGAACAGCTTTAACCATGACGAGTTGAAAAGCATGGAAGAAACCAGCTACAGATTTCTGAGCCAAGGCCACTGCATCTTTAGACTTAATACTACCAACAAACATTTCAAAAGAAAGTCTACCCCAAGGGTATGCAAGAAAAACATCCAGATCTCTGATCAACTCAACATGCTCATCAATAATCTTTGGGAAATGACTCGTAGGACACAAAACAAAAGCAGTCAAGGCTAAATACGCATATATATTTGATTCTCCTGTTTCTATCGCGAACAATCCTCCTCTTAATGAGCTTGACAACCTTGTCCACAGTCAAGGTATGAGGATCCAGACAACCAAATAACTCGCCAAAATATTTTTTGTCCTTTACTAAGCTGCGCTTCTTCTTCTTGCTCGTCTTAGGGTATTGATCACATGGAAGACCGGTAACAATTGAAAACTCCCTCAAAGATACCCGAATGGGCCAACCCGCAAAAAGAAACCAAATCTCGTACTTCTTCTTGACATAAAGTATACGAGTTATAATGAACTGACCAAATGCACTAGAAAAGGCAGGTTTATCAGCTGTGGCGACGAGTTTCCCTGATATACATTTTAGTCTGAACCGAACACAACTCGTGGAAGCGGTACAGGTTGAAAAGCATCGTATCGTGGAAAGGAGGTAAATGGAGTTAAAGGTGGTTTTGTTCGAGCCTTGGTCTCAAACCGAACTGTCTCTAGCTTTCATATTGTGACAAACTCTTCTCGTATGACTGCTCGGGTTCGATCGGTCATGTTATTGTTTGATTGTTGGCCGGTCAGCTCGTCGGTCAGCGGAAAACGGAAAGGGGGCGTTACAAAAGGTGGTATCAGAGCATGGTTCGTCATGGATTCGAAAATTCCGGTTTTTAAAAAAAATTAATGTTTTATTGAGTCGAAATGTGTCGCCAATACAACTGTTAGGAATCCGATTTGCGTCCGTCAAACCCGGGGGAATGGGTAAATTCGGAATTTTCTAGGATTGTACTAACAGTTTGTGTTTGGTGCAGTCTAACAACAGAGTTATCCTAGGAGGATTGGTGTGTGTGTGTGGTTGCGACAACAAGATGAGTGAAATCAGCATGGACGATCGTGAGTCCGTGGGATCTACCCCAGCTAGCCAAGACCAAATTTCCAGCATGTTGAGTGATTCTCCTACTTCTCAGCCTATCCCGGATCAGCAGTGAGAAGACACTATGGTGAACTATTTGCTCAAGTTCGAGCCTTAGGAGGTCGAGGTCACTTAGCTGCAACCGGATTTACCAGTTGTTTGTCGATCATTACCATTTCGTTTGGTGTCAAACTTACCAATCCAATCAGGCACGAGTCTCAACATATCAGCCACCGCCACCACACTCATTTCATCCTCTTGGCGCACATGTCGAATAGGATCCACATGAGTTTTACCGCTCATGTTGGAGAGTATAGATTAGGCCCAGGTAAGTAAGGGCTCTAACTCACTTTCGATGTGTGTAGATCGGCTTGCATCCGTCTCTGACGAATCGGTTGTGTGTAGCGGTGTTTCTTCTGGGACGGATTGGTAGCCGATAGTATGTAGACTCCGACAGACCTATGTATCTAAAAATCTATGTGGTATATAGATTATTTATTTACGTGGTGGATGTGGATTATTTTAGTTTGTCGTTTTGAGTAACGGAGTAGTTATATTGCATGCATATGATGGTTGTGAATGCAATATAATTACGATGTGAAAACAAATGATGGTCCGAACAGACGGTTTCCATCAGAACCTTGAGAGACGACTGCAATCACCGATTTGCTTGATTGATTGATTGTATGTTATTTATTGCCTTGCTAGGGTGTTAGAATGATGACTTAATTGATGTTTTGTTTGCTCGTTAAGTTGTTAGTCGTTGAATTGGAATCATTGCATCCGATTGATCGTTAGGTTGCTAGAGCATTTGATAGTATCATTGCATTGCTCATGGGTAAATTTGGTTTGGTAGCATCGCATATGTTTGATCGCTAGGTTGATAGATTATTAATTGACATTTGTTGCATGAAGCATCTCGTTAGATTGTTGATTGAATGTTGAGCATCATCGCGTTGTTTGATTCGCTAGGTTGCTAGAAATTAGTTCTTGAGTTTTGGTATCGAAATCGTTTGGATTGATTGGATAGGGTGTTAGACGTTTGGGTAGGTGTTGGACCATTAGTTTTGTTTAGACGAGATGATAAGTTATCGGTTAGACTTGTGGAAGGTAGAGAACGTCTTAGGTAGAACTTAGCTCGTAATTGAGAAAGCGGTTTTTGTAAGGAACTTATTTGAGATTGAGCGGAATTATAAGGTATTGGTTATTAGCCACGTGTGACCGTTGGGTACGTGACTAAATACCAATATCTATATAAGGAAGTGATATCGAGAAGTATGTTAGAAAGGTCTAACCGTTCCAGTGTTGTTGAGATTGTTGATGTAGGACGTGATGGACAATTTGATGTGAACACGAGACCGAACCCGACCCCTAGCGACAAGATGGTGTTTGAGGAAGCAGTTGAACTGAACCTGCAAGTGAGTCAGTGCAGTTTCAGAACCATAGGGGGTATCAGTGATAGAAGGAATCAAGACAGATGAGTATGATGAGTTAGCAAAGGAATTCGGAAGCATCAGTGGCGGTTTTGGATCAGTTCGAGGTTATCCAAGGAAAGGCGGTTGATATGCATGAAGCGTGGAGATCAGTGATCGATAAATTTGAGGCGTGCATGAGTATGGCGGTTTAGTTGGAAGGAGGAACATCGATATTATCAAAATGTCGATGGGGAGCGATAAGCAGTAAAGGCGGAACAAGTATTGGGAATGGAGGACGAATCATTATTGCGTGATTTGGGGAAGTCAAAGCAAAGTGGGGAAGTCAAAATATCGGTTCAGGAGACCGTCAGATGGCGTAGATGGAATCATGGGTCAGAATGGAGCAGTTCAGATACAGCGGTTTTGGAAGCAGAGTTGGATTGGATTCAGAGACGGAGACTTACACGATTCAGACTCCGATTCGAAGTTTGCTAGTAACGGAGAATTCGGGGACCGTGGGTTCCGGCAATCCATCAATCCATCCATCCGGGACCGTGGGTTCCGGCAATCCATCCAACGCTCGGATATGGTCGGGTCAAAGCAAGTCAACGGTTCGGAGAAGGGTTCGGGGTAGCAGCGAGTTTAGCTCGGGTCTCGTGGGTTCCGGCAATCCATCCATCCGTCGTCATGATAACACTGTGAGTCGGCTAAATTATGTGATGCATTTAGACTAGAACATATAGACCTTGGACTCTATAACCGTAGATTTATGTTGCATACCTCGATGATCGAATTGGTTAGAACGGATAGATTGATTAATAACTCGGTTAAATAAGTAAACGGTTAGGTTAAGAGGTCCATGCCATAGCTTATATCGGTAATTTATTGATAGTTCATTGATTGCTTGATTGGGTGTTGCATACATATATAATGGCATGCTAGGACCTATATGCATATATAAGTATTTAAGAATGTATTTAAACGAATCTATATATGGGGCATTATGAGTTGACTAAAATACGACTAAAACATATAACACACCTAGAATATAATAACGAGGTGGGTTAATTAGTCAATAGTCAGGGTTATCGGGTTAAATGAATTGATTAAATAGTAATGTGAAGTCAGGAAATTAGTAAGTTTACTAATCTCAAGCTGACGGATCGAAGAGGTTGAGAATAAGAATTAATGAATTGGATTAAGCCGTCTACGGGATTAGTAATCCACTAATCCAAAGGTAGCGGATTGAATGAGTTAAGGTTAAGAAATAACCTAAATAATTGTTTGTGTGCTGTGGTGAATATTGTTTGTGTGATTGTGTATCTACTTCGGTGTTGGGCCGAGTAGACTGCTGATTGCTTGATTGTTTATCTAC
This sequence comes from Orychophragmus violaceus, assembly GCA_030180135.1. Taxonomy (NCBI): domain Eukaryota; kingdom Viridiplantae; phylum Streptophyta; class Magnoliopsida; order Brassicales; family Brassicaceae; genus Orychophragmus; species Orychophragmus violaceus. The sequence continues at coordinate 89,778,329 of CM058233.1, read as the reverse complement.
TTCGGTGTTGGGCCGAGTAGACTGTACTGGTAGATAGTTACTCTGGTGCGGGACCGAGTAAGTCCGGGTATGGATACATAATCCGGTACGAAACCGGATAAGGTCGGATGATGTGGAGGTTGGTGATAGGACTTACGGGATAGATTGGGAGTTGTGATTGGATTTCTTTATGTTGACCTTATCGGTCTTGCGTGATAGAGTCCCAGTGAGTCTGCTTGCTTACGTTGCTGTTATTAGGACTCTATAGGGTGCGTTAGATCCCGCAAGTCTAGAGATGGTGTTCCGGTACTTCCGACTCGATTGGATCCTCGGGTAGTGACCTGATCGGTTCACGTACCTTCGTGTGGTGATTCTGGTTATGGGGTTAGCCTACTGAGTGACGCTGGTAGGTGTGTGGTCCGGAGAATACGGGGTCGCGTCCTAGGGCCGGAATGCATGCAAGCTTTGGTTATCTAGTGGTAACCCGAGTCACCGCGTATCGATGGACAGAGAATGGTGTCCTAGTCGTAGGACTTCGTGTTTTCTTCTAGGAGTCGTGGGAGGTTATAGTTACCGTGGGGTAGCTAAGTGTTCCCGTGGAAGTTACCGAGTTCGCGTTTGGGGCCCATGGTGTGGAGATTGCGTTAGAGATGTGTTTAGTGTAGATCGAGTCTAATCGAGGGCATGTGCCGCAGTTTTCTCGATTTACGTAGTTGATGTTATGTGTTGTTATTTGAATGCTTGTGTGTTGTGGAGCTCATCACGTCTTGGTTGCACGTGATCAGCTATTGTACTTGATTGTTATTTTGGGTTTGGGCAGGATTATTATATTGTTAGCAGCCTTTAGTTGGGAGCCGTCTCACTGGGTAATCTTAGATTACTCATTAGACTCTTTTGTGTTTTTAAAGTTTGGCGTAGCTCGCGGACGCGTAGGACACTTAGAGTAGTCTCAGGTTGGCATTGGGTATCGGTTGTTTACGCATTTTGACTTTACTTTCAGTTTCTGATTTTGTTGGGATATCCCACTAAAAAGTTTTGTATTGGACTGCATATTGTTATGAATAAGATTTATATTTTTAAAATAATAAAAATGGAATAATTCACTGATATACGGTTTAGTCCGAACCGAACATAACTCGTGGAAGCGGTACGGTTTGAAAAGCCCCGTATCGTGGAAACGAGGTAAACGGAGTCAAAGGTGGTTTGGTTCGAGCCTTGGTCTCAAACCGGACTGTCTCTGGCTTTCGTATTGTGACAAACTCTTCTCGTATGACTGCTCGGGTTCGATCGGTCATGTTCTTGTTTGATTGTTGGCCAGTCAGCTCATCGGTCAGCGGAAAACGGGAAGGGGGCGTTACATTCTCCATCTCTTGAATTGTTTCTGGCTTGTGACGCTTGATATCTTTTCTTGTTTCCAAGTCGATTGAAAGATACTCAACTGATCGTTTGAGGTTGTACATTGACTTATTATTATTATTTTTTGCATCAAATTGACTTATTTTTAAGTGATGCTTTTCTTCAAGCCATGATTGCAATTCCTTTTGAGTGCAAGTTGTATGATCTCTTTTGTACTCACATAATTCATTGCGTATTTGGTATGTCATCGTTGATTTTGCAACATGAGCCATTACTAAGTTTGGTGAAGACAAGATATGATGAATGTTTTAACGAAGAAGAAGAGGAGTAGTACATTAGGGCAACACAATCACTTCTTACATATAAGTAGAAAATATTAAGGAACTAAGAACAAAGAAAATGGAATATTGACATAATATATTGACAAAAAAAAAAGGAACAATGAAAAAATAGAATATCGACATAATATATAATATGTAAACAAGAAACTATAGAAAATTTAAATAAAATAAAAATTTAAAAGATTTTGAAGTATCCAAGCATTATCTCTATAAATTAATAATTATTAGTTTATAGATAAACTAATATCACAATAAATTAATAAAATCTCGTGGTCCCAAGATTATTAATTCATAAAAGTTTTACTGTATAAACAAACACTAACATATATATTATGCATAGTTGACTACATGTACATATTAATTATTGGAAAAAATGCCAAAAAAATCCTGAACTATTTAGATCTGGCCAAAACATACTCATACTAAAGAGCTTTCCAAAACAAACCCAAATTAAGAGTTAACTTCCCAAACAATACCTGGACTTATAGTTGACCTCGCCAATATGGAACCCCGCTAACTAAATTAACGGATGGATTAGATGGCGTTAACCTGCCGTTTATTGAAGTATTCAGATCTTGCCAAAAAATACCCAGACTAAAGAGCTTTCCAAAACAAACCCAAATTAAGAGTTGACTTCCCAAACAATACCTGAACTTATAGTTGACCTCGCCAATATGGAACACCGTTAACTAAATTAACGGATGGATTAGATGGTGTTACCTCAGCCGTTTATTGGACTGTTAACAATATACGACGTTGTTTTGACTTGATTTTTGTTTAAGCGAATCGAACCAAACGACGTCGTTTTGTTTAAAACAAAAATTAAAACCCAACATCAAGCTGGATTCGAACCAGAGACGTGAGAGCCGAGAGTATGTGTTGTCTAACCGTTGTGCCATTGTATTTCGTTGTTTATGATATACATATAAATTATAATAAACTTCATTCGTTCTTATTTACCCATAAAACTCCCAAATCGATTTGGGATGAGCCAAAGAATTTCCTTTGTGTCGTTTCAATCAGGTTCTTCTCCTCTTCTTCTAATCGTGATAACCTCTGAACAAAGACTTTGAAAGCACCATCAATGAGTGCATTAAGGAATTTATTAATAAACTATCAGAAACAAAACGTTGCACAATACTTGTCAAAATTCGTCTTACAAAACAGAACCAAAATCAGATATATTACAACTCTTAGTCTAGCTGTCTTTCTAAAAGGGACTTATGGCTATCATCCCAGAATAGAATCAGTTTCCATTCGTAAGAAACACTTCATCAATAGAGGAAATAAATTAAAAATCAGGGAGCATGAAATGTTACTTTAGATTAGATGTAAACAAACAAACAAACAAAAGTTCACTTCGGCGTCACGCTTGTTTCGGAGTTGTTCATCAGCTTCCACAGCGAAAGGATCTTCAACCCCATAATAATTTGACTATAGGGTTTTAAAAAATTAGGGTTTGACTCATCCCAAATCGATTTGGGGGTTTTATGGGTAATAAAAATGAATGAAGTTTATTATAATTTGTATGTATATCATAAACAACGAAATACAAATGGCACAACGGTTACACAACACATACTTTCGGCTCTCGCATCTCGGGTTCAAATCCAGCTTGATGCTAGGTTTTAATTTCGTTTTAAACAAAACGACGTCGTTTGGTTCGATTCGATTAAAAAAATCAAGTCAAAACGACGTCGTATATTGTTAACGGTCTAAAATCGGCTGGGTTAACGCCATCTAATCCATCCGTTAATTTAGTTAACGGTGTTCCATATTGACGAGGTCAACTATAAGTTTAGGTATTGTTTGGGAAGTCAATTCTTAATTTGGGTTTGTTTTGGAAAGCTCTTTAGTCTGGGTATTTTTTGGCAAGATCTGAATAGTTCAATAAACGGCTGGCTAACGCCATCTAATCCATCCGTTAATTTAGTTAACGGTGTTCTATATTGGCGAGGTCAACTATAAGTTCAGGTATTGTTTGGGAAGTTAATTCTTAATTTGGGTTTGTTTTGGAAAGCTCTTTAGTCTGGGTATGTTTTGGCCAGATCTGAATAGTTCAGGATTTTTTTGGCATTTTTCCCATTAATTATTTGTCTACATTGTCAAATAAACGATTAATTTACACTATTCGAATTTGAATGTTATATATATTGTAAGAACTGAAAATATATGATTATTCTATAGAGAAATAACATAATGGGAAAGCTCAAAATTTTATTGAATAAAGCTGTAAAGGTAAAAAAGAAAAAAGAAAAAAAGTTGTCAGATGAATATTTTGTTTTATTATAAAACAAGAACAAAAGCTATGTATGTTAGTGTATCAGTCCAAAAAGCAGGGGCAAAATTGTTTCATCCATGGCAAAAATTGCTTTGACTTTTATATATAATGAATTGATCTAAAGTTTTACTATGGATTTAAATTTATGTGATAAAAGTAATATTTATGCAATTTATCCTAGTTAATATTCTTGTGGATCCGCTCATGGGTGTAACAGAAATCGAACCAAATCATCTAGTTACACCTTTGGTTCTTTTCTATTTTCTGGGTTGCATTTTTTTGTGCAACCTTTTTTTGTCACCATCCAACCCTAGTTAAAGCGTTGAAACATTGAAATAATTTCCCAAACAATTCCACTATCTTTTAGACTTAGGCTCCTACGGAAAGAACTACATCGGTGACTTCTCCCCCCACCACCGAAAAGTAAGAGAGGCTGATCTTCTATAGAAAAGTCAAATCTAGACACCAAGCTTCTCCAAATCCTACGTGACCCTTAAATATTTTCTTTTTTTCTTCCCTTATAATTAAAGAATATATATTCACTTTTTTAGCATACCAAACTTGCAAAATACTTCCATTGTTTTTTTTTGATAATCCAGGGAGGATTCCAGACCAAGTTCCAGACTAATTTCCCTGGTCCCAGTCAAGCCGCAGGCCAGCTTCACCTGGGAGAGTTTTTCCTGGGCCTTAGGCCCAGTGCCCGCGTTGTGAGCAGAAGAGACATTTTTGTTTCCGCCTGGAGTCGAACCCGGGTGATGTTTGCCACCACGGACCCTTCTACCACTTGGACTACCTCAACCGCTCAAAATACTTCCATTGTTGTCACTTGCTAATATCATTTGTAATTCCTCATTTCCAATTCCTCAGAATAAACTGTTCCACTTCGATTGAAATTTTCAAAAAATTACGATTTAATACTTTTAATCATGGAATTTGGAGACTGGATGTTTTTATCCTTATTGACCTAAAAAGAGAAACTTATCCATTAAATATTGGTATATTGTTCGAAAATTTTGAAATTGCATTTGGATCAGTTTAAATGACACGAGACTATGATGAATCCGCCGGATATATATTCTGCCGTAATCTGAAGAACTGAAGGACAAAATATACGGATATTCTCTACTGAGGTGGAGAATCCTAAAAACAGAGAAATGAAAGTGAGATGCGATGGCCACAGTGAACTGAATTTCACACCTAGGTCGAGCAGCAGAGCGACTGATATGAACTGTGCGCCATTAAACTGGTGGAACTCCTGCGACAATCACATATATCTCCAAGAATTGAGAAGGATGAGATGGAAGTCGAGAGTAGTTTACGGTGCAGAAGAACGTCCGATATGAACTGAATCGCCAATAAAAAGGTGGAACTCCGGTGACAATGGCGACAGCCGTTGGAAACTGAAAAGGGAGATGGAGGTTGAAAATAGGTTAGAGTTTTCCGTGCGAAAAATGTAAAAAGTAAATAGAGCAGGGTAATAAAAGTAATAATTGTTTATTTATAATATTTTGTTTTCAGTAAAGTAAAACAGTTTTAAAGTTTAAAGTTTAAAACTGTTTTCGAATTAAATTTTTCAATTTCGAATTAATATTTTTTTTTAATAAATGGCATGATTTCAATTAATATATACAAAGTTGGATATCTTGTCTTTTGCAATAAAATATGTATTAGTTTAATACATAATTAATATAGGTAGTTAGTTTATTAATTATTAATTAAATCAATAAATTAGTGCCATTCAGAGTAATTTCTCATAGATTGTTACAAAATAACTTTTGCTATCCACTTCGCGTGACTGGATTTTCTATTAAGATATGTTTAAACAAAACAAAAAACAAGAAAATTTTTCCAACTTTATAAACAGGGAATAACAATGAAAATATGAAATAGTTTATAATTCATAAACTAACCAAAAAAGTAATGTGTATAAACTGTGAATCAGACCTCTATACCCTTTAACTTACGTTCGAGTGACTAACACCATACAACATCTTTTCGTTATTTAAATAGTTAAATGATTCTATATTAAACATTAAAGAATTCCATTACATCTATTTTATATATAATAAAAATACTTACTAAGATTTATTTATCTACTCTTAGAAAATTGTATCCGTTCTTTAAACATGAAACCCTGACATATGTAAAAATTGGCATATACTATGTTTGGAGTTTAACAAATGAATATTAGTTGGGAACGTGTGCATGATTACACGCGACCGTTCTATTTTCTCTCTACTTTAACAAAGCTTCTTTGTCGCCGTTCTTGTTTTTGGAAGGCTTTTCCGGCTGCCGCCGGCTTACGCCGTTGTCGTGAGAGGTCTCCCGTCGTTTTCTAGAAGATGTCTCGCCCTTCTCTCCAATGGTGTCGCGTGGTGTAGATCCTTCTTGGAGTGGCGGTGTGGTTCCGGTAAGCAACGATTCGACAGGTCCCAGTAAAACGTGAGTTCTGAAGCTGCTTGAGAACGTGCGGTTGATGGGGGGGAGCGCAAGGAAGGAAGGAGAGTTCAGATCTGGTCCGCGGTATGCGGCGGAAGTTGGCGAGAAGGTAGGAGGGTAGTGATCCGTTTCAAGGTGTCTTGGAGGTGGTGGCTTCACCAAAGCGACTGTGGCTGAGACCGACGGTGAAGTGCCATGTTGCATGCCGGTTTCTCCAGAGAAACCTCTTTGGACGGAGGAGATGAGAGATATGAGGCAACCGTTTTGGAGATAGATTCATGCCGGGATAAATTTGCGGTGATGTCGCAGCCATCGAAACTTTCTAGGAGCGGGTTCTCCGGTTGAGTCCGCGGGACTCCTCAAGTGAGATCCGTCGTCGTCAAGAGAAGGAGAAAAGAGGTCAGGGTCTGCGATTCTAGATCGTCGGCTGTGGTCGGATCTCCTGCCGTGCGGGAAGGATTTCGTCAGGTGCCGCGAGTCTCGCCGGATCGCATCCGCAGGCGGCGCCGAATCGATCTCTTTAGGTTCGACCCTAAAGTGTGGAGTGGAAAATCCTTAATTTTTTGGCCGGTTAGAGGGTTCCCTATGGTTAATTAGGGTTGAGTTTTTACTTCTTGTTTGGTTTTATTGTAAACCCGGTTGATCTCCAGTTTTGGATCAGTTAATGTGTATACAATATTATAATTAAAAAAAAAATGAATATAAATTTCTTAACAACTGATAAGTACAATCTAAATAAGTAAATAGTTATCACTCGATATAGAACAATATGTCGTTCCATTCCATGTGTTTTATTTTTTGTTAAGAAAATATACTATATTTTGTCAACAAAATATGAACTTAAAATGACTTTGTAATTTAGGTCGGTGGTTCATTTTAATGTGGAAAATATGTGATGGTTGAACGCGAGTATTCCTTACTACCTTATCTGCTTTTGTGTCTTTTTGTCTGTGAAATCCAAGAAATCTCGAAAGTCTTTAAAAAAACTCGTTTAGTCTCCTTGATCTCCTCCATATGAACTGAAAACGCAGGTTACTCCTTTGGTTTATACATCATCTTTACCAACTCAGAACAGTCTTTGCCAACGTACTGGACATTTTCCGGATACGCATCATTAACCGTCTGAACGGTACCTATACCAAAATATACTTCCGCTCTTTCTTCGAAGCCTTCAACATTATAAGGTTCGCTAATACTACAATCAGGTTCCTTAATACTACTACCATAAGCTTCTTAACTACTACTATTACCATAAGGTTCTCCACTACTACCATAATTCGGTCTTTCTCCGTGAAGATACCAAATTTTATAATCTGAAATAAACCCATTTAAATAAAAGTAATTTCATACTTCCTCAATTCTAGCATTCCTAGCATTCCGGCAATGAGAACAAGTACATTTTAACGTACAAGTTTCCGCATTTCTGGTTTACTACATGCTAACGACATGAACTCCACAATACTGAGTGTATAATCGGTAACCAATAAGTCCGCCACCATATCCACCATCAGTCGGTCCATCCACGATCTAAAATAATTCGAAAATATATTTTTGTATTAAAAGATATTAGAGTGCGAGGGAGAGAGATAGAGAGTGATTTGTGTGAAAGGTATGGAATGAAGGGGGTAGGTACTTATAGAAAACATAACTGACAGATTACCGACAGGTTATTGCTGTTCTGTCAGTAATCCGTCGGTTAGTTTGTCGTACAACGACTATATTAACATATCTATTAACGGTTGTATGGAACCGGCTACTTACCGACGAATAACCGACTGTACCCGACCAATTCAAATTGGTCTGGCATCCATCGGGAATCCGTCCGGTATTACAGAAGAATCTTTTACCGTCGGGAAATCCGTTGGTAAGTCCATGTTTTATTGTAGTGTAATAAGCCGAGTTATAACAACCAATTAAAGATGCAATCAAACGAATCGACTTCAAAGCTGCCACAAAAGATGATATGCATGCAAAAGAGGAGTGAAACGAGAGTCGAGAGTCGGAGAAAAGAGAAGACAGTCGAGAGTTGTTGAGAGTGGAGATCGGCAGTCAATCCGCACAAATGAGGGCAGATTGAAGACGATCAAACACTAAATTACTTGGCTAGCCAAATCTGCATCATCGCTGATGAAGAAGCTAGATTAGAGAGATGGTAGCACAAAACATGGTCCTAGATCTGTCTCTCTATTAGTTTCCTAACACAATCAGGTGAGGGATAAGTTTATCTGTGAAATATGTTGTTTCTTTCCGACAAAATCCAATGGATTGCTGATTGCCAACATAATAGGATAAGTCGGCGATAGAATTTGTTTCCTTGAAGTCCCTGCAGCTGAAGAAACAAGTTTTCCTAGACATGCGCCGTGTTGAACCTCAGTTTGATCGCCAAATGGACCACGAGTATTCACAGTCAAACAAAATGTTGTCTCACGACTCTTGAGCCGAATTACAAAGCACACAAGTCGCGTCAGTTTGAAGTAATGATCCAATGATTCGATCCTTTGTATGACACCTATTAAGAGCAAACAACCAAGCCAAGAAGGACTGTTTTGGGATTCCTCCCGATAACGAAATGACATTCACTCAATGTACCAAATTTTCCGCCACTCTACTGAGTATAGCATAGAAACATCCCGTCGAGTACTTTGAAGATTTTGATCGTGCTTGTATATGTCTTGTAATTCATATATTTACCCTATTGTTAATAATGTGTGAACATTAACTTGAGGTTCTGTCCTAGCAGGCCTAAGAGACCATCTACCATGTCTATGGAGACTTGCGAGAGTAGCATCCAACGGTACTCCAAGCATGGAGTTATGTTGCTCGGCGAGGTAAACTTGAAGACTCCCATAGGGAGACTTGTTGTCTATCCAGAACCGGCAAGTGTGGCCATTATCGGTTGTCATTTTTATCCATGTAATCATTTCTCCTCTACTTTGAATATGTTTGTTCTTACCACCCGCATACCTTCAACGAGTGGAAGCAGTGGTGGGTTGAAAGAAGAAAAGCTAAGGGGCCGTTAGATGCCGTATGAGAAGGGTTTAAGGTCCACCGATCGAAACGAGACACAACATCACAGTCTTCGACAAACTCGAAGAACCATAAGAGCGAAAGAGGCAGCGTAGGGATGGCGATCCACAATGCAAGGGCAAAGAGCACGTTAGAACATCCAATTGATTTTGTAAGTTTAACTTTACTTTTTAACATATTTTATGTCGCTTTTATAAAGTATGTATATTTTTTGTAGACCGAGAGAGAGGGACAGTGTAACTCCCACACTCAGCAACCGAGCTAGACAACCCAAGGTTGGACATCGAGAACAAATTTTAAGTCGGTGAATAGTAAAAATCATGAGTTTTATTTGAAAAAGTAAGGTTTTATGTGTGAATGTCAAGACAAAACCGAGCTTTCTAGCTTAGTCTACGATTTCATTGCAGTTTGTATCTTTCAAAAACTTCTTGCAATCTTGTATCTTCGACACCTATCCTAGTATCCGCTTAGTATTTATTTATAACTACAACACCAAATTCATATTCCACTTTTCTAGAAAGAGAATAGATAGTTAGGAAATGTATGGTGTGTGACACATATCCGTGTCCATCCAGAAAAAGAGGGAATGATAGTTAGGAAAATTGTGGCGTGTAACACCTATCCATATCCATCTAGAATCTATTCTCACTAATAAGGGTAAATCTGTCTTTTTGACGTTAGGACCTACAAAAAAATATAAGATTGCAAACACTTTTAGAAAGATACAAGAATACAATTACTTTTTTAAAAATTCAAATAATTCCACTATCTTTTAGACTTAGGCTCCTACGGAAAGAACTACATCGGTGACTTCTCCCCCCACCACCGAAAAGTAAGAGAGGCTGATCTTCTATAGAAAAGTCAAATCTAGGACACCAAGCTTCTCCAAATCCTACGTGACCCTTAAATATTTTCTTTTTTTCTTCCCTTATAATTAAAAAAATATATATTCACTTTTTTAGCATACCAAACTTGCAAAATACTTCCATTGTTTTTTTTTTTGATAATCCAGGGAGGATCCCAGACCAAGGTCCAGACTAATCTCTCTGAGCCCAGTCAAGCCGCAGGTCAGCTTCACATGGGAGAGTTTTTTTCTGGGCCTTAGGCCCAGTGCCCGCGTTGTGAGCAGAAGAGGCATTTTTGTTTCCGCCTGTAGTCGAACCCGGGTGGTGTTTGCCACCACGGACCCTTCTACCACTTGGACTACCTCAACCGATCAAAATACTTCCATTGTTGTCACTTGCTAGTATCATTTGTAATTCCTCATTTCCAATTCCTCAGAATAAACTGTTCCACTTCGATTGAAATTTTCAAAAAATTACGATTTAATACTTTTAATCATGGAATTTGGAGACTGGATGTTTTTATCCTTATTGACCTAAAAAGAGAAACTTATCCATTAAATATTGGTATATTGTTCGAAAATTTTGAAATTGCATTTGGATCAGTTTAAATGACACGAGACTATGATGAATCCGCCGGATATATATTCCGCCGTAATCTGAAGAACTAAAGGACAAAATATACGGATATTCTCTACTGAGGTGGAGAATCCTAAAAACAGAGAAATGAAAGTGAGATGCGATGGCCACAGTGAACTGAATTTCACACCTAGGTCGAGCAGCAGAGCGACTGATATGAACTGTGCGCCATTAAACTGGTGGAACTCCTGCGACAATCACATATATCTCCAAGAATTGAGAAGGATGAGATGGAAGTCGAGAGTAGTTTACGGTGCAGAAGAACGTCCGATATGAACTGAATCGCCAATAAAAAGGTGGAACTCCGGCGACAATAGCGACAGCCGTTGGAAACTGAAAAAGGGAGATGGAGGTTGGAAATAGGTTAGAGTTTTCCGTGTGAAAAATGTAAAAGGTAAATAGAGCAGGGTAATAAAAGTAATAATTGTTTATTTATAATATTTTGTTTTCAGTAAAGTAAAACAGTTTTAAAGTTTAAAACTGTTTTCGAATTAAATTTTTCAATTTCGAATTAATATTTTTTTTAATAAATGGCATGATTTCAATTAATATATACAAAGTTGGATATCTTGTCTTTTGCAATAAAATATGTATTAGTTTAATACATAATTAATATAGGTAGTTAGTTTATTTATTATTAATTAAATCAATAAATTAGTGCCATTCAGAGTAATTTCTCATAGATTGTTACAAAATAACTTTTGCTATCCACTTCGCGTGACTGAATTTTCTATTAAGATATGTTTAAACAAAACAAAAAACAAGAAAATGTTTCCAACTTTATAAACAGGGAATAACAATAAAAATATGAAATAGTTTATAATTCATAAACTAACCAAAAAAGTAATGTGTATAAACTGTGAATCAGACCTCTATACCCTTTAACTTACGTTCGAGTGACTAACACCATACAACATCTTTTCGTTATTTAAATAGTTAAATGATTCTATATTAAACATTAAAGAATTCCATTACATCTATTTTATATATAATAAAAATACTTACTAAGATTTATTTATCTACTCTTAGAAAATTGTATCCGTTCTTTAAACATGAAACCCTGACATATGTAAAAATTGGCATATACTATGTTTGGAGTTTAACAAATGAATATTAGTTGGGAACGTGTGCATGATTACACGCGACTGTTCTATTTTCTCTCTACTTTAACAAAGCTTCTTTGTCGCCGTTCTTGTTTTTGGGAGGCTTTTCCGGCTGCCGCCGGCTTACGCCGTTGTCGTGAGAGGTCTCCCGTCGTTTTCTAGAAGATGTCTCGCCCTTCTCTCCAATGGTGTCGCGTGGTGTAGATCCTTCTTGGAGTGGCGGTGTGGTTCCGGTAAGCAACGATTCGACAGGTCCCAGTAAAACGTGAGTTCTGAAGCTGCTTGAGAACGTGCGGTTGATGGGGGGGAGCGCTAGGAAGGAAGGAGAGTTCAGATCTGGTCCGCGGTATGCGGCGGAAGTTGGCGAGAAGGTAGGAGGGTAGTGATCCGTTTCAAGGTGTCTTGGAGGTGGTGGCTTCACCAAAGCGATTGTGGCTGAGACCGACGGTGAAGTGCCATGTTGCATGCCGGTTTCTCCAGAGAAACCTCTTTGGACGGAGGAGATGAGAGATATGAGGCAACCGTTTTGGAGATAGATTCATGCCGGGATAAATTTGCGGTGATGTCGCAGCCATCGAAACTTTCTAGGAGCGGGTTCTCCGGTTGAGTCCGCGGGACTCCTCAAGTGAGATCCGTCGTCGTCAAGAGAAGGAGAAAAGAGGTCAGGGTCTGCGATTCTAGATCGTCGGCTGTGGTCGGATCTCCTGCCGTGCGGGAAGGATTTCGTCAGGTGCCGCGAGTCTCGCCGGATCGCATCCGCAGGCGGCGCCGAATCGATCTCTTTAGGTTCGACCCTAAAGTGTGGAGTGGAAAATCCTTAATTTTTTTGGCCGGTTAGAGGGTTCTCTACGGTTAATTAGGGTTGGGTTTCTTACTTCTGGTTTGGTTTTATTGTAAACCCGGTTGATCTCCAGTTTTGGATCGGTTAATGTGTATATAATATTATAATTAAAAAAACAAATGAATATAAATTTCTTAACTATTGATAAGTACAATCTAAATAAGTAAGTAGTTATCACTCGATATAGAACAATATATCGTTCCATTCCATGTTTTTTATTTTTTGTTAAGAAAGTATACTATATTTTGTCAACAAAATATGAACTTAAAATGACTTTGTCATTCGTCGGTGGTTCATTTTAACGTGGAAAATATGTGATGGTTGAACGCGAGTATTCCTTACTACCTTATTCGCTTTTGTGTCTTTTTTTCTGTGAAATCCAAGAAATCTCGAAAGTCTTTTAAAAAACTCGTTTAGTCTCCTTGATCTCCTCCATATGAACTGAAAACGCAGGTTACTCCTTTGGTTTAGACACCATCTTTACCAACTCAGAACAGTCTTTAGCGAAAACAATTTTCTCTTGTTGAAAAAATCTCATGCATTTCATGGGCCAAATCAAAGCTTCAAATTCAACATGCAGTGATGAGAGGCTATTCTGAGTATTGGAATTGAGATCTATGATATCGCAATAGATATACGATGGTTAAGATTTAGCTTTGTCGACAAGGACAATACTTGTTAGAAATGGAAACATGTATGTGTAAAAGTCCAAAAAGTTGTATATCGAATAAAGCAGGCCTTTGGAAAATATTTTATGGTATTAGAGTTAGGGAAATTCTTAAGCTAATACAAACCTCCATAGCTTTCAAGAGCTGCCACCGCTTTCTACTACCAAACACTACCGCCGCCGTTTCTCGTGAACCTCCGCACACCACGTCTGGTGAGATTGCCTTTGCGCCTGGAGAGACAACCACTGTCTCTTCTCCTTACACACTTAACGCATTTGACAACCCAAGTGCCCTGATCTCCTATGTTTATCTAAAAGAAGACAATTACTCCGAGCGGGCTACGAAGTTGAGAAACTCTCTCCGGGCCAAAAGAAAACTTGCTTTCATCGATGTCACAATCACGAAACCAAGTGCAGATCCAGAGCTCCCATCTGGGATGACAGCAAAATCAATGATCATTGGGTGGATACGCACATCTATCAGCCTTGCTATTTTCTCCACTCTCTTGTTTGTCTCAAATGCGTCTTCATTGTGGGAGTCTTATCCGTCGGTTCTCTGTTAGCAACATAGTTCACAGAAACTTGATCAAAGATTAGATCTCGAACAACAAGCAGGAAGGACATCCCCTTCTTGCATACTACATGGGACTGTGCAAACTGTGGGAAGAGTTGCAGACTACAAAACCGGACGAGAATGCCATTGTGAAACAACGATTCCGACCAATATGCTTTGCTATCAGGGATGATGATCCATTTACTGACCTCTACCATGCGTACTCACGTGTGATCTGTGAGGAGCAGAATCTTAATGCTGCTCGTTCGAAGGAAACAAGTCGAACAAGGGTGGTTGGTTTCTTAGTAAAAGCTACGACTGCACTACTTGTTGGGGTTTCTCAACACAACATTTTTTTGATCTCTTGTCTATGACGTGCACACTTTGGAAACACAAAGGTCATGAAGTCAGCGAAGGTTTCCTTCTACATGGGTATCCGGATGGTGGTATGAGCAACATCATGGTGATAATATGGGAAATTTATCGGGTATGGGGCTCATTAGGTCGGGGAAATACTCATGGTGGGCGTCCTACTCCCTCAAACGGACGTGGCAAAGGCAGAGCAAACAAAGCCCATACTAGTCAACAAAACAACAACAGAACATACCAGATTAGGTTGAAAGATTATCTTCAGGGAGGACATCTTTCACAAATTCAGCAATCGCATCCACACAATTATCCGCTAAATTTAATTACGTCTTTATGGTCATTAATCTAATAACAATTGATAATGGCGAATGACCCTCTCTACAACCTTTGTACAATGGACGCTTTTCTGCGTCTAACATATCAAAAAAATCTCCTCGCTTCTAAATTAGGTTCCTCTACCCTATCATATTGATCTTTGCCAACATACTGGACATTTTCCGGATACGCATCATTAACCGTCTGAACGGTACCTATACCAAAATATACTTCCGCTCTTTCTTCTAAGTCTTCAACATTATAAGGTTCACTAATACTACAATCAGGTTCCTTAATACTACTACCATAAGCTTCTTAACTACTACTATTACCATAATGTTCTCCACAATTACCATAATTCGTTCTTTCTCCGTGAAGATACCAAATTTTATATTCTGAAATAAACCCATTTAAATAAAAGTGATTTCATACTTCCTCAATTCTAGCATTCCTAGCATTCCGGCAATGAGAACAAGTACATTTTAACGTACAAGTTTTCCGCATTTATGGTTGACTACATGCTAACGACATGAATTCCGCAATACTGAGTGCATAATCGGTAACCAATAAGTCTGCCACCAGATCCACCATCAGTCGGTCCATCCACGATCTGAAATAATTCAAAAAGATATTTTTTCTATTAAAATATATTAGAGTGCGAGGGAGGGAGATAGAGAGTGATTTGTGTGAAGGGCATGGAATGAAGGGGGTAGGTACTTATAGAAAACATAACTGACGGATTACCGACGGTTATTGCCTTTCTGTCAGTAATCCGTCGGTTAGTTTGTCGGTACAACGACTATATTAACATATCTATTAACGACTGTATGGAACCGGCCACTTACCGACGGATGACCGACTGTACCCGACCAATTCAAATTGGTCTGGCATCCATCGGGAATCCGTCCGGTATTACCGAATAATCTTTTACCGTCGGGAAATCTGTTGGTAAGTCCCTGTTTTATTGTAGTGTAATAAGCCGAGTTATATCAATTTATCCAAAAAGAATCAAACCAATTAAAGATGCAATCAAACGAATCGACTTCAAAGCTGCCACAAAAAAAGATATGCATGCAAAAGAGGAGTGAAACCATAGTCGGAGAAAAGAGAAGACAGTCGAGAGTTGGTTAGAGTGGAGATCGGCGGTCAATCCGCACAAATGAGGGCCGATTGAAGACGATCAAACACTAAATTACTAGGCTAGCCAAATCTGCATTATCGCTGATGAAGAAGCTAGATTAGAGAGATGGTAGCACAAAACATGGTCCTTGATCTGTCTCTCTATTAGTTTCCTAACGCAATCAGGTGAGGGATAAGTTTATCTGTGAAATATGTTGTTTCTTTCCGACAAAATCCAATGGATTGCTGATTGCCAACATAATAGGATAAGTCGGAGATAGAATTTGTTTCCTTGAAGTCCCTGCAGCTGAAGAAACAAGTTTTCCTTGAACCTCAGTTTGATCGCCAAATGGACCACGGGTAATCGCAGTCAAACAAAATGTTGTCTCACGACTCTTGAGCCGAATTACAAAGCACACAAGTCGCGTCAGTTTGAAGTAATGATCCAATGATTCGATCCTTTGAATGACACCTATTAAGAGTAAACAACCAAGCCAAGAAGGAGTGTTTTGGGATTCCTCCCGATAATGAAATGACATTCATTCAATGTACCAAATTTTCCGCCACTCTACTGAGTATAGCATAGAAACATCCCGTCGAGTACTTTGAAGATTTTGATCGTGCTTGTATATGTCTTGTAATTCATATATTTACCCTATTGTTAAGAATGTGTGAAAATTAACTTGAGGCTCTGTCCTAGCAGGCCTAAGAGACCATCTACCATGTCTTTGGAGACTTGCGAGAGTAGCATCCAACGGTGTTGCTCGGCGAGGTAAACTTGAAGACTCCCATAGGGAGACCTGTTGTCTATCCAGAACCGGCAAGTGTGGCCATTATCAATTGTCATTTTAATCCATGTAATCATTTCTCCTCTACTCTAAATATGTTTGTTCTTACCACCCGCATACCTTCAACGAGTGGAAGCAGTGGTGGGTTGAAAGAAGAAAAGCTAAGGGGCCGTTAGATGCCGTACGAGAAGGGTTTAAGGTCCACCGATCGAAAAGAGACACAACATCACAGTCTTCGACAAACTCGAAGAACCATAAGAGCGAAAGAGGCGGCGTAGGGATGGCGATCCACAATGTAGGGGCAAAGAGCACGTTACAATAGCAAATTGATTTTGTAAGTTTAACTTTACTTTTTAACATATTTTATGTCGCTTTTATAAAGTATGTAAGTTTTTTTTGTAGACCGAGAGAGAGGGACAGTGTAACTCCCACACTCAGCGACCGAGCTGGACAACCCAAGGTTGGACATCGAGAACAAATTTTTAAGTCGGTGAATATTAAAAATCATGAGGTTTATTTGAAAAAGTAAGGTTTTATGTGTGAATGTCAAGACAAAACCGAGCTTTCTAGCTTAGTCTACGATTTACGGACTGTAGTGGCGGTTATGCGGACCATGAGGGTTGATGGGATTAAGCTGGTTTGATTCAGACAAGGTTGGTCGGGATTCTTACAATTTTGGTCGGATCAGTCAGCTTAAGCTAATGACGTTGACTGATCGAAATAATTTTGGCGGGAGCAATTATCTGGATAAACTCACGCAGTCAAGTGTACTGAGCGCGGGGAAGGAAGTTCAGATTGGATTGGCCAATCAGACAGACGTGAGAAAAGTTTAGGATGGTTTCTGTGCAGTTTGGCTGAACAAAAATCGTCCCATGTGCTGTAAAATCAACCCTTGGGCAAATTTTGATCATTTTCGCACATCTGAACAATGAAAGATTGAGAGAGAACTTGAAAGAGAAATAAACCGTTCAGACTAAGAGACATCCGAGAATGGCTGTGAGTTGTGCGAGTTTGGCTTAGAGTTTGCACTGTTGGATCGAGTGAGACTGTGGGATCATTGGATTGGATCGACTGTTCCGAAGGTTCAACCACAACAGGTGTCAGAAACCAGCTAACCGAAACCGAAATTGACTAAAGTGAGTGTGTGACCGTGATTACATTCTATATCGTAAACAAACATAGATTCATTAGTCTCAGATTTCTAGGACTGTTCTGATTGCTTGCTTAGCGATGATTCTATGTTAAGCTGGCTCGACCGGTTGATCGGTTCCTATCATTGAGCGTCTAGATCAGATCATGCGCTTGGGGGAAGTTATGCACACTAAGGCTTGGTCCTGGATCGCGGATGATGGTTCATTGACTTGGAATATTCAGATCGGTTAAGTGACTATTTGATAAGCATGATGGACTGATTGGATTGATTGAGTGGTCGCGATGTTTATTATGTGGCTAAGTGAGACGGGACGACCGCTCTCACTAAGAAATTTGTTTTCTTATGCCTCCTTTGTGGATGCAGGTAAGGATTCGTCCAATGATGGGGTTGATGAGGATTGATCGCGGGACATGGGCCGACTGGATGGATAGGATGGTATGATTTGGGTAGAATGGTTAAGTAAACTTTGTAATAGATTATGTAGTAAGACTGAATGTTTTACTTAAACCTCAATATTCTATCTAAGTCAGTTTATGCTTTCAAGTTGCTTTTCTAGATCGATTGAAGAACGCAAAATAATTCTAACTAAGATTTTTTTTTTAAATGGCCTAAGTCTGGTTTAGGAAGTCGAACCAGACACTTCTCGCTCCAAGCGCATGAGGGAAAAATTGGGTCGGAGGATTTCAATTTGGTTTCAGAGCGTGGTCGGTTCTACGACAGTCTAAGCATAAATTGGTTAGTGGGTTAAATCCATCCATCCAACGCCTAAGGTCTCGCTGTAAGCCTTTATGTGAACCGAAATCCGAGTTAGTGTTTGGGCTAATTTACATGACCTGGTCATTGCATATGGCTAAGAGTAACCAAGAGAGGATGAATCTGGCTGAGACAGAAGAAACGTCTGGGAACAATGCGGAAAGGAATGCTGCCTTGAATAATGAAGCTCAAAATGCTGAGAACGTGGCAAATGATGGGATTGATTTGAATGGTGCTGCTGCTGCTAGGGCATATGCTGCTCATGTTGAACTGGAAGCTGTGTTGGGTTTGCAGGTGGAAGTCTTGGAAAGATTGTTGGCTGTTGTGCCTATTCAGAACCACAAATTGATGTGATTGTGGAGCAAGTCATGGCAGAAGAGGATAATGTGTTGCCTTCGCCAAGGAACCCGTCATACCTCAAGTTGATTGACCACATGCAGAAGCTGGGAACGAAGTTCTTTGCTGGTGGATCCAAACCGATCAAGGTGGATCAATGGATTACAAGGTTGGGGCGGAGCTTTGAATCCATCTTATGTCTTGATGCATATCAGAAAGACATTGATGTGCACTATCTTGATGGTGAAGCACACACCTGGTGGCAAGCTGTTGCAATCGGAGTGGTGGCCGACACTGCACTTGGGGATTTTTTCGTGAGGAATTCAGGTCAAATTAATTTCCACCATAAGCCTTTGACAAGCTGCAAGGTGCATTCCTTAAGCTGAAACAAGGGTCAATGACCAAAAGGGAGTATGAAGCTGAGTTTAACCGTCTTAAGAAGTATGTAAGGCGTGAAGCAGAGGATGAAAAATCCTTTATGCGCAAGTTCATGCATGGATTGCATGTTGACTTGAACACTCGGTGCAGGATTCGTGATTATGATTTTGTTGCTGAACTGGTTGAGAAGGCTACGGAACATGAAGAGAGAATGATTGCTGAAGCACTGTTACTAGGTACAGGACTGCAAGATAATTCTGGAAAGGATGCTGGAAAAAACAAGAAGTTTTGAAAGAGTGCTCAATCCGGCAAGTCAACTGTGGGGCGTAGTGTGTGTTCGACTTGCACGAAGATGCATGTGGGATCATGCATGACTGCTTCTGGGGTATGACACCGATGCGGTATTCTGGATCACAAGGTGCGTGACTGTCCCGAGGAGGATTTGAGGCCGAAGACTCATGGCAAGAATGCTGGGGAGAAGTTGTGCTACAATTGTAGTGAACCTGGATACTTCAAGCCGCAGTATCCCAAATTGGTTCAACAGACTGGAAAGCGGGCAAGTGATGGAACGCAGCCAAGTGCAAAGAGGCAGACCATCATTCCGCGTGTGTACACCATTGGAGATGGGTCTCAGGACCCAAAAACTTCTCGCCCGGTCACTGGTAAGTACTATCACTAACCTTAGATTTATGTGTGAATTGCTTGTTGCGTGTTATATTACTAGGTTTCTTATCATTCAATGTGGATGTGTAGGGACCTTAGTCATGGGTGGTGTGGAGACCAATTTTCTGTTTGACTCTGGTGCATCTCATTTCTTTGTGCATCCAGAGAGACTAAATTCAGGAAGTTGGGATGGTTCAGGCAGCCGGAGGCCAAGTCATGCTTACAATGAGAAGGATCCAAAACATCTCCATAATAATTGGTGAAGTGAACATGCCCACTGACTTGCTGATCTTCATGGTGAAGTCTTTTGATGTGATCCTTGGTATGGATTGGCTTGAAAAATACAAGTAACATCTAGACAGTCATCGCGGTCGAGTTCGATTTGAGATCGAGAATGAGAAGCTGGAGTATCAAGGAGTTATGCCGACTAAGAGAAGCTTGATTTTTTCGAAAATTCAAGCAGAGCGGTTGCTAGAGAAGGGGTGTGAGGCGTATCAGGCCACTATCATTACGGTGGAAGTTTGGTCGGATGCTGAGCTAAATGAGATTCAGGTGGTAACTGAGTTCGAGAATGTGTTCCAGTTGTTGATAGGACTACCACCAGCTGGTTCTGATCCGTTCACGATCGAGCTTGAGCTTGGAATGGCTCCAATCTCCAAAGCTCCATACATGTGATATACCATGGATTTTTGGGTTTTTAACCATGGTATATGTGTCATTTATCGAGTCTTTTACTATGTTTTAGAGTATTTTCAGGTGTTTATTAGGTACAAGCACATTTGGAGCATATTTGGTGATTATGGCACTTTCTGGAGCTAATTAGAGTATTTGGCCGAGAGATAGTGTAACGCCCCCTTCCCGTTTACCGCTGACTGACGAGCTGACCGGCCAACAATCAAACAAGAACATGACCGATCGAACCCGAGCAGTCATACGAGAAGAGTTTGTCACAATACGAAAGCCAGAGACGGTCCGGTTTGAGACAAAGGCTCGAACCAAACCACCCTTGACTCCGTTTTCCTCGTTTCCACGATACGAAGCTTTTCAACCCGTACCGCTTCCACGAGTTGTGTTTGGTTCGGACGAAACCATATATCAGGGAAACATTCCGTTTTTATTACTTGGAAAATACAAATCTCATTCATAATCAAATATGATCCAATACAAATCATTTAACTGGGCCCATAAAATCCGAAACCAAAAGTAAAGTCCAAAACGTCTAATCAATCGATGCCCAATGCCAACCCGAGACTACTCCGAGTGTCCTACGCGTCCGCCGAGCTACGCCAACCTGAAAAACACAACAAGAGTCTAATGAGTAATCTAAGATTACCCAGCGAGACGGCTCCCCACTACGGCTTCTATGCTATCTAGCATCTACAATCTTCCGCCCAAAACCAAAATAACAATCAAGTATCAATAGCTGGTCACGTGCTACCAAGACGTGACGAGCTCCACAACACACAAGCAATCCAATAATAACATAACACAATAACGAAGGGAATCGAAAGCACTGCGGCACATGCTCTCGATCGAAACTCGATATATCTATCGCGCAACACCATCATCATCAACACACCACTGGGCCCTTACGCTTCTTGGTAACTTCCACGGGTTTCTACCGTTACCGACATGGTAACAAACCCCCGCGACTCCCAGATGTTAACACAAAGTCTCACGATCCAGGACACTGTTCTCAGCCCATCGATACGCAGTGACTCCGGTTACCCCCGGCAACCCGAGCTTCCATGCAGTCCGGCCCTAGGACGCGACCCCGTGTTCTCCGGACTACACCCTACGGACGTCACTCCATAGGTTCGCACCTGCCAGAACCACTACCAAAGGTATGTGCACTGACCAGGTTCTCACTTCCCGAGGATCCAATCGGGTCGGAAGTACCATAACGTATTCAATCTCCTAGACTTGCGGGGTCTAACGCACCCTAGAGTCCTAGTGCGGAAAAGTAAACACGCAGACTCGCTCGGACTCTAGCAATCAATCGCACTCGATCAACAATCACCCATACTCTCAACACCCCTTCCCGCAAGTCTACACACACACACCCACCAACACCACCGCTCTGACTCGGCACCACACCGAGTCAACAACCACGACTTAACCGGTCGCATGACCAGGTTAAGTATCCACACGGATTGCTCGGCCCAACACCGAGACAATCTAATAGGCCTGCACAAGAACACACAGCAACAACCACACAACCACACAATAACAGTATCACCACACAATCAGGCCTATTAGGGGTTTCTAATGTCTTTTAACCGATTCAAGTCCGCTACCTTGGATTAGCGGATTACTAACCCGTAGACGGCTCATCACACACTTCACACATATCTCGTCTCATATCCATTTCTTATGTGTCTTTTAATCACTCTCCATTTTGTCGGTTTTTAGAGCTAGCAGCTTGCTAAGCTCCCCGACATCTCATTATTCACTTACTTAATCCACTTACTTTTCTTTAACCTTTAATATACTCGTTCCCGATACCCCTTTCATACTTTATACATTGGTTAGGTTTCCGCCCGTCTTTTAATTCCGTCTTACTTCCCGTATATACGTTCATTCATATTCATTTCTTTAATGCATATGTATGCATATACCGTCCTATCACACCACGGCTATATGAATGCACCAATCAACATTACTAGCCACCTAGCGGCACACAACAGGTATAATCCGTTTAACTCATACGATCCGAACATGCGTCTTATACCCTAACCAGTTTATTGTTAATCATTTAAGTCGGTTCTTAATCACCATCCATTCACAACCGGGTATGCAAACCCTAATTCTACGGCTTCTCTTTCCCCGTTCTATATGCTCTTATCTACGGTGTTTGAGCCGACTCACATTGCTCTTATGACCACGGATGGACGGATTGACGGACTAGCGGAACAACGAGACCCGGCACGAACCCGACGCTAACCCGAACCTTTCCCGAACCTCCTTCGCTTTGACCCGACCTTGACCCGTACTTGACCGTTGACCTTCGTGATCCCGATCGAGCCTCCGGACTAATCTCTTCTCTCTCTTCCGGTTCCCTTTCTCTTTCCTCCGGTTCTCTCTCTTCCAGCTCTCTCTCTCTCCCTCTTCTTTCTCTTTCTTCTTTCTCTCTCTACCGGCTCTCTCTCTCTCTCTCTTCTTTCTCTTTCTTCTTTCTCTCTCTACTTTCTCTCTCCTTTTTCTCTCTCCTCTTTCTCTCTATCTTCCTCTTCCTCCGGTCTTCTTCTTCTTCTTCTCCTCCTTCTTCTTCTTCCGGCTTCTTCTCCTCCGGCTTCCTTTTTCTTCTTCTTCTTCTTCTTCTTCTTCCTCTTCTTCTTCCCACGCCTTCTTCTCCTCCTCTCCTTCTCTTCTCTTGTTTTTGTTTTTGTTGGTGTGAAGAAATGAGGAGGCCTCACCTCTTTTTATAGCAACACAAAGAGTCTTAGAGAAAGCCATGTGTCCCTCCACTCTTCTCCCTTCTTCTCATGCCACACCTCCTCTCTCATGCAGGGCCACAAACAGATATTTTTATCACCCAATTCATGTATATAAAGCCCACTTAGAATCCCTTTGGATTTGGACCCAAAAACCCTCTTGTAGATTCAATGTATCTTACCCACAAGGCCTCCTTTTGCCTCTTCTTGCTTCATTTCGTGGCTCAGCTTGTAACTGGGCTTGAATTAGGTCCATAATGTCTTCAGATATCAGCTCCAATCATCCCAAACCAAGCCCAAGCTCTCTTGAATTTATTTTGGAATTTTAGTCATTAATCACCCATTAATGATCTAAAATCTATAACTTAATCTAGGCACTGAATGTTGCTGAATCCTTGTAACCGTGGCTTCTACATCTTCTCATGAAGCTGTGGTCCAAATTTAATAATTTTTGGTGGAGTTTAGAAGGTTCTCTCGCTTGCCCGAACATTGTATCGGTTTCTCGGAAAAACCGGTTTAATGTTTAATATTTTCAAAACCCTTTAGCCGCTTCTATAAATCCACCAAGTCTCATATTTAGATTCTAGATGCTCTTAGATGAATTTAGAAATTCGAATCACCTCAAACGGACACCCGTAGCTCCCGTTATGAATTTTACAAGTTTTGTCGGTTTTATCGGTTTCCATTCCCGATAACCCGAAAAACTCATCTATGTCCGTTTCCACCATTCTTGATCTTCTAAATGTTTTCTTTCTTTAAAAATAATAACACTTTGCCCGTCTTTGCTTTCGGCTCATATTTTGGTAAAATTCCCAAAATACCCCTTAACTTCACAAATTTACGAAAATGCCCTCCGTTGACATTTCCGCTGCCCGTTGACCATTTCTTGATACAGGGTATTACATTCTTCCCCACTTACAGGAATTCGGTCCCCGAATTCTCCGTTACTTACTAACTTCGAATCGGGACTGAACCCCATAAGTTACCACTTCTGAAACCGATATGTCTGCTCCACACCCGAACGCGGAATTGACTGAACTATACTCTCGATGTGTACTGTCTTCTGAAACCCCATATTGCTCACGCCTTTATTATACTGACATCTCGAACTTCTCATACCAAAAACCTAACTCACCGATTGTTTTTGGTTTCTCATCTTCTCGCTTTACAGACTCCGATCTTGATTCTCAATACCAACGATCGTGGTTGAACTGCTTCACTCGGTTTTTTTTTTAATTCCAATCCAACTCTGCTTTGCTTCTTACGCTCTGATCTCATGGTAACCCCGCTCTTCTGATGCCTACTGACTTTCAACCCACTGGTTTGCACAAACGTCGCTACATCGAACTTCTTTCTGATGACATAATCATTTCTCTTGACTGCATGATTTCATTATGAGTCTTGTTTTCTTCTTCGCCACACGATATTGCTTGAATTCTTGAATTTGTAGTTACACTCCCGATGCTTCCACTGATTCTTGAATCATGGTTTTGTGCCCATTCTCATCACATTGACATCTTTGAACTTCCCACGCGAAATGGCTTGACTCTCAATCAATCTCGGCTTCTCCATGTGATTACTTCATTGATTATATCTCTGGTTTCCTAACTCATACTTCCGATGCCCAAATGACTTCCTTCTACGCAAGCTTGCGCAACCCCAATATGCCGTCGCTTTGAATTCCCAACACCGAAGTGCTTGATTCATGATCGCTTCCTGGTTCTCCATCTCCATTGGACTTCCGACTCATTTCTGATTTCAGATCATTGGTTCCGTCTGACTGCTCCATTCTGATTCTTTCAAAGACTTTGCACCAGCTGATGACTTTTGAATCCACATGCGTCAATTGATGACTTCCCCACTCTGATTTGACTTCCCCGATCACGCGACACTGACTCGTTCTCCACCCCCAATACTTGTTCTGCCTTTACAACTTATCGCTTCCCATCATGTTCTGATAGGATTGATGTTCCTTCTTCTAATGAAACAGCCATACTCATGTATGCCTCGAAATTCCTCGATTACGGATCTCCACACTTCACTGACTTCCACACTTTTCTTCCCACTGGTATCCTTGAACGGACTCCCCCACTAACTTTGATGCTTCCGAATCTCTTTGCTAACTCATTAAACTCATCCAACTTTATTTCTTCTTTCAATGATACCCAAACTCATTTCTGAATCCACACTGAATTTCTTCGAGGCTCGGGTCAAACTTCTTCTTGAGATCACGTCTCGTCTCTCGGGTTCGGGTTCGGTCTCGTGTCCTCGTCAAATCGTCCATCACGTCCTACATTAACAACCTCAACAACACCCACACGGTTAGACCTTTCTAACATACTCTCGATATCGCTTCCTTATAGAGATATTGGTATTTAGTCCCGGACCCAACGGTCACACGTGGCTAATAAACAATATCTTATAATTCCGCTCTACCACCAAACAAATATCTTAACGATCAAATCAATGCAATGATTCAAAATCATCGACTACCAACCTAGCGAGAAATCAATGCATCAATCAATTCAACATTCTAACACCCTAGCAAGACAATCAATCAATCAAGAAAATTGGCAAATACGGTCGTCTCTTAGGCTCGTAGTAACCGTCTCCTCGGATCATCATTTGCTTTCACGTTATAACCGTATTGCATTTACTATCCCAACATATGCAATAAGATTACTTTGTTACTTAAACGACGAATACCGAATACTCCACATCCATTCCGCAAATAAAACATCTATTCACCACATAGAGTTTTAGATACATTCTCGCGGTTACTTATCCGTCCCAAACGAAACACCGCTACACACAACTGAATCGTTAGAGACGAACGCAAGCCGATATACACACACATCAAAAAGTGAGTTAGAGCCCTTACTTACCCGGGCCTAATCTACTTCCTACCATTTCCACCATGAGCGGTAAACTCATGTGGATCCTAGCCGACAGGTGTGCCAGGAGGATAGAATGAGTGTGGTGGGGGTGGCGGCGGAGCGACTCGGTCTCGGTTATGACGAAAAGGAGCACAATGTTTATCTCGGCCGCAAATGTCATAAGTCAAAATCGGCGTCAATGCGGTGGTGACTGATATGCTTGGCCAAACTACTGACACCGAATGGGAATGAAAGACATGTGTCACCGCACGCAAGGAACGAAGAGTCCAATGCGTCAGACTGGTGGTCGGATAGCAGGCGGTGATAGCTCCCATACCCCGAGGATGTATTTGATTGCCATGTCATTGGGGATGAATGTCGACGGTGCGCGCTACTGACGGTAGTACTCCGGATGTAATCGTATCATAAGGCGGCCATGGAATGGGTGGAACGATGACGGGCTCGGCACCGGTAATCACATACTCCAGAGTAGGCTGCAATTTATGGGAACATTCCTCATGCTGGGAGTACGGACCTCAACTAGCTGAGTAGATCCACCGGACTTATGGTCATCCATACTAATGTCCCTTATCTTGTCGGCGCAAACCACACACACACACCAATCCCCCTAGGACAACTCTGCTGCGTGACTGCAACAAAATACCAAATGATTAGCACAATCTTAATAAAATACCCATTTCCCCGGATTGACGAACGCGACTCGGATTCCTAATGGTTGCATTGGCGACACATTTGATTCGATAAAACGTTGAAAACTTTGAAAAATCGGAATTTTCGAACCCATGACGAACCATGCTCTGATACCACCTTTTGTAACGCCCCCTTCCCGTTTACCGCTGACCGACGAGCTGACCGGCCAACAATCAAACAAGAACATGACCGATCGAACCCGAGCAGTCATACGAGAAGAGTTTGTCACAATACAAAAGCCAGAGACGGTCCGGTTTGAGACAAAGGCTCGAACCAAACCACCCTTGACTCCGTTTTCCTCGTTTCCACGATACGAAGCTTTTCAACCCATACCGCTTCCACGAGTTGTGTTTGGTTCGGACGAAACCATATATCAGGGAAACATTCCGTTTTTATTACTTGGAAAATACAAATCTCATTCATAATCAAATATGATCCAATACAAATCATTTAACTGGGCCCATAAAATCCGAAACCAAAAGTAAAGTCCAAAACGTCTAATCAATCGATGCCCAATGCCAACCCGAGACTACTCCGAGTGTCCTACGCGTCCGCCGAGCTACGCCAACCTGAAAAACACAACAAGAGTCTAATGAATAATCTAAGATTACCCAGCGAGACGGCTCCCCACTACGGCTTCTATGCTATCTAGCATCTACAATCTTCCGCCCAAAACCAAAATAACAATCAAGTATCAATAGCTGGTCACGTGCTACCAAGACGTGACGAGCTCCACAATACACAATCAATCCAATAATAACATAACACAATAACGAAGGGAATCGAAAGCACTGCGGCACATGCTCTCGATCGAAACTCGATCTATCTATCGCGCAACACCATCATCATCAACACACCACTGGGCCCTTACGCTTCTTGGTAACTTCCACGGGTTTCTACCGTTACCGACATGGTAACAAACCCCCGCGACTCCCAGATGTTAACACAAAGTCTCACGATCCAGAACACTGTTCTCAGCCCATCGATACGCAGTGACTCCGGTTACCCCCGGCAACCCGAGCTTCCATGCAGTCCGGCCCTAGGACGCGACCCCGTGTTCTCCGGACTACACCCTACGGACGTCACTCCATAGGTTCGCACCTGCCAGAACCACTACCAAAGGTACGTGCACTGACCAGGTTCTCACTTCCCGAGGATCCAATCGGGTCGGAAGTACCAGAACGTATTCAATCTCCTAGACTTGCGGGGTCTAACGCACCCTAGAGTCCTAGTGCGGAAAAGTAAACACGCAGACTCGCTCGGACTCTAGCAATCAATCGCACTCGATCAACAATCACCCATACTCTCAACACCCCTTCCCGCAAGTCTACACACACACACCCACCAACACCACCGCTCTGACTCGGCACCACACCGAGTCAACAACCACGACTTAACCGGTCGCATGACCAGGTTAAGTATCCACACGGATTTCTCGGCCCAACACCGAGAAAATCTAATAGGCCTGCACAAGAACACACAGCAACAACCACACAACCACACAATAACAGTATCACCACACAATCAGGCCTATTAGGGGTTTCTAATGTCTTTTAACCGATTCAAGTCCGCTACCTTGGATTAGCGGATTACTAACCCGTAGACGGCTCATCACACACTTCACACATATCTCGTCTCATACCCATTTCTTATGTGTCTTTTAATCACTCTCCGTTTTGTCGGTTTTTAGAGCTAGCAGCTTGCTAAGCTCCCCGACATCTCATTATCCACTTACTTAATCCACTTACTTTTCTTTAACCTTTAATATACTCGTTCCCGATACCCCTTTCATACTTTATACATTGGTTAGGTTTCCGCCCGTCTTTTAATTCCGTCTTACTTCCCGTATATACGTTCATTCATATTCATTTCTTTAATGCATATGTATGCATATACCGTCCTATCACACCACGGCTATATGAATGCACCAATCAACATTACTAGCCACCTAGCGGCACACAACAGGTGTAATCCGTTTAACTCATACGATCCGAACATGCGTCTTATACCCTAACCAGTTTATTGTTAATCATTTAAGTCGGTTCTTAATCACCATCCATTCACAATCGGGTATGCAAACCCTAATTCTACGGCTTCTCTTTCCCCGTTCTATATGCTCTTATCTACGGTGTTTGAGCCGACTCACATTGCTCTTATGACCACGGATGGACGGATTGACGGACTAGCGGAACAACGAGACCCGGCACGAACCCGACGCTAACCCGAACCTTTCCCGAACCTCCTTCGCTTTGACCCGACCTTGACCCGTACTTGACCGTTAACCTTCGTGATCCCAATCGAGCCTCCGGACTAATCTCTTCTCTCTCTTCCGGTTCCCTTTCTCTTTCCTCCGATTCTCTCTCTTCCAGCTCTCTCTCTCCCTCTTCTTTCTCTTTCTTCTTTCTCTCTCTACCGGCTCTCTCTCTTCTTTCTCTTTCTTCTTTCTCTCTCTACTTTCTCTCTCCTCTTTCTCTCTCCTCTTTCTCTCTCTCTTCCTCTTCATCCGGTCTTCTTCTTCTTCTCCTCCTTCTTCTTCTTCCGGCTTCTTCTCCTCCGGCTTCCTTCTTCTTCTTCTTCTTCTTCTTCTTCTTCTTCCTCTTCTTCTTCCCACGCCTTCTTCTCCTCCTCTCCTTCTCTTCTCTTGTTTTTGTTTTTGTTGGTGTGAAAAAATGAGGAGGCCTCACCTCTTTTTATAGCAACACAAAGAGTCTTAGAGAAAGCCATGTGTCCCTCCACTCTTCTGCCTTCTTCTCATGCCACGCCTCCTCTCTCATGCAGGGCCACAAACAGCTATTTTATCACCCAATTCATGTATATAAAGCCCACTTAGAAGCCCTTTGGATTTGGACCCAAAAACCCTCTTGTAGATTCAATGTATCTTACCCACAAGGCCTCCTTTTGCCTCTTCTTGCTTCATTTCGTGGCTCAGCTTGTAACTGGGCTTGAATTAGGTCCATAATGTCTTCAGATATCAGCTCCAATCATCCCAAACCAAGCCCAATCTCTCTTGAATTTATTTTGGAATTTTAGTCATTAATCACCCATTAATGATCTAAAATCTATAACTTAATCTAGGCACTGAATCTTGCTGAATCCTTGTAACCGTGGCTTCTACATCTTCTCATGAAGCTGTGGTCCAAATTTAATAATTTTTGGTGGAGTTTAGAAGGTTCTCTCGCTTGCCCGAACATTGTATCGGTTTCTCGGAAAAACCGGTTTAATGTTTAATATTTTCAAAACCCTTTAGCCGCTTCTATAAATCCACCAAGTCTCATTTTTAGATTCTAGATGCTCTTAGATGAATTTAGAAATTCGAATCACCTCAAACGGACACCCGTAGCTCCCGTTATGAATTTTACAAGTTTTGTTGGTTTTATCGGTTTCCATTCCCGATAACCCGAAAAACTCATCTATGGTCCGTTTCCACCATTCTTGATCTTCTAAATGTTTTCTTTCTTTAAAAAGAATAACACTTTGCCCGTCTTTGCTTTCGGCTCATATTTTGGTAAAATTACCAAAATACCCCTTAACTTCACAAATTTACGAAAATGCCCTCCGTTGACATTTCCGCTGCCCGTTGACCATTTCTTGATACAGGGTATTACAGATAGACTTCACTGTCAATATTTCAGAGCCGCAACGATCGACACACTTGTGGCATCGATCGTTGCACATGCGAGATGGGCCAAACGACGGTTTAATGAAGAATAATGAAATTGCAGTTTCGCCCAGAAGTTCCTGATATTTACAAAGAAGCCCCAATTCGTGTTTTAGGTTATAAATATAGTTTTTAAGCCATTGTTTAGGCTACGCTTTTACAAGCTTTTTTACGTTGAGTTTTACTCAGAGAAAGCCTTAGGGGTTGATCTTGTTCTCGAAAGAGACTTGATTTCGAACCCCTGTTGATTATTCTGTTTTACGATATTTGGTTTTCTACTTATGATATCTTCTGTCTCGATGAATATGTCTGAGTAGTTTACCTGTTAGGTTGAAGGATTCTCATTAGGGATTTCAGAGAATTATAGTTTAATTAATCTATAGGGATTCATATCTGCTAGTTCTTTATCTAAGTTGTTCTTAATGCTTAATCTGAAGTAGCTAATCAGAATTATGATGTTAGGTTGATTAATGCAGCGGAAGTTGGTTAATTTAACTAGAAAGAACCTAGATAAGCAATTAAACTTCTCGCAAACGGAAGTTTGGTTTAGGATAATTGTGAACATATCAAACTTGGAATTAAGGCTGGTTTAATCTGTTAGTTCTCGCAAACGAAAGTTTGGTTTGCTGCACTTAGACTTAGAGAATTATCGCAAAGGAATTTGGTTAATTCTATATCCGTGTTTGAGTTCTAGAACAGTTATTGATTAGATCTAGATAGATTGATTGCTTGCGTTCCTGATTTCCTGAGAACTCCTGAAACCTAACGCTTCGCCCCCTTGCTTACAAACTCACTTGATTTGCTTTGCTATTTCGTTTACTGTTTCCATACCTGCTTCGCTAAATTAAATCTGAACTACTAATAATCTATTGTGTGACTGAGAGTCCTTGTGGGATTCGATACCTTATATACTACGATTGCATTAACTGTGCACTTGCAGTATAATAGGGATAAAACTAGACCTATCAAGTTTTTGACGCCGTTGCCGAGGACTCTTTGAGTTCACCAATAGATTTAGTACTAGGATTTAGACTAAGCATTTTTTTAATTTTCTTGTTTACTCACGTTTTTGATTTTTGGGATTGCAGGGATTCGCATTGCATCGATCGTTTCCTACCTTGCATCGATCGACACAAGGCGAGAACAGCGATGCCAAGATCTGAGACGTTCAATAGGTTCCACTCTATGGAACCTGTGATTCTGATTCGCGGTGAAAACGGCGTTTTACGAGACCAAGAGGGTCACATATGCAACGCAAAAGGTCGGAAACTAGATGGGGAAGGAAACCCCATCCTGCCAGATTACCATGTATTGGTTGGGCAAGTAGCTGAGATGAGAAATAAGATAGATGACATCCACAATGTCCTACTGAGGGAGAGACAGTTCCGAGCTGATGCAGAAACTGAAGGATTTACAGAGGTAAACTATATGGCTGAAGCTGGTTTTTATGGACAAACATTTGGACATCAGCAGAGACAAGGTTCTAGGCATGCTCAAGGATAAAGAGATTATGGTTATACATCCTGCCTAGCATCTCCTGTACCTGCACAGACGAGCAGATTAGAGAGCATGATGGAGCAATCCATTGCAGGACAACAACAGACCACAGCGTCTTTCAACTCGAAGCTTGAGAGCTTGTACACTAATCTGAATGAGAAATTTGAGTTCTTGAACACTCATATGAAGTTGCTAGATACAAAGATGGATCAGATTTCAAGTCCTACCACAAGGAAGGATACCCATAAAGCTCATGTCGTTGACATTCCTATTCAGGTTGACCACAGGATGGATCATGGACCATATCTAGCAGTTAAGGCTATGGAATTTGTGGAAAACAGAGAGGAGTCTGATATTGAATACCCTGAGTTTGAGAGCTTCGACGGACCTGACTCAACAGAAATTAACATGGATCTCTTGGCCTGGATAGTTCAGACTGATACTGGACCAAGTCAAGAGGAGAAATTTGAGTTTGAGATTGCTGAATTAGACCAGGAAGCTGATGGACCCGAGGCTGTAGTTAAAACTCGAGCTAAGACATCCGTGTCGATCGTTGCACCACATGCACCAATCGTTGCACCCCGTAAAGGACCAGTTTCACTTATACCTCGTGGAGTTACTAAGGAAAGAATCTACAAACCTCCAATACCATTCCCCAAAGCCCCTGTAAGGTCTAAAGATGTTGTTCAGTGCACAGTAGTGGTTGACAAGAAGATGGTGGTTCCACAGGAGTCTACTCTAACATCTTCAAAGCCTAAAGCTACTCATAAGCAGAAGGCTCCGAACATCAAATCTCTACCAAAGGTAAAGCATAAATCCTCTAAGTTTAAACCTCCTGACTCGACTGTTTTGAATGCGGGAAAAAGCTTTAAGCCACCCAAGTGTCGATCCCACCCTACATTCCTTCCTACGTTCCTTGGACGACATCATGCTGCTACTGCTTACACACCACCATGGATGATAAGGCATTCACAGAGACACTCAAAGTCTCTGTTGAAACCTCCATGAGTCTGACGTCTTTCCAAAAAGTCAAGCTAATGACTTAAAACAAGCGCTGAGTGGGAGGCAACCCACTGTTAGGTTTATTTTGTTTTTCTTTTTTATTTTTGGTGTTTTTCTTAGGATTTCACGTTTTTATTTGTTTTTGCTAGTTTTTAGATACAGAACACAAAGTCTGGAAATGTGTGACGATCGTTGCCCACTTGTGCAACGGTCGTTACAATTGGTTTAAATCGAAAATTAAGGTATGTCGCGCTAAACCGGAATCGATCTGGTTCAACCAGCATCGATCGTTGCTGCTACGCAACGATCTGTTGGATCTTCCAGGATCTAGGGTTTGATATATTGAATAAAACCAACCTCGTTCTTACCTTTCTGGCAGCGGAATTGAGATGGTGAACGAGATCAGTGGAGCAACGCAATCGCCTTGCCTCTACCAGATACACACGCACACAAGCTGGAACAACGGGATGCTAGTACCGAATTGTGTGGGATCTCAGAGTTTTGAGTTTCTGCTTTTCTGTCAGAGAAAAAGGAGGCGGACTTGGGTTTAGGTCGACCATACATGCCTATATATATCGACCTAAAATGACCTCACAAGCTGTCGGACAAAACCCGACTTCGCTGCGTCATTAACCCGATATGCAACGATCGACACACTCAAAGCATCGATCGTTACACCCCCACGAAAAGCCTGCATCGATCGATACACTCATGCATCGATCGACACACTTATCATAAAACTCTAAGTTAATATGTATCCAATACATATCAACATGATCATTACCATAATGATCATTTCCACATTCTTGCTTCCAGTTTGCTTAGGTGTGTGACCCTATAGGATCATATAATACTGGCAGTAAGTCTACAACTTACAGACTACAAGAGGCTTCTAGCAAAACATTGCAACCACCCAGTATTATACGAATGTCTGATCTCGACACACAACTATCATCAGGAGTGAGTACAAGTGTGATTTCAGGACACCATCCCAACAATCTCCCACTTGTACTGGAATCATCAATTCCTATAATCCTTTTGTCTCTATATCTCGATTTGGCATAAGGCAAGATTGGTGTCATCCTTACTCAGCCAACATCGTATTTATCGAACTCCTGATCTCATACTGAACATTACAAACAACTGAACTACAATTCGTTTGAGTGCGGCCACACATTTTCTCAGTATTAAATCTTCGATAGGCCCTGAGATATTTATCTCCCGTTATTCAGGAGGGAAAATTCCATCTTGTTCCATCCCTGTTTCAACGCACATTTCATGATACACTTGAACAGTGTCGTTATAGTCGCCAGTTACGGGTCGACGTTTGACAAAGTCAAAATGCACCAATTCATATGCAAGAAAGCATGATGAACTCAGGTCTAAGGACTATACTCTATAGTCGTAATGAGAACCTATTATGACACATATATAACTATCTTGTAGACTTCTCATCAGCGGGTCATGTCCGATCATATGTTCACTAACATATATCTATGTGACTGACTGCGATAATCATATCATTGGCTCCATGAAACTTAGCCAACAGTCACCTCACAATCTAGTCTCTAACGGTTTCAGTGTCCCAATTCTACAACCTTGACTAGGGACAAAACATAATTTATTAACTTATAGGGTTTCATGATCAAGTCCTCAACTTGATGACCTATAATATGTTATAAACTTATTTTGGGACCATTATTTAGATCACAATAAATAATGCTGAAATCAAATTTCATTAAACACTTCTAAAAGAATGTTTACAAGAGCATCTTATTATAACTTAAACAAAACCAAAACTCCCACTAGAATCTAGATTACATCTTAAGATCCATAATGCCTACAGCAGTCGTATGACTCTCATGCTTAGGCCTTGGGAGTGACTTGGTCAGAGGATCAGCGACATTCTCGTCTGTCAGAACTCTCCTGATCTTTACATCACCTCTATTGACGATATTACGAAGCAGGTGATATCTCCTCTCAACGTGTTTGGACTTCTGGTGTGACCTTGGTTCTTTTGCCTGAGCAATGGCTCCGTTGTTATCACAAAACAAAGCCACTGGCTCCAAGATACTAGGAACCACACCAAGTTCAGTCATGAACTTCTTGATCCAAACAGCTTCCTTTGCCGCTTCTAAAGCAGCAACATATTCAGCTTCCGTTGTGGAATCAGCTACGGTATTCTGCTTAGAGCTCTTCCAGCTCACTGCACCGCCATTTAGATAGAAGACATATCCAGATTGTGATCGGAAATCGTCTATGTCTGTCTGAAAACTCGCATCGGTGAATCCATTCACCACAAGTTCTTCACTTCCTACATACACAAGGAATTTATCCTTAGTATGTCTCAAATACTTGAGTATATTCTTGACAGCTGTCCAGTGAACTTCACCTGGATCAGATTGGTATCTACTCGTCATGCTTAACGCGTAAGCTACATCTGGACGAGTGCAGAGCATGGCATACATAATAGATCCTATTGCAGAAGCATAAGGAATCCTATTCATGCGCTCTCGCTCAGCAAGTGTCGTCGGACACTGCTTCTTGCTGAGACTCATGCCATTAGACATCGGTATGAAGCCCTTCTTGGAATCTTGCATCCTGAATCTGTGCAACACCTTATCAATATAAGTGTCCTGGCACAATCCAATAAGCCTATTCAATCTATCTCTGTAGATTCTGATTCCAAGAATGTACGCGGCTTCTCCCATGTCTTTCATGGAAAAACAACTTCCAAGCCAAGTCTTGACAGACTGAAGCAACGGAACGTCATTACCGAGGAGGAGTATGTCATCGACATACAGTACAAGAAACGCAATTTTGCTCCCACTAGTCTTCTTGTAAACACATGGTTCTTCTTCGTTCTTGATGAAACCAAATTGTTTAACTGATTCATCAAAACGAAGATTCCAACTCCGTGATGCTTGCTTCAATCCATAAATGGATTTATGAAGCTTGCATACTTTTCCAGCGTCCTTAGGATCGACAAAACCTTCAGGCTGTGTCATATACACATCCTCTTCCAGAATACCATTCAGGAATGCGGTTTTGACATCCATTTGCCAAATCTCATAATCATAATGAGCGGCAATTGCTAGAAGAATCCGAATGGATTTAAGCATAGCGACTGGGGAATAGGTTTCATCATAGTCGATACCATGAATTTGCTTGAAACCTTTAGCCACCAACCTCGCTTTGTAAATCTGTACATTGCCATCCACGTCAATCTTCTTCTTGAAGATCCATTTACACTCAATGGCTTTTGCACCATTAGGTAAATCGACCAAGGACCATACTTGGTTTTCTGACATGGATCACATTTCGTACTTAGAGGCTCCAAGCCATTTTTCGGAGTCCGGGCCCATCATTGCTTCCGCGAAGGTTGCTGGTTCGTCACTATCAATGATCATCAGATCATTTGAATCGGTCACGAGAAATCCATAGTATCTCTCGGGTTCGTGACGGATCCTTCCGGATCTGCGAACTTCAGGCTCCACAGGCGCCGGTTCCACAGAACTTTGTGGATCCAGCTGCTGCTCTTTCTCAATAGGAAGAGTAGCTTCCTGTGCATCTTGAATTTCTTCAAGATGTACTTTACTCCCACTGTTTTTCTTAGAGAGAAACTCCCTCTCAAGGAAAGAACAGTCCCGAGCAACAAATACTTTGTTCTCAGATTGGTTGTAAAAGTAGTATGCCCTGGTTTCCTTAGGATAACCAACGAAGTAGCATTTATCTGATTTGGGTGCAAGCTTGTCAGAGATTAAACGTTTGACATAAGCTTCACAACCCCAAATCCTCAGGAAAGACAGACTAGGAACATTCCCAGTCCACATTTCATGTGGTGTCTTTTCCACTGATTTAGATGGCACCCTATTTAGTGTAAACGCAGACGTTTCTAGAGCGTATCCCCAAAAGGATAATGGAAGATTAGAATGACTCATCATAGACCGAACCATATCCAATAAGGTTCGATTTCTCCTCTCTGACACTCCATTCCATTGGGGTGTACCAGGAGGAGTGAGTTGTGAAATAATTCCACACTCGCTCAGATAGTCGCTGAATTCTTGACTTAAGTATTCTCCTCCGCGATCCGATCGCAGAACTTTGATACTTTTGCCAAGTTGATTCTGTACTTCATTCTTGAATTCCTTGAATCTATCAAAGGATTCTGACTTGTGTCTCATCAAATAGACATAGCCATACCTACTGAAGTCATCAGTGAAGGTAATGAAGTACTTGTGATTTCCTCTGGCAACAGTACTCATCGGCCCACATACATCAGTATGAATAAGGCCCAATAAGTCACTGGCCCTTTCATTTGGTTTGTTGAAAGGGGCTCTAGCCATTTTGCCTACCAAGCAAGATTCGCATTTCTCACATGATTCAAAATCAAATGAGCCCAGAAGCCCATTTCGATGGAGTCTTTGGATGCGTTTCTCATTGATATGGCCCAAACGACAATGCCATAAGAAAGTCGGGTTTTCGTCATTAGACTTAAACCGCTTTGTATTTATGTTAAAGTTAGGCATTTCTTGGTCTAATACATATAACCCATTTTCTAATGGGGCGCTACCATAAAATGTACCATCACGATTAAAAGAACAAACTTTATTCTTAACAGCAAAATCAAAACCTTCCAAATCCAAAACGGAAACTGAAATTATGTTTCTGCTAATCGCAGGTACAAAGTAGCAATTATTCAAAATTAAAACCATGCCCGAAGGTAAGGACAACTCGTAGGTGCCTACGGCCAGTGCAGCAACCTTAGCTCCATTCCCGACCCGTAGCTCTACTTGTCCTTTCTTCAGCGTCCTACTGCTTCTTAGTGCCTGCACATCAGTACAAATGTGAGCACCGCAGCCGGTATCCAATACCCACGAAGTAGAACGAGAAGATATAACATTAAGTTCGATAACATAAATACCTGAATCAGACGCATCATACGTCTTTTTCAGCTTCTTGTAATCTTCCTTGAACTTCTTGCAGTCTCTCTTCCAATGCCCCAACTGCTTGCAGTAGTTGCACTTATCCTCAGGAGAAGGCCCGGATTTGGGCTTGGGCTTGGGCTTGTCTTGACTTTCAGTCTCGACAACCTGGGCCTTTCCCTTGTCCTTCTTAGGTTTCTTGAACCTCTTACCCCCTTGTACCATCAGGACACTGGGAGTAGCCTTCTTGAGATTCGGCTCTGCTGTCTTCAGCATACCGTGCAACTCAGTCAATGTCTTAGTCATTTTTTGCATGTTGTAGTTCATGATGAACTGATCAAAACACGACGGCAAAGACTGCAGAATCATGTCAGTGGCCAGCTCCTGGCTAATGGCACAGTCCAGTTTCCCCAGGTTATCAATGTAACCCATCATTTTAAGGACATGAGGACTTACTGGACTGTCCTTAGCCAGCTTGCAATCCATGAGAGATTTAACCGTCTGGTATCTCTCTGTGCGAGCTTGCTCCTGAAACAAAGCTTTCAGGCTGTTAATCATCTCAATGGGTGACAACACGTTCTCATATTGCTTCTGCAGCTCAGAGTTCATAGTCACCAGCATTAGACAATTAACATCTTTGACATCCGCTGAATGCTTATCCCAAGCATTCTTTTCTGTCTGCGGAGCATTGGAACGTGGCCTCTCGGTGAGAACTCTTTCAAGGACATATTCCTTGTTCTCCTGCCTGAGAACTATTCTCAGGTTCCGATACCATTCCAAGAAATTAGATCCATTTAACTTGTCCTTCTCAAGGACGGATCTTAGTGAGAAAGTGTTGATGTGATTTGAGACAGACATAGCTGTAATTCAAAAGAGGTAGATTTTAGTTATAAAGCTCAAGAAATGAGAATTCTTATCTAATAAGAAAAACTCGCATTGTATTCAAAACTATGTTTCCTCAGATGAATACAATGAGCCAAGATCCTCAGATTACTAAAATTCGAGTGGGCGACTCGCCGTTGCTCAAACTTTAGTTACCTAGGTAAGCAAATCATTGCTAATTGTACTCAGTACAACTCTTGGTCGTGGATAAGACAAACTATGTCCAATCCACTCTGATGTCTCTGGGCCCAGAACTTCTGACAGCCCAGTCAAGTAAAACCAATCTCTTCTGTCTTGTGATCATTAATAGTTGCACTGCAAATCTATCAATGATCACCTGCATTTCTTATGTTGATGTGGACACCAAGGACTCCAAGGATGTCCAACAACAACACGAGTCGTGACAGTAGACGAGATCGGGCAATACATCAAGATCACTTGATATTTAGTTGAGGAAAGGAACTTTTAATCTTGATGTATATCCAATACACATCCAAGAAATTATAGATTTAATTAAAACATTCAGTTTTATTAAGTTAAGGTTCATTATTGATTTGGTATTCGCAACTCGAAGTCCAACTTCTAAGTCTGCGGCTTATGTATCGATCGATGCAAACTTGCAACGATCGACACACTCAAACCACAATCAAATTTGGTTTCCGGTTCAATCCAATTCAACCGAAACCAACTGACTGAATCGATCGATGCACCCAGTGCGTCGATCGGTACAGTGCGAGTTTTCGCTGTGCATCGATCGACACAAGCTTAGTGACGATCGATGCTATGCGAACAACCCAAAAGATATTTCCGAGTTTTCGCTCTGTGTCGATCGACGCACGCTTTGCATCGATCGACACACTGCGACAAAACCCTAAAATTTAACGTGTTATTTCGCGGGGTGTCGATCGACACATCCGATGCATCGATCGACACAGTGCGATTTCAACAGTTTCATCGTTTTTCAACAGGCTTAAAATCCGAGATTAACAAGAGAAAACACGATTTCAGCATGCAATATTCAATTCAACAACGACAAGTTTCGAATTAATTGCATCAGATTCAATAGCTAAACCCTAACAACGCTCTGATACCACTGTTGGATCTCCTAGGATCTAGGGTTTGATATATTGAATAAAACCAACCTCGTTCTTACCTTTCTGGCAGCGGAATTGAGATGGTGAACGAGATCAGTGGAGCAACGCAATCGCCTTGCCTCTACCAGATACACACGCACACAAGCTGGAACAACGGGATGCTAGTACCGAATTGTGTGGGATCTCAGAGTTTTGAGTTTCTGCTTTTCTGTCAGAGAAAAAGGAGGCGGACTTGGGTTTAGGTCGACCATACATGCCTATATATATCGACCTAAAATGACCTCACAAGCCGTCGGACAAAACCCGACTTCGCTGCGTCATTAACCCGATATGCAACGATCGACACACTCAAAGCATCGATCGTTACACCCCCACGAAAAGCCTGCATCGATCGATACACTCATGCATCGATCGACACACTTATCATAAAACTCTAAGTTAATATGTATCCAATACATATCAACATGATCATTACCATAATGATCATTTCCACATTCTTGCTTCCAGTTTGCTTAGGTGTGTGACCCTATAGGATCATATAATACTGGCAGTAAGTCTACAACTTACAGACTGCAAGAGGCTTCTAGCAAAACATTGCAACCACCCAGTATTATACGAATGTCTGATCTCGACACACAACTATCATCAGGAGTGAGTACAAGTGTGATTTCAGGACACCATCCCACCACGATCGTTGCACCCACGACCAAGGTAAGTTACCTTAAACCCTTTTTCTTCTCTTTCTTCTCCATTTTCTCACCGCTGATAACACCGAGAGCATCCACCTAAAATCATCATTTCTTCATCGATTTCTTTGATTCAAAGCACTATTTCACTTATTTTTACACCCCCCAATCTATTTCTCCAACCCATATCTCACGGAATCAAGGTAATGTACTACTATTTGATGATTTTCGGATTTCACTTTTAGGGTTTTAGAAATTGGGAATTTTGGATCAAAATTGATGAATGCATGTTAAAATGATTATGCTTTAGGTTGTTTAGTGATGGATTGTTGTCGATTTTGCGGTTGATTACACGATTTTAGAACGATTTTGTTGACTGTTGATTGCGGCTAGAATCGCCTTGCACCGATCGTTGCACTTGTGCAACGGTCGTTGCTCTGCGATTCTGGGGAAATGTTCGATTATACGAAATCGCTTTGCAACGATCGCTGCCTTAGTGCAACGGTCGTTGCTCGACGATTTCACAAAGAGTCTACCGTGATTAATTTGCTTAAATTTCTGTTTTGCATATGGCAACTCAGAATCAACCCCGCAAGCGCAGAGCAACAGCCGCAAGCGCCTCACGACAGTACATTCCACCACCGGAATGGCTGCACAGAGATTCTGATCCTCCAGAGCCATATCAGTTGGTTCATGCGACCATTGGGCCACCATGGCCAAGAGCAGATAAGGCTCGGATTCGTACTGATCGCATAGATGAGGCAGCCAATGACGATGAGCAGTATGGTGGAATAGATGATGAGAGCGAGTGAGATTGATCTCCATTTTCAGACATTCGGTTCTGTACTTTTTATCCTTTTCTTATTTTTCTTTGCACTTTTTCCTTTTGATTTTTAGGATGCTGTTGTTTTTGGATGATATGTTTGATATGCTACGATATTTGCTTCGATTTTACTCTGTTTCCAGTGTTTCCAGCTTGCAGGATTCGAAATTTGATAGATTCCAACGGACTAACCTGCTAATTTGCTGACTGATCTGATGCACGCATTGCAACGATCGTTGCTGCTATGAGCAACGATCGACACTCAACGAAAAATCGCCTAGCAACTATCGATGCACTATGTGCAACGATCGGTGCTTGAACGACAGAGGTAAAATACGACAGAAATCAACACATCCATTAACAATTTTTATTTATTTTTACCGATCCTTCGCTTGACACTACTGGGGACAGTGTGTCTTAAGTGTGGAGGAGGTGCTACTGACATTTATCTTCCTGTTTTCTTAAGAGTCAGTCCATTTTTCAAAATTTTTGTTTTATTGAGTCAAAATTGTTTAAGTAAGAAACAGTGAATTTTTGAGAAGTTTAGCAGCACTTGCAGGAACTTAAGTAACCATTGGGATGAAGTTGCAGGATCTATCTCTGACCATTAGAAAACCCAGACACAGATCAACCTACTGGGAACACACACATCACTTCAAGTATCAGAGGATCCTTTTACTGACTTCAATTTAATACTGACTTAGATTTCTCACCTAAGGGCTTGGTATACTTTGTGTCGGATTCCCTTGTTAGTTCTGACACAGCCTGTAAACCTATCCTATTTAGTTCCCTTCTCCCCTTCTATAAAGTAAAAAATAAAAAATAAAATAAAATAAACTGAGGATGAGTTAGTAACTCCGAAGTGGTCATGGGAATATTAACAAACACTATTATCTCTTATGCGATCCATGGAATGTGTCCAAAGTACACCCCATAACGGGAAGAACACTGATAAAAAAAATAAAATGATACCCAATGTGGGAAAAATCAGTTGTTAAAGAAGGGAAAGAGAAGAAAGGGACTAGAGAAAGATAGTATGGTGGTCTAGAGCTGATAAGGTAAGAATCCATGTGCCCTTTGATCGATACTCCTTAGGTGAGACCGCACTTAAATACTTGCAGAAGTCAGTAGGGAGAATTTGAATGCTTGAATGTGATTGTGGAGTTTACTTAGGACAGTTGCTAAGTGTGGGGGAAGTATATGTTGGTCTTGATATCCTGTGATTGATTCTTGCAGTGGTTTACTA
The DNA here is from genome assembly GCA_030180135.1 of Orychophragmus violaceus. Classification (NCBI taxonomy): domain Eukaryota; kingdom Viridiplantae; phylum Streptophyta; class Magnoliopsida; order Brassicales; family Brassicaceae; genus Orychophragmus; species Orychophragmus violaceus. The sequence goes on along the minus strand of CM058233.1, from coordinate 89,735,553 downwards.
AGGGGAATCTGAGTGTTGTTGCTTCTATGACGAAAAGAGTTTCTGAAAGTTTTCAAACCTCTTAACTACATTTAGTTCTTTGTTTTGCTTGAGGACAAGCAAGAGCTAAGTGTGGGGGAGTTGATATACCATGGATTTTCGGGTTTTTAAACATGGTATATGTGTCATTTATCGAGTCTTTTACTATGTTTTAGAGTCTTTTCAGGTGTTTATTAGGTACAAGCATATTTGGAGCATATTTGGTGATTATGGCACTTTCTAGAGCTAATTAGAGTATTTGGCCGAGAGATAGACTTCACTATCAATATTTCAGAGCCGCAACGATCAACACACTTGTGGCATCGATCGTTGCACATGCGAGATGGGCCAAACGACGGTTTAATGAAGAATAATGAAATTGCAGTTTCGCCCAGAAGTTCCTGATATTTACAAAGAAGCCCCAATTCGTTTTTTAGGTTATAAATAGAGTTTTTAAGCCATTGTTTAGGCTACGCTTTTACAAGCTTTTCTTACGTTATGTTTTACTCAGAGAAAGCCTTAGGGGCTGATCTTGTTCTCGAAAGAGACTTGATTTCGAACCCCTGTTGATTATTCTGTTTTATGATATTTGGTTTTCTACTTATGATATCTTCTGTCTCGATGAATATGTCTGAGTAGTTTACATGTTAGGTTGAAGGATTCTCATTAGGGATTTCAGAGAATTATAGTTTAATTAATCTGTAGGGATTCATATCTGCTAGTTCTTTATCTAAGTTGTTCTTAATACTTAATCTGAAGTAGCTAATCAGAATTATGATGTTAGGTTGATTAATGCAGCGGAAGTTGGTTAATTTAACTAGAAAGAACCTAGATAAGCAATTAAACTTCTCGCAAACGAAAGTTTGGTTTAGGATAATTGTGAACATATCAAACTTGGAATTAAGGCTGGTTTAATCTGTTAGTTCTCGCAAACGAAAGTTTGGTTTGCTGCACTTAGACTTAAAGAATTATCGCAAAGGAATTTGGTTAATTCTATATCCGTGTTTGAGTTCTAGAACAGTTATTGATTAGATCTAGATAGATAGATTGCTTGCGTTCCTGATTTCCTGAGAACTCCTGAAACCTAACGCTTCGCCCCCTTGCTTACAAACTCACTTGATTTGCTTTGCTATTTCGTTTACTGTTTCCATACCTGCTTCGCTAAATTAAATCTGAACTACTAATAATCTATTGTGTGACTGAGAGTCCTTGTGGGATTTGATACCTTATATACTACGATTGCATTAACTGTGCACTTGCAGTAGAATAGGGATAAAACTAGACCTATCAACATGATGGCTCCGACAGAAATGGCTAAGTTAAAGAAGCAGTTAAGCGTATTGATAGAAAAAGGGTTTGTGGGACCAAGCAGCTCACCTTGGGCGCACCAGTTCTGTTTATCAAGAAGAAAGATGGGAGTTTTAGACTTTGCATAGACTACCATGGACTAAACTGAGTGACAGTGAAGAACAAGTACCCTCTCCCAAGGATAGACGAATTTCTGGATCAACTCCGAGGTGCTACTTGGTCCTCTAAGATTGATCTGGCTTCTAGATATCATCAGATTTCGATAGCAGAGCCGGATGTTCATAAGACATCATTCATGAAAAGGTATGGGCATGATGAGTGGTGGTCACGCCCTTCGAATTGACCAATGCTCTTGCGGCTTGCATGAAGCTAATGAACAACTCGTAAAAGATTGCTTGGATGAATACATGATCATCTTCATAGATTATATCTTGGTCTACTCTAAGGATAAAGAAGAGCACAAAGCTCCCTTAAGGACGGTTATGAAAAGACTGCGGGAACATTAGTTATATTCTAAGCTCAGTCAGTGCAGCTTCTAGATAAGAGAGATCAGATTGGTCATGTGGTCTCGGACAATGGATTGTCTGTGGATCCAGAGAAGATCAAGGCAATTACGGATTGGACTAGACCAAACAATTTGACAGTGATAAGGAGTTTTCTAGGATTGGTTGGTTACTACCGAAGTTTTGCTAAGGTATTTGCGAGTATGGCTCAGCCAATGACTCGACTGACTGGGAAAGATGTTCAGTTCGTGTGGTTAAGGGACTGTGAAACAAGTTTCTCTAAGCTAAATGATATGTTGACGAGTACTCCAGTATTGGCTTTGCCAATGACCAACATGCCTTATGTGGTTTACACTGATGCATGCATACGGAGTAGGATTCGGGTGCGTGCTGATGCAGCAAGGTAATGTGATCACCTATGTATCAAGACAGTTTAGGAAGCATGAAGAAAACTATATGACTCATGACTTAGAGATGGCCGCAGTAGTGTTCGCACTCAAGATCTGGCGGTCTTATCTCTATGGTGAAAAGGCCTAAGTCTTCACGTATTATAAGAGTCTGAAGTATATCTTCATGTAGCCGGAACTGAATCTGAGGCAGAGAAGATAGATGGAAACAATGGCCCATTTTGATTTGTATATTGCCTATCATCCGGGAAAAGAAAATTTAGTAGTTGATTCCTTAATATGAAAGAAAGTTGCTTCGGATTCTGAGAAGGATATGGAAGGATTGGTTCATATGATCGGGAGGTTGCGTTTTACTGCCTTGCCCAGCAAAGTGGAACCGTTGGGTCTTAGTGCAGCAGATCAAGCATATTTGCTGACCAAAGTGTGGTTAGCTTAGGAGCATGATAAAGATTTGATCAATGCGGCAGAGAAGAAAAAGTTCGAGTATCAGACTTCAAACAATGGGACGATTGTGATGGTTGGCCGAGTGTGTGTTCCAAATGATCAAGGGTTGGGGGATGCAATCCTTAACGAAGCACATCAATCAAGATTCTTGATTCACCCTGGGACAACTAAGATGTATCATGACCTGAAGCGGTATTATCATTGGATTGGGATGAAGTGGGATGTTGCTAAGTGAGTTGTTGGATGCCCTATCTGTCAGATGGTTAAGGCCGAACATCAAGTTCCAAGCAGATTGTTGTAAAGCTTACCCATTCCAGAGTGGAAGTGGGACATTATCACAATGGATTTCATGACTGGATTGCTAATGCAGGATGGCAAGTATGCGATATGGGTGATCATGGACAAACTGACTAATTTAGCACATTTCTTTGCGATCAACAAGCAGGATAATGTGGCAGTCTTGGTCAAGATGTATGTGGAACAGATCGTGAGTTTGCAATGAGTACCAACGAGCATTGTGTCAGACCGTGACTCAAAGTTCAAATCTGCCTTCTGGGAGTCAATGCAGAAGTCTATGGGGATAAAGGTCCATATGAGCACATATTATCATCCACAGACGGATGGACAGTCAGAGAGGACGATCATAACACTTGAAGATTTGTTGTGAGCTTGTGTTTTGGATTGGGGCGGTAAGTGGGATCAATATTTTCATTTGGCTGAATTCTCATACAACAACAACTACCAAGCTAGTATCAGAATATTGCCTTATGAAGCATTTTATGGACGGCCATGTAGAAAGCCCTTTTGTTAGAACCAAGAGGGGGAGCGGAGTATCTTTGGCTTACAAGCTAGAGTTGCCTTCATCTATGGACGCATTTCATGATGTGTTCCATGCTCTATGCTAAGGAAATGCATAAGTGACAGCACAATGTGGTTTCTGAACCACCTCCGGACTTAAGAGAAAACTTCACCGTGGAAGGAAGACCAGTTCGAGTTTTGGGTAAGAAGAATAAGCCAGATGGCAGAAAGAAAGTCAAGATGATCCAAGTCGTTTGGAATTGTGATGGTGAAGAGGAAAAAACTTTGGAACCAGAAGCGAGAATGAAAGCTGAATTCCCTAACTGGTTTCAGAAACTTAAGGACAAACCGAAGAAGAAGAGTAAGACTCGAGGACGAGTCTAAGCCAAGTGGGGAAGACTTGTAACACCTACACTCAGCGATCGAGTTGGACGACCCAAGGTTGAACATCGGGAACAAAATTTTAATTTGGTGAATATCAAAAAATAAGAGGTATTTGACAGAGTAAGACATTCTGTGTGAAAGTCAAGGAAAAACCGAGCATTCTAGCTTAGTCCGCGATTTTTGGATTAGAGTGGCGGTTATCCGGACCATGAAGGTTGTTAGGATCAAGCTTGTCAGATTCAGACAAGGCTGATCAGGATTTAAACAACTTTGGTAGGATCAGTCAACTTGAGCTTATGACGTGGACTAATCGAACTGATTTTGGCGGGAGCGGTTACTGGCAAAATATCAGCCTAATTGGCAAAGGAAAAGGAGTGGGAACAATAATCCGGGTAAAACTTGCACAGTCTGTTGGAATTATGTCCAGTAATCTCGGTACTGTCTCTAGAAAGTAAGAGTATGTCAATGATCAGACATAAGTCATATAATACTGGGGGTCATGATGGCTTGCTAGAGTCCGCTCATGATCTATAAGTCTTGGACTTATTGCCTTTATTATATGATCCCATATGGGTCACACGCCTAAGCTAACAGGAAAATGTGTAGGAACGGTTTAGCAGAAGTACGGTAAAAGTGCTAGGCATTTACTGTACTTAGAGAGAATAAAACGTTTTAGGCACTGTGTGTCGATCGATACACAAGGGGTATCGGTCGACACAGTGCGCGAATGCCGTTTAGTTAATTGGTATTTGGGCCAAATGGCCCAAACGGAATCAGACAAGTTTTATAAGGTAAAACTCGAGTTTCTGAGCAATTAACCCTAATCCCACAGCCGAAATCTCTCTCTCTCTCTCTGCGCCGAGCTCCGTGTGGTCTAGCAGCCGTTTTCTGTGATCGCGTGTGTGAACCTTTGGAGGATTCATCCCTCGGTGTTTCTCTGATCTCAGACATACCATCTCTTTCCGCTGCAAACAGGTATAAGGTGAGATCATCATTTGTTTCTATTCTGAGAAGAACCTAGATCGCATGTTTAGGTTGATATGAATCTAAGAATTGAATCAGGATCAACCAAACAATCCTTCAGTGGTATCAGAGCCAATGGTTCTGGTTTTTCTTGTTTAGATTCAATGTTTAGGATTGTTTTCTTGTTTAAAAGTGTTTTGAATCAACTACTGATAAGAGAAACCATTTAAGCAACAAGAATTGAAATCTAAACACACATAAAATTGCAGAAACCAAGCTATATGATTTGGTAGAATGCGATTTCAAGAGGTCTGTATCGACTACGATCGCATGGATCGGTCGATACAGTCTATCGGCTAACCCTGTTAACGCGTGAAAGCATCGATCGATACAGGATCGATGCAGGTTCGATATTGGTGCATCGACCGATGCGGTTGGTGCACATCGATCGACACGGTTAGGGTTTTGGCTCGGATCCGTGCATGCGTAAGAGCATCGATCGATACAGGATCGATGCACGATCGATGCAGGATCGATGCTGAGAGCATCGACCGATGTGGTTGATGGATCGATCGACACGGTTGGTCCATCGATCGACATGGTTGGTTTAAGACTCGGTTTAATATTTTGATTAAAATTAAACGTCACGGTTTAATAAACAGATTTAATAATTTTATTAAGTCTGGTTAAACCGGGACAAGAAATCCAATGTCGAAAGAATTATTGGATTTAGTGCCTAAACCAGGATTTTCTAATTTGATTTGGTTGGACCAAATAAGTTGAGAAAATCCGGTTTAGTAAATAACCGGTTGACAATTGTGGTCATCGTAGTAATTAAAATTTGGTTAGACCAATTTTAATGAACCAGACCGGTTATGTCATTTAATTGGACAATTGGGTCATGTCTAGGACATGGACCAATTCTTGGGCCTCGGGCCAAGAAGTTAAAACAATTGGGCCAATTATTTGAGTCTTTCTTCAGATTAATTTAAAATTTATTTTATAAAGAATATAAATCGATTTTAAATTAAAGTTTCCGATATTTTGAAATTAGAAAGTTTCTTAATTTATAGAAGTTTCTAGATTTGCATGATTCGGATTTTAAGAAATTTCTAAAGTTAGAAAGTTTCCGGTTTTAGAAAGTTTCCAATTTTAGAAAGTTTCCAAAAATAGTAGGTTTCCAAAAATAGAAAGTTTCCCGAAATAGTAATCTTCTATTTTGGGAATGAATTTTTAAATAAACCTACGAACCTCAAACAATATCAAGCGTTGGATGTCTTGTCCATTCTATGTCAGCTGTCGAAGCCCATTCAATTGTATTCATGGCCTTACAGTGTGAGGGTGTCTGCTTTTGCGTGGATAAGACGGTTTGTGATTCATAAATGTCATTGGGAGTCCCAGACATTAATGATTACATGACTGTATAGTCTGGTTTTCTTGACTGGGCCATCGGGAGTCCCGGGCCTTGAGACATCAGAGTGAATTGGGCCTCGGGCCCAGATTCACAACCAAGAGTTATATCACGGATATAATTAGCCGATATAGGGCTTACCGATATAAGCTAAGGTTTGGTGACGGCCAGTGGCCCACTTTAATCTTAGTTATATGTGGATCTTGGAATCATTATATTCTATTGAGGGTAACTTATGTTATTGAATATAATGCGTGATTAATCATATTAAATTTAATACGAGATTAATCATATTGAACATTTTAACTAATAACCTTTTTATCTATATATTTCAGCTATGACTACTACAAGCACACAAAACTCATTCTCGATCCGGTCTGTTCTCGAAAAGGAGAAGCTGACTGGAACGAACTTCCTGACGTGGTCAAGGAACTTGAGGCTAGTCCTCAAGCAGGAGAAGAAGGATTATGTCCTTCGTGATCCTCTCCCCGAGAGGCCTCCTGCCAATGCCGCCAGGACTCTGCATAATGCTTGGGAAAAGCATTCGTCAGATGAAAATGATGCTTATTGCCTGATGTTGGTGACAATGACTCCTGAGCTGCAAAAACAGTTCGAGAGTGTATTGTCACCCATCGAGATAATGGCAAGCCTGAAATCGCTTTTTCAGGAGCAGGCTAGGACTGAGAGGTTTCAAACAGTTAAGAACCTCTTGGACTGCAAGTTGGCTGCGAATGCGGCAGTGAGTCCTCATGTCTTGAAGATGATGGGTTATCTCGATCATCTTCAGAAACTCGACTGCCCAATCAGCCAGGAACTTGCCTGCGACATCATTCTGCAGTCATTACCTGCAAGCTATGATCAGTTCATTCTGAACTTTAACATGCATGGCTTGAGTAAGACATTGCCTGAGCTTCACGGAATGCTCAAGACTGCGGAGCCCAATTTGAGGAAAACCGCCAAGGACCCAAATGTGCTTATGGTGCAGAAGGGCAAGGGGTTTAAGAAATCCTCTGCTAAGGATAAGGGAAAGGCCAAGGCTGTCCAAGTCGCGGACAAGGACACGCCAAAGCCCAAGCCCAAGTCCAAGGCTGGGCCAACTGACATATGCAGGTTCTGTAAAGAACCAGGGCATTGGAGGAGAGAATGTAAGAAATTCCAGGAAGGTCTAAAGGAATTGAAGAAGAAGACTTTTGAGACTTCTTCAACAGGTATTTTTGTTATAGAAGTTAATACAACTACTTCTGATAATACCTCATGGGTTATGGATACTGGTTGTGGGGCTCATATTTGTACTAATATGCAGGCACTCAGCAACAGTAGAAGGCTGAAGCAAGGACAAGTGGAGCTACGAGTTGGGAATGGAGCGAAAGTTCCAGCACTAGCTGTAGGCACTTACTTGTTGTCTTTACCTTCGGGATTGATTTTAGAACTGAATAATTGTTATTTTGTACCTGCTATAAGCAGAAATATTATTTCAATTTCTTTGTTGGATTTGGAAGGTTATGATTTTTCAGTTAAGAATAAATTATGTTCCTTCAATCGCAACAATTTGTTCTATGGTTCTGCCCCTCTTATGAATGGGCTTTACATACTCGATCAATCCGCGCCAATTTATAACATTAATACCAAACGGTTCAAACCTAATGAGGAGAACCGAACGTTTCTATGGCATTGTCGTTTAGGGCACATCAGCGAGAAACGCATCAAGAGGCTCCATTCGAATGGACTTCTTGGCTCATTTGACTTTGAGTCATGTGAGAAATGCGAATCCTGCATGATGGGCAAAATGACACGGGCCCCCTTTAATAAACCTAACGAGAGGGCCAGTGACGTATTGGGCCTGATACACACTGATGTGTGTGGCCCAATGTCCACAAATGCAAGAGGAAACTATCAGTACTTCATTACCTTTACTGATGATTTCAGTAGGTATGGATATGTTTATTTGATGAAACATAAGTCTGAATCTTTTGAGAAGTTCAGAGAATTCCAAAATGAAGTACAGAACCAACTTGGCAAAAGCATTAAGGCTCTTCGGTCCGACCGAGGAGGAGAATACTTAAGCCAAGAATTCAGTGATCATCTGAGAGAGTGTGGGATCGTATCCCAACTCACTCCTCCTGGAACACCTCAATGGAATGGTGTGTCTGAGAGGAGAAATCGGACCTTATTGGATATGGTTCGATCTATGATGAGTCACACAGACCTTCCAATATCCCTTTGGGGATATGCTCTGCTAACAGCAGTGTTCACTCTAAATAGAGCGCCATCGAAAGCAGTAGCAAAGACGCCATATGAATTATGGACTGGAGAAGCTCCAGTGCTGTCTTATCTCAGAATTTGGGGTTGTGAAGCCTATGTCAAGAGATTGATCTCAGACAAGCTTACACCAAAATCTGACAAATGCTACTTCATTGGTTATCCACGGGAAACCAAGGCTTATTACTTCTATCTACGTTCCGAGAACAAGATCTTTGTTGCCCGGGATTGTAACTTTCTTGAGAGGGAGTTTCTCTCTAAGAAAGACAGTGCGAGTAAGGTACTGCTTGAAGAAATTCAAGATGAACAGGATACTGCTCAACCTAATGAGGAAGAGCAGCAGGAGGACCTACAAGAAATTGTAGAGCCTGAACCTGTAGTACCTGAAGTTCGAAGATCCGGGAGGATCCGTCACGAACCTGAGAGATACCAAGGATTCCTCGTGACTGACTGTCATGATCTTTTGATCATTGATGGTGATGAACCATCGAACTTCAATCAAGCCATGATGGGCCCAGATTCCTCTAAGTGGCGCAAGGCCACTGATTCCGAAATGGACTCCATGTCGGTCAACCAAGTGTTTTCGTTGGTTGACTTACCCGCTGGTGTAAAAGCCATCGAGTGCAAATGGATCTTCAAGAAGAAGATTGACGTGGATGGAAATGTCCAGATTTATAAAGCCAGGTTGGTGGCAAAAGGTTTCAGACAAGTTCACGGTGTGGATTACGATGAAACCTATTCACCAGTGGCTATGATGAAATCTATTCGGATTCTACTAGCAACTGCAGCTTTTCATGATTATGAAATTTGGCAGATGGACGTGAAAACCGCCTTCCTGAATGGTATTCTGGAAGAGGATGTGTATATGACACAACCTGACGGTTACATAGATCCAAAGAATGCTGGAAAAGTATGCAAGCTTCATAAATCCATTTATGGATTGAAGCAAGCATCGAGGAGCTGGAATCTTCGTTTTGATGAAGCGATCAAGCAATTTGACTTCATCAGAAACGAAGAAGAACAATGCGTGTATAAGAAATCTAGTGGGAGCAAGATTGTATTTCTTATTATGTATGTCGATGACATACTGCTTCTCGGAAACGACGTTCCAATGCTGAAGTCCGTAAAGGACTGGCTTGGAAGTTGTTTTTCCATGAAAGACATGGGTGAAGCCGCATACGTTCTTGGAATCAGGATCTACCGGGATAGATCTAGAAGGCTGATAGGCTTGTGTCAAGATTCATACATTGACAAAGTCCTACAAAGATTCAGCATGAAGGATTCCAAGAAGGGCTTCACGCCAATGGTACATGGCACAACGCTAAGCAAGAAGCAGAGCCCTACTACGGCTGCTGAGCTTGAGCGCATGAAGAATATTCCTTATGCATCTGCAATAGGATCTGTCATGTATGCCATGATCTGTACTCGTCCTGATGTTGCTTATGCATTGAGCATGACGAGTAGATACCAGTCAAATCCAGGTGAAAACCATTGGATTGCCGTAAAGAATATCTTGAAGTATCTAAGACATACTAAGGATAAGTTCTTAGTGTACGGTGGAAGTGATGTGCTTAAAGTCAGTGGATTCACGGACGCAAGTTTCTAGACAGACCAAGATGATTTCCGGTCACAGTCCGGTTATATCTTTTGTCTGAATGGCGGTGCAATCAGTTGGAGAAGCTCCAAGCAAGACACCGTTGCTGATTCCACTACAGAAGCTGAATATATTGCCGCCTCAGAAGCTGCGAAGGAAGCTGTTTGGATACGAAAGTTCATTATTGAACTAGGTGTGATACCAGATGCGGCTGAGCCTCTGGCACTGTTTTGTGACAACAATGGTGCTATAGCTCAGGCAAAGGAACCAAGATCACACCAGAAATCCAAGCATGTTCTAAGAAGATTTCACTTGATACGTGACATCATTAATAGAAAGGAAGTCAAGATCAGCCGAGTTCAGACAGATGATAACGTCGCTGATCCGTTGACAAAGCCACTCCCAAGGCCTAAGCTCGAGTTTCTGACTGAAGCTGTAGGCATTAGAGACATAGAAATGTAATCTAAATTTGAGTGGGAGTTTTGAGGGCTTTTATTTAGTTATTTGATATGTTCTTGTAAAACATTCTTATGTTTAATGAAATTATTATTTCAAGATTATTTTAACTGTGATGAAATAATCGTTCCAAAGTGATATGAACCATTTTATAGGTCATCGAAGTAAATGACTTGATCTTGAGTCATCGAAGTCATTTAGCTTGATCATGAGACCCTATATTTGATAGATGTTTATATCATCCCGTCCCTAGTCGAAGGTTGTTGAAATTGGAACACCAACAACCGTGTGAGACTGGATTGGTACGTGACTTATGACAAAGTCTCAGTGTGTCATAGATGCGCGGCATCAAAGTCAGTACATAGGTGTATGTTTGGGAACATACGACCGGACAAGACCCGCTTATAAGAACTCTTCAGGATATTTATATCTGTGTCATAAGAGATTCTTACTACGACTATAGAGTATAGTCCTTAGACCTGAGTTCGCATGCATGTGACTGCACATGGACTGATGCACTTTGATCATTGTCTAACGCTATCGTTCTGCGATAGTTATAAGGACCTTGTTTGGGTACATTATGAAATGAATAGTTTACAGTGATGGAACAAGACGGAATTTGTCCCTCCGATATAAATGGAGTGAATATCTCTAGGCCAATCGGAGATTTGAATACTGGAAAATGCATGGCCATGCTCAAACGGACTGTCCCGAGTCGTTTGGATTGTCAGTATCAAATCAGAGTCCGATGAACAAGATTAGGTTTTATAAGGATGACACCAATCTTGCCTTATGACTAATCGAGATATTGTGACAAAAGGATTATGAATACAGATATTCCAGTACAAGTGGGAGATTGTTGGAATTATGTCCAGTAATCTCGGTATTGTCTCTAGAAAGTAAGAGTATGTCAATGATCAGACATAAGTCATATAATATTGGGGGTCATGATGGCTTGCTAGAGTCCGCTCATGATCTATAAGTCTTGGACTTATTGCCTTTATTATATGATCCCATATGGGTCACACGCCTAAGCTAACAGGAAAATGTGTAGGAACGGTTTAGCAGAAGTACGGTAAAAGTGCTAGGCATTTACTGTACTTAGAGAGAATAAAACGTTTTAGGCACTGTGTGTCGATCGATACACAAGGGGTATCGGTCGACACAGTGCGCGAATGCCGTTTAGTTAATTGGTATTTGGGCAAACGGAATCAGACAAGTTTTATAAGGTAAAACTCGAGTTTCTGAGCAATTAACCCTAATCCCACAGCCGAAATCTCTCTCTCTCTCTGCGCCGAGCTCCGTGTGGTCTAGCAGCCGTTTTCTGTGATCGCGTGTGTGAACCTTTGGAGGATTCATCCCTCGGTGTTTCTCTGATCTCAGACATACCATCTCTTTCCGCTGCAAACAGGTATAAGGTGAGATCATCATTTGTTTCTATTCTGAGAAGAACCTAGATCGCATGTTTAGGTTGATATGAATCTAAGAATTGAATCAGGATCAACCAAACAATCCTTCACAGTCAAGTGTACTGAGCGCGGGGAAGGCAGTTCGGATTGGATTGGCTAATCAAAAAGATGCATGAGCAGTTTATTACAGTTTCTTGGCGGTTGTCTGAACGAAAGTAGTCCCATGTGCTATAAAATTGATCCTTGGGCGATTTTTGATCAGTTTCGCACCGAAAAACACCGAAAGATCAAAAGAGAATTTGAAAGATTGATAAAGCGCTCAAACTAAGAGAAATCTGATAAATGTAGGATTATGTGTGTTCATTGGTGTAATTGTCAGATTACAACCTAACATAATCAACTAGGATCTAGGTGATTTGCAGTTGAATCATAAACCAGATCCGGATCATTACCTTGTTATTAGTGCAGCGGATTGGTAATGAAGAGATCACTGAGAGCTGATAGAAACCGGCTCCTCCTAGGTATCCACACGCTTACAAGCTACTGGATCAGGTTGCTAGACCAAGCTGGAACCACAGAGAGAGAGAGGACGGCCAGACCTAGTAAAATCGCAGACACTTTGCTTAATGGCGCCTCTCTCTTGCTTATATGGGCCCAAGTAATTAAACTAATGGCCTATTAGGCTTTTGGGCCCAAGACCCAAATCAGACAAAAGACTGTCTTTTGTCTGGCCCAATTCTCTGTACAAATACAGTAATCTTACCGTATTAATTCCATTTAACTTTCCCGTTAGCTATGGTGTGTGACCCTTTGGGATCATACAATACTGGTAATAAGTCCTAAACTTATAGATCAAGAGCGGGCTCTAGCAAGTCATCATGATCACCCAGTATTTATGACTTATGTCTGATCTCGACACTTATCATACTTTCTAGAGATAGTACAGTAGATTTCAGGACATTCCCAACAATCTCCCACTTGTACTGGAATCCTACATTCCCTAATCCTTTTGTCTCAATATCTCGATCTGGCATAAGGCAAGATGCGTGTCATCCTTATATAGCCAGACCATGTTCATCGGACCAGATTTGATACTGACAATGCAAACGACTTGGGCAAGTCCGTTTGGGAGTGGCCACTCTCTTACCAGCTATCAAGTCTCCGATTGGCCTAGAGATATTACCTCCGTTAAACGGCAGGGACAAATCCCATCTTGTTCCATCACTATGAACTACACACTTTATAATACACCCAACCAAGGTCCTTATAGCTCCCAGTTACGAAACAGCGTTAGACAATGATCAAAGTGCATCAATCCATGTGCAGCCACATGCATGCGAACTCAGGTCTAAGGACTATACTCTATAGTCGTAAATGAGAACCTCTCATGACACAGATATTAATATCTTGTAGAGTTCTCATCAGCGGGCCATGTCCGGTCATATGCTCCCCTACATATACCTATGTGTCGACTTTGATGCCGCGCATCTATGACCCCTCGAAACTTGGTCATAAGTCTCAACACACTCTAGTCTCAAGTGGTTGTTGGTGTTCCAATTTCAACAACCTTCGACTATGGACACTCTGATTTATGTCATTTCGTTAAACATGGGGTTTCAGGATCAAGTCTACTCATGTACTTCGATGGCCCATATATAATGACATGAATCATTTTGGAACGATTATTTTATATCACAGTTAAAAATAATCCAGAAATAAAATTTCATTAACATTAAAATGTTTACATAAACCAATCAAAATAACTAAAATAAAGCCCTCACAACTCCCACTCAAAAAGTGATTACATTTGAATATCTCTAATTCCTACAGCAGCAGTGTGCAACTCGTGCTTAGGTCTCGGGAGTGGCTTTGTCAACGGGTCAGCCACGTTCTCATCAGTGGGAACTCTGCTGACCATCACTTCACCTCTATTCACTATATCACGAATCAGGTGATACCTTCTCATAATATGTTTGGATTTCTGATGATGTCTCGGTTCCTTGGCTTGAGCAATTGCACCATTGTTGTCACAATACAGTGCTAGAGGCTCAGTGGCATTTGGGAATACACCGAGTTCAATCAAGAAGTTCCTTATCCAAACTCCTTCCTTCGCAGCTTCTGAAGCAGCGATGTATTCAGCTTCAGTTGTGGAATCTGCCACGGTGCTCTGCTTGGAGCTCTTCCAACTTACTGCACCGCCATTCAGACAGAAGATGTAACCAGACTGTGACCGTAAATCATCTTTATCTGTCTGAAAACTTGCATCCGTGAATCCACTCATTTCAAGCACTTCACTTCCTCCGTAAACCAAGAACTTATCCTTAGTATTCCTCAAATACTTCAGGATATTCTTTACGGCAATCCAGTGATTCTCACCTGGATTAGACTGGTACCTACTCGTCATGCTTAGTGCGTAAGCAACATCAGGACGAGTACAGATCATGGCATACATGATAGATCCTATAGCCGAAGCATAAGGAATCCTACTCATGCGCTTAAGCTCATCAGGTGTTTTAGGACACTGATCCTTGCTTAGTGTAGCACCATGTATCATTGGCGTGAATCCCTTCTTGGATTTATCCATTCCGAATCGATGCAGGACTTTGTCTATATAAGAATCTTGACAAAGTCCAACCAGCCTTTTAGATCTGTCTCTAAAGATTCGGATTCCAAGAACATACGCGGCTTCACCCATGTCCTTCATGGAAAAACAACTTCTCAGCCAGTCTTTAACAGACTTCAGCATTGGAATATCATTCCCAAGAAGCAATATGTCATCGACATATAGGATAAGAAACGCCACTTTGCTCCCACTAGTTTTCTTATACACACATTGTTCTTCCTTGTTTCTGATGAAGTCAAAATTCTTTATTGCCTCATCAAAACGTAGATTCCAACTCCTGGATGCTTGCTTCAATCCATAAATGGATTTATGAAGTTTGCATACTTTCCCAGCATTCTTAGGATCAATGTAACCGTCAGGCTGTGTCATATACACATCCTCCTCCAAGATTCCATTCAGGAAGGCGGTTTTCACATCCATCTGCCAAATCTCATAATCATAATAAGCGGCAATTGCTAGGAGAATCCGAATTGATTTCATCATGGCCACTGGTGAATAGGTTTCATCATAGTCTATACCATGAATTTGTTTGAAACCTTTTGCCACCAACTTAGCCTTGTAAATCTGGACATTTCCATCCATGTCAATCTTCTTCTTGAAGATCCATTTACACTTGATGGCTTTCGCACCAGCGGGTAAGTCAACCAGTGAAAACACTCGGTTGATTGACATGGAGTCCATCTCGGATTCAGTGGCTTCACACCACTTTGAGGAGTCAGGGCCCATCATGGCTTCTGCAAAGTTCGAGGGTTCATCACCGTCAATGATCAAAAGATCATGGCAATTAGTCACGAGGAATCCCTGATATCTATCGGGTTCGTGACGGATCCTTCCGGATCTTCGAACTTCAGGTACTTCAGGTTCAGGTTCTATTACAACTTCATGTAATTCATCCTGCTGTTCTTCCTCATTAGGTTGAACAGGTTCCTGTCCTTCTTGAATTTCATCAAGTTGTACCTTACTCCCACTATCTTTCTTAGAGAGAAATTCCCTCTCAAGAAAAGTACAATCCCGAGCAACAAAGATCTTGTTCTCGGATCGCAGATAGAAGTAATAAGCCTTGGTATCCCTAGGATAACCAATGAAGTAGCATTTGTCAGATTTTGGTGTAAGCTTGTCTGAAATTAATCTTTTGACATAGGCTTCACAACCCCAAATTCTGAGAAAAGACATTGCTGGAGCTTTTCCAGTCCATATCTCATATGGTGTCTTTGCTACTGCTTTTGATGGCACTCTGTTCAGTGTGAACGTTGCGGTCAGCAAAGCATATCCCCAAAGGGATATAGGAAGGTCTGTGTGACTCATCATGGATCGGACCATATCTAACAATGTCCGATTCCTTCTCTCAGACACACCATTCCACTGAGGTGTTCCAGGAGGTGTGAGTTGGGAGATGATCCCACACTCACTCAGATGATCACGAAATTCCTGGCTCAAGTATTCTCCTCCTCGGTCCGACCGAAGAGCCTTAATACTTTTACCAAGCTGGTTATGTACTTCATTCTGGAATTCTTTGAACTTCTCAAAGGTTTCCGACTTATGTTTCATCAAGTAGACATATCCATATCTACTGAAATCATCAGTGAATGTAATGAAGTACTGATAGTTTCCTCTAGCATTTGTGGACATTGGGCCACACACGTCAGTATGTATCAGGCCCAATAGTTCACTGGCCCTTTCTGTGGGTTTATTAAAAGGGGCACGTGTCATTTTGCCCATTAGGCAAGATTCGCATTGCTCACAAGACTCAAAGTCAAATGAGCCCAAGAGTCCATTTGAATGGAGCCTCTTGACGTGTTTCTCACTAATGTGCCCCAAACGACAATGCCAGAGAAAAGTTTCATTTTCTTCGTTAGATTTGAACCGTTTTGTATTAATGTTATATACTGGAGTAGATTGATCCAGCATGTACAGCCCATTTATAAGAGGGGCACAGCCATAGAACATATCATTGAGATTAAAGGAACACAATTTATTCTTAATAGAAAAATCAAATCCTTGTAAATCCAACAATGAAACTGAAATGATATTTCTGCTTATAGCAGGTACAAAATAACAATTCTCAAGTTCTAAAATCAATCCAGAAGGTAAAGACAACAAGTAAGTGCCAACGGCCAGTGCTGGAACCTTCGCTCCATTGCCAACCCGCAACTCTACTTGCCCTTGCTTCAACCTTCTACTGTTGCTGAGCGCCTGCACATTAGTACAAATATGAGCCCCACATCCAGTATCTAATACCCAAGTGGTATTATCAGAAGTAGTAGTATTTACTTCAATAACAAAAATACCTGAAGAAGTAGTCGCGAAGGACTTCTTCTTTTCCTTCAGACTTTCCTGGTATTTCTTACAGTCCCTGCGATAATGCCCTGCCTCTTTGCAAAAGTGGCAGATATCAGAAGGCCCAGCTTTAGACACGGGCTTGGGCTTGGCCTTTTCATTGTTGACTGCCTTGCCCTTTCCCTTGTCTGCAGCAGATTTCTTGAAACCCTTGCCCTTCTGCACCATGAGTACAGACGGCTCCTTGGCCTTCTTCAGATTAGGTTCTGCAGTCTTGAGCATACCATGTAGCTCAGGCAAAGTCTTTATCAACCCATGCATATTATAGTTCAAGATGAACTGGTCATATGCAGGAGTAAGAGACTGCAGAACGATATCACAAGCAAGCTCTTGGCTTATAGGACAGTCGAGTCTAGTCAAATGATCGAGATAACCCATCATTTTCAGAACATGTGGACTCACTGCTGCATCCTTAGCCATTTTACAGTCCAAGAGATTCTTTACAGTTTGGAATCTCTCTGTACGAGCTTGCTCCTGAAACAACGCTTTCAGGTTTGCCATCAGTTCCATGGGACAAGTCAGGCCTTCCCACTGCATCTGCAGTTCGGGAGCCATTGTCGCCAACATTAGGCAAACCACGTCATTTGCATCTGAAGAATGCGTATCCCAAGCATTCTTCACAGCTTGTGCGGCATTATTCGCAGGTCTAGGGGGGAGAACTCTTTCAAGGACATAAGCCTTCTTCTCCTGCCTGAGCACAAGTCTCAGGTTCCTGGACCAGTTCAGGAAGTTTGATCCGTTCAGTTTGTCCTTCTCAAGGGCAGACCGGATCGAGAAAGTGTTTTGAGTTGTTGTGCTTGACATAGCTGAAATTATGAGACAATAGAGTTTTAGTTATTTAGTTCATAAAAAGTAATCTTAAAACTTATAAGAAAACTCGCACTGCATTCAAAATTTCTTTGTTTAACCTCATTAGAATGCAATGATTCCGAGACCCATGTTCAACCAAAACCAAAGTGGGCCACTGGCCGTCACCCGGAATTAGCTTTACTTGGTAAGCATACACACAGCTAGTTATATCCATATAACTCTCGGTTGTGGATTGGGCCCAAGGCCCAATTCACCAGATGTCTCAAGGCCCGGGACTCCCGATGGCCCAGTCAAGGAAACCAATCTCTTACAGCCAAATAATCACTAAAGTCTGGGACTCCCAATGAAATTAGTGACTATATACTACTTTACTTACGCAAAAACAGACACCTCACACTGTAAGCCATATCTGTAATTGAATAAGCGTTAAGTAGCTGACAAGATTGGGCAAGACATCCAAGCTTGATATTGGTTTTGAGGATTTTAGGTTTTCTTTCCAAAAATAGAAGATTACTATTTTGGGAAACTTACTTATTTTAGAAACTTTCTAAATTTAGAAACATGCCAAAAATAGAAATTTCTAATTTAAAGTTTTATTAAAGTTTTCGGTTGGGTCACAAATTATAGGCCCAATTCTTGGCCCAAGACCACAGAATTCCAATTGGCCCAATAATTTGACATAACCGAGTCGGTTCATTAATTCTGGTCCAAGACCAAATTAACTACTAAATCCAACTGGTTATTTACTAAACCAGACCAGCTCTAAATTATTTGGTCCAACCAAATCAAACTTAGACCAGCCTTCGGTTTAGGTTAAAATTCAATTTTTGAATTTAAATCCGGTTTAACCAGAAATTAAATAATACCAATTGTATTAAATAATTTCCAGCAAACCGCGATTTGGGTTAACCGCTTGAACCACCAATTAAATTGGATCGGTTCGGTTAAGTCCAAAATCAGGAAGAAACACCTTGTGTTTTAGCCAATTTTGACCTAACCTGCGGTTTAAGCTAAAGCTGACAATGAACCACAATCGTTTTGATCGGTTCATTGTCGCGGGTTTGGGAAGAACGAACCGCGAAGCTCGGTTGAACCGATTGGCTACTCGCGGACCGTATCTCTCGCCAGTGTATCGATCGATATCACGCTCCTGCGTCGATCGATACCGGCGTGCATCAGCTCGTTGCGATCGGGTCATCGGGACAGCGAGAAGCAATCGATCCGATTCATATCGATCGATATCTCGCTCCCTCGTCGATCGACACGGGCGATCACATCGCATACCGATGGGTTTCAATCGGATCATGCGATTTTCATATTAGGGTTTTTACAAGTTCTAATCAAATTTCTTAAGCCAAATTCGATTCTAAACAGTAAAACAACCTAAATATGATCCAAATAGCAAAAACCTAACGACCTAGGCTCTGATACCACTGTAGGATTATGTGTGTTCATTGGTGTAATTGTCAGATTACAACCTAACATAATCAACTAGGATCTAGGTGATTTGCAGTTGAATCATAAACCAGATCAGGATCATTACCTTGTTATTAGTGCAGCGGATTGGTAATGAAGAGATCACTGAGAGCTGATAGAAACCGGCTCCTCCTAGGTATCCACACGCTTACAAGCTACTGGATCAGGTTGCTAGACCAAGCTGGAACCACAGAGAGAGAGAGGACGGCCAGACCTAGTAAAATCGCAGACACTTTGCTTAATGGCGCCTCTCTCTTGCTTATATGGGCCCAAGTAATTAAACTAATGGCCTATTAGGCTTTTGGGCCCAAGACCCAAATCAGACAAAAGACTGTCTTTTGTCTGGCCCAATTCTCTGTACAAATACAGTAATCTTACCGTATTAATTCCATTTAACTTTCCCGTTAGCTATGGTGTGTGACCCTTTGGGATCATACAATACTGGTAATAAGTCCTAAACTTATAGATCAAGAGCGGGCTCTAGCAAGTCATCATGATCACCCAGTATTTATGACTTATGTCTGATCTCGACACTTATCATACTTTCTAGAGATAGTACAGTAGATTTCAGGACATTCCCAACAATAAATGGATGTGAGTTGTGAGAGTTTGGCTTAGCGTTTGCATTGTGGAATCGAGCGAGACTGTGGGATCGTTGGATTGGATCGACTGTTTTGAAAAATCAAGCGCAAGAGGTGTCCAAAACCGGCTAACCAAAACCGAAACCGACTAAGGTGTATGTGTGACCGTAGTTACATGATCAGATGGTAGACTAGCATAGATTCATTAGTATTGGATTGCTAGGACTGTTATGATTGCTTGCTTATCGATGATTATGTGTTATGCTAGCTGGATCGCGGATGATGGTTCATTGAATTGGAACGATCATATCAGTTAAGTGACTGTTTGATAAGCATAATAGACTGATTGGATTCATTTACTGGTTGCGATGTTTATTATGTGGCTAAGTTAGATGGGAAGACCGCTCTCACTAAGCAGTTCGTTTGCATATGCCTCCTTTGTGGATGCATGTAAGGATTCACCATGTGATGGGACTGATGAGGATAGATCGTGGGATGGGACGACTGGATGGACATGATGGTAGGATTTGGGTAGAATGGTTAACTAAACGTTGTAATAGCTAATGTAGAAGAATGAATGTTTTACTTAAACCTCTATTCTATCTAAGTCAGTTTATGCTTTAAAGTTTCTTGTCTAGATCGATTCAAAAAAACGCAAAATAATTCTAAGTAAGGAAAATTTTAAAATGGCCTAAGTCTGGTCGAGGAAGTCGAATTAGACACTTCTCACGCCAAGCGCGAGAGGAAAATTGGGTCGGGGCATTCCAGACGGCCCTTGACGTTCATTGAGCTGATAGAGGACGACCACACCTACAAGGATGGCATCATTCAGGATCCGATCGCTCGGAGGGTCGTCGAAGCTTCCAAAAAAGAGCGTCAGACTTCTCTTATCTCAGCAGTCCAAAGAAGGGTCAACTTCCGCATCTTCCCTACCGGCTGAACAAATCAACGAAATCGTTCCTGTGGTAAAATTTTCTTTCTAATTTCTACTATTTATATTTATTTTTAAATAATTTGTTTTCTAACTTGTATTTTTAATTATTTTTCCATGAAACACCGAAGAGTAAGGGTCATTTCTTCATTTTAGGAAACATGGCCTGGAAGCTGAAGTCGTCGACACCGCTTTCCCGTTTCACTCCCTATACGGACTCCTTTACCACAACGTTAAAGGACAAAGACGAATAAATCGCCTGTTTGAAGGCGGCCTATGAGGCCTTTCTCACTAAACAAGAACATCCTCACTAAACAAGAGCGGTACAACGAAGCACTAGAAGCTATGCAAGCTCGGTTGGACAACCTCGCGCCATGGGGTTTGGGATCGGGATCGAGATCCCAGTAGATTATTAGGAAAAAAAACTTTTTTATTTTATTTTCATGTTTGTATGAGTATTAAAAATTATTTTTTTTCTAATTTTCGTTTTAATTTCATATTTTGTTTTCGTTTTTTATAAAATTTAATTTTCAAAAAATATAATATTATTAGTTATTTTTAATTAATTAATATTTTAATTATCGGTCGGTAAAATCCGTCGGCTTCTTCATCGGTTTTGCCTGTCGGTAATCCATTGGTTGTTTAACCGTCGGTAATCCTTCGGTTACAACTGGTCGGTAGTTCATCGGTAAATACTCTTTTATATTCATCGGCAATTTGTTGGTTTATCCGTCGGTACCTTACCAACGGATAACCGAAGGATAACCAACGGACATTTGACGAACTACTGACGGAAAATACTGATGGATACCGACGAATCGTCTGACGGTTTTATCGGAGGGTTGTTCGTCTGTTTCTCCTCCGTCGATATTGTATCGATAATCCGTCGGTTTACTGTTCGTCGATATCCCATCGGTTTTCGTCGGTTAATTGTCCGTCAATATTCTGTCGGAAAACCAAAGGATTTCAATTACTGATGATCTAGACCCCGGTTAGAGCGTATTTCTTGTTGTGTTATAACTATGGGTTGGTTGACGACTATATCCCAATGGACTTGTAAACTTTCTCTATTCTCCTGCAAATTCATGATGAAAGCCTTTTATTTTAAAAAAAAAAAATTATTTCAGAAACTTCAGTCTAGTTCATGCTTAACCACAATTTGATACTTTGGAAGATATATTTGTTTAAAAAAAAAAAAGAGAATCTTAATGAGAAATGGTTGACAACTTGTCCAATGCAACTCGTGGTGGCCTAGTGGTGTTGATATCTCCTTCGGAGCAAACTCACTATTTCCTGAGTTTGAGTTCCTCTAGGAACAATCTCATTACGTGAACCTTTGATCCCTTTAATTGGTAGATAACAAAGACTTTCTCGATGAACATGTCTACCATCTAGAATTTGTCGGGAAGCGTATAGTCGCCTAGTTTCGCAAGGTTCGTCATGACAAATGTGTGATGCGTTAGTCCGATATAGTCCGTATCATCCAAAGTTACCAAAAGAAGAAAAAAATTGGTTGAGAAGTTTTCGTTGGAAGTTGAAAGGTTCCAAGTTATGGGCCTCCTATAACTAATACCTGGGAAATTAATTATACTAGTACAAAAACATAGGGAAATGTTTAATTTTTGGACAATAATACCCTTATTAGTCTTTGTTATGAAAAAAACATATTACAGAATTACCTCTTTTTTTTCCACGTCAGACCGAAATCCACTTATTTACAAAAATACCACCGCGTTTTTAAAATAAATCCGCAAGTATTTTTTTGAACAAATCAGCATTCCTTGTTTATGATTTATTTATTTTTTCCAGATTTATATCTGCTTTAAACAAATCCGCATCATCTTGCTGTGGATTTATTTTCTTCGTTACCGATTTAATAAATCTGTAACACACAAAAAACGTTTCAAAAATTACTATATTAGCACATAGTGTTGCAGATTTTCATATTTATTGCAGATTTATTCTTTAATATTCCAGATTTTTCGCTATTTTGCTGACGTGTCATTTCATGTGTTACAGATTTTTGAGTCAATCCGGATTTGTATTCCAGATTTTTTATAAATCGGAATATTAGTACTCTAGATTTGTTTTATGTGTTGCGGATTTAAATAAATCTGCAACACATAAAATTGATTTTGAAAATTAATATGTTAGCACATTTTGTTACAGAGTTATGCTTAATGTTGCAAATTTGTTTTTTTTGTTGTGGATTTGTTTTAAATCTAGGTTACAATAAAGTGTTGCGGATTTTTGAAAGCTTTAATAACCTCTTCAATATAGTGTTGCGGATTTATTGAGGATGTACATAATTTGAATAATTGTTGCATGATCTTCTCCTGGTTTTTAGGAACCGTTTATTGTAACTAAATATTCATTTAATAAATTCAATATTTGGCAAAATAAAAAGATAACCAATAATTTTTTTTTCAATTAATTTCTTATTTAAATAATTTATTTATTATTTTTTGTTTTAAACTTTTTTACAAAATAAATATAATAATAAAAATAACCAACAAAATTTATTTCTATTAATTTCTCATTTAAATGATTTATTTATTATTTTATATTAAATTATTCTTTTCAAAATTAAAATAATAAAATAAGCAACAAAATAATTTTTTATCAATTTTTTATTTCAATTTTGGATTTATTAAAACATTATGTTGTATTTATTTCTTATTTTTGAAAAAAAAAATTTAAATTAGCCATAAAAATAATTTATGTTAATTTATTATTCAAATTATTTATTTTTAAAATATATTTTGTATTTTTTGGAAACACATAAATTAACCATAAAAAATAATATTTGTATTTTGTATTTAAATTATTTTTACAAAATTACTTTTATTAGTTTCTTACTATTTATTTTTTTAACGAATTTATATTAATTGTTTAATTTTTTTAAAACAAATTTATAGTAATTATTTATTTTTTAAACGAATTTTATATTAGTTATTTATTTTTTAAAAAAAATTATATTAATTATTTATTTTACTGTAATAATTATATATATTATTTCTTTAAAAAAAAGATAAGTTAAGGAAAGGACAATATAGTATTTTAAACCAATATAGAATGCTACTCTAATAAAAAACACACTCTAATGCTACTATAGTAATTAACCTTAAAATTTGTGCTACCTTGAGTAATTTTCACTAAATGATTTATTAAGTTTGATTGGCATGCGTCCTCAAAAGTTTTAGGTATGGTTCTCACTTTTTCACTAATACCTTATTTTAAAAAGATCAATTTAATAAATTTTAAAAGATCTTCTATAAATACAGATTTATAAAATTTTGTAAAGATTGTTATAAAACACTTTACAATGTTGTTAAACAGAGGAAAAAACTGATGTGTTTTATACCAAAATAGTAAAACTGAAAACAAATATTATCATACTTTTTAGAACAAAGATTGGTAATACTAGATTAATTGCACTCAGTGTATCTTTTTATTAAAATAATAGCAAAGTTGTATCTTTCAAAATCCTGTTGCAAATTTGTATCTTTTGTTTTTTTTTTTTTAACGCTCAACGAGTTATCATTTGAAAAGGCTCAAGGCCCAAGTTACAAAAGGTCCAACTAGAGGATAAGACGATGAACAACAACACGTGGCCACAACTTGCCACAAGAGGACACAAACGAGACACGTGCCGATTGGTTAGATTCACCGTCATGCAGCACCGGACAACAGGAGAGGAAACGTCGCCGGAGAGCGTGGCTCGCTCTTCGCCGCTCCATTGGAGACCTTCTGCCGATCACTCACACCACAGATGATTCGTCGGAAGAAACCGCATCAACATGGAAAACTACTCCAAAGCCCCACCGTGATACACCAACGCCGTGGAAGCTCCATCGTCGGCCGAAAACGCAAGTGACTGCTTCGGCCATTGCCCACCATGACAGCCCATCCTCTATGGGCGAGGGGAAACGATAAAGATGTAACTCCAGGAGAAAGTTGAGAACACAGAGGCAGCCCAAGTAAAAACGGTCGATTCCAGCGGGAGGACAATATCGGGAGAGAGATCGAGAAGACCAGATTAAAACTGGAATACAAAGGTCGGAGAGCATCCGAACTTATTCAAACCCAAACAGCAGAAACTGACGTAAAGTTCGGATTAGACGAGAGGTATGAACAAGCCCGATATTATTGGGAAATCAGAGGGAAGAAAAAGAGGAGCCGATACCAGATCGGAACAAAACACATACAAAAACAAAACTAAAGTACGAAATGAAAACAAAAGAACACTTGGAATCAATATCTCTGTCCTAATCCTTCTGAAAGATTTGAAATGGAGAAGAAGGAGGAAGAACACGAGAGATTGAATTGAGAGAAATTTCTCTCTCTAAGAGAGAGAACCTCTTATTGGGATTATTGAAGCAACAGAAATAGAAGTTACGTAGTGGATATATCTTTTGTTTTAATTTATGTGTTAAAAGATGAAAATACTCTCACTATCAAAAGTAACTTTATGGATTGATGGCAGGTCCCACACTATGAATTTTATATATATATATTTTTTTTTTTTAACTTTCACGCATGAACAGTATCCGCGGATGAACAGTGCCCATAAAATGTTATTTTTTGGATGGAAAGTGGAACCAACATAGTTTTTATGTCCACGGATCACCATAAAATGTTGCTTTTTTGGATGGATAGTGGAACCAACATACTTTTTATGTCCACGGCTCACAATAATGTGAATTCTTGACCACCTATTGTCCATCAGAAGCGTTTATTATGTGATATAATCGTAGTAGTGTGCACGAATAATCGACATCGTCCACCTGAGCTTTTAAAATTATGTTTACCAGGTACATTTCACGATCATGTAAACTCTTGGTCACATTATGTCTATCAGACCCGTCTAGTATGTGAAGAGATCGTGGTAGTGTCTACGAATAGTCGATATTGGACGTCATATTCATAGAAAGCATTTAACATGTGATGTTTATTTGTGTGGCTAGGAATCATAATGTGAACTCTTGACCACCTATTGTCCATCACAGGTGTTTATTATGTGATATAATCGTGGTAGTGTCCACGAATAATCAACATCGTCCACCTGAGCTTTTAAAAATGTGTTTACAAGGTACATTTCACGATCATGTAAACTTTTGGTCACCTTCTGTCCATCAGACCTGTCTAGTATATGAGGAGATCGTTGTAGTGTCTACGAATAGTCGATATTGTCCGTCATATCCATAGAAAGCATTTAACATGTGATGTTTATTTGTGTGGCTAGGAATCATAAAAAAATTTGTTTCTAGCGGATAACGTACCTGGTTCAAGAGTTCACATGATTGTGAATCCGTGGACACAAGGTTTGTTGCGCCCACTATCCATCCAAAAGCAACATGTAATATGATTGTCGCACTGTCCACGAATGTTTGATATTGTGGACACCTAGTCTAGACTATCCACTGGAAACTTATGTATTAACTCCAATTTTTTTTTTTGAATTCCGGTACATCGACCGATTATATCTAAATTCTAATGGTTTATATTACCGGAAACCTCACCTCCGCAATGCTATCCACCGTCAAAAAATTGAAGGATAAAAAGAAAGATAAAATAAGAAAGATAATAAGGGGAAAAGAAAGAAAAGAAAAAAAGAAAATATAAAAGGGATGGATGAGATGGATAGAGTATTTTCGTCTTTTTAACACAGAAATTGAGACAAAAAGATACAGATTTGCAAGAGGTTTTTGAAAGGTACAAAATTGCAAGGAAAAAAAAATAAAAAGATACACTGGGTGCAATACACCCCGGTAATACTAGCATAAATTAGCTTGGACTGATAATCTCTCTCTCCTATTCTTCTCTCCATAATTCAATGTCCTTCATTAATGCATGAACCATTTCATTTATAGTCGAGTTCTTCCTTTTTATCGGGGATCGTAGGTCGGCTATGACCTCCCACTGTTCAAAATCATGTAGCCCGCGGTAGGAACTGTCATGCCTTCTTTGACTTATGGAGGCGGTAGGTCGATCCATAGGCTACTTCGGCACCGTTCTACTGTTCGGGGAGACACACATATTCCCTTCTTAAATTCTCTAAGATAGTATGGCCGATCTTTACAAATAGTAAATGGGCTTTGATGGGCTTTAATTTGTCGTCAAGCTGGGCCGAGTCAATGTGATGGGCCGAGGTAACATAGACGCTTAGCTCACAACTAACACATTTGAGTAATATGTCGACGTACATAATATAACTAGCCCGCAACAGGCAGGGCAAAACTTGAGATAATCTGGTCGAAAAGATCCAACGTTGGTAACAATCGCGATCAACTAGAGGAACGAGACTGGAAGGTTAAGTGCTTTCAGCCAGTTTTAGTCCTTTTCTTATACGCTTATTGGCGTTAGCACATTTCTCTTTCTTATTGGATGGTGTTGTTTTGCCACCTGGAGTTTTAATGGAAGTGGAAAGTAGGTTCGATTTCTGCTGGATGCACTTGGAATGTTCAGTTCCATTGCAACGAACAAAAGAGAACGAGATAGCTCGCCCTTATTGGTATGTTCCGATTCTGATAGGTGCACCTGGCATGGCATTTCCACGATTAAATAATATTTCATTCTGGTTGTTGCCACCAAGTCTCTTGCTCCTGTTAAGCTCAGCCTTGGTAGAAGTAGGAAAGCAAGCGCAGAAAAAGGAACTATAAATCGGCGAAACAACAAATTTTAGGGACTATAGGGAGTATTATTCGTCTTGCCAGTCATCGCCACAAGAAAAGGATATCTAAAAAGCACAAATATTATTAAACATATTTATATAAAAAAATTATCAAATTAAATTAACAACAATAATAATATTATAAAAATCTATATAATACTATTTATAATTAAACATACATACATTATTATATTTAATAAGATATTTTATAAGTTATTATAAATCAAATTAATAGTGATACAATAAATTGTAATTATATATTTTTATGTATAAAAATCAATACATAAACATCTTATTTAAAATATTTTATTATTTATATATATAAATTCAAAATTTATATAAATAATATGAATTTACTATATAAAATCGTAAACAATATTTATTAATATTTAAAAATATTTAAAAATATTTTAATATTTATCATTTCATCTTACTTTTTTATTTGTTACTCAAGGTTATGTATATCTCCAAAATAAAATTTAAAACATTTATCATCTCATTTTTTTATCTAAGTTTATGTATATCTCCATAATAATTTTTTTTAAAAAACATAATAAAATTACTAATATAAATTAAGGTTTTCATAGGAATTAGCCTAATTACAATAATTGTAGATTAGTAGTCAACCATTTTTAGAGTGAATATAAGGCCAAAAGCAATTTTTAATTAATATAAAGATAACTTAAGTTAGGATGGATAATTATAATAGCAAAAATTAGTTTAATTACTAGATTTTTAAAATTTTGAAAAATGAATGTTTTGTATCCATATTATCATACTTTTTCTTGCTTTATCATGTTTTGTAAATTGATCACCTAAATAACTAAATTAGTATATAATACATTTTTGAAGTAATGTTTCACACCTCCCTCCAGTAAAATTTATGTCTGTATCCATCCATGTAAGATAATATGTAGACTGGTTTAGTGCGTGAATTCATCTATAAATAGCTATATGTTTTATTATAAGGTTCTTACCTCTCCACAAAAAAACATAATTCAAGAAGAAACAAAAACCCTTGTATTTGGAAATGAAGAGTCTCGTATTTCTTACAAGTCTATCTCTCTTGGCTTTAACCTTTCCATTAGCCATTGCTTCTGACCCAAGCCCCGTTCAAGACTTCTGCGTTGGCGTAAACACCCCAGCCGATGGTGGTATGTACATGATGATTTTGTAATCGTATTTACTCTCTCATCTTTCATTGGTTCCTCATTTCTTATACTTCTTTGCTATTTGATTTTATGTTCAGTGTTTGTGAACGGAAAGTTTTGCAAAGACCCAAAACTCGCCACAGCAGATGACTTCTTTTTCACAGGACTTAACCAGCGAAAACCCACAAATAATAGGGTCGGGTTAAATGTGACACTTGCTTATGCTGATAACCTTCCGGGGTTAAACACCCTCGGAATATCATTTGGCCGGGCGGATTTTGGAGTGAACGGTCAGGCCCCACCTCACACCCATCCACGTGCCTCCGAGGTCTTGGGTGTCCAAGAGGGAACACTTTTGGTAGGTTTTGTCTCGTCAGACCAAGATGGAAATCGCCTCTTCACCAAAACACTAAACACGGGTGATGCATTTGTGTTTCCAAAGGGGCTCGTTCATTTCGCAGCCAATGTGGGACAAGTACCAGCAGTTGCATTCTTTGCTTTGAACAGCCAAAACGCTGGTATGATCACTATTGCTAACACCGTGTTTGGGTCCAACCCGCCGATAAACACTAATGTTCTTGCCAAGGCATTCCAATTGGATCCTAGGATTGTCATGGATCTACAAGCCAAATTCTGATGAAGGAATAAAAAAATTATTAAGGTTATAATTGCTTCTGTTGTATTTACCGTTGTCTGAATAAGGATTTTGTATCATGCATCCATCAATAAAAAAATATTAAGGTTATAATTGCTTCTGTTGGTCGTGTGACTCGTGTCCTTACTCGAAAATTTTAAAACAACAAATGTTTTATTTTGTTTTGTCATCAATAGATTAATGCCTACAAAATATATAAATAAAAAACAAGGAGTGAAAATTATAAACAAGAAAGTTATTTCAAACTTTATAAGAACCGATTTGTATGACAACTATTAAATTTCGACATTTACAATGAGAAAACTATGTCTTCAAATGAGTATCATTAAATGCAACACATCGTATATATTTTTTTTTTTTGAATGACTAAGAGTTTTGAAAAGCCTATTTCTCTTTACGATAGGGTACAAACCATGTTAAATTCACTATTCTTTGAAAAAAATCCCTTCCAACAGAAATTGAACCAAAATTGACAGAATTATATTCAAAACTACTTGAGTTATTTTAATTTTAAATGTTATTTTTCTAATTTAAGAATATATATATCAGTAGAGTTTCCACATACGGTCTAGCTAGTTGGTTTAGACAAAAAAAGGATAAATGTATGGTGTGTTGAAGGGAACGGCAGTGGCAGGTTACTTTGATACTGCTTATATGTTTCCGAAACTTCAGTCAAATTTATGGGTAACCACAAGCAACAAGCAGTCATTGGATACTTTGTAGTTTGTAAGATATATTTGCTAAAAATAGAGACAATCTTAATGAAAACTGATTAAAGGGACTGGCAGGTTAAATGTTTTAGAAATTTCAGTCTGATTTTCATTCTTAGACACAAGCAACAAGTAGCCATTTGAGACTTTCGAAATATATATTTTAAAATTAGAGAATCTAATGAAAAATTGTTGGCAAATAGTCCAACGCATGGTGGCGTAAACTTTTAGTGGAAGTTGTTTTGGGGTAAGGGCGTAAGGCGTAAACTAGCTATTTCCTGAGTTCAAAACCTATTAAAAAGAATTTTGTTACGCGCCAGATAGCCGGGGTTGATGGGGTGTCATTTGATTCTTAAAAAGCAAGTTCAACCTTGGATTCCATAGGTTGTACTTGGTAGACAAGATTTTCTCGACAGATCTGTATCGCAAGATGTATAGTCGCCGCCTTGTATGGCAAGGTGGATGTTGCATCTATCCAAAAAAATTGAAAGTTGAAAATGTTTTAGATTTTTAGGTATATAAGGCTTTGAATAACCGTAACTTTAACTATTAGATACTTTTTGTCTAAAATGATTTATTAATTTGTTTGACATGCAATTTAAAAAATTTAGGTGGCTGACTTTTTTTTTCTTGAAACAATTAAAAATAAGATTATTTATAATACTATATTTAAATGGCATTTTTATATATTTCATAAGATTTAGATTTATGAACTTGTACAAAATTTGTTATAAAATTCTTTATAAGGTAGTTATAAAAAATGAAAATACATTGTGTTTTACACTCGAAGTTGTAAAATTAGAAAGAAAACAAATTCTACGACATTATTTAAAAATTAGTTTTTCTTTTTTTTTTTGTCATCTGATGGGATTATATTCATAAACGCGAAATACAAGAGTTCATACGAGATATAAACAAAGCCCAAACAACGGGCAGCAAAAGCTCAAACAACAGGCAGCAAAAGCCCATAAAGCAGGCAACAAAAGCCCATAAAACAGGCAGCGAAAGCCCATAAAGGGTTGCACAAACCTACGACCAAAGGAAACATAAATCGATAGCACAAGAGTTAAGCAAAGCAACTCAAACTTGAAATTTGTGGTAACCGCAAAAGGGACAAGAACGAGATAAAAATTAGTTTTTCTATATGCGGCGCTTTTATGAGAATAATTACAATGTCATTTGCAAATTCACTTATTTCTGACCATACCCATTACTAATTCAAGTTCTTTTCTTGTGAGAGATATTTTCAAATTTATCAATAATAGTATTTTTAAATCTATATTTTGGATTTTCAAAATAATAATGGAAACGAAAATAAAAATGAATTAACAATCAAAAATCATTTTTTTCCTTTTTATATTTTTACTTGTATCTCTAAGATGATAACATAAAAACAAGAAATGAATTTTTTTTTTGTCGACAACAAGAAATGAATTAAAAATATATAAATGAAAAAATAATTAAAAAATCTATCATTCCTTTTTAAAATATTATGTTTTTAAAATTTATAAAATTTGAAGATTTCATAGTTACCTCTAATAAAATATCAAAAATAAAAATTCATTTCACAACAAAGAAAAAGTAAACAAAAAAAAAAAAAACTGCCTATAAAAACATCATATTTTCCTCTCTAAAACTTTTATTTTCGGATTTGTATTTAATGAAATCCCTAACACTCCCACCTAAAATATATTAACCCTATATAAATATTGACATCCCCTAATCTTATAGATATAGCTCAAAACTCTTTTCCCTTTGAATCGGTATGCTTTCAATTGTCATCAAACAATTACAATATCTTACATAGATACAACTTTTTTTTAATGCTCATAGAGATTATGAGAAATATTACAAAGATAATTTTATAGATAACACTACCTATTCCACGAGAATGCACAACCACGATGAATAAATCCACCTATATCACGCTGAATGTTTTTTTATAAGCTTACGTCCATTAATCTGCAAAATTGCATATTCGGAGAATCGAACTCCAAACCTACTAATGTATAAGCATAATTGAACCTTTGGTCAACTACTGGAAAAAAAAAATATGATTTAAGACAAGTATATATATTTTTAAAAAAGATCATCGTTTAAAATCAAATTAATATTAATATGCAAAAAGTAATATGAACCAAAATAATCGATTCAATTCAATATGATTTAAACCGATACATTTTTATATGCTGAAAACTGGATCCAAATATAAAACAAACCAAAAATTGAATTAAAAGATATATTTTATTTAAAATTTAAAATATAAATTTTATATAAATTTAAATTAAA
The DNA here is from genome assembly GCA_030180135.1 of Orychophragmus violaceus. Classification (NCBI taxonomy): domain Eukaryota; kingdom Viridiplantae; phylum Streptophyta; class Magnoliopsida; order Brassicales; family Brassicaceae; genus Orychophragmus; species Orychophragmus violaceus. The sequence continues at coordinate 89,703,363 of CM058233.1, read as the reverse complement.
AATCATAATACGCCATCCATACTAGATTGTGTTTCATGTTAGGCACTATTATTCACAAGATAAAAATTTACAAAACCGATAAATTGAGCTAAAATTTGGATTAAATATTTTCTGTGTTGTACTGTGAATAGAAGCTAGTTTAATATGTATTGCGTTGATTTAAATTATTTATTTTTATAAAACATCATATGCTCACAAATAAAAAAAAAATTAATATTTTAATAATTAAATTTTTAATTTATATAAATATAGTTACAGATTTATGAAAATCAAAATATGAAAAATCGTTCATTTATCATTTTGGATTGGTTTAAGTTCATTTTAAGGTTTCTATAATTAAAATTGGTTAATTCATCTTTTTAACTTGTCTTCCAATGAATATAAATTTTTAAGAATATTTTAATAATCGAAACAAATTAATTTATATTTCAATTCATCGTATAATAGTATAGATAATTGAAATTGGTTAATCTATTTTCAACCCATCTTCCAATATGCAAAATTTGTTTTTAATAATACATCAATTGAACTTGGTCAAACTATTTTTCATTCCATCTTCTAATAGAACAATTTTGTTTTATTAGTATAGATAATTGAAATTGGTTAATTTATTTTCAACTCATTTTATAACATAGATAATTAAAATTGGTTAATCTATTTTTTAACCCGTCTTCCAATAGGCAAAATTTGTTTTTAATAATACATCAATTAAAATTGGTCAATTTATTTTTCAACTCGTCTTCAAATAGGCAAAAATTTTAATAGTATAAATAATTAAAATTGAATAATGTATTTTTGAACATATTTTTGTCACAATTCAATTCATTTATAATAGTTTAAATATTTATGTTTATTTTATAGATCAATGTAATTAAAATTATTTTAAATAAATTTTAATAATAAATAAGAATTTAATAATTATTTTTTAAGAAATCAAGAAATTTTAAAAAAATTTGTAATTTTTTATCAAAATATATATTTACATTTCAAAAATAAGGTATTAAAAGATATTATTAATATATTTTGAATGAAATCATAAATTAGAAAATATTAAGATTAAATTTAATTAAAATTATTTTATAATACATTTTAATAATAAATATGAAATTAGTAATTATTTTTTTAAGAACTAAAAAATATTTTATAAGATTTGTTATAGTATGAAAATATATATTTTATATTTAAAACAAACCAATATTATAAAATATTATAAATATATTTTGGAATAAAATAATTAATTATAGAATATTTATCATGATTCACATATAGTTTAAATTTACTAAATTCAAATATCAAAAATACCTATAAATTATAATGACATATTTTGTAATAAAGACGGTAAAATGTTGGTGTAACTCTATTTTTTTAATAGTATTAATCCAATGTATAGAGTTCCCTAGAATATGGGCTGGCCCATGGGCTTTACGAGTACATAGTGCGTAAATGCCCGAGAAAGTCTACGAAATTACGCCGATTGCCACTACGCTGCTTTTACTAGAGAGCTTGACCTCCGAGCGAACGAACGATCCCGCCAAAGAAACTAGAGAGTGAGAGAGAATCAAGAAGAAGTCGAAAACTCGTTAGCCAAAGATTCAGCGAAGATGAGTACCATGAAATTCTGTCGCGAATGGTAAAAACGAATCTGTTTCTTTGCTCTATTCTTCTCAAAATTGAAATTTTGGGTTTTCAACTCTTAGTTTCTCTGAATCGTTTCCTTACTGAGTTACTGCACTTATTTCGTCTAAGTTTCGACGAATTTTAGTGTTGATGGTTTGTTTATGTCTTGTCAATTCGATTAAAGCTCCATTTTCTCCCCAGCTTTCGCCGTTTACGAACCTTTGATCTTTGTATTTGTTTTTGTTTTGTTTTTGGAATTTTCAGTAATAACATCTTATATCCTAAGGAAGACAAGGAGCAATCGATACTCCTCTACGCGTGCCGTAATTGTGATCACCATGTAAGTTTGTTCTTGCTTTCTTTGAAATGAAATTAGGGTTCCATAGCTTTGTGTGATAATGTGATTTGAAACAAATTAGGGTTCCATGGCTTTATGTGTGTTAATGTGCTTTGATACAAACGTATGGCTTTGTACTTATCTCATGCGGCTTAGAGTCATATGTAAGAACTTGAAATATTAAAACCGAGAAAATGGACGAGTTTAGATCCACAGTCCACCTCATAATCCTTGTTTCAGATCCTGGGCATAATTGGTAAAGATAATGCTTACTTTTAGAAACTCTATACCATCTAGAGGTCTCTGCAACTTTGTCCTTGAAAACCATTTGAGTTTCAACCAAATATCCATCTTAGCTTAAGGTATGTATTGCAACTTAGCTTATTGCTGGATTTGCTAACTGAATTAGTTATCTTCATATTGATTGTTTGATAGATTACCGCCCACCCTCTTGTTATGAATCTTCGAGATCTGCAGTTTATTATACTTGTGGCCATCCGTTTGCAGGAACCAGCGGATAACAACTGTGTTTACAGAAACGAGGTTCATCATTCTGTAAGTGAACAAACGCAGATCCTATCCGACGTCGCTTCTGATCCAACTCTTCCCCGAACCAAGGCCGTGCGCTGCGCCAAGTGTCAACACGGGGAAGCTGTCTTCTTCCAGGTGAATTATACGATAAGCTTCATCTTTCATTCCTTATCAGAGGTCAACAAGCGAAGAAATATTCCTTCTATCTCTACTCTTAACTTAAGATCAAAAATATATTTCTTTCTCATTTGGGCAAAGCTACTTCTTGTACACCACCGTATCTGGCTATTCAGTTTTGTAAAGCTCGTGTGTGATTGGATTTGCAGGCGACTGCTAGAGGGGAAGAAGGAATGACTTTGTTCTTCGTTTGCTGCAACCCGAATTGTAGCCATCGCTGGAGAGAATAGAACTGTAGTAGGTTAACGTGTTCGTGACTTCCCCTTTTATGAGTTTCATTTTCTGTGTACAAATATGAAAACTGTAGAGGCTGTTCTCAAGTTCTTGAATTTTCAAGCTTCTTTATGTTCATTTAGTTATACTTGAGTCTAATTATGAATTTTACTGATTTAAGCGGAAACTGGAAATGAGTTGTTGTATGGGAATGTGTGGGAACTTCGAAAATGTTCTTACATCCTGACCCGTACGACGCTTAAAAGACTTACTATTTGATGTTACCTTATAGGTTTATAGTCAAGTTAGGGAGCATTGAGTTTTAATAATCCCAATCTTGTCTACTTGAAATACTCTAACCGTGTTAAGATCGATATTGTAATGAGACATGGAAAACCTGATAATTGCGATCCATCGAGTCTGATTAAGTGATTAAAAATATCAAGATCCCCAGCTTATTATTTCCTGAAGCTGTTGAGATCAGTTTTTTCTTCTTTCTATAATGTTTTATCGTAACATAAGAGTTTGGATATTACATGAATGATTCTAAAGCTCCATGAAATGTTTCGTTCGTCTAACTATTGTATGAAAATGATCCAAAGATAGCAATTGGTTCAATAGCTTTCTTGTATTTCGCATATTGTATTTGTATTTCGGGGACATTTGATAGTTTGTTCATGGTTTTCTTAGTAATATGTTGTGTTCTTATATTTTGTTTTTGATGTGTTGTTAATTGTTTGTATGGATTTTGTGTGGTTATTGTGAGGACATGTGAACATGGCGGGCGTTTGCCGTTGGATATTGTGTTGGACTTTAGGTTATTTGTTGTTTATGGCGTTTCTTGTGGTAGTCAATAGTGAAGATGTAATGAGCTAGAGCATAAGTTACCACAGCTGCTGAATCAAGCAATGTATGCAACAACGACTGAGTCAACGATAAAGAGCGTGAGCTGGAGCTAATGGATATGGAAACTATTGATACTAGGAGCTGACGAGAACGGACCTGAAGAAAAGTAGTTGAGCTGGACGTGTAGATCAGTGAAGATACTCATGGAATATGCATTTAAAAGAGTAAAGGGAAATAAGTTTTTCTCTAAACAAAGAAAAATGGAAATATACCTAAGAGAGTTTAGGAAATATACCAAAAAGAATTAGGAAGTTGTACGATGATCTATGGTGTATAAATAGATTATTTAGGGCATTTGTGCTTGATGCGCCTTGACAAAAAGAGATTGCTTTTAGCAAAAGTTGTGAGATCTTAACAGAGAATCATACTTGGTGTTATTGGTGAATCTAGGAGGCTTTGAAATCATTGTTAGATCGAAAAGCAAGAAGAAGACTAGGTTGTTAAGGTGAAACTTTTGTTTGCTTTACAATAAACAATTTTTGAAAAAGATTACCCTTGTGTCACATTCTGTGTTATGTTAGTGTCACATTTTCATTTGGTATCAGAGCGGACACTTGTTTGCTCATATATACAGGTGAGATTCTGTGAAAAAAATGGAGAACTACAATGAGCTGATCAATAGCTCTAGAGTAATACTGGATGCGACCATCTATGGCTTTTGGAAAGCAAGAACGAGATCACAAATCAAAGGTATTGACCCGTTAGCATGGAAAGAAGTTGAATCAGGTTGGACAGCTCCGGAGATGAGGAATAAGGCAGGAATCGATGTACCCAAACTAGAGGAACAATGGACAGAAGTAGAACTCAAGCTATCAAAATTCAACTCCAGAGCTCTAACTGCAATTCACTGTGGTGTGGCCAAGAAACAAAGTTTTTTATGATTCCTAACCACACAAAAAAACACCACATGTTAAATGCTTTCTATAGATATGGCGGACAATATCGACTATTCGTAGACACTACCACGATCTCCTCACATACTAGACGGGTATGATGGACAGAAGGTGACCAAGAGTTTACATGATCGTAAAATGTACCTGGTAAACACAATTTTAAAAGCTCAGGCGGACGATGTCGATTTCGTGGACACTACCACGATTATATCACATAATAAACGCTTCTGATTGACAATCGGTGGTCAAAAGTTCACATTATTATTCCTAGCCACACAAATAAACATCACGTGTTAAATGCTTTCTATGGATATGGCGGACAATATCGACTATTCGTAGACACTACCATGATCTCCTCACATACTAAACGGGTCTGATGGACAGAAGGTGACCAAGAGTTTACATGATCGTGAAATGTACCTGGTAAACACAATTTTAAAAGATCAAGTGGACGATGTCGATTATTCGTGCACACTAGCACGATTATATCACATAATAAACGCTTCTGATGGACAAATAGGTGGTCAAGAGTTCACATTATTGTGATCCGTGGACACAAAAAGTATGTTGGTTCCATTGTCCATCCAAACATCAACATTTTATGGACAATGTTCATCCAAAAAGTTCATATTATTGTGATCCGTAGACATAAAAAGTATGTTGGTTCCACTGTCCATCGAAAAAGCAACATTTTATGGACATTGTTCATCCAAAAGTTCACATTATTGTGATCCGTGGACACAAAAAGTATGTTATTTCCACTATCCATCCAAAAAACATGTTATGGATATTGTTCATCCGCGTGCACTTTTCATACGTGGAATTTGAATAAAAATTATATATCTAGAAATCATAGTGGGACATGCCATAAATCCATAGAGTTACTTTTGACAATGAGGGAATTTTCGTCTTTTTAACAGTGAAATTGAGACAAAAAAGATATAAAATTGCAACAAGATATTGAAAGATACAACATTGATATTACTTTGCAAATAAGATATATTGGGTGAAATATTCCGAAATAATTGCACTCAATGTATCTTTAAAAAAATGTAATTACAGTTTTGTATCTTCATAAAAGTGTTTGCAATCTTGTATCTTTTTTGTATGTCCCAGCGTCAAAAAGAAAGATTTACCTTTACATGTGAGATAGTGCCTAAAAAGTCAAGGATAGATACTATCCTTCCCTCTTTTCTTGTATGGAAACAGATAGGTGTCATACACCACACTTCACATAAATCATGGATAGTTTTGTTTTTAAAGATAATACTCCAATAAATTATATGTGAAGATAGATAGTACGTAGATAAAAAACCATGGACTAAGAGGATACTAGGATATTATTGATCTTATTTCGAATATACATCTATAGATAATCATACTATGATCTATTAATGGATAATCATTTTAGTTTTGAAAAAAATAAACATGACTTGGTGGTTAGGCAAAGTAATTTTAAGGTAAAGAACTAGTTATATGTGATTTTTAAGGATAGATAATTGGCAAATTTGGTTTCGTGAGTGAGCTAAATTACCTAAATGATGGATAATTTTGTTTTTGAAGATAATACTCCAATAAATTATATGTGAAGATAAATACTAAGTAGGTAACAAACAATGGATACATGTATGTCCGTCCATATTAACATTGTCAAGTTTTGGTTATCCATGAGAAGCGTCCAACATGATATTATTGGTATTATGTCGAATATACATCTATGAATAATCATACTATGATATATTAATGTATATGTAACAAACCATGGATATATCTAGTGCTGAGAATTTGATTCAAAGCCCGCGGGTCCCGTCCCGCTAGACCCGTCGCGGAGCGGGTGCGGGTCAAAAATTTTTTTTTTTAGTTTCGCGGGGTGGGTGCGGGTTGGAATTTTTTTTGGCGGGGCGGTTGCAGGTCGGAAAATTTTACAATGCGGGTTCGCGGGTACCCGCAAATTTTATTTTATTTAAATTTAAATTTAATATTTTATTAATATTTGTGAATTTTAGTGTTTAAATTTAAAAATAAAATAAAATATATAAAATTTATTGAAAATATTAGTTTTTTAAATACAAATTATAAATTTACGTTTTTAATATTAAAATTTTATTAATAAATTTTGTTTTTATTTAAAAATATATATATAATTAAAAAATAATTAATATTTTTAATATTTGCGGGTTACCCGCGGGTACCCACAAAATTAAGCGGGGCAGATGCGGGTGAAGGTTTTGAATCCGCGGGTTTGGCGGGTCGGATTTTAGCGGATCAAAATTTTACTTAACCCGCCGCGGATCGGGTTTGCGGGTCGCGGGTTGACCCGATTCCCAGCACTAGATATATCGTCCATATGTGGAAGATATTAGCATAGTCAAGTTTGGCTATCCATGAGAAGCGTCCAGCACATGATATGATCGTGATAGTATCCACGAATATATGAGAATGTGGACACCTACTCTAAATTATCCATTCGAAACTTCCGTAATAAGTCTGATTTTGATTTTTTTTCCGGTACATCGTCCGATTTTATCTCCATTCAGCTGGTCTATATTGCTGGAAACCTCCCCTCCGACAATCTATCAACCTTCAAAAAATAGGGGGTGAAATTAATATAAAGTAAGAAAGAGAGAGTAGGAGGAAAATAAAAGGAAAATAATAATAATAAAAATAAAGGATAGTTAGAAAAAAGTGGAAAACTATCCATCGAGAGAGGTTGTCACGGATGAGGATGGATAAAATTGTCTTTCTTCCGGTGGAAACTGCAAAAAAAAGATACAACTTTGCAAGTGGTTTTAGAAAGATACAAAACTGTAAGTAAAACATACAAAAGATACAATACATGCAATTGAAAATATTCTCCCAAAAAATTGGTTTCTTTGGTATTTATGAATACAACTTTCTAAAGGGTTTATACTCACGATAAGAAGAAATTACACGGTCATTGTTTGATATACCTTGTAGATTCATTGGTCCAATAACTCCGTGATTGTTATCGTCTGATCCGGATTAATTGCACCCAGTGTATCTTTTTAAAACATTAATAGCAAAGTTGTATCTTTAGGAAAGATTTTGCATTTATGTATCTTTCACAGTTTTCAAGACATCAAGAAGTTCATATTAACCTTAGAAGCATGAAATGGTAATGGTTGAATAGTTTCTTCATCTTGTTTCTTCTATCCATTCGTTATTATTATTTATTTTTTTCCTTTCTTTTCTCCTTTCAGTCTCTTTCCTACTTTATCTTTATTTTCAACCCTCATTCTCTTGACGGTGGATAGGATACAATAGGTGAAGTTTCCGGCCATACAAACCACCGGAATGGAGATAAAATTGGTCGATCTACCGGAATTCAAAAAAAAATTGGACTTGATACGGAAATTGCGAATGGAAAGTTTAGACTAGATGTCCACAATATCTGCTATTCGTGGATACTACCACATGTGAACCACTATCCATCAAAATTCGTGGATAATACCACATGTGGACCACTATCCATCCAAAAACAACATTTTTCGATTGGCGACTTCTTATCCATGGTAAGTATTTTGTATGTGATGTGATCATGGTAGTATCCACGTATAGTCGATTTTGTGGACACCTAGCCTGCGAATGGACAATTTAGACTAGATGTCCACAATATCTGCTATTCGTGGATACTACCACGTGTGACCGCTATCTATCCACCTGGCAATGTCCACGAGTAGCCGATATTGTGAACACTTAGCCTAGACTGTCCATTCGCAACTTTCGTAGATCGACCGGTTTTAACTCCATTTTGGCGGTCTATATGACCGGAAACCTCACCGATTGCATCATATACACCGTTCAAAAAATGTGAGGTGAAATAAATATAAAAGTAAGAAAGAGAATGAAGGGGAGAAAGAAAAAAGAATGGATAGTTTTGAAAGGTTGCGACATCTATCCATCGAGAGTGTGTCTTGATTATTTTCTCTCTTTTCCCTTATCTGTAAAAGACAAAGTGATCTTTTTAATGGCGGAACCTACAAAAAAATACAGAATTGCACAAAGATTCGAGAAGATATAAGATTGCAAGAAAAAATAAAAAGAAATACATCTAGTGCAATACACCCGTCTGATCCAGGGGCGGATCTATGTTGTAACGTACGGGGTCACGTGCTCCCGTCTAAGAATAGATAACTTTGTTTGTATCATACTACAATTTGTCTTACATAGCACAGTGGCACTAGGTGCCCCCATCTAAAATGATAGTGTGAGTTCGATGCCCTGTGTATTCTTTTTCTCTCCATTTTTTTTATTAGTTATATGGATCTCATGGTTGATTCATTTACCTTTTTGTGTAGTTTGTTATAGGTTCTCCAATATTTACCATAAATTTTATATAAATCATTTTTGAATAAATTAACTAACCATGTTAATATCCAAAAAAAATCTTTCTTGTTTAATTATATTTTCCAAAACAATATAACTATCCTTTTGTCGAAAAGAATATTATCAAAAAAATATATAGTATTATTATTTAATGTGAAATTGATGTTGTTTAGCGATTATATTTATATATTACATACATATATATATATATATATTAAAATTTAATATTAATATATGTTTAAATTATATAATACATTTATAGTATTGTGTTCCCGGTTAAAAAAAAAGTTCTAGATCAGCCACTGATCTGATCCAACCATTTTAGCTCGTATCTAGGAATCGTAGAAACATGCGTTAAATCTATATAAGATTGGGCTGAATGTTGATGACCGACCCAGTAAAATCTTAACACGCTGTAAAGAAGGATTTTAGATTGGTGATGATGTGGATATTTCGGGTCATTATGACGACTAATCATATCCTCTTTTCGTCTTTTATGAACTAACTACCAATCAACAGTTGCCACCTAATCATTTTTGACAACTATGACGTGGTGAACATTATACTAATTTTTTTGTGGGACTCCGATGATTTAGTGATTTACCTTAAATATATCAGTACTTTCCAATTTGTTTAGGAATATCTCTTGTGCGGACTTTTGGTGGTGGATTGGATTTTCGACGAGAACATGGCGGACGAGAGATATAACAGGAAGAACCCGGCGGTGAAGAGGATTTTGCAGGAGGTTAAGGAGATGCAAGCAAATCCCTCTGACGATTTCATGTCTCTTCCCCTCGAGGTAAATTTTATTTTTCTTCAGAAAACTATGCGTAATTTCCATCATATCGATTTCAATTTAGGTTTAATCGGAGTTCGATTTCCCAAAACATTGAAAGTCGTTTCGATCTAATTTTGGTATTTTGTAATCGTTGTTTCGTATCAACGGTTCCAGAAATTGAACCAACAAGCTCCGATCTAATTAGCCTTAGCTTTTTAGATTTGGAGCCACAAGCTCCTGAAAGTGTATTTTACCCCTCAATTTTTGTTTTTGCTTACTTTCAATCTGTGCTGGGCAAGGTAGTTAAATGATTTGGTGTATCTGTTCTGACTTCAGGAGAATATCTTTGAGTGGCAATTCGCGATCCGAGGCCCCAGTGAGACTGAATTTGAAGGTGGAATTTATCATGGGAGGATTCAGTTGCCTTCTGACTATCCTTTCAAACCTCCTTCATTCTTGTTATTGACCGTATGTCTTCTTTACCGTCTCTTGTATAACTCACTCAAACGCACGTGTTTCAACTGTATCTCTAATGAATCTCGTTTCTGATATTGTTTCAGCCTAGTGGTCGCTTTGAAACAAACACCAAGATTTGCTTGAGTATTTCTAATTACCATCCCGAGCATTGGCAACCATCATGGAGTGGTAAACTCACAGTCTCTCTATATCGCCATTTTAATACATAATGGAATTGTTAAGCAGTGATGCTTGCTTGGTAAACGAGGTTTGAGTATTATCAGCAACTGTATTCATGAGTTTGTTCTTGCTTAATTGTTAGTTCGTACCGCTTTGGTGGCTCTTATTGCGTTCATGCCTTCAAACCCGAGCGGAGCAGTAGGCTCATTAGATTACCCAAAGGAAGATAGACGTGCACTAGCCACTAAATCACGTGAGACACCACCCAAATATGGTTCTCCAGAGCGTCAAAAACTTATTGATGAGGTACGCCACTAGATCATCCTTCCTTTAGAGCAATATTGAGACATATGAATATGGCTACATTTTTAAGAGTGCTTTTTGATTATTGAACCAATTAATGGGATATCTCTGGCTATATTCTTCCATAATAACGAGTGATAAAAGCCTCTTGGTCAGTGTAAGTAAAAATTGCGATGCAGATTAAAATGGTTTATTTGACTTATGATGTGTTGTTTGGAATGCAATTATGCTAACTTGTTATGGTCATTTCTCATTAGAATTTTGTTAGATTTTAATACTTTGATGCTACAATAAGTATAGTTTATCTTGAAGCAAAATGAACATTTAGCAAGGAATCTTTGAAAGTTATTAACTTGAAGAAAACATTATTATTTAACATAAGTGGTGCTATGAATCTCATTTGATTTTAATTTTTGACTTACATACATGACATGAGTTTAGGTATGGTTTACTTACATTCCGCGCATAACATTATTTTACGATGTTCCTATGCAGATCCATCAATACATGATCAGCAAGTCACCTTCACCTAAACCTAATCCTCAGGAATGTAACAAAACGTCTTTGGCTGATTCAGACGGTCAGTCCCAAACCAAGCCGCAGGACTGTGAAACTGCGGTTGAAGAGAGTGTAATTGATCAAATCACTGAAGAGGCAGCTCAAACCGTTCTTCCACGAGAAAATGCAGCGGTAGAGGTTGCAGCAGGAGACAACGAAAACGGTTTGGTGAGGCGGAGGGAACTAGGGACGGTTGTTGTCAGGACAGCGGCTCAGAAAACGGGTGATGACAGGCTGTTCACGTGGGCGGCGGTTGGGCTCACGATTGCGATTGTGGTTCTTTTGCTGAAGAAGTTCGTAAGGTCAAGTGGTTATGGCGGCGTGTTTATGGACGAGTCGTGAACGCTGAACTCAAATTGGGAGTTGGTCGAAGAAAGCTTCAAAAGTTTGAAGTACCTATATATCACATGTATTTACGTTCATGTGGAAATGAGTAATTAAATAATCAACTGAGTTAGGTTAGGTTGTTTGATAATGTGTTGAAAACTCTTTTTCTTTCCGATTATTTCTACAAAACAAACTATTGACAGTATTTATAGTGTGGATCTACCACTGGCGGCGTCATATGTACAAAAACTAAATCGGTTTCCGTTAATTTTTCCAATAATACCATTCTCAAGTTTGAATCAATTTATTTTGTAAATATCCAAAACAAATAAGATTGTAAAAGGGAAAATGAACAACAACAACAAAAAGAAAAAAAAAAAGGAGGAAGTCATGTAAGGAACGATTATGTCATCAACATTGTGGTTTATTCAAAAATTTCAAGCCCCCGCGCACGCGCGGGGGTCCATGTCATATCAATTCTTCAATTTATAATATTTTAATCGGTGCTTGTTTTTGCTGTCTCTGTTAATTATCGTTGAAGTGTGGCGTACTTCTTATTGTGGTTTTGTTGTTTTCTTATTTTCATGTCATATTTACAACTGACAGAATTTAGGGTGAATAAAAGAACGTGTGTATATGTAATTTTTGCACATGCAATGTCTGAAGTTTATAGGTTCTACGTTCAACCTTACTATGGTGGGTTAGTTGTTGTCATATATCCATGTCAGATTTGTATTTGACAAAAGTTGGGGTGAGAAAGAGCAGCTAAACATTGTTTTGCTATATGAAAATGTTGATAGAAGTACGAAAGACCGTTACCCCACCCTATTCCGATCCTTAAACTGATTTATGTACGAAATAGTTCACAGCCGCAAGGAAGCTTCCGAGTATAATGCTACTTACAGAGACATTAGCATGTATACGCATAATGGTCTCACCAAGGTGATTAGGCACCGTTAAAACCTTTAGATGAGTGGTGGTATCGGAGTTGTCTGTGGATGTTGCTGATCTGCTGTGAAGGTAGAATCAGTCGTCTGGACTCTCTCTGGAGAAGAGATGTTTACTTGTTTCGGAAGACACTCTTTCATTCGATTTGGATCCTGTTATCTCTATGTCAATCAGTTGTTATTATCTGCAATACCTGATTTACGTGTATTTCTTTGCACATGTAATGTGTCCGTCGACTCAAATACGAATGTAGCTTCAATTGGCATTAACATCAAAACAATTACGGATGTCATATTGGATTAATTTCTATTTGGTCATTTTTCGTATTATATTATTTGATATGTTAGTTTTATATCACGAATGATGAAATCTTTATTATATGTTAACATTGTTTTTTTCTTCTTTTTTTTTTTAGTTATTTTTCGGTATTTTGTCAACGTCCGTGCAGAACATAATCTCCTTTCTCTTATTGGTACATATGATATGATATGAATTGTCATATGTCACTTTTTGTATACAAAATTTCATTCTCTATGTTCCCTTGTTCACAATATACACTTATTTAACGTTTGGTTGAGGACTTGAAGTCAATATCAGTTTGTTGTTACTTCTTGAGTTTTTTTTTTAATCAAATCCAATGCCTGAAATGTTTGTTTGTTAGTATATTTTGCGTAGTGTATTTAAGCAGATATAAATAAGCGATTTAAATAAATAAGATTATGAAATCTTAGTTTGACGGTGAGTTGTTGCTTCTTTTGGATAGTATTGTTTCTCAACGTATCTGACTACCCGTTGCATATGTATTTCATTGGGAATTTTCAACTTGTTAGTTTTTTCTTTTCCTATGGTGGCTCGTCAGAAAACGACTACTTGATTTCCCCTTCTAAATTGTTACTAAAAATAAACGTTCAAGACTAATCAACAAATATGGTGAAAAAGAAACATATAGGATTTATTCTCAAAATAACATTATGACAAGCGAGAGGTAGCAGCATCTATGTTTAATGTGCTGGGGGATATTCGTGAGAATCTTCAAACCCAGAATATTATAAAATTTAACGAATTTTTTGGGACACAATCTTCAGTACAGTCTCAAATTATCACACAAAACCTAATTCAAATGTATTTGATGATGAAGGTTTTGCTACGTCACCCGTTTCTCTTGCTTACTTCTGGCTTGTACTCTCATGTCGTTGCTTGTCCGATTTTCCCTCGTAATTTGATACAATGAAATCCACCAATTAAGCAACACTGAAATTGATACTTCGATTAATGGAGTCTAATGTTCATCAAACAAAAGAACTCACCACCGATTGAGATAACCCACAGATGGATCTCAAATCAGCTCAAGAACTCAGAGTACATGGGATAGATTGAAGAAAGTTTGTTACAAAAAATCAGAATGTCGAAAATGTACAAACAATTCCTATATTTATGAAATGTCTTCTGTTATGGATGAGCTGATCCTGGCCCTCCACGTGTCTCCAGATCCCTCATCCTCTTTATTTGTATCATAATTAGTTGATAACGGTGGAACCTTCTTTACCAAACTCAATATATATTGGGAAGTTTGTATAACATTTTAGTATTTTTCTTCAACTTCAGCAGATGGCTTATGTAGAAGAAAGATAGCCTTATCTCGTCTCTCTGCCTTATACATAACATATGAAAGAAAATAAGAGCCAAACACTACTGCTGATTCCATCTAGACAGTTTCTCTAGGTAGGGTTTTATTTTGCAACACATCAAGAATGCTGTATTCTGATGTTTTTTATAGTGCTAAAAGACAAAACACGCGTAGGATGAAAAAAACAGAGCACCATGGATACTCAATGTATTAGGTAAAGGGATGAGACATCATGTATACTTACAATGGCAGGATTCATGGCTGGTCCGGTGTATTTAGAGCCACCAACAACGAATGAGATGGTTGCAAGAGCAAGCAAGAACGTCTTAGCGAGTAATCTTCGTGGTCCCCTGATGATAATAAGCAAAACCGCAATGGTAATACCAAAACTTAAGATCGTTTCTGCAATAGCTCCAATGTGCACACCAACCTGAAGGGAATGTCCTGAAATCGTATGCTTGCACTTCTCAGGTATGAATTCCATGATGGCCAATGCACCTCCTGCGGCACCAGCTGCGTGGTGGAATCAGCAAAAAAAATTCACATTTCCTTTTTAAATAGTTTCTAGAAATAGGAAACTTTTTATAATGGTGTAAGAATCAAGAATCAATGAGAAGAATGATCATTGAAATGAGTGAAAATCATGAATATTTTATTCTACCAAGATGGATTAAAGTGTTTTTTTACTCGATTTAACTCTCCATAGGATTACAACTTACTCCTTCAGCTTTACTCAATTTAACAGTTTTTTTCTATCTCTTTATGTTATACACTGAAACAAATGGACAGGCAATAAACTTTAAAAAAAAAAAGAGAGCTAAAGAACAAATAAAGAAAGATCGACGAAGAAGATAAGGTTTTGTTTTCCAGCTTTAATAATGTGGCAAACACATAGATCAACCAAAACTTTAATAAAAGGATCTGATTCTTCTTGTAGAACAAACATCAAACCCCACAATACTAACCAGACCAATCTGAGAATATACGAATAGAAGATCATTCTCATTGTACCAAAATGGTGATGTATGATGAAGTTGATTAAGAAAAAGTAGAATGTTTACCTCACCCAACCTAAATGGGGCAAATCAGTGAGGACGAATCTCACAAAAGCATATAGTTTACATATTGAGAAGCCTGTGTAAAGATATCACGAATATCGACTAAAATCTATCAAACGAAGTAAAACCAAGAAAGTAAGACAGTAAGTGGGAATTCAAACTTAGGACTTAAAATCCAGAAATTCAGTAAATGTTTTGGATCTTAAATTAGTAGTATACCTGAGTAGGTAATCTGATCATCAAGGTGAAAAGGGTATGTCCGGAGATATCGGCAGCCTAAAAGGCGGCGTTTCCTGTAGGGTTGGAGCTAGCGCTACCGAAAATTACGGCACGAAAATCAGAAACGCGGTGATCGCCAACGGAGCCCAAGCGATTCCCTGAAAACCGGCGGCTGAGACAATCGTCGTTGTCTGTAAACCGCAGGTCGCGGAGAGGACAGCCCATGAGAAGGTAATCGCAGACTTCACAACACCCATTCATCTTCTTCTTCCTCTTTGACGTGAGTATCGATAATTCTCTGTTTATTGGGATCTAGGTAGTTGGCTTGTTTAGATTTCAGAAGATCTGCCACAGCTACAACTCGAGACCGATTCGAATTCCAAATTTCTTAGAAAGTGGGTATTTGTGTAAATGACGTGGAAGTGGTTGTAGAGAAACGACCACTATTTATAGAACAAATGGGAAACCTACATGAAACTCCTGGAGGTGGAAGGGATGGGATAATTGAATCGACAAAGGTGGAAGGTGGTGGGTGTGGTTTGTCCATTTGCCTGTGAGAGGAAGGGAAAAGGGCATGACGACGGTAAAAGGCGTTGGAAGTAGGCCTAGTTATGTAAGTGGTGATTATGTTAAGGCCCAAGAAATGTATTCTTTAATATAATCTATTGAGAAGAAAGGTAGGCCCATTCCGTAGTTTATTTAAAGGCCCATTTGTAGAGTTTAAAAAGGACACGTGGCTTCATGGATGGAGAGAAAAAGCTCCAATTATATAATAGATTCAAAAATAATACTATAGTCAAGTGGTTGTTGACAAAAAAAAAAGTAGTAGGTTTGGTTATTTCTTCTAATATTTCAAAATATTTTTTTAGTTTAACTATATATTTTCTTAATTTATACTTCTAATTCTATTGCCAAGTGTTTTTTATTAATAAAGAGAACTTATACAACTTTACTTCAAAATAGAGAGTGTATCTAACGCTTAAACTATACCTTATAAATGACTCTCAACCACAGGATATACTATGTATTACTCTTAATATCAATTTAAAGGGGGGGGGAAAACATCGATGTTGTGTGCGAATACATTAATCTCAGAAGATTCCAGTGTAAGATCTCAACTCGGTCTATCCAAAGATAGAAAGAGTTTTAGGGTTTGTAAATTAGGGATTCTAAAAGAAGAATTTAGGAACGCGGTGAGATTTGGGAATTTAGGGTTTAAAGCCGGTGTTTCCGAGGTGGAAGCCGGTAAAGAATGTTATGAAAGTCGCCGAAGAGAATTTTAGGTCAAAGTCGCTCTAAAAGTCTCTCAAGCCGAAAAGTAATAAGAAAAGCGTGAAATATTATTGATCAATGAGGTCCCTTTTATAGGGTTACAAGTCGGTTTATAAATAAGGGAAATATCTAAATATTAAGATTTCCTACTATCCCGCCTTTATCGAGATATGGAATATTTCCATATTATCGACATAGTTGGTGCCGCCTTGATCCCCTTAATTTTGCTCCTTCCAAAACCTTAATGTAAGCCGGTTGCCTTAAGTCCGGTTTAACCTAAGTTTTACCGTCTCGGGCCTTTTACCGACTTTCCATTATGGGCCGACCTACAATCACGAATAGGCCTTTTCGGGAAAGTGCTAAACTTGACTCTAACAATAAGCCCCCCCCCCCCAGTGTGGCGACTTGTATTCAAGTCGGCATTGCGAGGAGTTAACCTAAGGTTTGAGAGATGATTTGGGTTGGGCCCACATTCGTCCTCCAGGCCCATATTTTGTTTTTAGGCCCGTATTTCGCTAGGCTGCTCTGGCCGGAGATAACCGTGTACTTGATTCTTAAACCGATGGCATTGTCCGGCTATACCGGAATTGATTCCTGGTTTTATCGTCGGGTAGGTACGGGATACGAAGCGTTGCCTAGGTAAATGTACGCCTCGAGTTCCACGCCGCCATTTTCCTTATAAATAGTCCCTTCTCACTATTCCCTTCCTCATTTGGTCCAAGTGAAGAAGCTCTAAAGGTAATTTCTCTCTCTCGGTATTTATTTTCCGATCCTTCCTCCGCCGTTGCTCCGCCTTAGATTTTATAGGCTTTAAGATCAAAGTTTATTTTTCTCCTGTGTTCTTCATCCGTTCTTCATCGAACCCATGTCTTTGATCCGTTGTTCATCGAGTAAGGACAAGGAAGCTGTTTCAATCTCGTCCGCAGATGATTCGCTAAGTCGTCAACCCGGTTCTCCTGTTTCTTCGTCGGACACTTCTTCCGACTTAAAGAATCACCCAGCTCATTCTGCTATTGAAGAGCTAAGACGTCGTCGTGAAGCGTCTCGCCTAAATGACGCCGCTGAGAGCTCGGGTCGGGGAGACTTAGTCATTCCTCAACTACGAGATTCTGACGACGATGAGGATGATACCGCCACTGGTCAAGACGACCCCGAGGATGTCTTCCCTTCTGCGTTGCCGGTCATTCCTCATGAGTTTTTCGGCAATGTTGCTGGGACCAAATCGAATGCGACTTCGGTAAGGTCTTTACTCCAGGATTGCGGGGCTGATCCAAGGATCAAGGTTATCATCCCTTTCCCGCTTGACCGTCCGTGGACCCCTCCCTCGGGATACATAACTCTTTACGAGTCGTATTTCGTCAATACTGATACTGGGGGTAGTCGTTGCTGGTTCCCCCTGCCCGACTTGCTGATCTCGTACTGCCATCGCCGCGAGATTGCCATTTCTCAGCTCTCAGCCGTCGCGGTTCGCCACATGGTCGGTCTCTTAGTGCTGGGAGCCGAAGCCGGTATAACGATAACCGCGCAGATTTTCGAAGAAATGACATCTATAAATCGCATGAAGGCGACGAACCCAGGATGTTTTGCGGTTAAATTTAAAAGCGGTAATCGGGTTTTGACGGATGCGCCTAGTAAGATCAACAATTGGCAACGGTCTTACTTTTTTGTCGAATTGACTTCTTTAGTCGTCCCTGACGAGCATAGGGAGCTTATCAGGACGTCTTGGAACACTGACTATGGTAGATATCGTCCTGTTTTTGCTATTCTTTGAGCGTGATCATTTACTTAATTCTTCTTTGTCTTTGCAGTGCAACATCCCTTCTTGCCGCCATACCCCAAGAACTTTTTTCCTATCCTCCAACAGATCCAGTCTCTCGGTTTACGCAAGTGGTCCGATCTTACTCGCGAGCGCATCAACAAGCTCCTTCCGCGGATTTCCGAAGGTTCGTACGTTTGTTTCTTCGCTACCTCTATTTCTTTCGTTTCTTTCTAACTTCTCGCTTGTTAATGCAGCCAAGTGGGATATTGGGAAGAAGGTTACCCCAGAAGAACTTGTCAAGCCGAAAAAGATGGGCAAGGTGCAGAGGATCGAGTCGGTTGATTATTCGAAGAAGATCTCGTCCAAGTCTTTGCCTTCCGCTAAACCGGTGAAGGATGTCTCCGTGCCGTCGCAAGGCGGGGATCGATCAGTTGATGAGGGAGATAAGGTGGTTGCTCCTCGGACCGTGATTGTCCAGCCGGAAGTCGCGGCCCCGCTTTCCAAACTCCCGCCTAAGGCCCCATCTAAGAAGCGGACAGCTGAAGGTAGAGCAGATAAGGAGAAGTCGGCAAAGAAAGCCGCGGTAGCCGGCAAGGCCATTGTTTCCGACGAGGCGGCCATCAACGCTCCTGAGAAGAGCCTTGATCCGTGGAAACGATTTTATCAGGAAACCGGGAACGTCGTTGATGCACATGGAAATACGAAACCATTCGTTTCTTGTAAAGAAATTGTTCACGTCCGTCCCCGTGCTCCCATAAAGGAGGGAGACTCCCGTCCTTCCATCCACAACTTCGCTTATCAGTATGAGAGCGAGGTCCCTTTCATTGACAACCCTCGGGCGTGTTTTGATTTGTTGACCTGCGTCCGAGGGAACGAGAGAGACTGGCCGGTCCTGCAAGAGCTTCCTCATTCAGACGCCATTCTTAGGCTGAAGAATGCCGAAGCAACCGTAAGTCTCTTTCACCGAACCTTGTTTGCTCTTTTCTTTTTTCTCTTTTATTTTTTATTTTTACCAAGGTATTTTACTTTCAGATGATCGCCGCGTCGAATCGTGTGGCTCTGGAGGCTTCTTGGAGTGCTAAGAAGATGGCTGACGCGGTAAACAAGCGGGATGAGCTTCTTAAGAAGGCTAAAGAGGAGAAAAGGCTCTAGTGGCGGACAACGCGGTACTTGCGGACAAACTTCGTAGTATGGAAGAGGAGTTGGTCCTTGTTAAAGAGAAGTCGAAGGTTGATCTCCTCAAATTGCAGAAGAAGATGGAGGGCCAGCAGAAGTTCTATTCCGACATGGTTCGGAAGGAGAGGGATAGAGTTGAGGCCGCAGTTAGGGCGAAAGCACAAACTCATTTTGATCTCTTTCGACGGTACGTGAAGGATCAAGATATTGCTGTTTCCCTCCAGGTTGAGCAGGCCCAAATCTCTGGTCTGAAGAGCTGTTTAGAGAAGCTCGGTGGTGAAGGCATATCGTTCCCTCAGGCTCTTTTGGATCAAATTGCTGCTGACGAGATTGCGGTGAACGCTAAAATTGACGAGACGGAGGTCGTGACCAAGGAAGAACTTACATTCGTTCTTTCCCCTGTCCGGCATCCTATTCTTAATCTTCTCAACGACTCTCCTCCTCCTGTTCCGCGTAACATTGATCAGTTCGGGACTAATCACGGAGTTATCCCGGAAGCTGTTCCTGCGGATCTTATTCGATCTGTTAGCTCGGAGGTGGCGACTTTGGCTGGTGCTTCACGGTCGCAAGAGGAATCTGAGAAGGACAAGTGATTGTCGGGAGTTTTGATATAATTCTCTTGTAATATTTTTGTTTTTGTTTTTGTAAGAAACCTTAATTTGATTAATTAAGCTTTGCTTTAATCTCGATAGTGAATTGAATCAATCTATCCCTATTTTAAAGCTTAATTAAATGCTGGTTTTTAACTAATCTTTGCTTTTGGCAAACCAACTGTGATCAAGTCTTAGACTTGTGATTTTCACCACTAGGTCTTTGCTTATAGCGACTTTCACTTTATTTTGCCATAAGGCGGTTTTGCGAGTCTTATAGTTGCTCGGCTTTATTCTAAGGGTGGGAGAATGTGCGAGTTATTTGTGCTCGGCTTATTTATTCTCCTTTCGCAAAGAATTTGCGGGATGGATCCCGGCTTTTCCTTGCAACGATGTGCACCTCGTGCGCAAGGAAGACCACACCCCTGGCCAGGAGGTATGATGCTGATGGTGCGAGTCGTTGCTCGTCTATCTGCGAGTCATTGCTCGTCTCTTTTTTTTTTTTTTTTTTTTTGCGAGTTATAACTCGGCTTTTGCGAGTTGATACTCGGCTTTTGTGAGTTGATACTCGGCTTTTTGCGAGTTGATACTCGGCTTTGTTAGTATCAAATATTTGAAAGTTGGAGAAAGGATTTACCTGATTTTCTGCTTGACTTTCGAGATGGTAATTTATCTGAAAAATAAAGATTTTATTAGATTTGTGACTGTGCCGGTAAAGGCTGCCTACGTATCTTCCGAGGAAGAATCAAGTCACTCGTAGTTCATAGTACATAATCTCTTTTTTTTTTTTTTTTTTTTTTTTTTTTTGACTTGCCGTCTTAGTGGTACTCCTTCAGGCTTGCCGAGTTCCAGGATCGAGGTAAAGCCTTGCCTTTCATTGACTCAAGCTCGTAGACTCCTGGTTTGACGACTTTCGTGACTTTGTAGGGTCCTTCCCACTTTGCCCCAAGTTTTCCTGCTCTCCACTCCTTGGTGTTTTCGTACACTTTGCGGAGGACGAAGTCGCCGACTTGAAAATGGCGTTCCTTGACTTTCTGGTTGTAGTACCGAGCTGCGAGCTGTTGGTAGTTCTGAATCCTGAGTAGGGCTCGATCCCGTTCTTCCTCTAAGGTGTCGAGAGCCTGGATTAGCATCTTTTCATTGATTTCAGTATGGTGCGGCATGAGAGAGCGGCGGAGAGTGTAAATGTTAGCCTCTGCCGGTACCATTGCTTCCACGCCAAAGGCTAAGGAAAATGGGGTGGCTCATGTTGCACTGCGGGGTGTCGTTCTATGCGACCAGAGGACTCCGTCTAACTCATCTGCCCAAACTCCTTTTTTGCTTTCAAGGCGTTTTTTGATGCCGGCAATGATGGTTTTATTTGTGGCTTCGGCTTGGCCATTCCCCTGAGGATACCTTGGTGTCGACTTGCTAAGGCGTATATCCCACTTCTTGCAGAATCCTTCGAATACTTTCGAGATGAATTGTGATCCGTTATCTGTGACGATCTCATAAGGTAGCCCAAAACGACATATTATATATTTCCAGACGAAATTCTGAACCTGGACATCGTGGATGGCGACGTAAGCCTTGGCCTCTACCCACTTTGTGAAGTAGTCGGTCATAATGAGCAGAAAACGTCTTTGATTGGATAACGGTAATGGTCCAACGATGTCCATTGCCCATCTCATAAATGGGTAAGCCGCAGTTGACGTTGTGAGTAGCTCTGTAGGTCGATGTATGAATGGCGCATGTCGCTGACACTTTTCACACTTGTTAGAATAGGTCTCGCAGTCGGTTATCATAATCGGCCAATAGTGACCATTCAACTTAATTTTGAGGGCGAAAGATCTGCCTCCGGAGTGGTTTCCGCATGCTCCAGAGTGCGTTTCTTCGAGAACCCGACTTACTTCGTCTCCATTTATGCATCTGAGGAGGATCTTGTTAGCAGAGTACTTGTAGAGGATACCTTCATGTATAGTGTATCGCGCGCTTTTGACTTTAAGTCGTCGTGCTTCCCATTTATCTTCTGGGAGCTTCCCTTCCGTCAGGTATGCTCTTATCGGAAGTCGCCAGTCTTTGTTGTCGCCGGTTAGGACAGCGATGAGGTCTATGCCCTTTGCTTGAATATTGTAGCACATGTCGTCTTTATCACTCATGATCATTTCTTCAGTTTCTTCATGAGTGCTCTCAGGGGGCGGGATGCTTGGCTCGTGGATCGTTTCTACCGGGATCCGTCGACAGAGATTGGGATTAGATGCCAGCGACTCAAGTGCATCTGCCGGGGCATTCTCCTTTCTTGGTATCTGGACAATGTCGAAGAATTCGAAAGAACTGGTGAGTTCCAATGCTGTCTTTCGATAAGCCTCCATTCGTTCATTTTTAGCTTCGTAGTCGCCGTTGATCTGGTTGGCTACAAGCATGGAATCACAGTGGGCCAAGAGATGTCGTACTCCGATTTCCCTGGCTAGTCTGAGACCGGCTAACAAAGCTTCGTACTCGGCTGTGTTGTTAGAAGCCGTGAAACCTAGTTTGAATGACTGCTCTAATATCTCGCCAGTTGGTGATATGAGACGTATCCCTATCCCGGCTCCTTTTTTAGATGAAGCCCCGTCAACGAATAGTTTCCAATTTTTGTCTTCTGTCTCGGTACCGACATCCAATTCAGGTGATAATTCGACAAGGAAATCATCTATTACCTGTGATTTGGCGGTTGTCCTGTTCCTGTACTCGATGTCGTACTCACTTAACTCTATTGCCCACTTGGCTAGACGACCAGACTGTCCCGGGCTATGAAGTATCGTTCGAAGAGGTTGACTGCTCAATACAGCAATCGGATGTGACTGAAAATATGGTCGCAGCTTCCGTGCCGAGATGACGACCGCGAAAGCCAGTTTTTCCATTGCAGGATACCTGGTTTCGGCTCCGTTCATTGTTTTGCTGACGTAGAAGATCGGCTTCTGTTCTCCTCGATCTTCCCGAACTAGCACGCCGCTGACTGCTGTTGTTGAAACGGTGATGTAAAGCAGCAATGTCTCACCATTCTCGGGTTTAGACAGTATCGGCGGGTTTGACAAGTAGTCCTTGAGTTGGATGAAGGCTTCTTGACACTTCTCGTCCCACACGAATCTTTTGTTCCCCCGTAGGAGCTCGTAAAAAGGCAGACATTTATCCGTTGACCGGGATATAAACCTGTTCAAGGCGGCTATGCGGCCAGTGAGGCGTTGTACCTCTCGAGTGTTCTTGGGAGATGGTAAGTCGATTATGGCTGTGATCTGCTTTGGATTGGCTTCTATTCCTCTCTGAGTTACCACGTATCCTAGGAACTCTCCTGATGTCACCCCAAATGTACACTTAGCTGGATTAAGTTTCATGCCATACCGGTTAAGGATGTTGAAACATTCCTTTAGATGACCGACATGCTGAGAGGCAGTTAGAGACTTGACTAGCATGTCGTCAATATAAACTTCCATTGTTGCACCAAGTTGCCCTGCAAACATCCGGTTTACCAGCCGTTGGTAGGTGGCGCCGGCGTTTTTGAGGCCGAAAGGCATGACTTTGTAGCAATACGTGCCTCGTTCAGTGATGAAGGCCGTCTTTTCTCTGTCGTCTGGGTTCATGAGGATTTGGTTATACCCTGAGAACGCATCCATGAATGATAGCAGTTCGTTCCCAGCCGTCGCCTCAACAAGTCGGTCGATGTGCGGCAGCGGGAAACTATCCTTGGGGCAAGCTTTGTTGAGATCCGTGAAGTCGACACATACTCTCCACTTCCCGTTTTTCTTCTTCACGACCACTGGATTGGCCAGCCAGTCAGGATATTTGACTTCTTGGATTGAACCGGCTTCGAGTAGCTTCTCTACTTCGTCGTTGACTGCTTTAGCTCTTTCTGGGCCGAGTTTTCGCCTCTTTTGCTTGACTGGCTTGTAAGTCGGATCGACATTCAACTCGTGAGTTGTAATGGTTGGGTTGATACCCTTCATATCCTTCATTGTCCACGCAAACGTTGTGACGTTTTGCTGTAGGAAGGTGATCAGTTCCTCTTTGATGTCGTCCGGTAATCCTGCGCCAATGCCCACACATTTGCTTGCATCTGATTCGTCAATGATGACTTGCTGGATTAGTTCTTTCTCCGTTCCTTTTCTTCCGTGTTCTGTGTTGATCATGCAGGAAGGCACCCTGATCTTATGTTCTCTCGCGAAACACGACCGACTTGCGCTCTGGCATCCTTTGACTGTCTGGATTCCTTTGGGTGTCGGGAATTTCAGACATTGATGGTACGTCGAGGATACCGCCTTCATGTTATATAGCCATGGAGTTCCAAGGATCACGTTATAGATGGTTGGCTTGTCAATGACGTGAAACCTCACCAATCTGTTAACTCCTCCTGCGAAGACAGGCAACTTGATCGTTCCAATTGTGTACGTCGTCTCACTTGCAAACCCGGTGAGCGGCTTGGCCTTCTGCTTGATATCCTCCTCCTTAATGTCCATCTTCTTGAGTGTATCTAGGAAAATTAAGTCTATCGAACTCCCGGTGTCCACCAGTATTCGAGATACTTGGCAACTTCCGATCAGAAGCTCAACCACCAGCGGGTCGTTATGAGGGTAGTGAGTTCCATAGAGGTCCTGGTCGGTAAAGATGACGGGCGGATCGTCTGATAGGATTGGTTGAGGCGCCTTTTGCGCGGCCAATGCTAGGCGTTCATAGACCTTGATTGACCGGACCGAATCATTTACGGAGATTAGACCACCCATGATCATGTTGATTCTTCGGATGGTCTTGGGGATTTCTTCTTAGTCGTCCTCCCCTTCTTCTTCACGGTTACGTTTCAAAGCTATGCTTTTGATACGCCGTGGCGGTTTATCTTGCTTGGGAGCCTGCTCGTCAGCTTTGTCTTCCTTCTTCTGTCCCGATTCTTCTTTCTTCAACCTTTCGATGGCCGCCTTGATTTCTTCATTGGAAAGTCGGGAGTAGAGTGCGTTTCTGAGATTCCGACATTCAGCCGTGTCGTGCGACGTAGCTTGATGGTATTCACAGTACTTGTCCCCCGTAGCGGAGGCTGCTTGCGCCTTCTTCGCCTCTTTCCCTCTTTTATTCCACGGCTTTGATGACCGGGGCTTGTCGGCGCCGTCCACAATCATTGTTTTCGCGCTTTTACCGTCGTAATGCTGCCTGGGTTCTCTTTCCTCCTTCTTATCTGCCTGTTTGCCAGAACCGAATCTCTTTGCCAATGCGACCTTCTTCTCTTCCAATTCCACGAATTTGTTTGCCCGATGGAGTGCGTCCTCAATGGTTAGTGGCGGGTTGATGACTAAATCTTGGTAAAATGGCGATTCGTGCCAGACGGCGTTTGTCAGGGCTGCGATAGTGAACTTATCCGGTGCCTCAGCTCGTGTCATCACCGCCCTGAACCTTTCTATGAAGTCTTTCAAGGTTTCCTTCTTTTCTTGCGTCATCGACATCAACGCGCTTAGCGAAGTGTCTTTACGAATGTAGGCAAAGTGATGCCTTACGAATGCCCATGTGAGGTCCGAGAAGCTATCGATTGACTTGGATGGAAGTCGGGAGAACCAGTTTAGCGCGTCTCCTTCCAGGGTTTCGGTGAATAGTTGGCAGAAGCCGATGTCGCGCTCCTCGCTTGATGAGAACCGTGCCTTTGCCGCCATGATTTTGAATGTTGTGAGATGGGTCGCTGGATCTTTGGTGCCGTCATACATCGGTAGCCTGAGCTTCTCTCTTTGCCTGATATATGTGTTCGTGATGCGCGAGGTGAAGGGAGTCCTACGAGTTTCCTCGATGATTCGGTCTATCTCGGGTGCGGACCCCTTCACGCCATGGACCTCTCCTTTTAATTCTTTGAGGGTGTCTTTGAGCTCAATCAGTTGTTTTTCGACATGGTTGCGACTTGCTACGCGAATAGACGCTCCGTGAGTTTTCTCGTATGACATACCTCGCTCGCGGCGATAGTTGTCTCGGTGCGAGCTATTCTCACGTCGCGAATTTCGTCTGTGGTGCACGTCCCGTGTCTGGTGACTGGTATGTTCTTCTCTGTTGGGTGAATACCGCTCATCACTTTGGTTGTTATGCCTCTGACTTTCGCTCCGTTTGGGTCTTTCAGAACCTTCCCTCCGATGTGAGCTCCGCTCGTGAGTATCCTTGTTGCTTTCCTTACGCGGGTTGCTCCTGGATTCGCTGCTATGGCTCTGTTCATGGTGGCTTTCCTCAGATGTGCTATAGACCAGTCGTCTGGCGACTTTGTCTTTCACCTTTGAAGGCACCTCTCTCCTGGGTTTTCTCGACCGTTGTCCTGAAAGGATTTTTGCTTGCTCTGTCTGCAGTAGGTCGACTTTCTTTGAGAACGTTCTGATCAAGTCGTTCTGTGACTCGATCTTGGCCATTAGAGTGGCTAAGGTCTTGTCTTGCTCGATTTGAGCCTCTGTTTCGCTGAGTGACGGGGCATGTTTGCCGTCATCCCGAGCTTTGGTCTTGGCGGTGTTTCGCGGCTGCCTGCCGCCTTTGGCCGCATCGTCTTCGTGATCACTCTGGTTGTAATCACTTCCCTCATGGTCGCTTAGGTCAACCTTAGGGTTTTCCGAATCTGTTTCGTTACCGTTTCCCGACATCTCGTTTCAGAAATTTCTCTTAGAAGCCCCCACAGTCGGCGCCAATTGTAAGATCTCAACTCGGTCTATCCAAAGATAGAAAGAGTTTTAGGGTTTGTAAATTAGGGATTCTAAAAGAAGAATTTAGGAACGCGGTGAGATTTGGGAATTTAGGGTTTAAAGCCGGTGTTTCCGAGGTGGAAGCCGGTAAAGAATGTTATGAAAGTCGCCGAAGAGAATTTTAGGTCAAAGTCGCTCTAAAAGTCTCTCAAGCCGAAAAGTAATAAGAAAAGCGTGAAATATTATTGATCAATGAGGTCCCTTTTATAAGGTTACAAGTCGGTTTATAAATAAGGGAAATATCTAAATATTAAGATTTCCTACTATCCCGCCTTTATCGAGATATGGAATATTTATATAGTTGGCGCCGCCTTGATCCCCTTAATTTTGCTCCTTCCAAAACCCTAATGTAAGCCGGTTGCCTTAAGTCCGGTTTAACCTAAGTTTTACCGTCTCGGGCCTTTTACCGACTTTCCATTATGGGCCGACCTACAATCACGAATAGGCCTTTTCGGGAAAGTGCTAAACTTGACTCTAACATCCAGTCCGACTGAGGGATTTTGTGTCACCAAGACGATAGTGATTCGTTATTTTTGATGTCAATAAACCTGTCTCAAAGCCTCAACACTGAAATGATATCAAAGGTGGAGTGGCAGAACGGTAAAAAGAGATGAGCTTAATGTACATCTACAACCAAAAAGTACCGGTTTGTAAAATTCAATGAAACAAATTTGTTATGCGACAATCGAAAGTCCGAAACTTTGCACACCTATTTGGTTACTATATTCCTGATTTATATTCTGTAGTCAAAATAAAATATTAGGTTTCGGCAGATCATAGTGATAATTGATAACGATGAACATTGTGAATGATAAAAAAAAAAAAAACAAGCGAAACGATTAGCGAGTTACCGGATATTTGGTTCTTGACGATATTCGCAACGTTTTTCCGAAAGATAATAAGGTTGGAGATATAATCATTTACTAGGAGAATTTGTTCAACTTTTGCTTCACGAAAATTAAAGTAAATTGGGTTGACCTACAATACTTAAATGGACCGGTGTAGTAAAATAATTCTTTATCACCGTTAAAATTTGTGATGAAGTAAAAATGGCATATCCAAAATAATCATGTTAAGTCTTTAGGAGATTAACCGATTAAGGTGAGCCGATGAATCAAACTAATTTGTTCTTGCGATATGAATACGAGTGACGAAGACACGAGATTGTTTACCCAGAGTTCACCATTGAAGGCTATATCTCTGGGGAGAGAACGAAACTCTCATGCTTTCACTAATCATCACAGATTGTACAAGTCTTGACTGACTCTTTATTTTACAGGTACCTAAAGAATCAGCTCCGGGAAACAACATGACAGACTTCTACGCGTGGAGAATCAAGCACCGCAAACGCTCGCTCTCACCGGAACACACACCGCCGTGTACGCCGAGCTCGCCGCTGAAGAACACACAAGAAGCTGAACCCAGAAGAAGTCGCTCCGATCTCTTCTCTCTCTCTTTCTCTCTCTTGATGCTCTGTTTCTCGCTTGTACTCTCTCTCTTCTGTGTAACGAACTTGTAACGGCTTTAATGATAACGACGATGACTCCTTAAGCGCTGCGTTCCACTTATCTCGATTACCAACTTCTTGGGCTTGACACTTAGCTGGCCCAAGACTGATTAGCTGAGCCCAGCTGACTTTGGACGACACTGATCCAACAAACTCCACCTTGTCGTCTTCAGTCATACTCCGTCAGCTCCTCCTTGACGAGCTTCGGAAATCAGCTCCACCTTGTCGGAGAAATTTCAGCTCCAATCTGAAGATATGGTACGGCGCTCCGTTTTCGTTCCTGACTTTCCACCTGTGGAAGAACCTGAACCTGAGATGATATATGACCTCGAGCCACCTCAATCACCAACACTGATTCCTCCTCCTTCGATCAACTTTGATCTAGACCCTTGTAAGTCACTTCTCATCTTAAAACCTTACTTAGTGAGCTTGCATGTACCTTTCTCTTTATCGATCTGCCAATACCTGAATCCTGGATCTACATGCAGAAACTGACTCATATGACATCTCTTCTTCTGATTTTATTTCAGCACCGGAGGAGAGGCTTGAATACGATGCACTTCCTGTAGATGCAAGGTGTCAGCTTTCTCTTCTCTCTTCCCTTACCGTCGATTTTCTTCAGAGTTACCAAACTCCAAAGATGCTAACTTGATGTTCTCCTCTTGATTTCTTACTCGCCGAGACAACCATCGACAGAGCTGTCTCTGAGTTCATCCTGAATAAATCAGGAAATGACTTTGAGCTTTACGAGGCAATTCTGAAACGAATTTCCAGGTAAACTCTTTGTCAGCATATCCGCTGGGTTTTGAGTTGTATGAATTTTACGAATGTCAACTAGGCCTTCCTCTAGGATATCCCGAATGAAGTGAATCTTTGTTGCCACATGTTTAGTTCTATCATGATCAACCGCATTCCTTGCTAGGCATATTGCACTCTGAGAATTACAGTGCAATCTGAAATCCTTAGAACTAAAACCCAATTCACTGCAGAATTCTCTAAGCCATAGACCCTCTTTAGTTGCCTCTGAAAGTGACATGTACTCGGCTTCTGTAGTTGAGAGAGCCACTACATGTTGCAGTGTAGATCTCCAACTAACTGTGTTTCCTCCAACTTGAAACACATAACCAGACACTGATCTTCGCCTGTCAAGATCAGTGGCGTAATCAGAATCACAGAAACCTTCAATGTTGAAGTGATCTGATCTCGTAAACGTTAGACTCTCTTGTGATGCTCCTTGCAGGTACCTTAATATCCATTTAACCGTATCCCAGTGATCTCTGCTTGGCCGAGACATGAACCTGCTCACAACCCCAACTGAATATGCCAGGTCTGGTCTTGAACCAACCATGGCATACATCAAACTTCCCACAGCACTTGCATATGGAATCTATTCCATGTTTCCCTTTTCCTTTTCCCATTCTTTATCTGTAAGACTCTTGAGCTTGAACTGATTTGTTGATGGAGTTACAACTGGTCTGCTCTCACTCATGTTAAAAGCTTCAAGGACTCTTCTGATGTATCTCTCCTGAGATAACTTTAGCTTTCCTTCTTTCCTGTCTCGAGTGATGTCCATTCCCAAAATCCTGTTTGCAGCTCCTAGCTCTTTCATTTCAAATTCCGACTTGAGCTTGTCTTCCAGACCTGTGATCCTCTTCATATCTTTAGACGCTATTAGCATGTCGTCTACGTACAGAAGCAAGAAGATGCTCTCCTGTATGGTTGATCCTTTGTGATACACACATGGATCTTTCACACATCTGTTGTATCCTTGAGATTTGATGAATGAATCGAATCTCTGATTCCACAGTCTTTGAGACTGTTTCAACCCATAAAGGGATTTCTTCAGCAGACAGACTTTGTCCTCATCTCCTCCTTTTATAAACCCCTCTGGTTGTTCCATGTAAATGGTTTCATCCAAATTTCCATGGAGAAAGGCAGTCTTCACGTCAAGCTGTTCTAATTCCATGTCAAAGTTCACCACAACTGACAACATTATTCTTATGGAGACATGTTTCACCACTGGGGCAAAGATCTCGTTGAAGTCAATTCCTTCAACTTGAGTGAATCCCTTTGCTACTAGCCTGGCTTTGTAGTGTGGTTCTTCAACTCCTGGAATCCCTTCCTTAAACTTGAAGATCCATTTTGATCCAATAATCCTTTGTCTGGGTGGTCTTTTGACAATTTCCCATGTTCTGTTCTTGTCTAGAGAGTGTTTCTCTTCCAACATGGCTCCATTCCACTTAACCCAATCCTTTCTTCTTTTAGCTTCTGATACTGTCTTGGGCTCATCAATGTTGATGTCCTCTGCACTTGCTAGCGCATACGCCACAAAATCCCCACTTGCTAGTCTAGCAGGTAGTTTCTTGACTCGTGTTTCCCTGTCTCTGACTAGAAGATACTGGCTGTCTGTCTCCTCCTGAGTTGGATTACTCTGAGCTGTGTCTGAATCACTTTCCTCTCCTGTACTTGAGCTTTCTGATTCTTCTGACAATACTCCACCTTCAGCTGTATCCTCTGTCTGACCTGTCAAGTCTTCCTGTATCTGAGTGCTTTCTGATGATGGTCCCTGGATTAAGTTTGGATTGAATGTGACCTTCTTAGAACCCTGCTTCTGAAGATTCTTTTCCCTTCCTTGTTTCATATACAGTGTATCTTCATTGAACACCACGTTTCTGCTAATAGTTGACTTTCCTTCTTCTGGGAGCCAAACCCTATAGCCTTTTGTTCCTTGGGGATATCCCATGAAAATACCTTTGATAGCTCTTGGACTTATCTTATCTTGAACAGTGTGGACATAGGTTGTACACTCGAATCTTCTCAGATGATCGTAGCTAACTTTTGCTCCTGACCAAACTTCCTCTGGAATCTTGAATTCAATTGATGCATTAGGAGTTCTGTTTATTAGGTAAACTGCTGTTGAGGCTGCTTCTGCCCAGAACTTCTTTTCCAGCCCTGCCTCTGTTAGCATACACCTTACCTTGTCTGCAATAGTCCTATTCATCCTTTCTGAAACTCCATTTTGCTGTGGAGTGTACGTGCATGTCCTATGCCTCTTAATCCCAGCCTCTGAACACAGTCCATCCATCTTTGTGTTGCAGAATTCCAAACCATTGTCTGTTCTTAAGCACCTTATCTTTTTGCCTGTCTGTGTTTCAACTAGCTGTTTCCATTCAGCAAAATTCTTGAACACTTCATCCTTATTCTTCAAGAATCTGATCCAGACCTTTTTAGAATGAACATCAATGAAAGTTAAGAAGTATTTGCATCCAGATAAGCTCTCATCATTTGCTGATGATCCCCACAGATCACTGTGTATGTATTCCAGTACTTCCTTTGATGTGTGCTTTGCCGTCTGAAATGGTTGTTTGTGAGATTTCCCTAGAGCACAATCCTCACAGAAATCCAGTGTGTGAACTTGTTTTGAATCCAGGTATCCCCCTTTTACCAAGATGTTTAGATTCTTTAAGCTCATGTGTCCCAATCTGGAGTGCCATCTGCTTGTCCAATTTACTCCTGCTCTAACAACTGATGCCTCAGCCTTTATCACTGTTCCTTCTAAGTAGTATAGCCCATCCTTGTATCTGCCTGAGATAGCTTTCTTTTCCTTGTTGTAGAAAGTCACTCTGAAATCTTCACCTTCATATCTACATCCATGTTTCTCCATTTGACCGTAAGATATGAGGTTCCTTCCCATAGATGGCATGTACCTCACATCAGTAAGTATCACTACAGACTTGTCTGGGTTGACAATCTTTAGTTTTCCAATTCCCTTTACTTCACTGAATGTGTTGTTCCCCATTAGTACGTTCCCACCATCTAATTCTTCCAAGTCAAATAGGACCTCCTTGTTGGGTGTAATGTGGAATGTGCATCCAGAATCTAATACCCACTCATCTCGAGTGTCTTGAATACTGGCTGTCAAGATCATTGGATGTTCCTCATCCTTGGCCAAGTTTGCAGAACTGGATGAGGTCTGATCTTTCCTCTCTGGACAATCTCTTTTTAGATGTCCTTCTTTTCCACATTTCCAGCATTCTCTGGGTTTGTTCTGAGACATGTTCCTCGACTTAGACCTGTGATTGTTCCTGTTCTTAGACTTGTTGTCTGACTTTCCATCCTTACTTTTCCCTCTGGACTTATCCTGACCATTTGACCTTTGTTCACTTCTTCCTCTGGTTGCAAACAATCCCTCAACACTCGTCTTAGTCTTGCCAAGAAGTCCCTTCTCCTTCAACTCAGCTTCCTTAGCATATGCAGATGTTGTGACCTCTTTAACAGTGAGTGTTTCTTTCCCATTTCCGTATTTCAGTGTGTGAACAAGTGAATCATACTGGGGTGGGAGACTTGTGAGGATCTGGATTGCTTGATCCTCATCAGACACTTCAATGTTTAAGCTAGCCAGGTCATCAACAAGCTTTAAGAACGTGTCCATGTTATCCTCGATGCTCTTTCCTTCTTGCATCTTATAGCTTGCAAAGCTTTGCTTCAGATAAATTCTGTTTGGCAGTGTTTTGGTTTGATAGTCTGCTTCCAAGGCTTTCCAAACACCATTTGCTGTAGTTTCTCTCATTACCTTTCACAATACAATGTTGGTGAGACTTGAGCAGATTAAGTTCCTAGCCCTGATGTCTTTCTCTTTAGCCAGAGGATCTTTCTTGACATCTTCTTCGACTTTGGCCTCTGTAGGCTTTTCTTCTGAAGCTTCTTGAACCGTATCTGTCTGTAGGATGTGACCAAGTCCCTGTAGTTCAAGCTGCATCAGCATCTTGAATTTCCACATACCAAAATCACCTTGCCCGTCAAACTTTTCCATCTCGAACTTTGCATGCTTTACCGACTCCATGTTGGTGGATGGTGAACCGGATGAAGACGATGATGACGACTGATCTGAACTGAAAGACTCTGACCCTTTCGACCTTTACCAAGAACCAGTTTCACCTCTGAGGTTCAACTCAACCTCGACCTTTAGAACCACAGTCGATAAACCTCGGATTACTGAGACCGTAACCCTTTCCTTTACACCTCAATCAAAACCTGATGCTCTGATACCACTTGTTAAGTCTTTAGGAGATTAACCGATTAAGGTGAGCCGATGAATCAAACTAATTTGTTCTTGCGATCTGAATACGAGTGACGAAGACACGAGATTGTTTACCCAGAGTTCACCATTGAAGGCTACATCTCTGGGGAGAGAACGAAACTCTCATGCTTTCACTAATCATCACAGATTGTACAAGTCTTGACTGACTCTTTATTTTACAGGTACCTAAAGAATTAGCTCCGGGAAACAACCGGACAGACTTCTACGCGTGGAGAATCAAGCACCGCAAACGCTCGCTCTCACCGGAACACACACCGATGTGTACGCCGAGCTCGCCGCTGAAGAACACACAAGAAGCTGAACCCAGAAGAAGTCGCTCCGATCTCTTCTCTCTCTTTCTCTCTCTTGATGCTTTGTTTCTCGCTTGTACTCTCTCTCTTCTGTGTAACGAACTTGTAACGGCTTTAATGATAACGACGATGACTCCTTAAGCGCTGCGTTCCACTTATCTCGATTACCAACTTCTTGGGCTTGACACTTAGCTGGCCCAAAACTGATTAGCTGAGCCCAGCTGACTTTGAACGACACTGATCCAACAAATCATATATTTCCAAATATAGATAACCAACCATATAAAATGTTGAGAAAATCTTGTCTTAACATTGGAACACTAAACTTTTCTAAACTCTTTGAGAGATTACACAAATGTTCAGTAAACGAAAAAATTAACTAGATCAAAATGCAAACGCCATTAGCCACCCGAGCTGGTTTTATGTGTTTAGCTTAAGGTTAGCGAGTTGCCGGATATTAATCGGGAAAATATCAGAGGTATCACCGGAGAGGAGACGCCGGGCGATGATGACATTAGCAGCTTCTGTCGGATGGTAAGGATCCCAAAATACATATTTGGAACGATCCAAACATAGTTTAGAAGATGGGCCACATGGAATTAGCCCACCTACTTTCCCAGCTAACGAACAACACGGAATCTTCTCACTTTCAAACCCTACAAAATATACATATAAAAGAATTATACGTTGAAAATTTTGAAACAAATTAACACTGCTAAAAGAACTACGTACCGTAAGATGCATAATTTTGGAGAATATCATAAACAATGCGAAAAACGTCTGCATAGACGAATCTAGAACCTTCTAGATTAGCGTTTAAATCATCTACCACTGTTTTAAGCTGGAGATTATACATTTGTGCCACTTCATTAGGTTCGGTCGAACATTCATTCCATGCGGTCGGATCACTCTCTCGAGAGAACGGTATGCAACCGACAGGACCCACATTAATCACCACGATTTTTCGTGCACCCAATTGGTACAATCTCTACAAAACATGCCAAAAACCATTAGTTTGATCAACCAATTAATTGGTTTGATTTCGGTTTAGTTCGTTTAGAGAGAGGAAGTTTACGGTGAGTTGTAATCGGAATCTTGAGATCATCATATCAACGAAGACTTCTGGAGACACGACTTTCCGTTCAACGGTTGATACGACCGGAGTAAAATAATTGTTAATTAAATCGTTAGAACCGGTCGTAACCGAAAAAATTGCTGACCGAAATAGTTTAGCCGCCGCGGATTCACCGATCCAAGATATTATGTCTTGCCTTGTGGTTGCAAAGTTGTCTAGTTGTGCATCTACATTTATCCGCTCGCCCTATAGTTAACATTTTTTTTTCATTTTGTAACAATAAATACAAATAAAATATGTGAATTTTAAGAAATTTATAATAAGATATGCTTACAAATAATTTTCCGGTGGAATTAAGTATTCCACTTCCACCGGAAGCATAATTGACGCCGTTGAGAATGAGAGAACCTCTTGTTGTTGGTGCTAAGTACGGTGGAGTTAGTTCCTCGGAGCCCAATGCCTGAACTGCGGTTTTCCAAATTTTCCGGTTTAGCATTCGTTTTGAAATCGTAAAAAACAAACAATTGACACTAGGTCTGGACATAAAAACCGAGAACCGAAGAACCGAACCGAAAGAACCGAAACCGAAACCGATTCAAATTTCTTAAATACCCGAATGGTTCCTAAAATTTCATAACCGAAATAACCGAACCGAACCGGAACCGAACCGAGAACCGAATGGGTACCCGAACTAACCAAAATATGATTTTTATACCTAAAATATTAGTAATATTTAGATTTAAAATAACCGAATATCCAAATTAACTGAATATTACCAAGAAAAACCGAATTATCCGAAATAACCCGAATATTTTTAATTGAAATACCTGAAAATACCCAGTTTTTATCCGAACTATCACAATTATCCGAATTTTTACCTGAATTAGCCGATTTTTTGCCAAAATTACCCGAAATTAAAACCAAATTACCCCAAAGAACCGAACCGAACCGAAACCGAACTGAAACCGATTTTTTCGGGTATTAGTTGGTTCCTAAATTTACTACCAGAACCGAACCGAAAACCGAAAGAACCGAACCGAAACCAAACTGAATTTTCTAAATAACCGAATGGATCATAAACCTTTAGAACCGAAAGAACCGAAGAATTGAACGCCCAGGCCTAATTGACACGCATGAGTGTCATAACCCATAACTGGTCTATGCATATTCGTAATCAAACCGAATTAAACCGTTCAAAGCACATTAACATTGTTTCATAATGGAAGGTGAAAGTCAAAATAAAGTTTTCACATTAAATACGATCATTATTATTACGGCTTTAACTTTGCATGGAAATTTGGGTATATGTGTTAGAAAGATAATATAACTAATACAGTAATTTACTTACTTACGATGTCGACGATTGTTCTTCCGTTGGTAAATCTTCCGGTAGCCGATCCAAAATCGATCCCATTAGGATCATAATTAGCCTTTGACAATGTGGCTAAATAGTTGTTGTTTCCGGCATCCACTAATGAATCTCCGAACACAAAACTTGCCGGTACTTTTTCCCCGGCGAGACACACCTCAGAGAAGAACAAGATCGATACTGCTACAACTTGGCAAATACAAATAAGCAATGACATTGCTGATTTTCTGTTTTAAATTGATTATCCGTGAAAATATCAGCTAGGGATCCTTGTGTGAAGAACCAAAGATGAATATTATTGTAAGAAAAAAATGTTTGAAGAAGAGAGCTGAGTATGAAAATGAAAGATAAAGGGAAGTTAAAGAAGCAAAGGTTTATTTATACTATAAGGTTTTTATGTTGTTCCCATATACTATAACAAATAGGGTCCTTTACTGAGGATGGCACAGAACCAAGTAACTGGTAGTTTGATTCAGACCTTAAAACAAAGGAAAAGAACATTGAGAATTGGGAGATGACCAATAACAAATTTTGTATAATTATATTTATCCACCTTTTATTGAAAAAAACAAAATAAGCATGCGAGTATATTGAGCCGTGTTTTGTAATATGGCTCGGACGGCCTAGTTGGGTAAGACGAATGCGCGATGCGGAATTAAAACAATAGTTGAGCATAAAATGCAGAAACATTAACTCTTTGAGCTATAATTAATGATGATAAGACCACCTCCATCGATAGGTTCTAATGATGGATTCTAAAAAAATAATAATATAAAAGTATAAAGGTGGAGAGAGAAGGGGAAGATTTAAGGGAGGGGTTCTTGGTTGAGCAGTTTTTAGAATCCGGGTTCGCCACGTGGCGCGATCCGATTGGCTAATTTTTTTTTTTTTTTTTGATTTTTTTTCTCCAGTTAAAAAAAAAAACAATAAAAAATTACCTAAGAACCCCCAAAAGGAGATTCACCAATGGGCTTGCTCTAACTGCTGGAAAAGAGGTAGGGGTCCCAACTCCACCGAAAACATACGTGGAAGGAGGCTATGAGGAAAAAAAAAACAGATGTGGAGACAAACGAGGCAAAAAGTATGGACAAATCCGGAGAGGATTCGTATCCCGACCCAGACAAATAAATCTACAAAAACTCCTGAGAAGAATTTCTAGAGATATAACTCTTTGTATAGAGGCAACTCTTCCCATTGTCGACAAAAAGGGTAGCGCGTTACCCCACGCGCGTCTCCTGATAGGTCTCGAGTTTTACCCTATACTAACTGCAAGTGCACAGTATATCAATGTAGTACTTAGGGATCGAATCCACGAGGACTCTAGGCAACGATAGGATCAAAAACTTAAAGAGATTAAAACTAGGAGAAAGCAAAAAGCAAATTGTATTGAATTAACTAAAAGCAAGCAAGAAAGTAAACAAGTAGCAGATTGTTGTTGTAGGCAATAAACTAAGGGCGCTAAGTCTAGGGCGTTCTCAGGAAATCAGACAAGCAGATAAATCATTCAGTCAGGATCTAATTAAACTCAGTTCTAGAACTCAAACACGGATATAGAATTAACCAACTGTCGTTGCGAGAATTCTCTAAGTCTAAGTGCAGCAATCCAAATTCCTTTGCAATTACTAACAGTTTAAACCAGCTTTAATTCCAAGTTCGATATGTTCACAATCTAATTAAACCAAATTCCTTTGCGAGTAATTAAATTGCTCAACCTAAATAGTTCAGATTCTAAACCACACTGTCGTGTCGTATTTAGCAACCTAAGATCTAGATTCTAATTGACCAGGTTAGAACTAGCATTAAACACAATTTAGTTTGAAGAACTTCTTTTGATGTGAATCCTTAACTGAATTAATTATATCTAGCAAGTCATGAAATCCCTATGAGAAACCCTAAACCTAACTATGAAACTACTCAGACATAGATGATGTAAACATAATCAATGAATTAATAGAAATCATAAAAGAGATTAGAATATAAAAGGGGTTCGAAAACTTCTCCAAAACGAATGTAGTACAGGATCAGATTAGCCCCAAAAGCTCTAAAAACTCTCTGCTCTAAGTTATGATAGCGTCTGTAAAACAGAAGCTAAAAACCTAATTAAATAGCTAAAACACGACTTGGGGCTTCTGTGTAAATATTTGAAACTTCTGGGCATCTTCGCAATATTGGTATTCTTCATTAAACCGCCGAGAGTCTAGCCCAACTCGTTGTGCATCGATCGATGCAGGTGTGCAACGATCGACACAGTACTCTGTTTCGGACAGTGAACACAACCTCTCGGGTCAAATCTCCAAAGTGCTCCAATTAGCTCCATAATCTCCACTTTTGCTCCAAACGTACGTGTACCTAATAACACCTGCAAAAAACTCTAAAGAAACACTAATAGACTCTAAAACAGACTTATATCATGGCATAAAACCGGTAAAAACCATGATATATCATCTCCCAAAGAAAGAATCGCCTAGGTTAATCCGTTAGATCTGGTTTTGCTCGACGGTCTCCTTTGTCGATGGCGTTTAACGCCGGTGAGCAGAGGGGACCTCCTATTTAGATATTGCCGGTCGTAATCGGCAGTAAACTCCATGAAGGCGGCACGGAAGGCACCTTTTTTCTTCTCTGTGGCGGTGTGGTAGGTATCTTCGACGAGGAGGGTTGCTGCGGAATCTCCGGGTCGTGTGAGGTTCATCGATGGCGACTACGTTGGCTATCTCCGTCCAAGGACGGTGGAAGATCCTTCCGGCGCGTCAAAGGTGGATTTTTTGGCCTCGAGATGCGTCTCTCTTCTCGAAGGGGTGGATTTATATCGCCTATGTTCTCACCGTCCCTTCTGCTGACGCCGGTGGTTCTCCGAGGATGGCGGTTTGTCTGGGAGAATGTCTAGCGGAGGTGGTGTTGCGGCGGCTAGAAGTCCTTAAGTTGTGCGCGGAGGCTGAAACTGGAGCAAGCAGATTATCAGAGGTTTACTCAGGGTTTGAAGGGTGGGTGGTCGGTTGTTTTTTGCAACCGGCGTTCGTGGCCGCGGGGTATCTCCGTGAGTATGTTCAGAAGGGAAGCTTCAGGTTTGTGTGGAAGTGGTACCGACTACAGTCAAGTCTGACGGTGAAGCCAAGACACGGCGGAAATTCTGAGATCTGCTTTGACCGGGGAGTTAGAAGCCTTATGGCTTATACGATCTTCTCCCCACCTCCTAGTTTTTCTTCTTCATGTCTCCCTCCATGTATAATGCTTCTGATTTGCTCTTTTTCTGTTCGCCGGATTTTATCCCAATAAACCGGACTGTAGTTTCCCGATCCCCGATTTTTTAATCGGGCATATTTTAATTATTAATATATAATTAAAAAAACTCTTTGTATAGACTTCACTTTTCTTAACATTCACACATTCAACTCTTTCCATAGTACTCTTTCAGACCAGAGAGACATATTTCACCTACCATAAGTTGATTCAGCTGATAAAAGTTGGCTAATAGCTTTCTGTCAATTTGAATTCGATCCACGTTTAGACATGGATATTTACCTGAAATCCAAAATCTGAACCCAAACTTGATTTGAAAATTTGATCTCAATCCGAATTGATTCAACATAAATATCTGAATGGAGCTTAAATCTTGGTATTTCGAGTATTGAATAGCACCCGAACCCGAATCAAATCAGAACGAGTATCCAAAGTAATCAAAAGTTTTACCTAATTTTAAGTAATTATTCTGTTTTTAGTATTTTTGGATAGTTTGAGTAGTTTTTATCGATTTTTTTTTGTAAGACATATTTCGAATACTTTTAGATATTTGTAGGTCTTTTAAATATTTTTACGGAATTTTTGAGTATTTTCAGATCTTTTATATATTTTTTTTAGTTTTCAGATATTTTTAGTAGTTTTGGGTATCCAAACCAAACCCAAACCGATAAGTCCTGAACTGAACCCGGTCTGATATATAGAAATATCCCAATGAGCCTCTAACCATAAACTCGAAAAGCTAAAAAACCCGATTCGAATCTGAACGGATATCCGAACGCTCATGCTTATGAACATTAAAAAAATCATGGATATGTTCAATACAATATATTATTTTTGTGTCACAAGCTTCATTTCATAACTAGACTGTTACAATTTCAACAATGCAATCGGACAAACTCGATGTGCGATTACAATGCAATTGAAAAAGCAGATACACAATGATAGAGATAAATAACCAATCTGAAAGAAGACTGGGAAGTCATCAGAAGAAACATCAAAAGGACGAAGTTCAAATGAAAGTTTAGAGGAGAGGAAACTCACTCTGAAACTAGTAACTGACTTTGAGGGGATCACCTTAACTTGTGATTTTGGAAGAAGGTTTATACCACAGCTCTCACCTTGATGACAATTGTTGCATCTTTTAGTCTCATAAAGACTTTCACAAAACAGTGCAGAGCGGTTACAACCATAAACATCTTCATCAGGAATGATTCCAGAGGAAGGACATCTCTCAAAGAGAGGAAATTTAGTGGGAAAAGTCTCTCTTTTGAACAAGAGGATGTGGAAATTGATCTCTCCTGGCCCTGGAAGGAGGAAGTTTGACTAGATTTATCACTAATGAATAAATCTAAAGGACTAAAAGAACAAGATTTTAACACCCAACTTAACGTCTTATGTGAGACGGGATTGGCGGAGGATGAAAACAATAACAAACCAATGACCAAAGCAGCAACAAAGGAAGCCTGAGATACGATGTCCTGGACGTCTCGAAGTTGCCTGAGCTGTAGCTTCATTGGATGTGTGTCTAGATCCATCTTCAAAATGCTGAACATTTCAGCAACCGCATAATGAGGTTTCAGAGCAGGGAGCAGTGATAAAGATCTCTCACAAAGAGAGTAGGATTGAGCAGACAAGAGAAAGTGGTTCTGGGGAGGTTGCACTTGTTTGAAAGGGGCCTTGCAAGGTCTGCTCGCGATTTGAATACTAACTTTCGACAGAGAACATGAGTCACCGGAGCAGATGTCTGGTGGATCCGGTGGAAACGGAGGCTCCGACGGATGGGGAAGATGCACCAACAGAGACAACACAAGGTAGTGAGGAGTGCGCGCGAGCAAGCAATATAGATCTAGCAATATCATGGAAGATTTCCGGTCTACCATTGTTACGAGCTCACCAACCTTGGAGATAAGTGGATAAATGATCTCACCGGCGACACCAAGAGCCGGCGGAAACCAGTTAAAAACAGAGAGCAATACCATCGGAGAAGGCGAAGCAGATGGATCTGGTAGAAGGTTTGGCGGGTCTGGCTTCTCCGGTGGTTGAGGAGTCTCTCTCAAATTTGTTGGATTAGTGTCTGGAGGCTTCGAAAGAGGGAAGATCGAGGCTGGTCTCTCCAACACCAGATTATTTCTAGAAGATAAGGGACTGGAAGCGCATGATTTCAGCGGCGGAGGTGGTTCGATCGGCGGAGGGAGAGGGCTTGAGCATCGTCTTCTAGGTTGCAAGCTTTCATCACTCGGTGGTGAGAGGAATCTTCGGAGAAACCCAGACGGGGTCCCGAGAGTGGCGATAAGCATCACTTCTCAGAGAAGGAGGCTAGCGGCGGAGCTCCGACACAGGGATTTCATGCTAGATCGGTTGTAGAGGGCGAGCGGTGCCTTGGGTATCGTACCAGAGAGCAATATAGTATATTATAGATATAATGAAACATATCATAAAACGAATCATTCAAACATGGAAGTTTTCTAAACTCATGAATCATTAAAATGCCAATTCACCTAAAATGAGCATATCATAAAACGAATTATTCAACCCAAACCATGTCTCTTAAAATGGTTAAAATGCCACTTCAATATATGACATTGTTCGTTATTCTTCTTCTTTTGGGACACGACTCCACGAGTTTCTTAAACATAATTCGAAGAGATTATTCATAATTACCCAGTAAAGACTCATAAATTTCTTCACCAATCTTACATGTTACTTTATATATACACAAAACCCATACTGTTAATAATGAAAAGAACGTGGGGATCTTATTTTTTGTTCTTCCGACAATGGAGAAGTTAAATAATGTACTATGCAAGTCTGCGATGCAACTTCCACCAAACTTGAGCCACATAATTTTGACTATCAAAGGGAAAAAGCTTGTGAGAAGTTAATGTTTGTCTCTGGATAATACAATATGTTGTTTAAAATATGCAAAATAGTTGTCAACTCAACTGGTTGTCAACTAGAGTACACAAATTGGAGCAAGCGGTTGCTTTTGGATTAACTCAACTGGTTGTCAAAATAAGAGACCATATTAATTGTTTCACGACATAGTCGAGAAAACGTGTGATTGAGTAAATGAAGCTCCAATTGAACATCAAGGTCCAATTGTAGAGAGGTAATATATAAACCGTTGACTTGGTAGAAGAACCACTGGCATTTTGGTGATCTTTGATTAGTTCTAATTATATTATCATAGCAGTATGATACTGCCAGTATCGTGCCATGCTACGTTCATCGATGGATTTTTTTTTAGCAATATATGTGGCGAGATAATTATGAGCATTTTTTAGTTAAGTGGCATTTGCAATTTAGGATGAATTTTTATTGTCGTTTGTTAATAAACACATTTTGAATGTCTTTTTCAATAACTTTTTGTACGGTATTTATAATTGTTGCTTCAGAGAATCACACAATAATCAGTTTATGAATTGATTAGAAAATAAGAGATTTGAATGAAACAATTAAACATGATCGAAAGCAATAAAGAATCAGACCATAAAATCTAGTCTTATTCAGAATATGAGTCGAAATCGATTGTAAAATCGCTAGCTCTTACGGTTTTTGAGTACAGAGTGTTTCGAGTGTAAAACTTAGTCTTTTCCCGCGTAGAGGAAGGATATTTATATCAGAGGATTTATGATTTTTCTTTATATTCTCTTTGATATTCTTTACAAAATTCGAACCATGTAGATTTTGTTCCCTTAAAAGATTCACATTTATCTTCAAATACAAATGTTAAGTTAACATTTTTATTTCTTCGCCATGCAGGTCGGTCTGGATACCGCGCCGAATTTCCTTGACGCTGCCGGGCTACTTCATTATTTTGTCTGGGCTGGATCTTATCTGGACCATTTATGCTATTGGGTCGGGCCTTTTGAGGGTGCTAAACCCACCTTCAATAGTAAGCCCCCCAGTTCGTCGCTCCGAGCGGAGTGTAGGTCGGCTAACTTAGTCATGGTTTGGACCCAATAGTTGAATCGTCGTGAGTCGAGATCCAGCCCGAATCGTCAAAACTTCCGCCACGCGCCTCGTTGTCGTTGTGCGTACTCGAAAAACTTCTTCTCTATCCAATGACACAGAGACACGTGTGCCGAGAAGTTGCAGGGTCGTGTCCGTTGAGAGGTAAAGTTGCGTCCCTCGGAAGACTCATACCCCTTCACTTCTATAAATATTGCTTCTCTCGTTCACTTCTCACTATTCGCTACCAGACGTAAATTTCAGGTACTCTTCTTTCAAAACCTTTCTGATCTTTTCTTTTCTTTTTCAATCCTTCTTGCCTTTGTCGATTCCTCCGCCGATATGCGCATTCGTGCCGAGTCTAGCGAGAATTCTGCCAGTATTGCGAGCGATGGTGCCTTTGACGGGGAAGCATCCCTTCTTCCTCG
Organism: Orychophragmus violaceus; assembly: GCA_030180135.1. Lineage (NCBI taxonomy): Eukaryota > Viridiplantae > Streptophyta > Magnoliopsida > Brassicales > Brassicaceae > Orychophragmus > Orychophragmus violaceus. The sequence continues at coordinate 89,659,429 of CM058233.1, read as the reverse complement.
CCGAGCAGCTCGAATTCCGTCAATCTTGATCAGGAATTGTCTCGCAGGCAATCCAAGTCTCTTCGTGACGACACTTCCGATCATTTCGACGAACACGTTCCTCTTGAACTGAGGGCGGCTTCTCGAGGCCGAGGCATGAAAGGGACCACTCAGAAGAGGGGAGAAGAAAAGGCGTCTTCCTCTCGGTCAGTGGACGATTTTGGTGTTTTGTCGACCTCTTATACTGAGGAATCTTTAGCTTCATTGAAAGCCCTTCCTGGGTGTGAAATCGTCGAGGTTCTTTTGCCCTCTACCTCACAGCACCCTTGGAATGCTCCTCCAAACTTTGCTTGCCTCTACGTGTCGTTTTCCATGTTGGGAATCTTCGATTACCGTTGCCGAAGGTGCTGGTTGATTTTTGTACGAAATTCAAAATCGCTTTTACCCAACTTAACCTGGTTGGCATCATTAACTTAACCGGCCTTCTCGAGCTTAGCGTGTCTCTCGGGATCCCACTCACAGTTGATCTGACTTCGGTCAACTGAACATTGTGATGAAGAGGCCGGAGTGTATTCATGTTAATTTACGGCCGCAATATAAATTGCGGACCGGTGTTAAATCCAGCAAAACCCATGATTGGCAGAGGAAGTACTTCTTTGTCAGGATTAACAAGTATTCATTTTCTGACCCTGCAGCATTGGTCGTCAGCGAGTGGAACCTTTCCATTGGTAGTTGACTGATCGATTAACCGTCAACATTTTTCCTTGTTGGCGATTCTAATTGTAGTTCTTCTCATCTTGCAGATCGTCTTAATCCGAAGCTTCTTAATAAAGAGTATTTGAGCGACGTCGGCAGGAAATTTTTTGAGCTCGGTTGGCAGACTTGGCTCGAGACCAAAGAGAACAAACCCAAGAAAACAGTGAGTTTACAAGTACCTCGCGGTTTGGCTTATTTTATTACTTTTCGTTTTTAAGAATTGCTTCTCGCAGCGTCCCAAGCTGTGAAGAAAAATGGGGAAGGCGAGAAAGGTTATCCTGAGCATGGTGATTGATCCGAAGAAAGCTCTGAGGTCTTCAGATGGTGGTAAGCCAGATGGCCCCAGTCGATCTTCGGTTTCTAGGCCGACTACCTCTCCTAAGTCGCAACCTAGGAGAGGAGAAAATCGGGCCTTCGATGATGTCAATAGGACAAGGGCTGAAGAGGCCAAAAACGCTCATCCGAGCCGAGGTTGAAGAAGGCGGCTGATGGTGTTGATGCCTCGAAGAAGAAAGTGTTGGGATTATGTCCTGAAATCACATTGTACTTACTCTAACGATAGTTGTGTGTCGAGATCAGACATGTTGTATGATACTGGGCGGTTGCAATGTTTTGCTAGAAGCCTCTTGCAGTCTGTAAGTTGTAGACTTACTGCCAGTATTATATGATCCTATAGGGTCACACACCTAAGCAATCTGGAAGCATATATATGGGAATGATCATCATGGTGGTGATCAAGATGATGTGTATTGGATACATATCAATATCGATTAAAGAGAGGTGTGTCGATCGACACAGTAGGTGTATCGATCGACACGGGGTCGATTCCGAAACTGATGTTTTGGTTTATGACTTAGACTTTTTCGGTTAAACCCGAAAGATGGTTTAGTCATAACAGGTCATATATATAGGCTTATATGATCGACCTGGAACTAAAAGCCGTTTATTTTTCTTGATCAGAAAAGCAGAAAAACTCTCTCTTCGATTCCCAGATCCGGCACTAGCATCCCGACTTTCCAGGTTGTGTGCGTGTGATACCCCGTATCAAAAATACGGTCAACGGGCAGCAGAAAGTCAACCGGGGGTAAAATTGTCATTTTACCAATATCGGGGGTAAAATGGTAATTTTACCAAAAGTCGAGACGGAAGCCGAGACGGGCCGAATATTCTTATATTTCAATATAAAGAATGTTCACAAGACCAGGGTTGGAGAAATCGGAGCAGAAACATGTTTTTCGGTGAGTCGGGAATGGAAACCGATAAAACCGACGAAACTTTGGAAATTCATAACCGGAGCTACGTAAACCCGAACGGAGTGATTCAAAATGCTAAATTCATCTAATAGCATGGAGAATCTGATTGTGGAGGTTTGAGGATTTATGGGAATCAGTTGGTATTTTCTAAAACAATATTCGTGGAATCGAGAGAAACCGAAGCATCGGATCAAGATGGGTTTGAGATTGGTTTGGGCCGGTTTAGCAATGGTTTTTGGACTCAAAGGCTTCACCAGGGACATGTGTCATCACCCAGGGTCGCCACATCTGTTGGTTAGGTGTCAATGCATGGTGGTTCATGCATCTTTGTGCATGAAACAAAATAAGCATGTGAGGGGAAAAACTTCATTTGAACTCCCAAAAACCTCTCTCTAGCCTCACCCACGAGCTATCTCTCCTCTCTCTCTACATTCATCCCAATTGGCCAGAAAACCCAGAAAATCCTTTGAATCTTCAAAGAAACTCAAGAACATTCAAAGTGTTCTTGAGTGTTCTTAAAACCTTCTTCCACCAAAAATACCATATCTCTCTCAATATAAACCCAAATCAACTTCTGCAAAGTGCTATAGCTTCCTCTCTCCCTCCTCTACAACCGCCATCCAGCCAGTCATGACCGCCGTTGCCGGAGCTGGCCGGAAACTGGACGGACAGAATCCGCGGATTAGGGTTTAGTGGATATCTCTCTTCCTTCACCAGATCTGAATGTTTTGAAGCCATTGGTGGCTAGATCTCTTCTTTGTGGTCAGTTTGATAGGTGGATCGTCTTCTGAGTCACCGGAAAAAGGGGTGAACCGGCCGGTCAACGCCGGACCACCGTCGGTCAACGCCGGAGAAGTCGCCGGAGCCGGTCACCGGAGAAGCTCAACCGCCGCCAATCTTCAGCCGGTTCTTCAAGGAGTGTCATGGGATGGTTTGATTCAAGATTTGGGTCGGTTTAGGGCTGGTTTAGCCTTGGTCAACGGTTAGGTCAAACCGGTCAATGTTTGACCAAACCGGTTTAACCTAACCGGTTCTAATTAGACCGGTTCAGATGGTTCAGTGGTTCAACCGGGTTGGTTTGGGTGGTCAACCGGTTCAGTCAAAGTCAACGGTCAACCCTTGGTCAACGGTCAAAGTCAACGGTCAACGTCGGTCAAAGTCAACGCCGGTCAATGTCGTGGTCAACGCCGGTCAACGCGTTGACTCCGGCCATTCCTAGCTTGCGGTTCATGTCAGGGTGTTCGTGAAGCCTCGGGGTTCGTGTTCGTGCGTGCGGGAAGTTCTGGTTTCAGTTCGGAGGTCTCGGGATTCATACCGCGTCAGACCGTCATTCCGCGCCTATCTCACTGTGAGTCGGCTCACAAACCCTTAGTTACATATAGACCGAGAATTACTAAACCGTAGTGTTAGGCTGCATACCCGTTAATCAAAGTGAATATTAATTAATAAATAATTGGACGTTAATGATAACCGGTTAGGATCATATGAGCATGTTAGGGTTTAACGAATTAAAAAGGTTAATCAATTGTGTGCCGCTAGGTTGTTAGTAATGATTGGGTGATGCATTCATATAGACCGTTGTTTAGGACCGTATATGCATCTATATATTTATAAGAACGATAATTAATGAATCTATGTACGGGAATTAAGACGACACTAAAATACGAGTTAAACCTAAACAAACTTATAGAATATTGTAACGGGATTGGGGTTTAGGTTTAATAGCGGGATTGGGGAATGAATCAAATTAAGTTAATAATGAGACGTCGGGGAGTTAGTAAGTTTACTAACTCTAAACCGACGGATCGGGGAGTTAATGAATGATGACTAGGTTTGGTTAAGAAATAAGAAGTGTGATGATTGGTGAACCGTCTACGGGCTAACAAGCGGTTAACCCAAGGTAGCGGGCGTGAAATGGATTAAAAGACTTAGAAACCCTAATAAGCCTGCTTGTGATGTGTTTGTGAGATTGTGACTGTGTGATTGATTGTGATTGCGTGATTGTATTGCTGTTGTTGTGAGCTTTGTGTGCAGGCTTGTTAGACTGCTCGGTGTTGGGCCGAGCAGTTATTGCGGACACTTACTCCGGTCACGGGACCGGGTAAGTTAGTGGTGTTGACTAGGTATCTTACCTAGTCAAAGCGGTGGTAGTGTAGAGGCTTGCGGAATGGTTGGGGATTTATTATTGATATTGATTGCGTGATCTGTGCTAGAGTCCCAGCGAGTCTGCGTGTTTATATTTCTGCACTAGGACTCTAGGGTGCGTTAGTTTCCGCAAGCCTAGGTTTTGTTTACGTTCTGGTACTTCCATCCCGATTGGATCCTCAGGAATTGAGAACCTGGTCAGCTTAGCCTGGCGGGTGCGAACCTATGGAGTGACGTCTGTAGGGTGTAGTCCGGAGAATACGGGGTCGCGTCTTAGGGCCGGACTGCATGGAAGCTCGGGTTGCCAGGGGTAACCGGAGTCGCCGCGTATCGATGGACAGAGAACGGTGTCCTAGTCGTTGTGTGGACGGCTAGGAGTCATGTGGGTTAGTTGCCATATCGGTGACAGTGGAAACCCGTGGAAGTCACCAAGTTCGTAGGGCCCAGTGTTTGTTTTGTTATCTTTCTTTCGTTGCGCGATAGATAGATCGAGTCCAATCGAGGACATGTGCCGCAGTGCCTTCGATTTCCTTAATTCTCTTGTTTTGGCTATTGCTTGATTGTGTGTGGGTTGACACGACGTGGTAGTGCGTGATCGACTATTGATTTCTGTTGATTGTTATTTTTGGTCTTGGGGCGGGAATCTGTAGTTCTAGATAGACTAGAAGCCTTTAGTGGGGAGCCGATTCACTGGGTGATCGTAGATCGCTCATTAGACTCTTTTTGTGTTTTTCAGGTTGGCAGCGACGGACGCGGGAGGTCTCGGTGTGGTTTCGGGATGGCTTGTGACGAGATTTGATTCGGGGTTTTGGATGTTTTATTTTCGGTTCGGCTTTGGCGCCATTTTATGAGTTTGATTTACTTTTGTATATTTGACTTGACGATTGTTTGTAAAAACCTTTAAACGTTGTGCTTAACGTTTGATTACTCAGAAATGAAATTGTTTCCCTGATATGAGGTTTCGTCCTAACCGACACAACTCACCGAAGTGGTACAAAGTGTACAACTTGTATTATGGAAGTGAGGATAGCGGAGTCGGAGATAGGTTGGTGCGAGCCTTTTGTCTCAAACCGAACTGTCTTTGGCTTCGTCCTGTGGCGAACTTTTCCCGTTCGACTTGCTCGGGTTCGATCGGTCATGTTCTTGTTTGATTGTTGACCGGTCAGCTCGACGGTCAGCGGAGAATGGGAAAGAGGCGTTACAGAAAGGTGGTATCAGAGCATGGTTCTGCATGGGCTTCGAAACATTTCATTTTTGAGTATTTTCCGTGTTTTATCGAGTCAAATGTGTCACACAAGCATCCATTAGGAAACCGAGCCGCGTCCGTTAAACCCGGGGATTGGGATGGGGAGTAGTATTTTTGTATTAATTGCACTAACTTATCTTTGAGTTTTTGATTGCAGTCGTGCAGCAGTGTGTCCTGGGTGGAGTGGAGGTGTGTGTGTGTGTGTGCGCGGAGCAGTTACTGATGAGCGGCATGAGTCAGCAGGGATCAGTCGGTTCGCCGCAAGGTCATTTGGTTCAGTTTCAGGGATGATGGGATTCTTGGGAGGAGCAGATGTTGAGTTACAGTTACCACCGCAGTGGCCAGAGACGGATGTGCCATTGACAGTTGCAGCAGCAGACGTACCACCGATGTACCAGACCCGGAGCAGTATCCACACTGGGAGCAGCAGGTAGCGATACATGAGCATGTTTTGGAGCAGTAGGTCGGATCTCATCACCAGCGTCTACGGAGTCGCAGTTCGAGCCAGCCTCGTCACCAGCCGAGATGATAGAGGTACCGCCAGCAGTACCAGAGAGCCATGGAGCATCGACTTGCCCGATTGCCGGACCAGGACCGTGTATACACGATGGAGAGCCGTACCGAGCACCAGTACTGGAGGATTACCGAGCGGGACCCAGTCGCCAAGATCCCGAGCCAGTCAGCCACATGTTATTCAGTTGCCGGTCGTTCAGTTATCCCGACCCGAGCCAGTGAGGACTTGCCAGTTGTGTAGAGGTGAGGGTCATCGCGCACCCGATTGTTTCATCGATTCCCCGTCAGAGTCGACAGAGCCGACTTCTCCTTGTCAGCGATGTGGTAGCTATGATCCTCAGGCGTCCGTATGTTACCGTGGACCACGCCCAGCGTCCGTTCCAGTTTGTCAGATGTGTGGCCGCTCAGGTCACGTTGCTCACCTTTGCCCGATAGCCGAGCCACATCAGGTCGGAGCACCATCTAGAGACACACACTCATCACACCCTCCCGGCGCACCTGCCAGCGGATACTTCAGCGAGCCGTTTTGCCAGTGGTGTTGGGCATTTCGGTCTTGCTGGAGGCGTTAGGATAGGAGTAGTTAGGCCAGGTAAGTGGGGGCACTAACTTCTTCTTGTCTTGTAGATAGATCGGCGGATAGGCGACTTTGCGTGTCGTCTTTGACTTTTCGGATGTATAGCGGCGCAGTATGGGTTTTTGGATATGATGGCGGCCATGTGTGTAGGGACTCTGATCAGGACCATGTACTAAAACTTTTATATGTATGATGGATCGTTTTATGTATGTGGTGGATGCAGAGTGTTCGGCTAATCATTTTGAGTAGCGTAGTACCTATTTGCCTGATTGAGATGGTTATGAAAGCAAGTAGATTACTACGTGAAACTAAATGTTGAGCGGAACTGACGACCGTTCATCATGACCTGAACCCGGACTGACGACGCATCTGACCGATCATTAGATTGCGTGATTTTGTGTTTGGTGATTGCTTGTTTTTATTTCCTGCTTGATTGATTGATTGCTTGATTCATTATTGCGATAGATTGCGTAGTACTTGCGTGCGTGGTTTTGGTAGATGAATCGTTTTGGGTCTTAGAGACCGTTGGGTGGTTAGTTGTTCGGAATTCGAATAGTGATTGTTCGTTTCTCTTCGGTTTTGTTAGAAAGGTAAGTGTTGGTTTTGTTTCAATTTTATTTCGAGTTTTGAGCCGACTGAGAACGGTTGTGTTTAACCGTCAGTTCACGAAGGAACGGACTTATAGTGTATTGTTATTTAATCACGAGTAACCGTCGGGTACGTGATTAAGTAACCATATTTCTATGGGAAAGTGATATCGGGGATAGATCGGGATGAAACTGACTGTTTCAGTGAGTTGTTGTATTGAACGTAGGACGGAATGGCGACGCGATGTGAATCCGAGACCGAACCCGAACCCGAAAGCGAGATGAAGTGACAAGACGTCGTGGGACATGTAGACCGGGCCGTGAATCAGTGGTAGATATTGTCAGTGGGAGATATATCAGCTTATCAAGCAGCCGAGAGGAAGAGGCCGAGAAGTGTGTTGTGTTAGCAAAGGGATTTGGGAAGAAGAGTCAGTGATGTTGTGGAATCAGACAGTCGGAAGCAGGTGATCAGATTTTTGAAGAGTGTTCCAGAAAGAAGACAGAAAGTAGCAATCCGAAGGATGTGGAAGTCGAAGCGAAGTGGGGAAGCCAAGAGTCAGATAAGGTTAAGGATCGAGGCCAATGGAAGACAGTTAAGAGTGAAGTGAAGCAAGATGGATGAAACGGAGAACCTTAGAAACGGTATGATCAGTGAGGAATCAGTGTAAAGATTAGTAGATGAAAGGATTTAGAAGGAACGCAGAAGTGTCGAAGTCAGTTGGGTGGAATGGAATAAGACATAGGATCACAGTGATGACGAGACTCAGCATGCCAGTGATGTCGAGACTCAGTATGCCAGCGGTGTCCGAGTATGGAAGCGTCGGAGGATTGGTGAAGCAACTTGCAGGGTTGGGAACCAATTCGAAGTCTGTCAGTGACGGAGAATTCGGGGACCGAATTCCTGTAAGTGGGGAAGAATGTGATACCCCGTATCAAAAATACGGTCAACGGGCAGCAGAAAGTCAACCGGGGGTAAAATTGTCATTTTACCAATATCGGGGGTAAAATGGTAATTTTACCAAAAGTCGAGACGGAAGCCGAGACGGGCCGAATATTCTTATATTTCAATATAAAGAATGTTCACAAGACCAGGGTTGGAGAAATCGGAGCAGAAACATGTTTTTCGGTGAGTCGGGAATGGAAACCGATAAAACCGACGAAACTTTGGAAATTCATAACCGGAGCTACGTAAACCCGAACGGAGTGATTCAAAATGCTAAATTCATCTAATAGCATGGAGAATCTGATTGTGGAGGTTTGAGGATTTATGGGAATCAGTTGGTATTTTCTAAAACAATATTCGTGGAATCGAGAGAAACCGAAGCATCGGATCAAGATGGGTTTGAGATTGGTTTGGGCCGGTTTAGCAATGGTTTTTGGACTCAAAGGCTTCACCAGGGACATGTGTCATCACCCAGGGTCGCCACATCTGTTGGTTAGGTGTCAATGCATGGTGGTTCATGCATCTTTGTGCATGAAACAAAATAAGCATGTGAGGGGAAAAACTTCATTTGAACTCCCAAAAACCTCTCTCTAGCCTCACCCACGAGCTATCTCTCCTCTCTCTCTACATTCATCCCAATTGCCCAGAAAACCCAGAAAATCCTTTGAATCTTCAAAGAAACTCAAGAACATTCAAAGTGTTCTTGAGTGTTCTTAAAACCTTCTTCCACCAAAAATACCATATCTCTCTCAATATAAACCCAAATCAACTTCTGCAAAGTGCTATAGCTTCCTCTCTCCCTCCTCTACAACCGCCATCCAGCCAGTCATGACCGCCGTTGCCGGAGCTGGCCGGAAACTGGACGGACAGAATCCGCGGATTAGGGTTTAGTGGATATCTCTCTTCCTTCACCAGATCTGAATGTTTTGAAGCCATTGGTGGCTAGATCTCTTCTTTGTGGTCAGTTTGATAGGTGGATCGTCTTCTGAGTCACCGGAAAAAGGGGTGAACCGGCCGGTCAACGCCGGACCACCGTCGGTCAACGCCGGAGAAGTCGCCGGAGCCGGTCACCGGAGAAGCTCAACCGCCGCCAATCTTCAGCCGGTTCTTCAAGGAGTGTCATGGGATGGTTTGATTCAAGATTTGGGTCGGTTTAGGGCTGGTTTAGCCTTGGTCAACGGTTAGGTCAAACCGGTCAATGTTTGACCAAACCGGTTTAACCTAACCGGTTCTAATTAGACCGGTTCAGATGGTTCAGTGGTTCAACCGGGTTGGTTTGGGTGGTCAACCGGTTCAGTCAAAGTCAACGGTCAACCCTTGGTCAACGGTCAAAGTCAACGGTCAACGTCGGTCAAAGTCAACGCCGGTCAATGTCGTGGTCAACGCCGGTCAACGCGTTGACTCCGGCCATTCCTAGCTTGCGGTTCATGTCAGGGTGTTCGTGAAGCCTCGGGGTTCGTGTTCGTGCGTGCGGGAAGTTCTGGTTTCAGTTCGGAGGTCTCGGGATTCATACCGCGTCAGACCGTCATTCCGCGCCTATCTCACTGTGAGTCGGCTCACAAACCCTTAGTTACATATAGACCGAGAATTACTAAACCGTAGTGTTAGGCTGCATACCCGTTAATCAAAGTGAATATTAATTAATAAATAATTGGACGTTAATGATAACCGGTTAGGATCATATGAGCATGTTAGGGTTTAACGAATTAAAAAGGTTAATCAATTGTGTGCCGCTAGGTTGTTAGTAATGATTGGGTGATGCATTCATATAGACCGTTGTTTAGGACCGTATATGCATCTATATATTTATAAGAACGATAATTAATGAATCTATGTACGGGAATTAAGACGACACTAAAATACGAGTTAAACCTAAACAAACTTATAGAATATTGTAACGGGATTGGGGTTTAGGTTTAATAGCGGGATTGGGGAATGAATCAAATTAAGTTAATAATGAGACGTCGGGGAGTTAGTAAGTTTACTAACTCTAAACCGACGGATCGGGGAGTTAATGAATGATGACTAGGTTTGGTTAAGAAATAAGAAGTGTGATGATTGGTGAACCGTCTACGGGCTAACAAGCGGTTAACCCAAGGTAGCGGGCGTGAAATGGATTAAAAGACTTAGAAACCCTAATAAGCCTGCTTGTGATGTGTTTGTGAGATTGTGACTGTGTGATTGATTGTGATTGCGTGATTGTATTGCTGTTGTTGTGAGCTTTGTGTGCAGGCTTGTTAGACTGCTCGGTGTTGGGCCGAGCAGTTATTGCGGACACTTACTCCGGTCACGGGACCGGGTAAGTTAGTGGTGTTGACTAGGTATCTTACCTAGTCAAAGCGGTGGTAGTGTAGAGGCTTGCGGAATGGTTGGGGATTTATTATTGATATTGATTGCGTGATCTGTGCTAGAGTCCCAGCGAGTCTGCGTGTTTATATTTCTGCACTAGGACTCTAGGGTGCGTTAGTTTCCGCAAGCCTAGGTTTTGTTTACGTTCTGGTACTTCCATCCCGATTGGATCCTCAGGAATTGAGAACCTGGTCAGCTTAGCCTGGCGGGTGCGAACCTATGGAGTGACGTCTGTAGGGTGTAGTCCGGAGAATACGGGGTCGCGTCTTAGGGCCGGACTGCATGGAAGCTCGGGTTGCCAGGGGTAACCGGAGTCGCCGCGTATCGATGGACAGAGAACGGTGTCCTAGTCGTTGTGTGGACGGCTAGGAGTCATGTGGGTTAGTTGCCATATCGGTGACAGTGGAAACCCGTGGAAGTCACCAAGTTCGTAGGGCCCAGTGTTTGTTTTGTTATCTTTCTTTCGTTGCGCGATAGATAGATCGAGTCCAATCGAGGACATGTGCCGCAGTGCCTTCGATTTCCTTAATTCTCTTGTTTTGGCTATTGCTTGATTGTGTGTGGGTTGACACGACGTGGTAGTGCGTGATCGACTATTGATTTCTGTTGATTGTTATTTTTGGTCTTGGGGCGGGAATCTGTAGTTCTAGATAGACTAGAAGCCTTTAGTGGGGAGCCGATTCACTGGGTGATCGTAGATCGCTCATTAGACTCTTTTTGTGTTTTTCAGGTTGGCAGCGACGGACGCGGGAGGTCTCGGTGTGGTTTCGGGATGGCTTGTGACGAGATTTGATTCGGGGTTTTGGATGTTTTATTTTCGGTTCGGCTTTGGCGCCATTTTATGAGTTTGATTTACTTTTGTATATTTGACTTGACGATTGTTTGTAAAAACCTTTAAACGTTGTGCTTAACGTTTGATTACTCAGAAATGAAATTGTTTCCCTGATATGAGGTTTCGTCCTAACCGACACAACTCACCGAAGTGGTACAAAGTGTACAACTTGTATTATGGAAGTGAGGATAGCGGAGTCGGAGATAGGTTGGTGCGAGCCTTTTGTCTCAAACCGAACTGTCTTTGGCTTCGTCCTGTGGCGAACTTTTCCCGTTCGACTTGCTCGGGTTCGATCGGTCATGTTCTTGTTTGATTGTTGACCGGTCAGCTCGACGGTCAGCGGAGAATGGGAAAGAGGCGTTACAGTGCGTGTGGACTACGATAGAGGCGAGGCATCTGAATCGCTCCTGATCTCGTCTTACTATTCATTCTGCTGCCAGAACAAGGTAAACGTGAGATCCGTGATTCAATAACACAAACCCTTAGATCCTAGGCTCGTAATTCAGACTTAGGGTTGCCTAATCGAATTAGGAACTGCTAGGAATTCCATCAGTGGTGTCAGAGCCTTAGGGTTTTCCATTGAATCAGCTTGTTTAATAGAATTTGATGATTTAAATTCGCTCATAAAATAGTATGAATAAGAACAGGTTAGATCGATTTTGATCAAAAACGATTCTGTTTTTCGTATGGTGTCGATCGACACAAAGGGTGTGTCGGTCGACACAGAATAGTGAATTCGTCTGAATCGGCGGCTAGGGTTTTTCGCGAAGAAAACCTGAATGCCTAATGTGTCGATCGACACAGGTTGAGTGTCGGTCGACACAGACCTTGCGATTGGTTGATCGGTTCAATTGGATTGGACCGGTTATCATGCTTGGTTAAGTCCGATCATATCGTTTTAAATTGGATGAATTGGTTCAATTGGATTGAACTGATTATCTCAATTAGTATAAACCGATTTGATCGGTTAAGATCAGTTTGATCTGATAAGTCGGTTCAATCGGATTGGACCGGTTATCAGTTTGTGTCGATCGACATGACCGATTCAATGAACCGGGTTAATTGGATTAACCAGTTATTAAAGTCCGGTTTTGTTTGGTGGTGTCGATCGACAGACATGGTCTGCGTCGATCGACACAGTGCTCACAATTCTGGTTATTGAACCTTGAATTTGCAAAACCAAACTCGACTTAAACCTAGTTTATAAAGAACAATTAAAACACTTCTTGAATGCATATTGGATATGTATCAAGATTAAATGTTCTAAATCCATTTTGATACACATTGGATGTGTATTAGATCAAAGCTTAGCTTCAATATGGTCAACTGTCAAGACTCATTTCGTTGTGTGATGGTCTAGCCAAGAGCTTGGTGTCCACAATTACGTGAGTAAGGCAGGTAATTATGTTGATGGACTTGCAGTGCTTGACATCAACAATTACATGACCTAAGAGATTGATTAGCTAACCTTTTAGAGTTTCGTTTCCTCAACTAAATATCAAGTGACCTTGATGTCTTGCCCAATATTGTCTACTGTCAAGACTCGTTTCGTTGTTGGATAGTCTTGGAGTCCTTGGTATCCACAATTACATGAGTAAGACATGTGATCATTGATAGACTTGCAGTGCGACTGTCAGTGATCACAAGACTGAAGAGATTGATTTACTTGACTGGGCTATCAGAAGTTCTGGGCCCAGAGACGTCAGAGTAGATGAGACATGGATTGTCTTATCTGCGACCAAGAGTTGTACTGGGTACAATTAACAATGATTTGCTTACCTAGATAACTAAATTTTGGGTGATGGCGAGTCGTCCACTCAGATTTTGGTGAAGTATGGATCTTGGATCATTATATTCATAGAGGAAACATTGTTTGAATATAATGCGAGTTTTCTTATTAGATAAGATTTCTCATTTCATGGAATACATAACTAAATCTTTGTTTTCTTGGATTTCAGCTTATGTCTAAAACTACTTTCTCATTGCGATCCGTATGCAGTATATCGGAATTTGAGAATAGTTCTCAAGCAAGAGAGTAAGGACTATGTCCTTGAGAAAGCTCTCCCCGAAAGGCTTGGGACCAATGCTTCGCATGCAGTATATGATGCTTGGAATAAGCATTATATTGATGTGGTAGATGTGTGTGGTCTGATGTTGGCTACCATGAACTCGGACTTAAAGAGTCAATGCGAGAACATGGAGTCGCCAATAGAGATGATCACCAGCCTGAAACTGAAGTTTCAGGATCAGGCACGAGTTGAGAGATACCAGATGGTTAAGTCTCTCATTGGGTGCAAGCTACCAAAGGATGCTCCAGTGAGTCCTCATGTCATTAAAATGATGGGTTACATTGATAACCTGGGGAAACTGGATTGTCCTGTTAGCCTAGAATTGGCTACTGAAATCATCCTGCAGTCACTGCCGTCAAGTTATGATAAGTTTAGGAAAAGCTATATCAAGAATGACTTGACGAAGACGTTGACTGAGCTGCATGGCATGCTCAAGAAAGCAGAGAAAAATATCATAAAGGGTAAAAGATTTGAGAAATATTGTATAGACAAGGGTGGAGGCAAGGCCGTTCAGATTTTGAATCGGGATAAGCATGTGTCATCCTTTAAGCCCAAGTCAGGCCCATCTGATGTTGGTAAATGCTGCTACTGTAAAGATCTTGGGCATTGGAAGAGAAATTGCATTAAATTCTTGGAAGATTCACAAGAGATGGAGAAGATGTATGGGACTTCTTCTTCAGGTATTGTGTTATTATTTCAAGTTCTACGTGAGTATTGGATACTAGTTGTGGTACTGATATTTTTGAAATATGCAGGACCTACGCAACAGTAGAACGTTGGAGAAAGGACAAGTGGAACTGCGCGTCTGGAATGAAGCAATGATTGCTGCATTAGCCGTAGAAATTTTCCACTTGTAGGAGCCTTTCAAGCTTGGTTTTAGAAATTAAGTAATTGCCACCATGTACTTGCTATATGCAAAGATGTCTTTCATTTTCTTGTTAGAATTTGGATGTTTTTCATTTTGATAAAAGACAAGTTTTGTTCTTTAGATCTTAATGAAATATTCTATGGTAGCTCCCCGTTTAGAATGGGTTTTATATCTTAAACCACCGTGAGTTTGAATATAACATAAATACTAAAAGTTTCAGTCTGATGACTCGAACCAGTCTTTCCTTGGCATAGTCGTTTTGGCCACATAGAAGTGAAGCAGATTCAGAAGTTCCATAGTTATGGGCTTTTGGGCTCTTTTGATTATATTTCATATGAGATATGGATTCTGCTTACTGGGCCAAATGACTAAGGCTTCTTTAGCAGTGCTAAAGAAAAGGGTTTCAATCAGAATCAATTGAAAGACACCACATTGGATGTGGACTGGAAGTTTTTCAAGTATGTTGTTTCTGATCATTTGGGGATGATAGCTAACAAGCTTGAACCCAAATCTGATAAGCTCTACCTCGCTGGTTGTCCTAGGGAAACCGAGGCTTAATACTTTTATAACCAATCCGAGAACAAAGTTTTGTTGTCCGGAACTGTGTCTTTTGAGAAAGATTATACTTTCCAATAAGAACACTGGGAGTAAAAGTACACATCGAAGAAATTCGATAAACACAGGAGGCTGCTCAACCTGTTGAGGGACAGCATGATGGAACTTCGAGCCAATTCTACCAGATTCGGAATTGCTGTCAGGTTCCAGATAGCCTAGGATCTAGGGTCTAGTTAATTGAATCAAGGATCTGATCTCTATTTACCTGGAGATTGGCAGCGGAAGATGGTCAGATAAACGATATCTGTGAAGCGCCTCAGATGCTGCGCCTCTACTTCAGTACACACGCACACAAGCTGGAATCCGCCGAGATGCTAGTACCGGGGCTCGGATCTCCTGGGAATTGAGTTCTTCCAGGTTTCTGTGTTTTCTCTCTGAGAAAACACTGTCTGGGCGGCGCACCTCTGCCTAGGTCGAGATTATAAGATCACTTATATACTGACCTTGACACAAACCGAAACATCAGTTTCGGTTTCGGCCTTGTGTCGACCGACACAAGTTGTCGATCGATACACGTCTTGTGTCGACCGACGCACCCAATGGTGTCGATCGACACACCTCATTAAAACTCATATTCGATGTGTATCCAATGCACATCGACCAGACCATATGCCAATGATCAATTGTCCGATCTCGACAATACAACTATCTCTAGAGTGAGTACAATGTGATTTCAGGACATAATCCCAACAATCTCCCACTTGTACTGGAATCACCTATTCCTGTAATCCCTTCGTCGCTATATCTTGATATGGCATAAGGCAAGAGAATGTGTCATCCTTATTATAGCCAACATCATGTTCATCGAATTCCTGATCTATACTGATAAAACAAACGACTGACAATCATCTCGTTTGAGCACGGCCATGCATTTTCTCAGTATCAAATCTTCGATGGGCCCTGAGATATTTATCTCCCGTTCTAGGAGGGAAAAATCCCATCTTGTTCCATCCCTGTTTCTACACATACTTCTTGATACGCATAAGCAATGCCGTTATAGCCGCCAGTTACGGAACGACGTTTGACAAGGTCAAAACGCACCAATTCATATGCTAGAAAGCATGATGAACTCAGGTCTAAGGACTATACTCTATAGTCGTAATGAGAACCTCCCATGACACTGATATAACTATCCTGTGGAGTTCTCATTAAGCGGGTCATGTCCGATCATATGTTCACCAACATATATCTATGTGACTGACTGTGATAATCATATCATTGACTCCATGAAACTTAGTCCAACAGTCACCTCACATGCTAGTCTCGCGCGGTTATTGGTGTCCCACTTCAACAACCTCGACTAGGGACAATCGTAATTTATGTCATCTTTTACTTATAGGGTTTCATGATCAAGTCCTCAACTTGATGACCTATAAGATGAACAAAAAATACTTTGGGACCATTACCTAATTATCCAATAATTAAATAATACTGATGTCAGTTTGACTTACATAAACATTACCATAGTATGTCTATGTAAAGATTACAACATAACTAAAATAACTCCCACTAGAATCAAGATCATCTCTTCAAATATCTTATACCTACAACAACAGAATAAATTCCGTGCTTAGGTTGTGGGAGAGACTGCGGTGTTATTGCTTGAAACAATTCCAACAAACCACACCGCCATTCAGATAAAAGTGTTATTCTACGGTCCACTGCTTGGAGCCTTTCCAACAGATAGCACCGCTATTCAGACAAAGAGACATAACCGGGTGGAAACCGGGAATCATCTTTGTCCGTCTAACTACTTTCAACTGGTTCGTCACTTTAGCAGTTCACCACAAACCTATCCTTAGTGTTCCTCAAACACTTGGGATATTTCTGGTAACTGTTCAGTGACTATTACCGGAACACATTGGTATTTTCTCGTCATGCTTTATGCGTAAGCTGCATCTTGACGAGCGCAAACATGGCATTTATGATGGATTCTATTGCAGCAGCATTAGCAACCACACTCATTAATATTAGTTCAGCCAGTGTTCAAAACACTTCATCTTGCTAATATTGTTACTAGCTCAGCCAGTGTCCAAGACACTTCATCTTGCTTAGATTATTGCCATAAGACCTTTGGTATGAAGCCATTCTTATAATCAAGCACATTTGAACTGTCTAATACCTTATTAACATAAGGATTTTGACATGATCCAATTAGCCTTTCTGATCCATTCCAATGGATCCTTATTCCAAGAACTTTCACGGCCTTCTCCCGTGTCTATCGTTAAACTTGACTTCCGACCCAAATCTTGACAAGACTTTAGCGTCGGAACGTCGTTTATGAGATTTAAGTATGTTATCTACATACAGTGTGAGAATTGCCATTACGCTCCCACTAGTCTTCTTGTAAACGCATGGTTTCATCTCTTTCTGATCAAGTCAAAACTTTTGACCATATTATCAGAATGCTGATTCCAACTCCAAGATGTTTGCTTCAATCCAGAAGTGGATCGGTGAAGCTGACATGCATACCCAGCCAATTTTTCGGAGTTGGGGCTCACCATCGCTTTTTGAATTTCGCATGCTCGTCACTTTTCAATGATCAATAGATAACGACAATAGGCTACGAGAAATCACTCTCGAGTCAGTGACGGATCTTTTCGGATCTGCGAATTTCAGGCTCCACAGGTGTAGATCCTACAGCACTTTGTAGATCTCACCGCTGCTCTCCCTCAACAGGTTGAGCAGCCTCCTGTGTTTATCGAATTTCTTCGATGTGTGCTTTTACTCCCACTGTTCCTTTCGAAAGAACGATCTTTCTCAAAAGACACAGTTCCGAACAACAATACTTTGTCCTCGGATTGGTTGCAAAAGTAGCAAGCCTTGGTTTCCTTAGGACAACCAGCGAGGTAGAACTTATCAGATGTGGGTTCAAGTTTGTTTATTGACTACTGTCTTACACAAACCTTGCAATCCCAATTAATCAGAAAAACAAATTTGGAAATCACCCAGTCCACATCCAATGTGGTGTTTTTTCACTGATTCTGATAGAAACTTATTTAGCGTAAACATAGACATTTTAGAACGTATTCTTAAATGATTATGGAAGATTCCTGTGACTCATCATTAATCGAAGCGTATCTAATAAGATCCGATTCATTCTGTCAGATGATCACCCAATTCTTGACTCAAGCATTTTCCTGCGCGATTCAATCGAGGATCTCAATACTTCTGTCAAATCGGTTCTACACTTCATTTTTGGAACTCCTCAAGGAATTATTGTCCGTGTCTCATCAAATGAACACAACTATACTTATTGATGCCATCAATAAGGTAATGAAGTACAGAAGATTTTCTTTGGCACTAATGCTCATTGGGCCGCATACATCAGTATGTGCAAGGCCCAATAAGCCTCTGGCCCGTTTCTTTTAGCTCTGCTAAAGGGGCCTTAGTCATTTGGTCCAATGAACAGAATTCATATCTCAAATGATTAATAATCAAATGAGTCCAAAACTATGGAACTTCTGAATCCGCTTCACGACTATGCCAAAGAAAAGTCGAGTTCGAGTTATCAGACTTAAACCTTTAGTATTTGTGTTATATTCAAAATTACGCTGGTTTAAGATATAAAACTCATTCCAAACGGGGTGCTACCATATCATATTTCATTGAGATCTAAAGAACAAAACTTGTCTTTTATCAAAATGAAAAACATCCAAATTCTTTACAAGAAAATGAAAGACATTTCTGCACAAGGCAGATACATAGTAGCAATTACTTAATTTCTAAAACCAAGTAAGAAAGGCTCCTACAAGTGGAGAATCTCGACGGCTCATGCAGCAACCATTGCTTCATACCAGACACGCAGTTTCACTTGTCCTTTCTTCAACGTTCTACTGTCGTCCAGGTCCTGCATATTTCCAAAATATCAGTACCACAACTAGTATCCAATACTTACGTAGAACTTGAAGTAATAACACAATACCTGAAGAAGAAGTACCATACATCTCCTTCATCTCTTGTGAATCTTCCAAGAACTTAATGCAATCTCTCTTCCAATGCCTTGACTCATCGCAGTAGAAGCATTTTCTAACACCAGATGGGCCTGACTTGGGCTTATTAGATGACACAGGCTTATCCTGATTCCAAATCTGGACGGCCCTGCCTCCACCCTTACCAACACAAGATTTCTCAAATCTTTTACCGTTTATGATGTCTTGCTCTGCTGTTTTGAGCATGCCATGCAGCTCAGTCAACGTCTTCGTCAAGTTATTCTTGATATATCTTTTGATAAACTTATCATAACTAGACGGCAGTGACTGCAGAATGATGTCAGTGGCCAACTCTAAGCTGACAGGACATTCCAGTTTCCCCAGGTTATCAATGTAACCCATCATTTTAATGACATGAGGATTTACTGGAGCATCCTCTGGTAGCTTGCACCCAGTGAGAGACTTCACCATCTGGAATCTCTCAACTCGTGCCAGATCCCGAAACTTCAGTTTCAGGCTGGTGATCATCTCTATTGGCGACTCCATGCTCTCGTATTGACTTTTCAAGTCCGAGTTCATGGTAGCCAACGTCAGACCACGCACATCTACCACATCAGTATAATGCTTATTCCAAGCATTATATACTGCATTCGAGCGATTGGCCCCCAAGCCTTTCTGGAAGAGCTTTCTCAAGGACATAGTCCTTGCTCTCCTGCTTGAGGATTAATCTCAAATTCCGATACCAATCCAGGAAATTTGATCCATTTAACTTGTCCTTCTCAAGGACGGATCGCAATGAGAAAGTAGTGTTAGACATAATCTGAAATCCAAGAAAAACCAAGATTTAGTTATGCATATGATGAGAAATCTTATCTAATAAGAAAACTTGCATAATATTCAAACAATGTTTCCTCTACGAATATAATGATACAAGATCCATACTTCACTAAAATCTGAGTGGGCGACTCGCCATCACCCAAACTTTAGTTATCTAGGTAAGCAAATCATTGCTAATTGTACCCAGTACAACTCTTGGTTGTGGATGAGACAAATTATGTCTAATCCACTCTGATGTCTCTGGGCCCAGAACTTCCGATAGCCCAGTCAAGTAAACCAATCTCTTTAGTCTTGTGATCATTGACAGCTGCACTACAAGTCTGTCAATGACCACCTGCCTTACTCATGTTGCAGTGGATACCAAGGACTCCAAAATATCCAACAAACGACACGAGTCTTGACAGTAGACAAGATTTAGGCAAGACATCAAGGTTACTTGATATTTAGTTTGAGGAAACTAAACCCAAAAGTTTAGCAAATCAATCTCTTAGGTCATGTAATTGTTGATGTTTAGCACTGCAAATCCATCAACATAACTACTTGCCTTACTCACGTAATTGTGGACACCAAGCTCTTGGCTAGACCATCACACAACGAAATGAGTCTTGACAGTTGACCATATTGAAGCTAAGCTTTGATCAAGGTTTAGGTCGAGTTTGGTTTCTGCAAATTCAAGGTTCAATAACCAGAATTTCGAGCACTGTATCGATCGACGCAGACTATGTCTGTCGATCGACACCACCAAACAAAACCGGACTTCAATAACCGGTTAATCCAATTAACCCGGTTCATCGAACCGGTCATGTCGATCAACACAACCCGTGTGTGACGGTCGACATAGACCTTAACCGAAGACAGTTTTGATAACCGGTTCAATCCAATTGAACCGACTTATCAGATCAAACTGATCTTAACCATTCAAATCGGTTTATTCTAATTGTGATAATTGGTTCAATCCAATTGAATCAATTCATCCAATTTAAACCGTTTTAACCAGTTTCAACTAATTGCGATAACCGGTCCAATTCCATTGAACCGTATTATCCAATCAAACTGATTCAAACCATCGGTTTATGCTAATTGAGATAATCAGTTCAATCCAATTGAACCAATTCATCCAATTTAAACCGATCTATTCGGACTTAACTAAGCATGATAACCGGTTCAATCCAATTGAACCGATTAACCATTCGCTGGGTCTGTGTCGACCGACACTAACCTGTGTCGATCGACACCCGACCGAATCTGCTCTGTGTCGACCGACACTCAACCTGTGTCGATCGACACAGAAGGCTTTCGGTTTTTCTCCGCGAAAAACCCTAGCCGCCGAATCTGTCGATTTCGCTGTTTTGTGTCGACCGACACACTTGTTTCGGTCGACACTGTGCGAAAACACAGACTCGATCTTGATCGAAATCGATCTGACCTGTTCTAACCAAACAACCTAGTTTGCGAATCTAAATCATCAAATTCAATAAACAGGTCTGATTCAATGATAAAACCCTAAGGCTCTGATACCACTGATGGAACTTCGAGCCAATTCTACCAGATTCGGAATTGCTGTCAGGTTCCAGATAGCCTAGGATCTAGGGTCTAGTTAATTGAATCAAGGATCTGATCTCTGTTTACCTGGAGATTGGCAGCGGAAGATGGTCAAATAAACGAGATCTGTGAAGCGCCTCAGATGCTGCGCCTCTACTTCAGTCCACACGCACACAAGCTGGAATCCGCCGGGATGCTAGTACCGGGGCTCGGATCTCCTGGGAACTGATTTCTTCCAGGTTTATGTGTTTTCTCTCTGAGAAAACACTGTCTGGGCGGCGCACCTCTGCCTAGGTGTCGACCGACGCACCCAATGGTGTCGATCGACACACCTCATTAAAACTCATATTCGATGTGTATCCAATACACATCGACCAGTCCATATGCCAATGATCAATCCCATACAAACTATGTCCAACTTGCTTAGGTGTGTGACCCTGTAGGTTCACACGATACTGGAAATGAGTTACAACTCATTTGTCATAAGCGGTTTCTAGCAAAACATTATGACTACCCAGTATCATATGAATTGTCCGATCTCGACAATACAACTATCTCTAGAGTGAGTACAATGTGATTTCAGGACATAATCCCAACAGAGCAGCGGTGAGATCTACAAAGTGTTGTAGGACCTACACCTGTGGAGCATGAAGTTCGCAGATCCGAATGGATCCGTCACTAACCCGAGAGTGATTTCTCGTAACCGATTGCCGTGATCTTTTGATCATTGAAAAGTGACGAGCCTGCGAAATTCAAGAAGCGATGGTGAGCCCCAACTCCGAAAATTTGCTAGGTATGCATGTTAGCTTCACCGATCCATTTCTGGATTGAAACAAACATCTTGGAGTTGGAATCAACATTCTGATAAAGTGGTCAAAAGTTTTGACTTGATCAGGAACGAAATGAAACCATGCGTTTATAAGTAGACTAGTGGGAGCGTAGTTGCATTTCTCGTTCTGTATGTAGATGACATACTCATTCTCATAAACGACGTTCCGTCTCTTAAGTCTCATGAGACTTGGGTCGGAAGTCATTTTCATCAAAAGACATGGGAGAAGCCGTGTGAATTCTTGGAATAAGAATCTATTGATATAGATTGGGTAGGCTAATTGGATCGTGTCAAGATCCTTATGTTGATAAGGTAATAGACTGTTCCAATATGCATGATTCCATACCAAAGGTCTTATGGCAATGATCTTAGCAAGACGAAGTGTCTTGGACACTGGCTGAGCTAGTATGTATGAGTGTGATTCCTTATGCTTTTGCAATGGAATCCATCATGAATGCCATAATTTACACTCATCCAGATGCAGCTTACGCATTACGAGTAGATACCAAGTTGTTCCGGTAAAATTCACTGAACAGTTGCCAGAAATATCCCCAAGTGTTTGAGGAACACTAAGGATAGGTTCGTGGTGAACTGAGGAAGTGACGAACCAGTTGAGAGTAGTTAGACGGACAAAGACGATTTCCGGTTCCCACTTGGTTATGTCTCTTTGTCTGAATAACGGTACTATCTGTTGGAAGGGCTCCAAGCAGAGAACCGTAGAATAGTGCTTTTATCTGAATGGTGGTGTGGTTTGTTGGAATTGTTTCAAGCAAAAACACTGCAGTCTCTCCCACAACCTAAGCACGAGATTTATTCTGTTGCTATAGGTATTAGATATCTGAAGAGATGATCTTGATTCTAGTGGGAGTTATTTTAGTTATGTTATAATCTTTACATAGACATGCTATGGCAATGTTTGTGTAAGTTAAAACTGACATCGGTATTATTTAATTATTGGATGATTAAATAATGGTCCCAAAGTTTTTTATGTTCATCTTATAGGTCATCAAGTTGAGGACTTGATCATGAAACCCTATAAGTAAAAGATGACATAAATTATGATTGTCCCTAGTCGAGGTTGTTGAAGTGGGACACCAACAACCGCGTGAGACTAGCATGTGAGGTGACTATTGGACTAAGTTTCATGGAGTCAATGATATGATTATCACAGTCAATCACATAGATATATGTTGGTGAACATATGATCGGACGTGACCCGCTAATGAGAACTCTACAGGATAGTTATATCAGTGTCATGAGAGGTTCTCATTACGACTATAGAGTATAATCCTTAGACCTGAGTTCATCATGCTTCCTAGCATATGAATTGGTGCACTTTGACCTTGTCAAACGTCGATCCGTAAATGGCGGCTATAAAGGCATTGCTTAGGTGTATCATGAAGTGTGTGAAGGAACAGGGATGGAACAAGATGGAATTTGTCCCTCTTATATAAAAGGAGATAAATATCTCAGGGCCCATCGAAGATTTGATACTGAGAAAATGCATGGCCATGCTCAAACGAGGTGATTGTCAGTCGTTTGTTTTATCAGTATAGATCAGGAGTTCGATGAACATGATATTGGCTATAATAAGGATGACACAGTCTCTTGCCTTATGCCATATCGAGATATAGAGACGAAGGGATTATAGGAATAGGTGATTCCAGTACAAGTGGGAGATTGTTGGGATTATGTCCTGAAATCACATTGTACTTACTCTAACGATAGTTGTGTGTCGATATCAGACATGTTGTATGATACTGGGCGGTTGCAATGTTTTGCTAGAAGCCTCTTGCAGTCTGTAAGTTGTAGACTTACTGCCAGTATTATATGATCCTATATGGTCACACACCTAAGCAATCTGGAAGCATATATATGGGAATGATCATCATGGTGGTGATCAAGATGATGTGTATTGGATACATATCAATATCGATTAAAGAGAGGTGTGTCGATCGACACAGTAGGTGTATCGATCGACACGGGGTCGATTCCGAAACTGATGTTTCGGTTTATGACTTAGACTTTTTCGGTTAAACCCGAAAGATGGTTTAGTCATAACAGGTCATATATATATGCTTATATGATCGACCTGGAACTAAAAGCCGTTTATTTTTCTTGATCAGAAAAGCACAAAAACTCTCTCTTCGATTCCCAGATCCGGCACTAACATCCCAGCTTTCCAGGTTGTGTGCGTGTGGACTACGATAGAGGCGAGGCATCTGAATCGCTCATGATCTCGTCTTACCATTCATTCCGCTGCCAGAACAAGGTAAACGCGAGATCCGTGATTCAATAACACAAACCCTTAGATCCTAGGCTCGAAATTCAGACTTAGGGTTGCCCAATCGAATTAGGAACTGCTAGGAATTCCATCAGAAAGGTGGTGCTTCTCACGTTGAGGATGAGTTAGAAGAATCCTCTACCCAGTTGATTCGAAAGTCCTTGAAGTCGATTGATCCTGTTGGGATGCCCCCCTCGTCTGGCAGCAGGATTCCTCCTCCATCTTCTGCTCTCCCGGTTTCAACCTCGGGACCTCCACGGATATCGGCTTCATCGGCTGGGGCGAGAAAAAAGCCTTCTGAGGTCGCAAATCACCCTGAGAGCTCGGGTGCATAAGCGCTTGAAAGTGAGTCCACAGAGAGTTGTAAGAATATATCCTTTACTCTTCGAGGAGAAAAACTGAAGAATCCAGATGAGTAATACTGCAAGGAGATGTTTCAGAATATCTCCTTTGAAGTCATTCCGCCTTGCCCCGCCAATCAGATGTATAAGCCGGAAGTGTACCGCAACGTCTCCAATTTGTTTGTCGACGTGAGTGTTCGCATTTGTTTACTGATCATCCGTTTTTGAGGTTGATATTTTTCCTTTATTTTGACGTTCTTTGTTTTGCAGGGGGCTTCACTGTTGAATTCATATATCTTTGATATGAATCGACAGTTGTTGGCGCAAAACGCCGAGGTTGGCAAGGAGCTTGCTCGGAAAACGAAGGAATTGGCAAAGCTTCAACTCTCCGCCGAGTTTCTTCGGATAAGTGGGGAGAAATTGAAGAGTCAGGTTGCTACTTCTTATGAGCATGTTAAGTTGCTCGAAACCCGCAACCAGGAGCTTGCAGAATACAAGGAGAAATTGTCTGCCGAGTTGACGCATGAGAACCTTCGCCGCGCCGGGAGGTAACTAAGGAGCAGAACATCGCGGCATCGGAGGTCGGCGATCTCATCAACGATCGTAATTCCATAACTCAGAAGTACGAGTTTCGTCTTCAGGAGTTGAAGGAGGCATTCACTGCAAAGGATGTTGAGAGTGACGCGTATATGAACCTCAGCTAGTACTCTGGGACTCTGGAATACCTTCCATCGCTTTGAGATGAAAGGGGGATAGCTCTTTCCGACGAGGTCTTTGAAGAGCTCACGGTGGAGAAGGAGAAGTGGAATAGAAAAATCGACGAGATTGGCACTCCCGAGATCGTCGACGGTTTTTTCGTGATTTCTCCAGTTCCGATGAGGATGCGTGACGGCAATCCTCCTTCTCCTCGCCCCTTTCAGCATCCGTCTGATGATCTTCGAGTCGAATATGTCACCTTGCTCGAATAATTTGGCACCAACATGGGTGTGATGTCGACGAAAGTGGTCGAGACTCTGAAGAGTCCCGAGGATGTGCAGCTCACGGTGACGGAAGTTCCTTCGTTGTTGCCCGCAGTATTTCATACCTCGTCCACGGCTGCTCCTCTGGTCGCGCCGACTCAAGATCTTCATCCGCCGGTCTAGGCTTTTTGTTTTGCTTTTCTAATCTGTTTTTACTGTTGGGGTGGCTTTGATACCCCCTTTTGTATAGCTTTTATGGGGTGACGATGTCCTTGTTTTGGAATGGAATTACATTTTCATGAAGTCTCTTTTTTATGATCGTGTTGAGGCGGATATTTTTTTGCCTTTCAGGATTGATATTCGGCGAGGAATCGCTTTCGCTTTTGGATTTTTTACGTGTATGATGATGAGTTCGTCTTGTTATTCGTCGACGTATTCTGAAGAGACTTTGTTATTGTATAAACGAGGTAGTAATGGGGGTTATTAGGCCGAGTTATGGTATTTGTGAAATCCTTTTAAGGATTTGAAGGAAAGGAGTTTGTTATTCTCATGTCGTAGTTTTTAGAGCTCGGCTCCTTTCGAGTGCTTTTCTGGAGGATAATGCGGCTTATGTTTGTTCCTTGAATAAGGGTTTGGTTTGATTACGCGAGTGAGAACTCGGTTTTGATTCATCGAGCAAAGCTCAGTTTTATAATTTATCGCTAACTTGGGATCGGATATGCGAGGCATGTTGGTTTACTTAGTCCATCTGAGCTAGGGTGCGGCTGCGATTCCTGGCTTTTCCTTGTGCTAATACGAATTAGATCATAGTCTTTATCGTATGGGTAAGGCGAGTGTTCCTGCACATTTGCTTGTGCGGATCTGATTAAGTCGAGCGTCCAGTTAGGACGTCGACGTTGTTTGAGACAAGATTTTTTTTTGACAAAAGTCTTTGATCGATTTACAGCTGCACTCTGGGTAGAGTTGCCTACGTACCTCGACGACGAGGATCAAGCCGTTCGTAGTTCATATTACACATGGTAATAGTTTTTGTTTTTTTCTTAACGTAAAAAACCATAAGATATCTCGGCCGACTTCGTCGTTCTTCGAGTCTAATACTGGTCTTGCTGAGGTGCATTTGTTTACTTGCACCTGCGTTTTCTTCAGATGCCCTCCTTCCTGTGGGCGGTCCTGGTATGATATTATTTCTTCCTTTTGGTTCAGAGGGGTGGCAAAGTTTTCGTTCACTTATGAAGCATTGCCTCGAGGTGGTCTGATCTCCTCTTAACGTATGGATTCCATTCGGGGTCGGGAGTTTGACACATTGATGGTATGTCGAGACAACTGCTTTCATCGCATGTAGCCAAGGTGTTCCCAAAATAATGTTGTAGAAAGTTGGTCTGTCCAAGATGACAAACTTCGTCATTGTTGCCATTCAGCCGACATAGATTGGGAGTTTAACCGTGCGTATTGTCATGGTTTGGTCACCATCGAATCCGGTTAATGGCTGCACCTTTGGTTTAACATGTAAGTTCTTGTATTCTGCTTTTTCCAGCGTTTCTTTAAAGATTACGTCGACCAAACTCCTTGTATCGACCAACATGCGGGAGATCTCGCAATCTCCGAACATGATATCGACAAAGGTGCCATCATCGCAAACTCATTGCTATCATGAGAGCAGTCATGAATTGGTTGGGGTCGGATTTCCCTTCGTAGAACATAAATTTGACCTTCTCAATGCGTGGGATCCTCACGTTCATGATCCAGGCCGTGAAAGGCATCTGTTCTGCCTGCTTCAATACGCGACCAAGCTCTGGTGTCGAACTAGTCACACGATAAACTTTGGAATTCAGCTCTTGAATTTGGCTCAGTATGGTCACGAGCAGATCGCTGGATACCGATGATGGGGTGGTTAGAGTCGATAGGCTCCATGTTGGGTTGACTGCCGATTACGCGGTCCTCCGAGGTACCTCGGGAAAAAGACGTCGACTGATAGACGACATCCGTTCTGGATTTTTCTCCGTTGTGGGTACGCCCTTGCGTCTGCGTAAGATTTCTTGGAGCGAGGCTTGTTGGTTAGCGATCGCGGTGATTCGCTCGTTCGCCGTCTTGTCCATACTTTCAACTCGGTTCAGCAGCGTGTGGAGCATCTCCGTTGTGGTTGGGCTCTCGATTATGTTGGTCGGTACAACGGTGTTCATCATGCGCACTGATCTCGCTGGTAGCTCTATGTCGCCTGTGAGCTGGGCGGCGGCCGCAGTTGTTGACTGTACTGGCCTCACCTTTGGTGCGGTTGGGGCGTTTGAGTCTCATGCGGGTAGCTCGCTTTCCTGCGTCCTCGGGTTTGTTGGTGTGTTGCGGGCTTCGACACCTTGCTGGGATGGATATGGCTGGTTCCTTTAACCTGTTGCGGTGTTGGTGATATTGCCTATGTTGCTGGTTTCTTGCGTTGAAAGTGGTGTTCCTGCCGTCACTGATCTCTCCTTTGGTTAATCGAAAAATCCAAAGTCCCTACAGACGGCGCCAATTGTTGATTCAGAGAATCACAATTTAATGAATTGATTAGAAAATAAGGGACTTGGATGAAACAATTAAACAGGATCGAAAGCAATGAATAATCAGACCGGAAAATCTAATCTTATTCTGAATATGAGTCGGAATCGATTGTAAAATCTCTTGCTCTTAGGGTTTTTAGTACATAGTGTTACTAGTTTAAAACTTAGTCTTTTCCCGCAGGGGAAGAATTTTTATATCATTCTTTACAAAATCTGAACCATTTAGATTTTGTTCCCTTAAAAGATTCATATTTATTTTCAAATAAAAATGTTAAGTTAACATTTTTATTTTTTCGCCTTGTAGGTCGGTCTTGATATCGCGCCGAATTGCCTTAACGTTGCCGGGCTACTTTATTATTTTGTCTGGGCTGGATCTTATCTGAACCATTTCTGCTAATGGGCCGGATCTTAGAAAGGTGCTAAATCACCTCCAACAATAATTAATGATGAAACTGAAATTAAAGATTAAAACGCTGTTTTTTCCATAAGTCTTATACACTAGTAATACTGTAATAGATAAACAAAGTACGTGTTTACTGATTATACATTGTGATTTATACTTACTAATTAATTATTTATTTCCATTATAGCAGTCATTTTTCATTTAATTTTTTGTATTGTATAATCCACTTTTCACCATTCTACAAGATATTATGTCATTATTTGTTTATATTAGGTTTTGAATGATAGAATCGGTTAAGGCGGATTAGTCTGGAACGATTAAGATCATTTTTATTTACCATTCACGATCATTGGTTTAAAAAGGTATAGACATAAAAATTAAACGCAATCTGCTATGCACTAAATGCAGACCAATTTTATGAACAAATATATGCGGTCCACAGCGGATTATTGTCCACTCTATAAATAGAATAGCTTGGTTTGTATTTAAATTAGTCCATTGTAACCATATTTACCATTAAAACCTTAATCTTTTATTTTTGAATTTTTTTACTGCTTTTTTCCCCTCCAATGGAAGCTTGGATCCTAAACAAAGCAGGAGTGGTGGATATTGTGGAATGCACCTCTAGACCACAAAGTTTCCATTCTTATAAATTACTCCGATAATATGTTTTCGTTAATTTTCACTTTACTGAAAATTCAGTAACTAATTGTTTTTACAAAAATATATATAATTAGTTTAATATTTAATAATACTATTTGAAAAAACTATGAAGACAAGACATCATACATTTCTTTAAATGGGGAAAATATTTAATTATTAGTAAGATTTTTTTTTTAAATATCTAATTATATCTTTTTGATATTAAAAAATCATTTACAAAATACATAATTAGATTTATTACAATCATTGACACAAATAAAAGAAGCCGGAAAAAGTTTCGATGAAAAAATGAAAAGTAACTATGGTTTCTAACAAATGAGATATGTTATGTCTATTTTCACATACTTTCCATGTCATTTTTTCACATATTTTTCATTGGCTGTCATCTCTTGAATAAAACTCCAAAATGCAATTTGCATTATATTAATTAAATAAATAAAATAAGATGCTATAGATGATGAATCTAAATCTTGTCTCTTTCTTGTAATGAACATCCATATTTGTCGGTATGGTGAAAACCATCTTCTGAATCGTAATCTACATCTCCACAAGAGACACGTCACTTCTGCTTTCGAATCCGGTTTTACTAAATCGGTTTGTTTCCTTCGATCCTCCTTAAAGTATTGCTTTCCATGATGGTTTTCGTGTCATGTCGAATTTTTCATAACAAATCTAATAAGATTTGTTTCAATGTTCGAATAGCCACCAAATTATTATGATGACACCCAGAAACAACCTCAAAAATAATATTGAACATTAGTTTTGACAAATATTCAACATTTTATGCCGTAAAATTCAAAACATATTTGCCTGAAATATTGTTCGCTAAGCACACTGAAAGGAGTCGTTTCGTCTCGAGAGACATGATAAATGCCAAAAGACGCAGTGACCAATATCAAAAACCCCTGTGAAGGACACGGTCACAATTATGAAATCGAATCATAAGGATGGTGGGAAGTGGCTGTAGAGACAATAACTATATACTAACCTGAATGAGAATTGCAAATCCGATAACTGCCATGATATTTTTTTTTGTCAACTTAATATTTTATAAGGCCCAACAAGGCCGAGAGAGTACAAGCCCAAATGGGCTTAGATTACAAAGAAAAAGCAAAAAAATACACAGGTAATTCGAAACAGAAAGCGGGCCAATAAATGGGCCGGATCTCCAGTCCAGTCAACTCGAGAGGAGGGAGAGGCTGCCCCACGGGGAAGAGAAAGGATACGCATCTCCACCGCCGTTGATACCGCCATGCAACTTCGTTGTCAGAATACTGCCATCACCGACAGCGAAGAATAAACCCGAGTACACTGCTTACCCTTTGCCGATCATCTACCCACTGAAAATGAGGCCAGAAACACCGCATAACAAGACAAGGCAGCTTCGAAGCAACGCCGAGCACTGTCAGATCCAAGAAGATCCATCGCCAGTCGGATCCAGAACACGGTCCGCCTATTCTTCCTTGACATCGCGGTGAGATTCGAGCAAGGAATTGAGGCTAACGAAAATTAAATCCTTCCAACCTGAAAGATATACAGCAAAGATCGAAGAAATCGGTGAAGTCTGACAGAAAACACAAAGGAGATAATCAAATCCGGAATAGTCTTGAAGAAAATCCGACAGAAAGTCGGAACCCTAACCGGACAACAGTCAATAGAAAATAAAATTTTGAAAGTGTGAACCGTACGAAATCCGAAACCAAGAGAAAAAACATTCTTAGCCGATGAACACAATTTAGACGGGTTTACAGATGGTTCCTTGCAATGTTTTTAAAACCGGACCGGCGACTGAACCGGTAAAACTATTGGGTCATGGGTTAATATGGTCCGACCGGATTCGACCGGGTTCAACCAGATTTGATGATAATTTAACATATATATATATATATATATATATATTATGTTATTAATTTCAAACTATCAAATAAAACATTTCAATAAACATAATTTTTAAAAACATGTGCAACAATTATTAAAAAAAAATACTTCAAAGTTTAAATGTTAAATCAACAACGTTCCAAAATATTTAAAAATGTTGAGACCTAGACCAAAAGACGTTATGAAACACCTTAAATTGATAATTTATCTTCAAAACATATTGTTCACCAACACACACATAATGCCTCTTAAATGCATAGTTTTTACTTTCTATGTTATTCAACCATTGAAAGAAGAGATAAGATATAGTAACACGTTTAATCTTACTTTTAAATAAATATTTAAAACTAATATAGTTATATTTGATTGTTTAAAAAAGAAAAAGTAATTAACAAAATATAAAATAATTTTTTTTTTTTATAAAACCCGGTTTGATACGGTTCAATGGGTCGCCGGTTTCTGGTTTTTTGGCGGTCCAACCCGGTTTTTTAATCGGTTCAACTACCATTGGGTTTTATAATCAACCCAACCCGGATATGCTTCCGGTTCGTGGTTCAACCCGGTCCGACCACCGGGTCGGTCCGGTTTTAAAAACACTGGTTCCTTGTTAAGAATTTTGTAAAAGTTGACTATATCGACTTGCCGTTTTCATGTTTTACTTGAGCACAAAAACGGGACGCAGTTTACTAACGACAAAAGAATGGCACATTAACCAAGCTCCCTCGTTATCTCTTCTGCTTGACTGTGTTTCTCGCTGATCGGAAAGTTTCGAATTTCGTTCCTACTGATAGGAATCGTCGAAAATGGATCAAACCGTATGCGAAGATCTCATCCAAGTGAAGAAGGAGTCAGGCGGGGTCGCCATCATCACAATTAACCGTCCGAAATCCCTCAACTCGCTTACTAGACCGATGATGGTGGATCTCGCGCGGGCGTTCAAGGAGATGGACGCCGATGAATCGGTACATGTCGTGATTTTCACCGGAGCGGGTCGATCCTTCTGCTCAGGTGTTGATTTAACTGCGGCGGAGGCGGTTTTCAAAGGAGACGTCAAGGATCCGGAGACCAACCCGGTAATTCAGATGGAGCTGTTAAGAAAACCCATCATCGGAGCAATTAACGGTTTCGCTATCACCGCCGGGTTCGAGCTCGCCTTGGCCTGCGATATCCTGGTCGCCTCCAGAGGAGCTAAGTTCATTGATACTCACGCCAGGTTTCTTTCGACCTCTTCTCAGATTCATTTCCCGATTAGGTCAAAATAAATTTCCAGATTTAGCTTCTGTTGTTTAAAAGCTCTGCTCATTCAAAAATCAGGTTTGGGATATTCCCTTCTTGGGGTCTGTCACAGAAGCTGTCAAGGATTATAGGAGCAAACAAAGCCCGTGAAGTTTCTTTAACCTCGATGCCATTGACAGCTGACGTGGCTGAGAAGTTAGGGTTTGTAAACCATGTGGTGGAAGAAGGAGAAGCTTTAATGAAAGCTAAAGAAATCGCAGAGGCTATCATCAAGAATGAACAAGGCATGGTTCTTCGGATTAAATCCGTCATCAATGACGGACTAAAGCTTGATCTTGTTCATGCTCTTACACTCGAAAAGGTGAAGCCTTTTTTTTTAATCTGTTTTGACCGTTTGATCAATCCGTGATTGAGAGAAATCTAAAACTCGCAGGATCGAGCTCACGCGTATTACAATGGGATGACAAAAGAACAGTTTAAGAAGATGCAGGAGTTCATAGCTGGACGTGGATCCAAGAAACCTTCTTCCAAGTTATAGATAATATATGTCCATCTTTTAAGTACCATTATCTTTGTTTGTTTTAGAAAAGTGTAACGCAAATCAGTTAAAGTAGGATGAGATTCCTGTCTCAGTTGAAGACATATGCACAACCGGAAACAAAGGGAATCTTTACTCTTCACTGGATTCATTGAATAATTCCGGTAGAAATTATGGAACTGGATCTTCAGTATAATTTTTTTCTGTAAATTAATAACAAACAGAAAAAAGAAAATTATGAAAAAGACCAAAATGAAATTTAATCCTCTGTTTTGTTTTGTTTTTGCTAAAATGAGGATTAGTCTGTAGATATCACCTTATAACTCACAATTGACATGTCTGATTCAATCTAATTGTCACCATAATTAACGTTTTGACCACATTATCGACTAAAAAGGAATTTTCGGCTAATTTTTTATGGAAAAGTATAAATAATCGTCGACACTCGTGCATTACTGGCTATATAACTCATTCAACAATTACAAAATACATAGTCATGTTACCTCAAACACTATCTCCTATACCAGAATAATGGATATTCCAAAACATTACCTATCACTATTCATATCGATCATCTTCATAACTACAAATATATCACATGCCGACCAAAAAAACATCAGTTCAGTTTGAGGTAACTATGGTGGCAACCACCATCCGGATTCGATTCCTCTCCCATGCGGAAACTACCATATCTCTTCTGGACACCTAACGCGGATATTGGGCCAAAGGCCCAGGGAAAACTCTTCCAGGTGAAGCTGGCCTGCGGCCTGACTGGGCCCAGGGGATTAGTCTGGACTGTTTGGTCTGGGATCTACCCCTGGATTATCAAAAAAAAAAAAAGATAAGACAAACCGGCCTTGTAGGTTTAACGATGTAACCAGAGGCGGAACTAGGTAAGGAGGAAGGGGGACAGCTGCCCCGGTCAAATATTAATTTTTTTTTTAAACTTTTCATTAGTTTTATGATATAATTTGAAGTTAAAATGGTGAAAAAGTCTTCGTGCCCCCGGTGAATTTAGGCAAGAATCCACGTTGTCCCCACTTTTCATTTTTTATTCATATATTTTGCTTATTTTGTTTCCAAAATCTTAGCCTTTTTTTTTTTTTTTTTTTTTGGTCTAAATGTTAAAATTCATACCATTTTCTGAGTTTACATTGTTGCAAAGCAACTTATTACAAACACAAATAAAAGAGAGACAGATAAGAAAGGGAGAGAAAGGAAGCAAAAGAAGAACACAACAGAGCAATAAAGGAACGACAGCAAAACAAGTGGCTGCCGCCTTAACTAACTGAACCAAGGAAACAGAAATAAAGCTCAAGCAGCGACGGGGACCTCGCAGATGTAGCGGGGAAGGAGAGGAGCCTGTCCTTGATAGACCTATCGATAGCGGCGAAGACAGCAGCAGGGGAGGCCGAGCATTCTCTGAAAATCCTAGCATTACGTTCACGCCAAATGTTATACACCATAGCCTGCAAAATCAGTTAAAAAATGGATGAGAGATCATTCCGAGAACTGAAAGGAGGACCCTGGACTATAGATACAGCAGAGAGTAAGTCCGTGGGAGGAGAGGAAAGGAAGCGCCCTGCAAAACGAGCCCATATGTCTGACACAAAAGGGCAGTTAAAAAAGAGGTGATTGTGATCTTCCACACCCACTGAGCAGAGAACACAATTTCCAGAAACTTGAATTCCCCATGACCGGAGCCGGTCACGAGTAGGCAGACGACAAAGCATGGCGAGCCAAGTAATGATCGAGCAACGCGGAATCTGTTCTTTGAACCAAATCACATCCGACCAGGTCACAGTGGGGTGATGGTCGCGCAGCTGATCCCACGTATCCTTTGATGAGAAAGAGTCCTGAAAATCTCCTGCCGCATTCCTCCAAAGAAATAGATCACTGCCTCTATCCTGTTTTGGCGGGTCCATACCAGAGATGGTGATTTGAATAGATTGAGCTGCGTCCGAACGAGCTCTCAGGAGAAACCAGTCGCCATTCCTCGTCGCAGCCACAACGCAAGCATCCAAGGGAACACGAAGTTGTCTCGGGCCATGAAGACCAGCAAGCGCCAAAAAAGGACCAAGAGGAGTCCATGAGTCATGCCAAAAAGAAGCTGTATTTCCATCACCAATCTGACATCTAAGAAAGACCAAGAGCTGATCCTTTAGTCTCAGCATACTCCTGACCATATGAGAAAAGCGCGGGCCATCTTCCGCTAACCAGAAACTTTTCCTGGCGAAGACGTTGCTCTTAAGCCAGGCTACCCAAAGAGAGCCTGACGAAGAGAAGAAATTCCAGACCAATTTTAATCTGAAAACAGTTTCAAAGTCCTCGAGCCTTCTGATTCCAAGGCCTCCTTCTGTTTTTGGCCGACATATGTTATCCCAAGAAACCCGAGCACCCAGAGCCGTGGACGTCTGATTCTTCCAGAGAAAAGCGCTGCAAAGCGAGTCAATTTTGTTGTAGAAACGCTTCGGAAGAACAAAAACAGAGCTCCAGAAATTGACCATCCCGTATATAACTGAAGAGATTAGTTGAACCTTTCCTGCGAATGAAAGGAATTTTGCTGTCCAAGTGTGCAATTTCTGGGTAATCCTCTCCACAAAGGGTTGTAACACTGCGAAAGAGATCTTTTTTGTGGTCAGCGGCAGACCCAAGTAGCGCGTCGGAAGAGTCCCCAACGACAGACCCGAGAACTGAGAGAGATGGAGAATTTCCGACTCAGTGAAGCCCCCAAAATAGATATCTGATTTTGAGTCATTCATATCTAGCCCACTGATCTCTTTGAAGCGATTCATAAGCGCTTTTATCTCCGAGATAGAATTTTGGGAGCCATCAGAAAACACCAGGAGGTCATCGGCGAATAGGAGATGAGTGACCTCCGGAGATGCACAGCTTGGATGCAGACCCAACATACCAGAACCCGCTGCTTTTTCAAGATACCTGGATAACACTTCCATCACCAATATGAAAAGATAAGGTGAAATGGAGTCGCCCTGTCTTAACCCTTTCTTACCCGAGAAGAAACCCGCAAGTTCCCCATTTATGTTAATTGAAAATCTCGGAGAAGTAATACACTCTTTAATCCAAGTTCTGAAAATCACTGGAAAGTCTTGCGCCTCCAAAATCTTCAGAACGAAATCCCAGCATACTGTATCAAACGCCTTGCGGATATCAACCTTGATCATGCAACTCTTAGGGCAGGAAGCTTTGTCATAGTGTCTAATTAGCTCAGAAGCTAATAGAACATTCTCCCCCAAGCTTCTACCCTTCAGAAACGCTGCTTGATTGCGGCTGACACAGTCAATGAGCACAGGTTTCAACCGATTTGCAATGATCTTGGAAATTACTTTATAAACGATGTTACAAAGACTGATCGGACGATAATCACCTAAGTGGCTCGCCTCAGGTTTTTCCGGAATCAAAGTAATGCTAGTTGTATTCATAACCTTCAGAAGCCTTCCGTTACAAAAGAATTCACGGACAGCTTTAGTGACATCAGACCCCACCGTATCCCAGGAAGCGCGAAGAAATTCAACAGAATATCCGTCCGGACCCGGACTCTTATTAAGTGGCATGGAAAATACAGTAGCTTTAACCTCATCCGAGGAGACTTCCTTCTTCAGCGCGTCCTGGATCCCCTCAGAGCAGCGGAACGGGAGCAAGTCCCGCAGCTCATCCACCGAGATTGGCGAGCTTGGCAAATCAGTGGACCCGAGTATTGCTTCGAAGTATCTGGCTGCATGAGATTTAATGTCCTCCGCTGAACCAATCAAACGATCAGTATCATCCTTCAAAAAATGAATGTGATTCCTAGTAACTCGTTGGGAGACTATTATGCTGTAGAAAGCAGTCTGTCTATCTCCACAATCAGCCCATCTAACTCTCGACCTTTGACGAAAATATTTTTCCTCCGCACGAGTTAGTTCCTGCCACTTCCTGCGAACACGGTGCTCTTCGATGGCAGTAGCTGAGTCCGGATTTGTGAGTAAAGCGCGTTGAAGAGACTCCAGTTTGGCGGCCTGATCTCTAACTCTCTCAGAAATACCGCTAAAGTGCCGCTTGTTGATCCTCCGCAAGTTTTTTTTCAGAATCTTAAGCGATCTAATCAGTTTAAACTGAGCAGTTCCGGTAATAGCATCACAGTTCCAAGCCTCTCTCACCGTAGCTTCATAAGAAGGATGGTCGATAACATGATGGAAAAATTTGAAAGGTTTGACCACCTTCCGAGCCAAGGAAGGAATACGACATACACACACCGCATGGTCAGACTGGTCAGGTTCAAGAAACTCAGCAAAAGAGTCCGGGAAGCGGGAAGACCAAGCCTGATTTATAAGCGCGTGATCAATCTTTTTAGAGATAGGATTATCCGTCTGATTGTTCCACCAAGTAAAGGGAAGACCCTTGGATTGAGCCTCAAAAAGCTCGGCATCTTGAAGAGCCAAATTCATGTCGTCCACCCCGCTTAGATCAATCACCGAAGACGCATGATTTGAGTGATGCTCTAATCGAAGAATCTGATTGAAATCTCCAACCACAGTCCAAGGATGACGATTTACCGGGGTTGTAGCATTTAAAAGGGAGAGCTCATCCCAAAGTCCCTGCCTATCCTGCACCAGACTATGCCCATAAACAAAAGTGACAGTGAAGCTTACGTTCTCCGCCAGAATGAAAATACCACAAGTTACAGCTTGAGCCGATACTTGATAAATAAAAACTGAAACCGAAGGATCCCAAACAACCACTATCCTTGCAGAATCGTGGTAACCAAAATTCCCAAAATAATTCCAACCGGGAGGGATCGCCTTCTTTATTCTATCCGAATTTTCCTCGAGAATATGAGTTTCTACAAAAGCACCAAACTTAGGCTTATGGATATTAATCCAAGCTTTGGTCATGTCGTGGCGTCTATCACTATTCAAACCTCTTATATTCCACGCAAAATACATATTGATGATTATTAATATGGGGTGATGACCTTACGGCCACCCTTCCTTTGAGAAACAAGGAAGAAAGGATTGTCCTACAGACGAGCAGTGATAAAGCCAGTAAACGGCACGATAGGAGAACTTGGTATTTCCCCTTCTTCAATCTCAGTAGCCGCATTCTCAACAGGACTATGATGGCCATCAGACCGCTCAGCATACTGGTTCGGAGCCACACCCAGGTTACTGTTAAACTGCCCATGAGAAGCTGAGCCACCAACATCAAGGTTCAGGTCTGAGATGTCCTCAGCAGTGAGAGCCACTTCCTTAGGACCAGCAGTGATAGCAACATCCGTAGCCACAAAAGTGGTAGCAGCTTCCAACAAAGGAGTATCAGAGGAACCAATTGAGTTAACTGCCAAAGAAGATCCAGAAAATTTTCCTGCCAAAACAGACCCAATAGCCGTAATAGGAATACTCGAAGCATCAGAAGAACAAGAAATATTCATCATAGAAACATCAGAAAGACCATTAGCATTCATCTTAGGAGCATTAGAGAGACCCGTTGTGTTAACTACCAAAGAAGACCCAGCAGTATTTGCTGCCAGAGAGGATCCGGAAGCCGTGACAGGAGTAACCGACGCATCAGTAGGACCAGCAGAGTCCAACATAGGATCAGTAGGAATTATTTTGTCAGCAACCAAACCATACCCAGCAGTTTTTGCTGCTAAAGAGGACCTGGAAGCTGAGCGTCTCTTGATATCCTTAGAACGACCTGGTCTAGAAGATCCACGCTTGTGATTAGAATCCACAGAGGGAGCCCTATGCCTTGGACGAGAGCCCGTATCGGAATCCTTTTGCTTTTGCCGATACACCAAATCAGCAGATGAAACAGAACCACACCGAGATTTTTCATGACCATATTTCTGACAGCCATCACACTTAACAGGCAGCCAAGGATAAGCCACCCCAACTTCCACTTCCCTACCATTGGAGAAGCCAGTTATGATCTTCGTCGGGAGCCTCTTTGTAAGATTAACCTTGACAAACAACTTAGCAACCTGAAAGTTTTCTTTTCTCTCAGTCTCAGGGGCTAAAGATACTGGCTTACCCACCGCTGTTGCAATCCGACTAAGACTTTCTTTATTAAACAGAAGATAAGGAACCTCACGAAGTTCCACAGGAACCACCGCTGAAGTTAACGGAGCCACTTCAGGATTAAAATCCGGAGACCACGGAGCTACAAACATTGGGAAACCCGCAATATTACAGAAAGACCGAGATAGCAGAATCTCTCTTGTCCTGACATTTGTGACCCTCAAAAGGAAAGCTCCCTGTCCGATAGCATGAACAAAGATACGAGGGCCAGATTTAGCCCAGATTGCATTCACTACACCGATAATACGACCCATAGGCGGAGCATCACCGTGAAATCTGGCAAATAGAAAATCCTTAAATTCTTCCTTCGCTGCTGCTATATTCTCGTCCGGGATTAAAACGAACGGAACACCAGATACATGTTCGGAGGGGGTTCCCAGTTCCTCTAGCTGGGCCGATTGTTTCAGCAAGCTTGCATAATTCCTGACCGGGGTGGTCGGAGGGAGTGAAACCACGGCTTCACCTTCAACCTGACTAGGGGAGTCAGGAAGAGAAACCTCATCAACATGATGAGATGGAGGAGAGTCTGAAATTGGAGTAGTCACTGTATCCGAAGAAGGGTTAAGCGGAACAGCTATCTCTCCAGGAGAACTCTCAGAGGAAATCAGGTCCGATGGACCAGAGGAGGTAGCAACATCCATCCCTCCCGAAGGGGAGGACGGCGAAGCGAGAATCTCAGACGACGGCGGAGCCACAATCTCAGATTCGGAAGGACCCGGCGTCACAATCGAAGCAGACGGACCCGGAGGAACACCTGAAGAAGGCACATACAGGGATTTCGAAAGACCACCCTTAGACGGTTTCTGAGCAAACTTGGAGAGCTTTGAAGAACCAGCCATCGACGGCGGGCGCTTCTTTTTCCGGGCTAGCAGGGAGCGATTCATCACACATAAGCAGAGAAGAGAGAGAAGGGTTCTCGTCGGACGGCGTGGGGCCGCCGGCGGCAGAGATAATAAGAGGAGACCTTATCGCCAAGAAAATCGCCAGAAGAGAGAAAAAAATAGCCGTTTTCTTTTCAATATATGCCGGAGTGTTAGCCTTTTTATTTCATGTTATAGAATTTTCTTTCCCATAGTCGTGTCATCTTATGGCTAAATTTTCTAAACACTATCATTTTCCTTATTCTCAGATATTAATTATATATGTTAAAATGTATTTCATATTATATAAATATTTTTGCCTCCATACTTCCTATAGTTATTGCATTAGAGCATGTACATTGATGAACCCCATTTTGAGGTTCTTAAGAATTTTTTAATGCTTTTTAGGTGGTTTGGAATAGTTAAGAATCCATTGTTTATTTGCTCATCCATTGATGAACCTCTAATTGGGGTTCTTAATTTTAAAAAAATATTTATTTTTTAAACATTAAAAAAAAAAAACCCATCCCTAGAATATTGAGCAGAAATTCTTTTGGATTGGTGTGGAAAGAGCAGAGAAGTTCCATTGTTAAAAGCCAAATATCATGAAAACTAGTTAACTTATGAAGAGATGAACTCCTCTCTGTAAATGATTGACCTCAATCTTAACATTTACATTTAGTCTGCATAGTAAGAAATAACTCTAAGCAGAACCTGTTTCTTAATTTCCCATGTGAGGCTGACAAGAGCCATCCCCATGGCACACTAGTGATGATATAGCCACCTGCAAAAACATATGAGGTTAATATTTAAGTCACCCTCAACCCATGAGACTATTTTGATAAGCCAAACGAAACACATCAATACAAATAAAAAGTAAAGAGATCTCTAAGTAATAACATATTAAACCCCACCCAAAGAGGATTACATCGAAACTAAACCTTAGGCTACCACACATATTAACAGAGACAGGCGAACAAGGTTACCTTGATAGTTACAACAAGCCCCAACCTGGAACAAAAAATAGATCAACAATAAGTACTCTCGTAAGTAATCACAATGTACAGACACAATATAAACAAACACTCCACACCAACATCAGCAACATCATCACCAAGAACAACTCTCAATGCACATTAAAAGGAACCTCCTTTAGTTATGTTAATGGACAATTTGATTTCTCAAACGAACCAAGCATGTATAAATCAAAACACAGAGTTATGTCGGATGTAATGAATGATGATAACTACGCAGGAGGTGGATTCGTCAACTCGAAATATGCGTGATACCACGAAGAGCGAGCTTCTTCCACCACGAGGCTCTCTGCAAAACAAAGAATTAGACCTATCTTCCACGAGATGGACAAAATAAATAACTCAAAGCTTATGCAAACACCGCATGAAGCTATGTGTGTTCTTCTTATCTCTTGAATCCGTTATCATGGATCACCAATTACAGCTTCAATCGTCGCATTGTAGAAGACAAATGATCCTATGCTATGCTCAAATGATTAAAGACTGACCCTTCTCAGAGATCTTGGATGATACCAAGTCATCAGAAGTTACCATCAACGTTGCTAAATCCAGCCACCTTCCAGCTACTATAGACTCCTCTGCCTCTCTGCAAAGTCTGGTGACTTGGAGCTCTGCAGCCTAACCAAAGAAAACCATTGTTAATTGAACAATTCAGAGCAGACCATACTTCACAACACTCATATGCATTTGAATCCACAATGGCTTCCAAATTTTCCAATCGAAAACAGCTAATTTCTCATATAAGAACAAAATCTAGCGATTTCGAAATCCAATATATATGCATGCGACATTCTATTAATAATCAAAATATACAATCGTTTGCAAATACTTATGATCCAGAAACGAGAATTTACCTCGGGACCCGCATCGGCCCAGGCAAGCTGGGAAGTGAAACGGACGATCGCTAGCGAAGGATCCTCTTCGGAGGTGGGAACAACAGTTGTCATTTTTCTGTTGTGATTCGAATCTCCGCCTCTCTTCTCGACTGCTAATCCTAAATCCCAATCCACAAATGGCTTCAACCGAAAAAAAAAAGACGAATCAGCTTGTGACACGTTTTTAAGAAACGGTCTCTAAAAAGCCTTAATTAAGGACCGCTTCTTAACTATATTACGCTTATTGAATTTTTTTTTAAATGGAAACTCCTAAGAAACTGAGCTAATATACTCTTAAGATACTACGATGGACATGGTCTTAGGTACTATCTTTTAGTGTATATCAACAAGGTGCGGTATAAGAATTAGAAAACATATATAACAAAACTAAACACTAAATAAAAAATGTATACTATTAACACGAACAGTGTTGAGCCTTTGAGCGGCCCGTTTCTCTCTCTCTCTCTCTCTCTCTCTCTCTCTTCCAGCAAATTCCAAGGCGATTTCTGTCCGAGGCTTCTCACGGTGGAGAAAGCTTCTCCGGCGCTAGTCGGTCTCTTTCTCCACCGTGAGAAGCCTCCCGTTTGGTTCTTGAGCGGATTTGTACATTCGAGAGGCGGAGGGGTGACCGGAATACCTCAAGTATTATATAGTAAATTTGTATTATTTATTTAAATTTTGAATTTATATATAAATTAGAAATATTTTTAATAAAGTATTATATATTATATAAATATATAATTATAATTTATTTGTTGCTATTAATTTTATTTTAGAATAAACTATAAAAAAAATTTAATAAGAGATTAAGTGTAATAATGATTGTATCATATTTAATTACAAATATTTTGATATAGATTTTTATAATATTATTGTTGTTAAATTAAATTAATAATTTTTATTTTTTTTATAAATTTATATGTTTATAATGTTTGTTTTTGAATATGGTGCAAGCGAATTATACTAATATTATATTATAGCGTGATACTGTTGAGAAAATAATTTATTTTATTTTGCTGTCTAATATGCCGTTGGATTGTAGAAGAATACACTATTTATCAGGTGTTATACAGATTCATTGGAAATACTCTTATAAATAAAAATGTAAAATAAATATATTTTTAGTAGTTTTCTATGTGTGAAATTTTGTAAAAGTGTAGCCTTCAAAAATGTTTTAGGACTGACTGAAATATATATGACGTAGATAATTGAATGATGGACATTTAAGTTTATCTGTTTAACATATTTTTATTTTTATTTTTATTTTTAACTTGTGTTACTCTCTTACTTAGGGTTTGAATGTAAAAAGCAAATCGGCGGATTAAGGATTGGGACGAAAATTTGTCTCAAATAATAATAAAAAATAAATTATAACAAGTGCGTTTCATAATTTGTCTTAAACCACACCAACCTTGTATAATCATTTATTTAGGTATAGTTAAAGTGCGTAACTTATAATTTTCTAATTTTATAATCAACATTCAAATATATGTATAAATACAATATTAATTTAGAATTATTTTAATGTCTAAATTATCTATGTTCAATATATATTCTGTATTTTTTAATTATTCAAATATTTATTATGTATCACACATTATCTTCTCAAAATTCAAAGATTGTTCTATACCGTTTATTCTACATTAATTGAAACTAATTTATCAGTTTTTGGTTTTAGTTTGGTTATCTAGTTTGATTATTTTGGTTATTGATTTAGTTGGTCTGATTTGACAAAATCGATCGGAAAATTACTTCTATTTTTAATTTTAAAATAATTTATATTGGTTTTAAACTTGATATACCGAATTATACTAGAAAATTAGAAAATAACCGAACCAAACAATTCGAATTGACCCAAAATAACTGAATTAATTGAATTTAATGTGCAGTGGTGAAAGACTACTCCGAATAAGCGTTAATTCCAAATTAAGTGTTTCACGATTTAACAATAACTACAATTTTCTTTCTTGAATACTCTTTCGTTTAAATTCACAAATATATAAAAATATTTGGTAAATAATTTAAACACAAACATAATAATTCTAATTTATGATTTTATTATTATTATTATTATTATTATTAATAATGTATTTCAATTCATAAATTTATTCACAATTTGTATCCTACATTATTGTTTTTTTAATACTATTTAGACTCTTTCAAACATCTTTTATACCGCTTGTTCTATACTAATCACAGTCGTTATCTGTAAGGGTTAATTGGGTGAATATTAGGAAGTGGGTCAAAAATTAGGTGTATAAAAAGTTTTTACCCGAATTTAGGTAAATGACAGGGCACAACGAATTTGACACGCAAAATCGGACAGCTATACCCTTGTTACCTCGTCTGCGACAGTCTGACCCGAAAGTGACAGGTCGCTGAAAAGCGACAGCTACTTTTCAGAATTGTATGACCGCTACGAAAAAGTTTTGGCCGCTAGCCATTTATTTTGAGCAGTAACGTCGACCACTTTTCCCCTAACCTATCTATAGCTGAGCTGGCGATTACCCTTCTTTTTGCCCGCTCAAAATTTAAAGGAGAACTATCTTCACCTCCATTGGGTCATCTACAT
Source organism: Orychophragmus violaceus (assembly GCA_030180135.1). Lineage (NCBI taxonomy): Eukaryota > Viridiplantae > Streptophyta > Magnoliopsida > Brassicales > Brassicaceae > Orychophragmus > Orychophragmus violaceus. The sequence goes on along the minus strand of CM058233.1, from coordinate 89,615,303 downwards.
TCCTCGAATTATAGAGACTTATCTGGTCCCTTGAACAACAGAATATCTTCACCTCCATTGGGTCATCTACATTCCTCGACTTATAGAGACTTATCTGGTCCCTTGTCAGAATAAGAATCCGACATCCATTTTGTCACAAAAAAATCGTAGACGACTATTTAGAGTTGTAGACAAAGTGGAATACTTTGCTAAAGATCTAACTTTTCTTTGGCTGTAGATGGATGGAAGGAAGACAGTTTTGCTGCTTAGAGGAAAATGGCGTGAAGGTAACACTGGAATTTGGAGCTTCGAGGTCGATAAAAAAGGAAACACCAAAGCTATTTGGTTAAGCTCAAGGTCAACTTTTGACTATCTTGAGAAGATAGTCAAAGAAAAGATGGATATCCAAGAAGATCGATGTAACGCCCCTTTCCCATTCTCCGCTGACAGTCGAGCTGACCGGTCAACAATCAAACAAGAACATGACCGATCGAACCCGAGCAAGTCGAACAGGAAAAGTTCGCCACAGGACGAAGCCAAAGATAGTTCAGTTTGAGGCAAAGGCTCGCACCAATCTATCCTCGACTCCGCTATCCTCATATCCATAGCACAAGCGGTACCACTTGCACTACTTCGATGAGTTGTGTCGGTTCGGACTAAAACCTCATATCAAGGAAACAGTTTCATTTCTGAGTAATCAACGTTGTGTACAACGTTTAATATAATTTCACAAACAATCGTCAAGTCAAATATACAAAGAAATCAACACATGAAATAACAATAACGCCGAACCGAGAAAACACCCAAAACAATCACGAATCAAATCCTGTCACAAGCAACCTCAAACCACACCGAGGACCTCCCGCGTCCGTCGCAGCTAAACCTGAAAACACAAAAAGAGTATAATGAGCGATCTAAGATCACCCAGTGAATCGGCTCCCCACTAACGGCTTCTAATCTATCTAGAGTCTACAGATTCCCGTCCCAAAACCCAAAATAACAATCAACAGGAAATAAATGGCCGATCACGCACTACCACGTCGAGTCGAGCCCACACACAACCAAGCACTTGCCAAAAAGCAAAATAAGGAAATCGAAGGCACTGCGGCACATGTCCTCGATTAGACTCGATCTATCTATCGCGCAACAAAAGAAATAACAACAACACTGGGCCCTACGATCTCGGTAACTTCCACGGGTCTACATCGTTACCTACATGGTAACTAACCCACGACTCCTAACCGTGTACACAAGGTCCCCACGGTTAGGACACCGTTCTCTGTCCATCGATACGCGGTGACTCCTGTTACCCCCGGTAACCTGAGTTTCCATGCGATCCGGCCCTAGGACATGACCCCGTATTCTCCGAATCGCACACCTACCGGCGTCACCCAGTAGGTTAACACCATAACCAGAATCACCATGACCTGGCTAGGTAAAACCCGAGGATCCAATCGGGTCGGAAGTACCGAAACGTACACAAAACCTAGGCTTGCGGAATCTAACGCACCCTAGAGTCCTAGCGCAGAAATGTAAACACGCAGACTCGCTGAGACTCTAGCACAGATCACGCAATTAACAACAATGATAATAATTTCCCAACCCATTCCGCAAGCCACTACACTATCACCGCTCTGACTAAGTAAGATACCTAGTCAGCACCACTAACTTACCCGGTCCCGTGACCGGAGTAAGTGTCCGCAATAACTGCTCGGCCCAACACCGAGCAGTCTAACAAGCCTGCACACAAATCTCACAACAACAGCAATACAATCACGCAATCACAATCAATCACACAATCACACAATCACACACAAGCAGGCTTAGTAGGGTTTCTAAGTCTTTTAATCCATTATCATCCGCTACCCTGGGTTAGCGGATTGCTAACCCGTAGATGGCTTACCAACTCACCACATCCTTATTTAACCCATTCTAGATATCTTTTATTAACTCCTCGATCCGTCGGTTTAGAGTTAGTAAACTTACTAACTCCCCGACGTCTCATTATCAATTAACTGATTCATTACCCAATCCCGCTATTAAACCTAAACCCCAACCCCCGTTATAATATTCTATACGCTTGTTTAGGTTCATCCATATTTTAATGTCGTCTTAATTCCCGTATATAGATTCATTAATTATCGTTCTTAATACATATATAGATGCATATACAGTCCTAAACAAGGGTTTATATGAATGCATCACCCAATCATTACTAACAACCTAGCGGCACACAACCAATTAACCTTTTAATTCTTTAAACCCTAATATGCTTATCCGATCCTAACCGGTTTAACATTAAACGTCCAATTATTTATTAATTACTTAATCAGGTTAATTAACGGGTATGCATCCTAGTGCTACAGTTTATTAATTCACGGTCTAAATGAATCTAAAGGTTTGTGAGACGACTCACAGTGAGATAGGCATGGAAATGGCGACTCTGACACGGTATGAATCCCGAGATCCCCGAACTGGAACCCGAACCTCCCGAATGCACGAACTCGAACCCCGAAGCTTCCCGAACGTCCTGACCGTTGATTGAATGATTCTAATCAAGCCTCCGGATCATCTTCTCTCTCCTTCACGCCTCCTTCTCTCTCTTTTCTTCATCTTCACGTCTCTTTCTCTCTCTACTTTCTCTCTCTTCTTTCTCTCTCCTCTTTCTCTCTCTTCTTTCTCTCTCCTCCGGTCTTCTTCTTCTTCTTCTCTCCTCCTCATCTCACGCTTCTCTCTCTTTCCCTTTTCTTCTCTCTCCTCTTCTTCACGCTTCTTATCTCTCTCCTTCTCCTTCCCTCTCGGTCTTCTCTTCTTCTTCTTCTTCTCTTTCTCTCTTTCTTCTCACGCTCTTCTTCTTCATCTTCCTCCTCCGGATTCTTCTTCTCCTCCTCTTCTTTCTTCTTCTTCTTCTTCCTTCTTCCTCACGCTTCACCTCTTCTTCTTCTTCTCCTTTCTTCTCCCTCACGCTTCCCTCTTCTTCTTCTTCTCTCCCTCCTCTTCACGCTCCTTCTTCTTCTCTCTTCTTCTTCCTTCTCTCTTCTCACGCTTTTCTTCTCCTCCTCTCTCCTTCTCTTTGTGTTTTTTGTTGTGATGAAAATGAAGGGGGATGGAGCCTCTTTTTATAGTAACCATTGGTGTCTTGATGTGTGACAAGTGTCACCTCCTTGCCTCCTCCAAAAGCCACGACACCAAGCTCATAATGTGGAGAAATACACTTCACCTTGTACTACAAAATGATATGCCAACAGTTGGCCTCCCCTCCATCTGATGTTGCCACGATACCACAAACCAAAAGAGGGGTGAATACAATTCACCATGTGTTGTAAAATGAGATTCATTGGATTTGGTCTCTTCTTCCTTCATGTGAGCAAATAAGGTTCATGAATCCATTTCTTTTTTTTTCTTCTCCTCTTGCCACGACACACAAGCCTCTAAATTCAGTGAATCTTATTGCTGTATCTCTCTTAGCCACGTTCATCCTCCAATCAATCAGCAACTTCTTATTCTCGACTATCCCGATGCTTCCGTTTAGCCGGTTTCGCGTTTAATATTTTAAAAACTCTCTAGACGATCCCATAAATCCTCAACCCTCCATAATAAGATTCTCCATGCTATTTGATGAATTTATCATTTTGAATCACTCCGTTTGGACACTCGTAGCTCCGGTTATGAATTTCCGAAGTTTCGTCGGTTTTGTCGGTTTCCATTCCCGATTCACCGAAAAACATGATTCTGCTCCGATTTCTCCAACTCTGGTCTTGTGAACATTCTTTATATTAAAATATAAGAATATTCGGCCCGTCTCGGCTTCCGTCTCGAACTTTTGGTAAAATTACCATTTTACCCCTGACTTAGGTAAAATGACGATTTTACCCCTGGTTGACTTTCTGCTGCCCGTTGACCGTATTTTGATACGGGGTATCACATTCTTCCCTGTAACGCCCCTTTCCCATTCTCCGCTGACCGTCGAGCTGACCGGTCAACAATCAAACAAGAACATGACCGATCGAACCCGAGCAAGTCGAACAGGAAAAGTTCGTCACAGGACGAAGCCAGAGACGGATCGGTTTGAGACAAAGGCTCGCACTAATCCATCTTTGACCTCGCTATCCTCACTTCCGCAATACAAGTTGTACACCTTGTACCACTTCGGTGAGTTGTGTCGGTTCGGACGAAACCTCATATCAGGGAAACAATTTCATTTATGAGTAATCAAACGTTAAGCACAACGTTTAATAGAATTTTACAAACAATCGTCAAGTCAAATATACAAATAGTCAAACACACAACTAAATCAAAATCACAAAATGGCGCCAAAGCCGAACCGAAATAAAACAATCAAATCCCGAATCAAATCCCGCCACAAGCAATCCCGACACTACGCCGAGGATCTCCCGCGCCCGTCGCTGCTAAACCTGAAAAAACACAAAAGAGTCTAATGAGCAATCTAAGATCACCCAGTGAATCGGCTCCCCACTAACGGCTTCTAGTCTATCTAATGTCTACAAAGTCCCGCCCCAAAACCCCAAATTAACAATCAATAGGAAAAAACGGTCGATCACGCACTACCACATCGTGATAAACCCACAACACACCATCAAAGCCAAAATAAAGAGAATTAAGGAAATCGAAGGCACTGCGGCACATGTCCTCGATTGGACTCGATCTATCTATCGCGCAACGAAAAAAAGATAACAAAACAAATACTGGGCCCTACGAACTTGGTGACTTCCACGGGTTTCCACTGTCACCGATATGGCAACTAACCCACATGACTCCTAGCCGTCCACAAAACGACTAGGACACCGTTCTCTGTCCATCGATACGCGGCGACTCCGGTTACCCCCGGCAACCCGAGCTTCCATGCAGTCCGGCCCTAGGACGCGACCCCGTATTCTCCGGACTACACCCTACAGACGTCACTCCATAGGTTCGCACCCGCCAGGCTAAGCTGACCAGGTTCTCAATTCCCGAGGATCCAATCGGGATGGAAGTACCAGAACGTAAACAAAACCTAGGCTTGCGGAAACTAACGCACCCTAGAGTCCTAGTGCAGAAATATAAACACGCAGACTCGCTGGGACTCTAGCACAGATCACGCAATCAATAACAATAATAAATCCCCAACCATTCCGCAAGCCTCTACACTACCACCGCTCTCACTAGGTAAGATACCTAGTCAGCACCACTAACTTACCCGGTCCCGTGACCGGAGTAAGTGTCCGCAATAACTGCTCGGCCCAACACCGAGCAGTCTAACAAGCCTGCACACAAAGCTCACAACAACATCAATACAATCACGCAATCACAATCAATCACACAGTCACAATCAATCACACAATCTCAATCAATCACACAATCACACAAACACACAAACACATCACAAGTAGGCTTATTAGGGTTTCTAAGTCTTTTAATCCATTTCACGCCCGCTACCTTGGGTTAACCGCTTGTTAACCCGTAGACGGTTCACCAACCATCACACTTCTTATTTCTTAACCAAACCTAATCATCATTCATTAACTCCCCGATCCGTCGGTTTAGAGTTAGTAAACTTACTAACTCCCCGACGTCTCATTATTAACTTAATTTAATTTATTACCCAATCCCGCTATTAAACCTAAACCCCAATCCCATTACAATAGTCTATACGTTCGTTTAGGTTTAACCATATTTTAATGTCGTCTTAATTCCCGTATATAGATTCATTAATTATCGTTCTTATACCATATATATGCATATACAGTCCTAAACAACGGTCTATATGAATGCATCACCCAATCATTACTAACAACCTAGCGGCACACAACCAATTAACCTTTTAATTCTTTAAACCCTAACATGCTTCTCCGTTCCTAACCGATTTAATATGAAACGTCCAATTATTTATTAATTACTCATTAGGTTAAGTAACGGGTATGCAATCCTAGTACTATGGTTTATCAATTTCCGGTCTATATGAGTCTAAAGGTTTGTGAGCCGACTCACAGTGGGATAGGTACGGTAATGGTGGCTCTGACACGTCGTGAATCCCGAGACTCCCGAACTAGAACCCGAACCTCCCGAATGCACGAACTCGAACCCCAAAACTTCCCGAACGTCCCGACTGTTGACCGCATAATTCTAAGCAAGCTTCCGGACCATCTTCTCTCTCCTTCACGCCTCCTTCTCTCTCTCTTATTCATCTTCACGTCTCTCTCTCTACTTTCTCTCTCTTCTTTCTCTCTCCTCTTTTTCTCTCTTCTTTCTCTCTCCTCCGGTCTTCTCTCTCCTCCGGTCTTCTCTCCTTCTCCTCATCTCACGCTTCTCTCTCATTCCTTCTTCCTCTCTCTTCTCTTCTTCACGCTTCTTCTCTCTCTCTCTCTCTCTTCCTCTCTCTCCTCTTCTTCACGCTCTTCTTCTCTCTTTCTCTTCCTCTTTCTTCTTCTTCTTCTTCTCTCCCTCCTCTTCACGCTTCTTCTTCTCCTCTCTTCTTCTTCTTCTTCATGCTCTTCCTCTCTTCCTCCTTCTTCACGCCACTTATCTCCTCCACTCTCTCTCCTTCTTCACGCTCTTCTTCCCTTCTTCTTCTCTCTCTTTTTCTTCTTCTCCTCTCTCTCATCTCACGCTTCTCCTCTCTCTACTCTTCTCCTTCTCTCCTCTTCTTCTTCTCTCACGCTTCCTCTCTCCCTTCTTCTTCTTCTCTCCCTTCTCTTCACGCTTCTTCTCCTTCTTCTTCTTCTTCTTCTCTCCTCCTCCACGCCTTCTCTCTCTCCCTTCTTCTTCTCTCCTCCTCCACGCCTTCTCTCTCTCCCTTCTTCTTCTTTTTGTTTGGATGCATGAAATAATGGAATGGTGAGTCCCTTCTTATAGCTACACAAAACCCCTATTTACTTGCCACATGTCTTGCCACATGTCCACTCCCACTTCTCCCTTAAGCCACGCCAACTCCTCTTAGATGCAATGCATCTTTTATTCCTTTCCTCTTATGACATGTTTCAAGCTTGGATTCAATTCACCTTGTGTCACAAAATGATATGTCAACAGCTGTCCTCCTGACTCATCACTCCTGCCACGCCACCTTCCCCATAGATACAATGCACTCCCTCCTTTGTTTGATTTTTGTGACATGTGTATAATGAAGATGCAATGTATATGTCCACATGTCTTCATTCTCTTCTTCTCATGAGCCAAGAAACCCTATTCCAAATTCAGTGAATCTTATTGATGTCTCTCTCTTAGCCACGTTAACCCTCCAACAAATCAGCAACATCTTATTCTCGACTATCCTGATGCTTCCGTTTAACCGGTTTCGCATTTAATATTTTAAAAACTCTCTAGACGAACCCATAAATCATCAACCCTCCATAATCAGATTCTCCATGCTATTTTATGAATTTAGCATTTTGAATCGCCTCAAACGGACACTCGTAGCTCCGGTTATGAATTTTTGAATTTTCATCGGTTTTGTCGGTTTCCATCCCGACAAGCCGTAGAACGCGTTTCTGCTCTGATTTCTCCAACTCTGGTCTTTTGAACATTCTTTATATTAAAACATAATAATATTCGGCCCGTCTCGGCTTCCGTCTTGATTTTTGGTAAAATTACCATTTTACCCCCGACATTGGTAAAATGACAATTTTACCCCTGTTGACTTTCTGCGGCCCGTTGACCGTATTTTTGATACGGGTTATCACATTCTTCCCCACTTACAGGAATTCGTCCCCGAATTCTCCGTCACTAACAGACTTCAAATCGGTTCCGAACCCTGCAAGTCGCTTCATCGCTCTACTTCGACACTTCGACACTCGAACACTGCTGAATACCACTGACCTCAACACTGATCTGATCTGACATCCCAATCTTGTACTCTGGTCCGCTCCACTCTCAACTGTCTTTATCGGTCTCAAACTTTGAACTTAACCCCGGGTAACTTTTCTACTCTGCTTCTTACTTCTGGCTTCCCCACTTTGCTTCGACCTCCACGTCATTCTGGTTGTAACTTTCTTTCTTCTTTTCTGAGATATTCTTCAAGAATCTGATCACCTGCTTTGGTCTGACTGATTCCACCTCCACCTCGGCCTTCCTTTCCAAGTCTTTTTACTAACCCATCATACTTCTCGGCTCTTTTTCTGTCGGCTGCTTGACAAGCTGATACACTTTCTGCTGACAACATTCATCACTGCTTCACGGTCCGGTCTACTGATCTCATTACGTCTTGACACTTCATCACGTTTTCGGGTTCGGGTTCGGTCTCGGATTCACGTCGCGTCGCCATTCCGTCCTATATTCAATACAACAACTCACTGGAACAATTAGTTTCATCCCGCTCTATCCCCGACATCACTTTCCCATAGAAATATGGTTACTTAATCACGTACCCGGCGGTTACTCGTGATTAAATAACAATACACTATAGGTCCGTTCCCTCGTGAATCGACGGTTGAATCACAACCGTTCTTAAATCAGCTCAAAACCCGAAATAAAATCAACACTTTACCTTCTTAACGAAACCGAGGAAAAACGATCAATCACTAAGCAAATCTCCGAACAACTAACAAACCAATGGTCTTTAAGACCCAAAGCGATCAATCTACCAAAACCCACGCATGATAAAACAACGCAATCTACCGCACAAACAAATCAATCAATCAATCAATCAACCAAGCAACAGGAAAAGAAAAACAAGCAATCACCACACAATCACGCAATCTAATGATCGGTCGGATGCGTCGTCGGTCTGGGTTCAGGTCATGAGGAACGGTCGTCAGTTCCGCTCATCATTTGATTTCACACAGTAATCTCATTCATGCAAATAGTTACTATGCTACTCAAAGCGATCAACTGAACACTCTGTGTCCACCACATACATAAACGATATATCATACATCATAAGGTTTTCTGTACATGGTTATGATCAGAGTCCACTCATAAGACCGTCATCACATCCAAAAACCCATACGACGCCGCTAAACATCGGAAAAGTCAAAGACGACACGCAAAGTCGCCTATCCGCCGATCAATCTACAAGACAAGAATAGAGTTAGTGCCCCCACTTACCTGGCCTAACTACTCCCATCCTAACCTAACGCCTCCAGCAAGACCGAAATGCCCCAACACCACTGACAAAACGGCTTGCTGAAGTATCCGCTGGCAGGTGCGCCGGGAGGGTGTGGCGAGTGTGTGTCTCGAGATGGTGCTCTGATGGCTCGGCTAATGGGCAAAGGTGAGCATCATGACCTGCGCGGCCACACAACTGACAGACTGGAGTGGACGCTGAACGTGGTCCACAATAACATACGGACGCCTGATGATCGTAACCACCACACAACTGACAAGGAGAAGTCGGCTCTGACGGGGAATCGATGAAACAATCGGGTGCGCGATGACCCTCACCTCTACACAACGGGCAAGTCCTCACTGGCTCGGGTCGGGATAACTGAATGATCGGCAACTGAATAACTGGTGGCTGACTGGCTCGGGATCTCTACGGCTGGGTCCTGCTCAATAATCTTCTGGTACTGGTGCTTGGTACGACTCTCCATCGGGTACACGCACTCCTGCTCCGATGATAGGATAAGTCAACGCTTCATGGCCCTCGTGACCACACAACGGACAGTGATCGGGTCCCGGTACTGGATGGTACGGCTCCCGAAGATACGGGTCTACTGCTCCGGGACACCAATGCAACTGAACTCATCACTCCACATCCGTTGCATGTCCTGTACTCCGGTATTGCTGGCGGCGAGACTGACTGGTCCCTGCGGACTCATGACGCTCAACTGTAACTGCTCCGCGCGCACACACACACATCTCCACTCTACCCAGGACACACTGCTGTACGACTGCAATCACAACTCAAAGATAAGTTAGTGCAAATAATACAAAAGGCTACTCCCCAATCCCAACCCCGGGTTTAACGGACGCGGCTCGGTTTCCTAATGGATGCTTGTGTGACACATTTGACTCGATAAAACACGAAAAACACTCAAAAATGAAATGTTTCGAAACCCATGCAGAACCATGCTCTGATACCACCTTTCTGTAACGCCCCTTTCCCATTCTCCGCTGACCGTCGAGCTGACCGGTCAACAATCAAACAAGAACATGACCGATCGAACCCGAGCAAGTCGAACAAGAAAAGTTCGTCACAGGACGAAGCCAGAGACGGATCGGTTTGAGAAAAAGGCTCGCACTAATCCATCTTTGACCTCGCTATCCTCACTTCCGCAATACAAGTTGTACACCTCGTACCACTTCGGTGAGTTGTGTCGGTTCGGACGAAACCTCATATCAGGGAAACAATTTCATTTATGAGTAATCAAACGTTAAGCACAACGTTTAATAGAATTTTACAAACAATCGTCAAGTCAAATATACAAATAGTCAAACACACAACTAAATCAAAATCACAAAATGGCGCCAAAGCCGAACCGAAATAAAACAATCAAATCCCGAATCAAATCCCGCCACAAGCAGTCCCGACACTACACCGAGGATCTCCCGCGCCCGTCGCTGCTAAACCTGAAAAAACACAAAAGAGTCTAATGAGCGATCTAAGATCACCCAGTGAATCGGCTCCCCACTAACGGCTTCTAGTCTATCTAATGTCTACAAAGTCCCGCCCCAAAACCCCAAATTAACAATCAATAGGAAAAAACGGTCGATCACGCACTACCACATCGTGATAAACCCACAACACACCATCAAAGCCAAAATAAAGAGAATTAAGGAAATCGAAGGCACTGCGGCACATGTCCTCGATTGGACTCGATCTATCTATCGCGCAACGAAAAAAAGATAACAAAACAAATACTGGGCCCTACGAACTTGGTGACTTCCACGGGTTTCCACTGTCACCGATATGGCAACTAGCCCACATGACTCCTAGCCGTCCACAAAACGACTAGGACACCGTTCTCTGTCCATCGATACGCGGCGACTCCGGTTACCCCCGGCAACCCGAGCTTCCATGCAGTTCGGCCCTAGGACGTGACCCCGTATTCTCCGGACTGCACCCTACAGACGTCACTCCATAGGTTCGCACCCGCCAGGCTAGGCTGACCAGGTTCTCAATTCCCGAGGATCCAATCGGGATGGAAGTACCAGAACGTAAACAAAACCTAGGCTTGCGGAATCTAACGCACCCTAGAGTCCTAGTGCAGAAATATAAACACGCAGACTCGCTGGGACTCTAGCACAGATCACGCAATCAATAACAATAATAAATCCCCAACCATTCTGCAAGCCTCTACACTACCACCGCTCTGACTAGGTAAGATACCTAGTCAACACCACTAACTTACCCGGTCCCGTGACCGGAGTAAGTGTCCGAAATAACTGCTCGGCCCAACACCGAGCAGTCTAACAAGCCTGCACACAAAGCTCACAACAACAGCAATACAATCACGCAATCACAATCAATCACACAATCACAATCAATCACACAATCTCAATCAATCACACAATCACACAAACACACAAACACATCACAAGCAGGCTTATTAGGGTTTCTAAGTCTTTTAATCCATTTCACGCCCGCTACCTTGGGTTAACCGCTTGTTAACTCGTAGACGGTTCACCAACCATCACACTTCTTATTTCTTAACCAAACCTAATCATCATTCATTAACTCCCCGATCCGTCGGTTTAGAGTTAGTAAACTTACTAACTCCCTGACGTCTCATTATTAACTTAATTTAATTTATTACCCAATCGCGCTATTAAACCTAAACCCCAATCCCGTTACAATAGTCTATACGTTCGTTTAGGTTTAACCATATTTTAATGTCGTCTTAATTCCCGTATATAGATTCATTAATTATCGTTCTTATACCATATATATGCATATACAGTCCTAAACAACGGTCTATATGAATGCATCACCCAATCATTACTAACAACCTAGCGGCACACAACCAATTAACCTTTTAATTCTTTAAACCCTAACATGCTTCTCCGTTCCTAACCGATTTAATATTAAACGTCCAATTATTTATTAATTACTCATTAGGTTAAGTAACGGGTATGCAATCCTAGTACTATGGTTTATCAATTTCCGGTCTATATGAGTCTAAAGGTTTGTGAGCCGACTCACAGTGGGATAGGTACGGTAATGGTGGCTCTGACACGTCGTGAATCCCGAGACTCCCGAACTAGAACCCGAACCTCCCGAATGCACGAAATCGAACCCCAAAACTTCCCGAACGTCCCGACTGTTGACCGCATAATTCTAAGCAAGCTTCCGGACCATCTTCTCTCTCCTTCACGCCTCCTTCTCTCTCTCTTATTCATCTTCATGTCTCTCTCTCTACTTTCTCTCTCTTCTTTCTCTCTCCTCTTTTTCTCTCTTCTTTCTCTCTCCTCTGGTCTTCTCTCTCCTCCGATCTTCTCTCCTTCTCCTCATCTCACGCTTCTCTCTCATTCCTTCTTCCTCTCTCTTCTCTTCTTCACGCTTCTTCTCTCTCTCTCTCTCTCTCTTCCTCTCTCTCCTCTTCTTCACGCTCTTCTTCTCTCTTTCTCTTCCTCTTTCTTCTTCTTCTTCTTCTCTCCCTCCTCTTCACGCTTCTTCTTCTCCTCTCTTCTTCTTCTTCTTCATGATCTTCCTCTCTTCCTCCTTCTTCACGCCACTTCTCTCCTCCACTCTCTCTCCTTCTTCACGCTCTTCTTCCCTTCTTCTTCTCTCTCTTTTTCTTCTTCTCCTCTCTTTCATCTCACGCTTCTCCTCTCTCTACTCTTCTCCTTCTCTCCTCTTCTTCTTCTCTCACGCTTCCTCTCTCTCCCTTCTCTTCACGCTTCTTCTCCTTCTTCTTCTTCTTCTCTCCTCGTCCACGCCTTCTCTCTCTCCCTTCTTATTCTCTCCTCCTCCACGCCTTCTCTCTCTCCCTTCTTCTTCTTTTTGTTTGGATGCATGAAATAATGGAATGGTGAGTCCCTTCTTATAGCTACACAAAACCCCTATTTACTTGCCACATGTCTTGCCACATGTCCACTCCCACTTCTCCCTTAAGCCACGCCAACTCCTCTTAGATGCAATGCATCTTTTATTCCTTTCCTCTTATGACATGTTTCAAGCTTGGATTCAATTCACCTTGTGTCACAAAATGATATGTCAACAGCTGTCCTCCTGACTCATCACTCCTGCCACGCCACCTTCCCCATAGATACAATGCACTCCCTCCTTTGTTTGATTTTTGTGACATGTGTATAATGAAGATGCAATGTATATGTCCACATGTCTTCATTCTCTTCTTCTCATGAGCCACGAAACCCTATTCCAAATTCAGTGAATCTTATTGATGTCTCTCTCTTAGCCACGTTCACCCTCCAACAAATCAGCAACATCTTATTCTCGACTATCCTGATGCTTCCGTTTAGCCGGTTTCGCATTTAATATTTTAAAAACTCTCTAGAAGAACCCATAAATCATCAACCCTCCATAATCAGATTCTCCATGCTATTTGATGAATTTAGCATTTTGAATCGCCTCAAACGGACACTCGTAGCTCCGGTTATGAATTTTTGAAGTTTCATCGGTTTTGTCGGTTTCCATCCCGACAAGCCGTAGAACGCGTTTCTGCTCTGCTTTCTCCAACTCTGGTCTTGTGAACATTCTTTATATTAAAATATAATAATATTCGGCCCGTCTCGGCTTCCGTCTCGACTTTTGGTAAAATTACCATTTTACCCCCGACATTGGTAAAATGACAATTTTACCCCTGTTGACTTTCTGCGGCCCGTTGACCGTATTTTTGATACGGGTTATCACATTCTCCACTTACAGGAATTCGGTCCCCAAATTCTCCGTCACTAACAGACTTCAAATTGGTTATGAACCATGTAAGTCGCTTCATCACTTCACTCCGACGCTCCTTCCTCGAACACTGCTGCATACCACCATCCTCAACACTGATCCGATCTGACATATCAATCTTGTACTCTGGTCCGCTCCACTCTCAACTGTCGTTATCGGTCTCAATCTTTGAACTTAACCCCGATTAACTTCTCTGCTCTGATTCTCACTTTGCGCTTCCCCACTTTGCTTCGACCTCCACATCCCTCGGATTGTGACTTCTTTCTTTCTTTCTGGGACACTCTTCAAGAATCTGATCATTTGCTTCCCTCTGACTGCTTCCCACAACACCGCCGATCCTTATTTCCCAAACTCTTTGCTAACTCATCATACTTCTCGGCTTCTTTCTGTCGGCTGCTTGTTAAGTTGATACACTTTCCACTGACAACACCCATCACTGCTTCACGGTCCGGTCCAATTGTCTCACAATGTCTTGACACTTCATCACGCTTTCGGGTTCGGGTTCGGTCTCGGATTCACATCGCGTCGCCATTCCGTCCTACATTCAATACAACAACTCACTGAAACAATTAGTTTCATCCCGATCCATCCCGATGTCACTTTCCAATAGAAATATGGTTACTTAATCACGTACCTGACGGTTACTCATGATTAAGTAACAATATACTATAAGTCCGCTCCCTCGCGAATCGACGGTTGAATCACAACCGTTCTTAAATCAGCTCAAAACCCGAAATAAAACTAGAATAAAATTAACACTTTACCTTTTTAATAAAACTGAGGAAAGCTACTAATCACCAATCAAATTCCGAACTACCAACGATACAAGGGTCTCTAAGACCCAAAACGATCAATCCATCCAAAACCACGCACGCTAACACTATGCAACTACCGCACAAACAAATTAATCAAGCAATCAATCAAGCAACAGGAAAAGAAAAACAAGCAGTTACTACACACACATTCACGCAATCTAATGATCGGTCGGATGCGTCGTCAGTCCGGGTTCAGGTCATGATGAACGGTCGTCAGTTCCGCTCAACATTTGGTTTCACACAGTAATCTGTTTGCTTTCAGAACCATCTCAATCATGCAAACAGTTACTATGCTACTAAAAACGATCCGCTGAACACTCTGCATCCACCACGTACATAAAACGATATATCATACATCATAAGGTTTTTAGTACATGGTCCCGACCAGAGTCCTTACACACATGACCGCCATCATATCCAAAAACCCATATTGTGCCGCTATACATCCGAAAAGTCAAAGACGACACGCAAAGTCGCCTATCCGCCGATCTATCTATAAGACAAGAATAGAGTTAGTGCCCCCACTTACCTGGCCTAACTACTCCGATCCTAACCTAACGCCTCCAGCAAGACCGAAATGCCCAACACCACTGGCAAAATGGCTCGTTGAAGTATCCGCTGGCAGGTGCGCCGGGAGGGTGTGGTGAGTGTGTGTCTCGAGATGGTGCTCCGACATGCTGTGGCTCGGCTATCGGGCAAAGATGAGCAACGTGACCTGCGCGGCCACATAACTGACAGACTGGAACGGACGTTGGGCGTATTCCACAGTAACATACGGACGTCTGATGATCGTAACCACCACATCGCTCTATACAACTGGCAAGTCCTCACTGGCTCGGGTCAGGATAACCGAACGATCGGCAACTGAATAACAGGTGGCTGACTGGCTCATGATCTCGGCGACTGGGTCCTGTTTCGACAATACTCTGGTACTGGTGCTCGGTACGACTCTCCATCGGGTACACGCACTCCTGATCCGACGATAGGACAAGTCAATGCTCCATGGCCCTCGTGACCACACAACGGACAGTGATCGGGTCCCGGTACTGGATGGTACGGCTCCCGAAGATGCGGGTCAACTGCTCGGGGATACCAATGTAACTGAACTCATACACTCCACATCCGTTGCATGTCCTGTACTCTGGTATTGCTGGCGGCGAGACTGACTGGTCCTTGCTGACTCATGACGCTCAACTGTAACCGCTCCGCGCACACACACACACATCTCCATTACACCCAGGACACACTGCTGCACGACTGCAATCAAAACTCAAAGATAAGTTAGTACAAATAATACAAAACTGCTACTCCCCATCCCAACCCCGGCTTTAACGGACGCGGCTCGGTTTCCTAATGGATGCTTGTGTGACAAATTTGACTCGATAAAACACGGAAAACACTCAAAAATGAAATGTTTTGAAACCCATGCAGAACCATGCTCTGATACCACCTTTCTGTAACGCCCCTTTCCCATTCTCCGCTGACCGTCGAGCTGACCGGTCAACAATCAAACAAGAACATGACCGATCGAACCCGAGCAAGTCGAACAGGAAAAGTTCGCCACAGGACGAAGCCAAAGATAGTTCAGTTTGAGGCAAAGGCTCGCACCAATCTATCCTCGACTCCGCTATCCTCATATCCATAGCACAAGCGGTACCACTTGCACTACTTCGATGAGTTGTGTCGGTTCGGACTAAAACCTCATATCAGGGAAACAGTTTCATTTCTGAGTAATCAACGTTGAGTACAACGTTTAATATAATTTCACAAACAATCGTCAAGTCAAATATACAAAGAAATCAACACATGAAATAACAATAACGCCGAACCGAGAAAACACCCAAAACAATCACGAATCAAATCCTGTCACAAGCAACCTGAAATCACACCGAGGACCTCCCGCGTCCGTCGCAGCTAAACCTGAAAACACAAAAAGAGTATAATGAGCGATCAAAGATCACCCAGTGAATCGGCTCCCCCACTAACGGCTTTTAATCTATCTAGAGTCTACAGATTCCCGTCCCAAAACCCAAAATAACAATCAACAGGAAATAAATGGCCGATCACGCACTACCACGTCGAGTCGAGCCCACACACAACCAAGCACTTGCCAAAAAGCGAAATAAGGAAATCGAAGGCACTGCGGCACATGTCCTCGATTAGACTCGATCTATCTATCGCGCAACAAAAGAAATAACAACAACACTGGGCCCTACGATCTCGGTAACTTCCACGGGTCTACATCGTTACCTACATGGTAACTAACCCACGACTCCTAACCGTGTACACAAGGTCCCCACGGTTAGGACACCGTTCTCTGTCCATCGATACGCGGTGACTCCTGTTACCCCCGGTAACCTGAGTTTCCATGCGATCCGGCCCTAGGACATGACCCCGTATTCTCCGAATCGCACACCTACCGGCGTCACCCAGTAGGTTAACACCATAACCAGAATCACCATGACCTGGCTAGGTAAAACCCGAGGATCCAATCGGGTCGGAAGTACCGAAACGTACACAAAACCTAGGCTTGCGGAATCTAACGCACCCTAGAGTCCTAGCGCAGAAATGTAAACACGCAGACTCGCTGAGACTCTAGCACAGATCACGCAATTAACAACAATGATAATAATTTCCCAACCCATTCCGCAAGCCACTACACTATCACCGCTCTGACTAAGTAAGATACCTAGTCAGCACCACTAACTTACCCGGTCCCGTGACCGGAGTAAGTGTCCGCAATAACTGCTCGGCCCAACACCGAGCAGTCTAACAAGCCTGCACACAAAGCTCACAACAACAGCAATACAATCACGCAATCACAATCAATCACACAATCACACAATCACACACAAGCAGGCTTAGTAGGGTTTCTAAGTCTTTTAATCCATTATCATCCGCTACCCTGGGTTAGCGGATTGCTAACCCGTAGATGGCTTACCAACTCACCACATCCTTATTTAACCCATTCTAGATATCTTTTATTAACTCCTCGATCCGTCGGTTTAGAGTTAGTAAACTTACTAACTCCCCGACGTCTCATTATCAATTAACTGATTCATTACCCAATCCCGCTATTAAACCTAAACCCCAACCCCCGTTATAATATTCTATACGCTTGTTTAGGTTCATCCATATTTTAATGTCGTCTTAATTCCCGTATATAGATTCATTAATTATCGTTCTTAATACATATATAGATGCATATACAGTCCTAAACAAGGGTTTATATGAATGCATCACCCAATCATTACTAACAACCTAGCGGCACACAACCAATTAACCTTTTAATTCTTTAAACCCTAATATGCTTATCCGATCCTAACCGGTTTAACATTAAACGTCCAATTATTTATTAATTACTTAATCAGGTTAATTAACGGGTATGCATCCTAGTGCTACGGTTTATTAATTCACGGTCTAAATGAATCTAAAGGTTTGTGAGACGACTCACAGTGAGATAGGCATGGAAATGGCGACTCTGACACGGTATGAATCCCGAGATCCCCGAACTGGAACCCGAACCTCCCGAATGCACGAACTCGAACCCCGAAGCTTCCCGAACGTCCTGACCGTTGATTGAATGATTCTAATCAAGCTTCCGGATCATCTTCTCTCTCCTTCACGCCTCCTCTCTCTTTTCTTCATCTTCACGTCTCTTTCTCTCTCTACTTTCTCTCTCTTCTTTCTCTCTCCTCTTTCTCTCTCTTCTTTCTCTCTCCTCCAGTCTTCTTCTTCTTCTTCTCTCCTCCTCATCTCACGCTTCTCTCTCTTTCCCTCTTCTTCTCTCTCCTCTTCTTCACGCTTCTTCTCTCTCTCCTTCTCCTTCCCTCTCGGTCTTCTCTTCTTCTTCTTCTCTTTCTCTCTTTCTTCTCACGCTCTTCTTCTTCATCTTCCTCCTCCGGATTCTTCTTCTCCTCCTCTTCTTTCTTCTTCTTCTTCTTCCTCCTTCCTCACGCTTCACCTCTTCTTCTTCTTCTCCTTTCTTCTCCCTCACGCTTCCCTCTTCTTCTTCTTCTCTCCCTCCTCTTCACGCTCCTTCTTCTTCTCTCTTCTTCTTCCTTCTCTCTTCTCACGCTTTTCTTCTCCTCCTCTCTCCTTCTCTTTGTGTTTTTTTGTTGTGATGAAAATTAAGGGGGATGGAGCCTCTTTTTATAGTAACCATTGGTGTCTTGATGTGTGACAAGTGTCACCTCCTTGCCTCCTCCAAAAGCCACGACACCAAGCTCATAATGTGGAGAAATACACTTCACCTTGTACTACAAAATGATATGCCAACAGTTGGCCTCCCCTCCATCTGATGTTTCCACGATACCACAAACCAAAATAGGGGTGAATACAATTCACCATGTGTTGTAAAATGAGATTCATTGGATTTGGTCTCTTCTTCCTTCATTTGAGCAAATAAGGTTCATGAATCCATTTCTTTTTTTTTCTTCTCCTCTTGCCACGACACACAAGCCTCTAAATTCAGTGAATCTTATTGCTGTATCTCTCTTAGCCACTTTCATCCTCCAATCAATCAGCAACTTCTTATTCTCGACTATCCCGATGCTTCCATTTAGCCGGTTTCGCGTTTAATATTTTAAGAACTCTCTAGACGATCCCATAAATCCTCAACCCTCCATAATCAGATTCGCCATGCTATTTGATGAATTTAGCATTTTGAATCACTCCGTTTGGACACCCGTAGCTCCGGTTATGAATTTCCGAAGTTTCATCGGTTTTGTCGGTTTCCATTCACGATTCACCGAAAAACATGTTTCTGCTCCGATTTCTCCAACTCTGGTCTTGTGAACATTCTTTATATTAAAATATAAGAATATTCGGCCCGTCTCGGCTTCCGTCTCGAACTTTTTGTAAAATTACCATTTTACCCCTGACTTAGGTAAAATGACGATTTTACCCCTGGTTGACTTTCTGCTGCCTGTTGACCGTATTTTGATACGGGGTATCACAATCGAGCTGTGGAAATAACATACCAATGGCCGTAGTACATGTTGATGGATGAGGGAAGAGACACACCACCTGTTTTGGTTCAAAGCGAATGATGTCGAAATGAGATGTGAAATTGATCAACTCAACTTGTGCGTGACTTTGAAAGATACTGAAATTGTAGAGAATGATGTTGGTAAGTTTTCTTCGTAAATAGTCGACTCATTTTTGCTTCTAACGGATTCTGATTTTTTAGTAGTTGACTACTTTCATGGGTTAACAGATATGGTTGACTGCTTTAACGCTGGAAAGGGGATGACACCTCAGAAGAGTGGTAAGATTCACCTAAACGGTGTTACAATATCGTGTTATAATGGTATGATATGGTCTAACACTGTTTCTGCAACGTATAAACTAGCTATGGTGTTGTTTTAAAACCCAGAAGAGAAAGTTCCAGATACTGAGATTGAAGGTGAGATAGTCGATTACTTAGTTGTATTTATAAGTAGATGAATACTCAGGTTATTTTTTATGGGAATACTTGTTTGATTGTAGTCATATACATAGGTAGTGGAATACTTAGTACTGTATAGTTGACTACTTTGTAACATACTCTGTAGCTTTGCTTGCATTGAACGACCTGGACAACGACGAAGAAGTACCAGAAGATCTTATAGACCGTAAAGATCTGGCGATACTCTGTCTTGATGGAGAAGATATTGATAAGGGAAAAGGTGTAGACAGTTCTGCGAACGACTCTGATGAAGAATGGCATGAATTTGCAGTTGACGAAAATGACAAGAAAAACCATGCTGCTGGTTTTAAATCGGACAAAGGTGAATACAACTCAGGTGAAGAAGCTGATGAAGAACCTGAGAGCAGTACACAACAGTCAATGAGGTTTAGCTGCGCAAAAGAAACGATTGATGGAGTTTTCGAAGACATGGAAGACCCGCCAGCTATGTTTGGAAGAGATGCTCCACCAATCGTTGATGAGTTGCCAGGTGATGGTACGTAGTTGCGTACTTATTTCTACCTACTTAGTGTGAGTAGTCAACTATTTATGTGTAGTTATCTACATATATTTGCAAATGCTTACTTCTACATAACATTATTTCATATTCTACCTACTTATTTTGAGTAGTCAACTATTTGTAGATAACTATTATTTTGCACCATTGATGATTTTTTATGCAGGGATAGACGATGATTTGGATGATGTTAGCTACGAGGGTGTCAGTATATTTGTGGGAAGGATATTTAGGAACAAAGCTGAGTGCAAACTGAAGATGGCTTTACACGCTATTAACAAAACGTTCCATTTCAAAACTCCACGCTCAACACCAAATTACATGGAATTTGTGTGCATTAGCGATAAGTGTCACTGGCGTGTGTATGCATCCATGATGGACCGTACTGGAAACTTCCAGATCAAAACGGAAAACTTCAAACACACATGCTCGATTGACGATAGGCGTCAGTACCACAGACAAGCTACAACACAAGTAATTGGGAGTTAATTCGTACTAGATTTACTGATGGAAGGAAAGGACCAGGTCCCATTGAGATTCAAAGGATAATGCAGGAAGATTTCCAGGTAAATAGCTTTTGGATAGACAACTACCATGTATTGAATACTAACAGTAGTCGAGAATTGAGGTATAACTATTTCTCAAAAATGGTTGTCTACTTTAGGTTAACATCTCGTACTGGAAAGCGTGGAGGTGTAGGGAAATCGCTATGGAAAAATCACTAGGCTCTGTATCAGGTAGCTTCGCGTTGCTACCATCCTATGTCGAGAACCTGAAAAACTCAAACCCGGGCACAGTGTGTGAAACATTATATGAGGTTGACAAGAATGGTAGTAAGCGGTTCAAGTATCTATTCCTTTCGTTCGCTCCCTCAATTGCGGGGCTTAAATACCTGAGGCCGGTATTTCTCATTGACGGGACTCATCTAGCTGGACGCTATGGTGGATGTCTTCTTTCTGCTAGTGCACAAGATGGAAACTTCCAAATTTTTCCAATAGCTTATGGGATAGTCGACAGTGAAAACGATGCATCTTATGTATGGTTCTTCCAATGCCTAAAGCAGATCATAAACGATGGCAGTGATTTAATGTTTGTGTCAGACAGACATTCAAGCATTTACAAGGGGCTGAGACAGGTAATGTAGTTGTCTAATTGTAGTCAATGCAAAGTAATTGTCTACGACTATTTTGTAGTTGAATATCTGGTGATATTTCTGAACCTTGTGTTTATAGGTGTATCCTCAAGCTGGACATGGGGCTTGTTTAGTGCATCTAGTGAGGAATGTAACAACAAAGTTTAGAGAAAGCCGGTTGCCTTCATTAGTGGTGAGAGAAGCGAAAGCTTATACCGTTTTAAAGTTTTCTCAAATATTTGCAGAACTACAATCTGCGAATCCTGAGTGCGCTCAATACCTGCTTGATTTGGGGCTCCCACACTGGACACGTTCATACTGCATGGGTGAACGATACAATTTGATGACAACCAACGTTGCTGAGTCATTAAACAAGGTTTTAAAAGAGTGTAGAGAGTTTCCACTTATCTCGATGCTTGAAGCTATAAGAATGAGTCTGATCAGTTGGTTTGTGAGGAGAAAAGCAGCAGCCTCATCAGATGATAGCATGCTAACGCCAAAAGTGAGAGAACTTCTGGATGTAAATTTTACTGACGGCACTAATATGAAAGTAAGTATTTCATGTGGTCAGCTACGTAAGTAGACATATATATAAAGTATTCATCTGCGTGTAGTTTAACATATGTATTTGTATAATTGTAGGTGACTGTTCTTAACTACGAAGAGTTTGAGGTGAGAGACACAAAAGGAGTGAGGTTCGAAGTGAACTTAGCAAAAGGGATTTGCAGCTGCAGGGAGTACCAAATGATCCAGATACCGTGTAGCCACGCTTTAGCTGCCTCGTCTTATACTAATTACACAACAGACAAGCTGGTCGGAATTGTGTACACAACAGCATTCAGAAAATTAATCTATGAAGGGGTGTTTCATTCAGTTCTGACACCAGTAGCTTCTGGTAATGTAGATCTCCTACCGCCGATGATGAGGCGCCTACCAGGTCGACCAAAAAAACAGAGGATCCTCTCCCGAGGAGAATTCAAGGTAAAAGTAGGATATTTGACTATTCATTGATAAAAAGTAGTTGACTATTTTGTGGAAGTATTTATAAAGAAGCAATTCTTATGAATTAGCGGCGGGCGAAGAAGGCTGCGAGAGTTTGCAGTAGGTGTCTTGGAAAAGGACACAACAAGGCGTCTTGCAAATTACCTAGGCGGGAAAGGTGAAGGAAACTTATTGTGTTATTGCCATGGGAGAAGCGGAATTGATGCACATCAAATCACTTGTAATCCTTTATAGTATGGGGAATTATTAACCATTTTGATGATTTGCTTTTGGTACAATGCATCATGTTTTGGAATTACTTAATTTAGCCGGTTTGGCATAATACTCTCTAGTATTGCTGTTTTAAACTCCCATATTTAATGGCAAATTTCCGTTTTTTTATATTTTGCAATCTTTTATTGGTTGTTGTTTGATAGATGTTAGGGTAGATGAATACTAGTACTGTAGGAATAACAAAACTAGTATTCAAACAATACTCATTTCTAGTAGTTGAATACTAGTAGACTGATATGTTTAGTAAGTAGATTGATGTCAGATTCAAAATATGTGGAAGTAGTTCACTACAATTTAGTAACAACTAAACTAGAATTCAACAGTAAGAGTAATTGAATACTAGTAAACATATACTATTAGATAGTATGTTGAAAAAGTAGTTAGTCTATATACCTAAGTAGTTGAATTCTAGTACACTGATATGCTAAGTAATAACAAAACTATAATTATACAAATAACCCCAAAACGTAAAAAGTTAACATAACTGAGGAAAGTAAGCAGAATGTATAAGTTTACATTGATATACAGATAATTTAAACATAGAACAAACTTACAGATAAGAGATAACCAAACAGTACACAAGTAGTAATTAAGGATGCTCTAAGTAGTACCACTATGGTTGATCTCTTTGAACAGAGAGAAAGCGTACTTCAGAGATGCATCACGGACGGCGACTTCAGTAACATGAGGAGAGAGGGAAATCTGGCCGGATGACTTCAAGTCGAGTAGCATAAGTGTGTGTATCCCAGAATTTTCTGTAATAGTAGTCGGCTACAGTTATAACTATTCTAATAATAAGTTAGCATGGAATAGTCAACTATTTTGAAGAGGCAGCTTACCTGATTTTTCTTTCGGCATTAGTGGCTTCCCGGTATTAATGATGAACAGTTTAGTGGACAGAGTCTTTATCTCTGAGTTGTAAGCAGCTTTCCGAATGAAGAATGGCAATTTTTGTGCTAAGGGAGTAACAGAACTCATAATCTCAGAGTCAGACACCCTTTGCTTGCTTGATAGAACGCTTATGCTGTGGCTGTCCAGGTCGATGGATAGGCCAACCCAATGACCATTGTCCAGCAGATATGGGCAGTACAACATAAAGACATCTTTGCACCACTCTCTTCTTGTTTTCACATATGTGACAGCCTCGTTTGATACGTCAGGGAGTTTCCTGCTCTGAATTTGGAGGTTAGCAATTAATCTGACGAACTCGTACGCCAAGTAGTCATAACCCTTGAGGGAGGATGTCGATGTAGATGCAATATTATGGCGAATTAAGAAAATAACAGCGTCCATCGACTGCATATATAGTCAACCATTAGTAATCGTCTATGGAAGTAGTTGACTATGATTAATAAACATATAAATTTGGTGAACTTACACGAGCAGACATCGGGGAATCCTGGGAGATCATTTCCTTAAAATCGGTTATAGATGACGTAAGGCCGTTCCATGGTGGGAAGATACGGTCAGACCTATAAAAGTATGGTCAGAAGACTAGTATACTAAGAACTATAAATAGTGTATTAGACAAAGTGGAATACTTACGGTGATGCATTGATGGCCGACTGTAGCATAGAGATTTCATCAGGACTTGGGCCCACAAATATAATGGCGAGTTCTTGGGTTTTCTTGGGCCTTTTGTTGTCTGTCACAAAATCTGCAAATGTTGTTGAAGCAAGGCGTTGTCTTCCACTTTTGCGTTGAGCTGGAGGTGCGGGAGGTGGAGTTTTTGCTTCTTGAGTTAGGCCCAACGAGAAGCCTGGTTCAGTAATTCCTACTGGAACCAATGGTGGAGCATTGGTGATGGAACCTGTTGCCTGAAAAAAGTGAAAAACGTAAGCGATTACTTATACAAAGTAGTTAGAGACTAATAGACAACTAGAAGAGTAGACGACTACTTAGGTACCTGTTGCTGGTTGTCTACCTTGGGGGATCTTGTTGCCTTGGGGGAGCCTGTTGCCTTGGTGGAGACTGTTGCCTTGGAGACTTTTGCCTGGTGGAGTTAGAAACATTTAATAAAAGTAAGTGTAGTTACATTAAGTGAAAAATGTAAGTGACTACTTATACAAAGTATTTATAGACTAATAGACAACTAGAAGGGTATTAGACTACTTAGGTACCTGTTGCTGGTTGTCTGCCTTGGTTGATCCTGTTGCCTTAGGGGAGCATGTTGCCTTGGTGGAGACTGTTGCCTTGGAGACTGTTGCCTGGTGGAGTTAGAAACATTTAATAAAAGTAAGAGTAGTTACATTAATAATTAAAAGACTCTAGTGAAAAATAGTGAAAAATGTAAGTGACTACTTATACAAAGTAGTTATAGACTAATAGACAACTAGAAGGGTATTCGACTACTTAGGTACCTGTTGCTGGTTGTCTACCTTGGTTGATCCTCTTGCCTTGGGGGAGCTTGTTGCCTTGGTGGAGACTGTTGCCTGGTGGAGTTAGAAACATTAAATAAAAGTAAGTTGTAGTTACAATTAAACCTGACTTATAAAATCTGAAACGCATTGGTAGTTGTCTACCAATAACAATTATATAATTTATTTTGTAGTTGAATAAATTTATTCGACTAGAAGTAGGAAATAAAACTTTGAAACCTGTTTGGACACGTTGTCTAATACGTTTTCCTTTGTCACGTTTTTGTCAGCCCTTTGTTCTTCTTCGGAAGAATCCTCACTACTGTCATCTTCATCTCCAGGTGTGTCTTCTCCAGTTGATTCTTCTTCTGAATTAGTAGCTGGTTTCGTGGTTTTAGTAATAACTGCCTCCTTGTTGGTTTTCGTAACGGCCTGAATATGGTTAATTTATTTAACAACTATCTAATGTAAAGTAGTTGAATACTAGTATTTCAATTTTAAAAGGAAGTGCATTGATACCGTTGGTTGTTTGTTGACATTGTCATCTTCTTCGTCTGGTTCCATTAAGTGCGCTTCCTCTTCCAAATCCTATATAAAATTTTAGTAAATGGGTATCCACATTTATAACTTTGCAAATATTTGTATTCAAATACTAATAGACAACTACGAAAAGTAGATTACCTGTTGTGTATCAAAGTCCGTGCTTATAACTTCTTTGATAATTTTATCAGATTCATCATCTACATCATCTTCATCGGCCGATGAACTTTCTTCTTCATCGTCAGATGTCACCTGGTGTAATTATAAAACAATAAATTAAATATAGTTGGCTATAAGTATTCATTTACAAACAGGTAACAAAGTTGTGTACCTTTTGCTTCGCCTGTTCTTCTTTCTGATTGACAACTGTTTTCTTGTTCAGGGTTTGGTCTTCTTCGGAAGAATCATCACCTGTTTGTGATTCTTCTCCACTATCTTCAGATGTAGATGCACCTACTGTTCCATCAGTAGATGCACCAGCTTTTCCTACATTTGTTTCTGCCGCAACAACTTTATCGGGAGAAGGAACAGTTGTTGTACAGGGGTTTAACGGCGGTTTAGGAGCTGGAACATAACCGATGTCAGATCTCTTGAGATTATTAAGCTCAGCAGAAAGTGTTCTGAACTTTGATTGAAAATCTATCTATAGGAGATCCAAGTTCTCATTTAAAGCCGACATCTGATCCAAAAGTGGTTTATTGGCTTCCACAGATTTCTTGATAAAAGCAGCAGCAACATCTTCGATTAGACGGTCAACATTTATATCACTTGGAGGTACAGTATCCGTTGTGGATGTCTGACCTTTTATCAACTTCAAATGATCACTTGCCTTTGCACCACCTATCCAAGACTTCCTCGTGAATACATCGCCACGATTAATAGCTTCGACGAGGTTATCAACGCGGCTGTCCTCAACTTCATCATCATAACCATTTTCGTTTTCGTCAAAAATATCCCCGTCGTCATCGATGATTGCTTTAGCTGAGACCTGTAAAGTAGACAACTACTAGTTAGCCGAATACAATGGGATTTAAAGTCTTCATAAGATAAGATAGTTTAAATCTAGATAAACGACTACTTAAACGACGACTATATTGAAATGTAGACGACTACTTTAGAACAAAAACATGTACCTTCCCAGCTTTATCGAGCGTTTTGACGTAAGGCAAGGGGATACTTATTGATTTCTGGGTACCAGGGCGATTAATATGGACGATATCTTCCTCAGCATCATCATCAGCTAGAAGAAGTTTTGAAGACTTGCCTTTGATATCCTTGGATAAAATGATGAGAGCCGAAATCAAGACAACCATTTGTAAAGCGTGAGGAAAACCGTTAATGGCACAACTGGCTTGACAAAGGTTTGACAGAGTGGCGGTCCGGATTTTGATATGGTCTAAAGTCATATCAAATGACTTACGACCCCATGGATAGTTTAGGAAGCGTTCATTATTTTGGACCATCACAACTAGATCCCCATTGATCTTGGATTGCTTGGATGTTGGACAAAGAACTCCCTCAACAAGTAACAAGAGAGCTAATTTGAACCTGACAACAAGATAGCTAATTAAAAGTAGTCAGCTACTAGTAGGTAAATGTATAAACTATTAATCAGGAAAATATGCAATTTGAAATGGAAAGCAAGATTGTTGTCTAAATGTAACCGTCTTTTACCTGCTTTCTTTGTTCTTGTAAGGTTTGCCTAAAAGTTTTTTCATGATCCAAAGAGGTGTAGGGTTCGTTTCCGTTGCAAACATTTGGTTCCAGTACTTCGACAATTCCCCCTCTTCTTCTTGAGGAATGGCCTCATTAATAACAGAGCAGTTTAAACTTGTAGCAATAGCAAACTCTCTAATAGAGAACCTAATCGGTTGATCACCAAAAAGGACCCAGATTTCGTGACGCTTCCTGATGACAAGCTGCCTAGATAGGAGAAAGTGGAGAAATATGACAGACGTTGCTACTTGGTTCCCGATATCTATCAGTTTTCCAAATTGGGAATTTTGAATCCGCTCCATGTCGTCTTCTTCAAGAGAAAATTTAACTGCTTCGATATAATTAAGCTGGTAGTATGTGTTGAGTTTGTTGTCGCCCTCTGGTTCATGCCCCGATTTGAACAAACGTTTGGGTAGATTCGTATCACCCATAGTGAACACCTATACCAAGAAGTTATATGTCAATAGACAACAAATTGAACAAAAGTATTCGACACACATGTATACGACTAATCATCAATGTAGAAATTAAATCTGAAGGACTGCAACATGTTAACTTACAAATCGAAGACGAAATAAACAGATAGGCCAAAGATGAGAAACAATGAACTTGTTAACTTCCTAGTTAACTAGTATAAAATTACATGCAAAACGACAACACTAAAAGTAGAAATCGACATAAACAAGCATGCAAAAAGCCAAATTTTTACATTGACTAAATAATTTACAAATTTTTAGGGTCCCTTGAATCAAATTGTGCGCGTAATTGGTTGTGAAAATTATTTGGGCTAAAGAATTTGGGGCAAGAAAGCAACTTGCTTTTTTGTTGTTGTGGGGTTTCTTTGCTTCTGGGTTTCTTCTGGGTTTCTTCTCTTCTTCGGGAGTAAGTTTTCGGGGCCAGAACAGTGGATTTGGAGGAAAGATGAAAAACGAAGATGGAGGTTGAAGAAGAAAGTGGTGGTAGAGTGAGAAAATGATATTAATGTCTCCCCTCTTTAATTGGAACGCTGAACAATCCGAAAAGAAAGGGGAGGTTTAAAAAAAAACGTGGTAACAGTTATCGAAGCAAAAAGTAACTGGTGTCAGAGGGATTTTTTTAACATTGTGGTGGCAATTTGGTAATTTGGACTTGAGCCGTATTTGAAGACAGCGAGTAATCATCTGTCCCATTAAGTTATAAAATAAAGGATAGTAGTCGGCTACTTTTTCTACGACAGCAAGTTATTAAATAAACGAACTATTTATCAATAAAAAGCAAATACATTGACTACTATAAGTTACAAGATAGTAGTCGTATAATTGAGATGTCATATTAAAGTATGAGTTAAGGTCTTATAATATTAATGGAGGAAATACACCATTACAAAGGGGTCCTTAACAATGTTTTTATTAAAGTCTTGGCCATATGCCAAAATTGGTTCTAGCTAGTTTGCAAAACAACATCGTTTCTAAGGTCCAGAAGCATCCATTGCACATGGTAGGTGGCTTCCACCCTTCATCCCAATAGCATAGCCATCGATTTATAGAAGCACATCCGCACTTTGTGACGCTGTTGAGATCTACTACCTTTTCCTTCTCTAACCAAAAGTTAATTGGTTCATCTGGCCAAGGTAGTACTTCTCTGGCCTTTATTTGCATTTGAACTTCTTTGCCACTTCTCTAGTTGGAATTAGCCCGCGCTTTTGCAATTCTTCATTCCCGTAAATTAATAGCACTACCATGTAGTAGATGTATTTACCAGTTTCCCAACCACCGTCAGCAGATCGTTTGATCATAGCCTCCCCTAGAGCCTGCTGATTAGTGTACATGCATGTAGACATACCTTTTAAGAGAAGCGTTGAACGATTGTTGTTTGTAATGCAAACTTCGACAAATTCAACTGCAGGGGCAATTGGAACCAATGGTATTTTATGGAAGAATAAATCAACATTCTTATAGAATTCTTCCGTCTTAGCCAACTCCCTCAGTGTCGTGCATGTTGCCTTTGTACGAACAAAATCGCAGAAACCACACCGGAGGGCGTTTTCTAGAATCGTTAGTAAGAGATTCTCATTTAGATTCAACATGTTGCTCGGTTACAAAACAATTCGTATGGCAGTTACCTTTGTCAGATAGTGTTTTTATCATCTATTTATAGGAGTATGACCGTAATAACGAGAAGACACATTAAAGACATCCCTTTATGATTGCAGTTATGAAGGCAGTTATAACGAAAAATAGACAACTACATCTAGTCAATATAAGAAACGAAAGTAATCCACATCTAGGCAACATAATAGGTGTGAGATCTGAGATTCACACCAAGAATTTGTAATCGTGGATTTGGACTTTTAGGTATAGAAAAGGTATAGTTTCCTATGAATCAAAAACTTTATTGAGATTGATCGTCGAGATAGAACAAACACAATCGAAAAGAGAGTACAAAGTATGAGGTCGAGCTATCTAGTCAAAGTGTTCTTAGCTAGGGTTGGCTTATCTTGAATGAGTCGCCACTTCTTCTTTTAAATAGTCTCGACTCTGATCTCTCTGTTCCGATATTTTGGCTTCTCCTTCGTAATGATCCCCGTGATTCTCGCGGATCAGTTGAACTGGAAAAGACCGAGTCGCTCTATCTCCACGTCGTCTCCTGCCGAGGTCGAGCTCGATCGCCTCTTACTTCGGCATTGCTTGGGCTTTGTCAAGATGTCGTTCATTCAGGCCCAGCAAAAGAATCGGCTCGTCTCCTCGTCTCTGATTCTGGAACGGGCTCATGAGTATGGGCTTTTGTCTTATTTGTTAATGGGCCGGATTTCCTAGAGGGAAATCCAGTACCAACAATAGCCCCCCAGCCCATTGATTTCGAGAAGTCGAGGTTAATGGGCGGTGAACGTTCTTGGGAAGACGCGCACGTATCTCGGGCGTCGAAAAATATAATGATTATTCTTGCCCCATCCGTAGATCTTATTGCGATCCAACGATCAAGGACGGGTGCGTGGGTGCTTTTTAGCGTGTCAGCGGTTATAGCGTGTATTTGCTTGAGAATTTCATCTCCAACCGTGGATCTGGTCGACCATCGACGGCTGAGATTCAAAGGTTGCGAAGAGTCTTTTCAGGCTCGTCCTTCTGATGAAGTGACCTAATTACTGCGCATTCGTAGCCGTTGATCTCAAATCGACGGCTAGGGTTAAAGGAAGACGAGACGTCCAAGTCATCTCGATTTTCTCAGTAATTAATACGAGTTTGGGAGTCGTACGGACGATACTGCGCGCAATTCCCGATATAAGTAATCGTACATATATCGTCGGAGGCAGCCCTTCGCCTCCATACTCTTACTCTATCTCTTTCTTGTTTAAGATTTTTCTCCATATTTCCTCTGTCGCCAGAAAAAGTCCTTTTCCGGAGATTTTCTGTTATGGCCTTGAGAGACCCTACGGGAGCGAGTACGAGTGCGGCGGCCGGATCATTTGGTCCGCACCCGCCGTCTTCGTTAACCGTGGACCGTATTCAGCAGTTAAGGGCGCTTTGCCGGATTCCGACCGAAGTCGAAATCGTCATTCCTTCCCCGGCGGTGTCCCCCAAAACGGTCGTAGAAGGCTACTATTGCGCCTCCTACACGTATTTCGAAAAATGTGGGCTCTTCTTTCCTATTCCCCGCCTTGTTCTATTATTACTGGCCCAGCTCCGACTGGCGTTTTATCAGATGACGCCGAACTTCGTTCGGTACGTTATCGGACTTGGAGTCAGAGCCGCGGAGGAAGGAATTGAGTTTGGCCCCGAGGAGTTAATGAGGGTTTGCTCGGTGAAGCAAGATTCCCGTTTTCCTGGGTCGTATCGTCTTTCTCCTCGGTTTGGGAGGATCCTAGACGGTCTCCCGGCGAGGGACGGATGGAGAGACCAATATTTTTTCTTTAGGATGACCCATCACTCAGTTGGAGAGTTCGATTGCTCGGTCATTCCTTCGCGGTGGGCTTCCAATGTTGGTAGGATTCTCGGTTTCCTTTTTCGATCCCGTCTCCCTTATTTTTATGTTGGTGTCGTTCCGATTCCTGATCGGTTTTGTTCTGTATTACAGAGTTTCCCGAATCGCTTGACCTCAATCCTGTCACAGAGGCCTTAATAACCCGTCTGAGGAGAGGTGTCGTCAACTGGGACAGTTTCACGGTTGAGCGCGTGCAGGCTACCCTGAGGGTCGACCCAAGAGGGGTTTCGCAGGTCCGATCTCGGATCCCTCGGGACCTACCGTTTCCTTCTGTACCTCCTCGGGCTTCTCCGAGTCGAGCCGTCCGACCTCCGCTTCGTATATTCGAACGGGCAGGAGAGGGTGAGTCTCATGTTTATGACGTTTTGTTCGTCGTTATTTGGAAAAGGTCTAAACCCTCTTTTTATGATTCTATAGGCCGTCCTTTAGGTGAGGGTTCGGATGCTAGCACTCCATCTCATGAGAAGTTATCTCGTAGATCGAGGAGTCGCCGAAACGGGAAGGACCCTATGGATTTAGCAAAAGGGGTGAGGGACGGGAGTCTGAGCAACGCGCTTTTTTTTGCCATGTGTGATTCTCCTCTCCCTTCCCCGGTTATTCCTCCGGACT
Organism: Orychophragmus violaceus; assembly: GCA_030180135.1. Taxonomy (NCBI): domain Eukaryota; kingdom Viridiplantae; phylum Streptophyta; class Magnoliopsida; order Brassicales; family Brassicaceae; genus Orychophragmus; species Orychophragmus violaceus. Next base: position 89,583,165 of record CM058233.1, on the reverse strand, counting down.
CCAGGGCCTGTGATGCGGCCACAGAGACAAGGGAGATCCCTTCTTTTTCGGCTGTTCGGAGAGCGGACCCGGTCTCGCATGGGGAGCCGACTTTGCGCGGTCCTCGTCCGAATGGTTCGGGGAGACCGAATGATCAGAGTGTGGGTGGGGACCTTTCCCCAGCACCAAAGCATCGGAGGATCAACACGGAAACGAGCTTGAGCAGTTCGAGCAAAAGTGTTGAGGCGCCTGGGGGCGCGGCCCGTTTATTAAGGCGCTTCGGACCCACCGGCGTTCGGCTTCCGGCCGTTGGGGACATGGTCCTTGGTGCTTTGTACACAGGGATGGCGGAAGCCACCGGGAAGGTATCGATTGTAGTTCTTTGTTCTCGTCTTTCTTTTGTACGAGAGATTTTAAAATTCGTGTGTTTTCGTAGTTCCTGGAGGCTACGAACGGACTTGTGGCCCAGTCCGAGCGCGAGCTTCGCGAGAGGTTGCAAGTGGGCGAGCTCGAGTCCGCCAAAAGGTCGGCCCGCATTTTGACCGCGGAGCTGCAGGATTCCTTCGCTCGAGAGGAGGAGCTTGAACGGAAATGGGCTAGGTACGAGGGAATGGAAGCCCGGTTATTGGTTCTCGAGAATCGTGAGGAAGATCTTTCTCAGAGGGTTCGGGCGGCTGAAGGTCGGACGTTGGCTGCCGAAGAAGCGAGTCGAGTCGCGACGGCGCAAGCTGCCCAAGATCGAACCGACCTGGAGAGAGTCCTCGCGGGGAGGGACTTTGACATCAAGGTCGCGTCTCACGAGGCGAGGAAGAAGATGAGCGAGGAATATTTGGAAATCCTTAAAGAGGTCAAGGAGAAGAGCGAGAGGCGGAAGCTTGAAACCAACGCTGAGATTCGCCTCCAAGAAACCCTGGCCAATATTGAACTCATCGCGGAGTTTGCTTCCGGCGAGCTTGACCTGACTCGGGAAGTGCTGAGGTTGGCCGACCAAAAGAGGACGGCCATGGAAGAGATGAATGCCGCAACAGTCTCTGATTTTAGTGTTGGCAAGTTGAACCTGCCGGCCGTATCGAACGATTCGGTCATTTTGGCGCACGCTCCGCCGCCGGCTGCTCCCCGCCCCGATCAATACGGATCGAATCTCCCGACTGGGGTCGCATCCACCGGTGATCAGACGGAGAGTGGAGACGAGGCTTCCTCGCGCTCGCGGCAATTTTGATCGTTCCGCTGTTGCCCCAAGGGGTTCCCCTTTTTTATTTTTATTTTTTTGAATATCTATTTGCCCGAGGGGCTTTGCTTTTAGTGTTGGGACTCGGGGACATCGCGTCCTTCTTTTAGACCTTTTTAATGAATCTCTTTTGAGTCTTTCATGCCTTAGCATAGACTTTACTGTTTTAGCACCTTGGCGCGAAGTTGTTTGTACTCGAATCCGAGTTCTCTCGTAATGTGTAGTACGAGTTCGACGTTTAATGGGAATGATAAATCGGGGTAGACTTACAAAGATTCGTTGTGCGCGGAGGACTTTTCGTGTGACCGGTTGCCTCGACTTCGATGTTTTCCGCTTAAAGGGAGAGGGTGGCCCTCCAGTTCTCTCGAGCTGTATAAGGTCGGGAGAATTTTAGGGTTGAGGGAAGTTGTTTTGGGAGAGATAATTTCATATCTCTTGAAGAGATAATTTCATATCGTCTTGTTATTTGGGAGAGGCCATTTCAGGTCGCTCGAGATAGGATAATTTCATATCGTTTGTTTTAGAAGAGACAATTTCATATCACTTTGCTATAGAAGAGATAATTTCATATCACTTTGGTCTTTTGGAAGAGATAATTTCATATCACTTTAGTTTTTGGAAGAGATAGTTTCATATCGCTTTGCACAACGTAACGGCTCTAACTTTTGCGACAGGAAGAGACGTTTGATTGGAAGACTTATTTTGATTTCACAAAGATAAGCTAGTATGACTTCGTCAGAAGTTGCCGAGCTCGGTAAGAGCTTTGTGTTTGGGGGGCGGCTGTGCTCGAAGTCGAGCTGCCTACGTACCCTTTTTAAGGGGATCAAGCCATTTCGTAGTTCGATTATGTTGATGTACTCCTAGTGGAAATACTTTTTGAGGTTGATGACGTTCCAAGGTCGTAGTTCAGGCTTCTGGGTTTCTACCGACTTGAGTCGGTAGACCCCGTCCTTCACAACTTCGGTGACCTGGTAAGGACCTTCCCACTTTGCTCCTAATTTTCCAACGTGTTTTTCCTTTTTCTGGTCGAACACTTTCCGTAAGACGAGCTCTCCGACTTGAAACCTTCGAGTTTTGATTCGGGAATCATAGTAGCGAGCTGCGGCTTGTTGGTAATTCTGGAGTCGAGCTAATGCGAGGTTCCTTCTTTCGTTGACGAGGTCGAGCTCATCAGTTATCATCTTGTTATTAAGTTCCTCTTGTCGTGGGCATTCTTCCTTGCGAATGTTAGACACGAGAATTTCGGCTGGTACTACCGCCTCGATTCCGTAAGCCAGCGAGAAGGGAGTCTCGCCAGTGGATTTGCGGGGGGTAGTCCGGAAGGCCCAGAGTACGGCTGGGAGTTCGTCACCCCAGGTTGTTTTGCACTCGTTGAGCCTTTTCTTGAGACCGTTCATAATCGCTTTGTTAGCTGCTTCTGCTAGCCCGTTCCCTTGGGGGTAGCGTGGCGTTGAGTAAGTCAGCTTTATGTTCCAAGTTCTGCAGAACTCTTTGAACGTGTTTGATATGAACTGAGATCCGTTATCGGTGACGATCTCGTGGGGTAGTCCATGTCGGAAAACGATGTTTCGCCAGACGAACTCCTTAACGTGAACGTCCTTAACTTTCTGGTATGACTCCGCTTCAATCCACTTGGTGAAGTAGTCCGTCATCACCAATAGATGTGTAGCTTTCTTTTTGCCGGATGCGACTAGCGGTCCCACAATGTCCATTCCCCATCGCATGAATGGGTATGGTGATGAGATAGAGGAGAGCTTCTCCGACGCTTGGTGGATAATTGGAGCATGCTTTTGGCATTTGTCGCACTTGTTGGAGAAGGACTCGCATTCGGTGGCCATTCTCGGCCAGTAGTAACCTTGCCTTTTGATTCGCACGGCCAATGCTCATCCCCCGGAATGGCTTCCGCAGGATCCGTCATGCGTCTGTGTAATCACGGCTAGGGCTTGCTTTTTGTCCAGGCATTTGAGGTAAGGTCCGGAGAGGCTCCTTTTAAAGAGCTCTCCTTGCGTGACACAGTACCTTGCACTCTGTGTTTTAAGTTTCCGAGCCTCCCATTTGTCGTCGGGAACTTTGCCGTTTGTGATGTATCGAATGATCGGAATTCTCCAATCCTCGTCGTTGTTAGGCTCAGGTCCCTGACTAGTGGATGCGGCTCGAATTGGTCCGTCGGGGATGTTCGCGACGTACACGGCGCTTCTAGGATCGAGGTCATCATCAATCTCGATGATGTCGCTACCGATGTCTCCAGGACATTCTTTGTGCTTGGCATCGTCCTTTACGGCGGGCCCGTCTTCTTTCAAGGACAGAGCTTTGAGGGCTATGTCGATGCTTGGTTTTTCTATCCCCTCGACTGGTATGATCCTTTTGAGGTTAGGATCTGATGTTGATGCTAATGCGGCTAGGGCATTGGCTGCGGTGTTTTCCCCTTGTGGGATTCGTGTTAGATCAAAGAATTCGATCTGTTTGGCCAATGTGTGGACTACCCGTAGGTATGCTTCCATTTGTTCGTCTTTGGCCTCGTAGTCGCCATGGTATTGGCTCGTGACCAGTTGGGAATTGCTGAAGGCATTTACTTCCCGAGCTCCTATTGCTATCGCAAGTCTAAGCCCGGCTATCAGTGCTTCGTATTCTGCTTCGTTATTTGATGCGGCGAAGCCCAGTCTGAACGATTGTTCTAGTACTTCGCCGGTTGGGGAGACTAGCTTTACTCCGACTCCGGATCCTTGCCTCGAGGAAGCTCCGTCGACGTAGAGTTTCCATCTTTGGGCCGAAGTCGGGTCGAGTTCTATAGTCGGAGGGAGCTCGATTACGAAATCTGCCAGTACTTGTGCTTTTAGGCACGTTCGAGCTTTGTATTCTATGTCGTACTCGCTAAGTTCGATAGCCCATTTGACCAATCGACCCGACTGGCTTGGACTATGAAGGATGGTTCTCAGTGGCTGAGAGGTCATCACTATGATCGAGTGCGATTGAAAGTATGGTCGGAGTTTCCGAGCCGATGTCACTAGCGCTAAGGCGAGTTTTTCCATGGCGGGGTATCTGGTTTCAGCATCGATCAAGGTCTTACTGATGTAATACACCGGTCGTTGCTCGTTTTGTTCCTCGCGAACCAGGACTCCACTTACTGCTACCGTCGAGACAGCTAGTTAGAGGTAAAGGGGTTCTCCTTCTACTGGTTTCGCCAGTATGGGTGGTTCGCTTAAGTAAGCTTTGAGCTGAGTGAATGCTTCTTCGCACTTTTCGTCCCAGAGGAACTTTTTGTTTGCTTTGAGCAAGTGATAGAAGGGTAGACATTTATCAGTCGACCTTGAGATGAAGCGATTCAGAGCACCTATTTTGCCAGTCAGGCGCTGGACTTCTCGCGTTGTTCAGGGAGATTTCATCTCTATGAACGTCGCGATCTGTTTGGGGTTCGCTTCGATCCCTCTTTCGGTTACTAAGTAACCAAGGAATTCTCCTGAGGGAACCCCAAAGGTACATTTTGCTGGGTTGAGTTTCATCCCGTATTTATTGAGAATGGTAAAACACTCTTTTAGTTGGGGGATGTGATCCTCATACCTGGAAGATTTTACCAGCATATCATCGATGTAGACTTCCATGGTTTTGCCTAGGAGTCCTGAAAACATTTTGTTGACGAGGCGTTAGTAAGTTGCTCCTGCGTTTTTCAGTCCGAAGGGCATGACTTTGTAGCAGTACGTTCCTCGATCCGTTATGAACGAATTCTTTTCTTGGTCTTCAGGGTTCATCAATATTTGATTGTACCCTGAGAACGTGTCCATAAAAGATAGTAGCTGATGTCCGGCGGTAGCCTCGACCAGTCGGTTGATGTGCGGGAGTGGGAAGCTGTCCTTTGGACATGCTTTGTTGAGATCCGTGAAATCTACGCAGACCCTCCACTTTCCGTTCTTTTTCTTAACCACCACGGGATTGGCAAGCCAGTCGGGGTACTTGACCTCTCTGATCGATCCGATTTTTAATAATCGATCGACCTCATCATTGACGGCTTTGGCCCGCTCAGGGCCTAGTTTTCGACGCTTTTGTCTTACCGGTTTGTAGGTTGGGTCGACATTCAGCTCGTGGCTGGTTACGTCGATATTGATCCATTTCATGTCTGCTGAAGACCAGGCGAAGGAGTCGACGTTCTATTTGAGAAAAGAGACCAGTTCATTTTTGACTGGTTCTGATAGGTCGATTCCGACGCCAACGAGTCTTTCGGGATGAGCATCGTCTATACAGACTTGAGTCGTGAGGTCCTTTGGGGGTCCTATTTGACTTGGGTCAATCGACCTTTTGGTCTGCATGGTGGCGAGCTCCTCCTCTTTCTGTAATTGCTACGCAGGGGATTTCTCGATCTGCTTGTATCCGTTCATGTAGCAATGACGGGAAATCTTTTGACTTCCGTAAATGGTTTTGATCCCTTTGGGAGTTGGGAATTTTACGCATTGGTGGTAGGTCGATGGTACCGCTTTCATGTCGTATATCCATGGTCGACCTAGGATCACGTTATAGGGAGCTGGCCGATCAACTATGACGAACTCCGTCATTCTTCGAACTCCTCCAGCGATTACTGGGGCGAAGACAGAGCCCATCGAGTACGTCGTTTCGCCAGCGAAACCTAATAGAGGTGTCTTTTCTTCCACGATCTCGGAGTCGTTGAAGTCCATCTTTTTGAACGCGTCGTAAAAGAGGACATCTACCGAACTTCCTGTGTCAATCATTATCCTTGAGAGTTCGACATCTCCCACTACTAGACAAACGAGGAGGGCGTCGTCGTGTGGTTTGTCGAGATTACTTGTCTCGCTTTCGTAGAAAATGATTTCGTGGTCTGGACCCAACATTGGGGTTTTCCCCCCTCTGTCGGTCTCGACTCTTCTTTGAAGAGCTTTGATCGAATTGACCGAGTCGCGGCAAAGCTTGGAGCCACCGAAGATGAAGTCGATTCGTTTAGGGGGTATAGCCCGTACACCCCCCCCCCCCCCGCAGAGACGAGGGAGATTGATTCTCGAGCGTAAACTTTTAGCAGGAGCCGGAGGCGGGGATAGTGCCAAACCTCCCGGAGTGCAGCTCAGGTTGAGCTCGCCGAGGATGAACTCGACTCGCTTTCGCGACCCTTGAGGGAGTGTTTCAGGGGATTTCGGCTCTTTTGACCGTTCCCGTTTGTTCTGAGAAGGCTTTTTGGAGTTCGACTCCTTGGTCTGTTTGTTTTCCTTTTTATCGGGCAGAGTTTCCTCCTCGACTTCAGAGTCTTGTTTGCTTTCGGACTCTCGCTTTTGAGCCTCGGCTTTAGCTCGAGTATAGCAATCTTCGGTGGAGTGTCCTCTTTTATTGTGGAAATCACAGAATTTTTCCTTGTCGAACTCAAATTTCTTTGAGCTCTTTGGGCTCTCGACCGCGTTGACGTTCCCTGATTTACGGGAATCCTTTTTCGAGTTCGAATTCTGCGAGCCCGACGGGTTCTTTTCTTTTCGGTGTTTTTCCCTGAGGGCCGTGGTTTCGTCCTCGAGGCGAGCAAAGACTGATGCGCGATGGAGGGCGTCATCGAGCGTTTGAGGTTCGCGGACTGTTATTTCCTCGCGGAATCTGGTTGAGAACCATAGTCCTCGTCTTAATGCTTCTATAGCTACCTCGTCTCGTGGGTTCGCGATTTTGGATTTTATTTCCTTAAATCGGTCGATGTACGAGCGAAGTGTTTCGTCAGGTTTTTGAGAGACGCCAAATAGGGCTGCCTCAGTAGTCTTTTCCTCGATGAAAACGGAGTATTGTTTGAGGAAAGCCGTCATGAACTGGGTGAAGTTGTCAATGGACCTTTCTTCCTGTCCGGCAAACCATTCTAGGGCGGAGCCCGATAGGTTTTCCGCGAAGAGCCTGCAGAAGGCCGGATGTCTCTCCTCATCGGTAAGGTACACCCTTGCCATCGCTAGTCGGAATGCCCTGATGTGGGCTTTTGGGTCTGACTTCCCAGAGAATTCTGGAAACTTAGTTTTCTTGATTTCTCGGATTCTTGCAAATGCAATCCGATCTGTGAACGGTGTTTGTTGTGTTTCCTCGATCACTCGATCGATGTCAGGAGCCGCGCTCGTTGCCATGTGAACTTTCGAGCTCAGAGTGTTGAATTGGGCCTTAGCCTGTTCGATGTATTGTCTAAGCATATCGTGTTCATCGTCCTCTGCGGGTGCGAACTGGGCTCGTGCCTGTCCTGACGTTTGTTCTGGAAAAATGGGGTCGAGGAGATCGATCGGTGGGACCGACCTTGTCTGGTCGATCTGGGGCGTTCGGAACTGAACCGTGTTTGATCCGTTAAGGAGTCCCGAGCTCGAGGCGAAGGCAGATAATGGTCGAATATTTTAGTTATTCGGGAAAGATGGTGGCCCAGGTAATGGTCGGTTTCTTGATCTGGTTGGATCTGTGACCATTGAACTCGAACTGAATGGGGTCGGTATCGCGATATGGGTCATTGTAGGGCGGAAGCCGCTATTTGACGCATTACCGAAATTTCCCGACGTTCCCGGAGGAGTTACTACCTGGGAGAAGTCCAAGCGGGTACACGGTGGAGGACTTATGGGAGTTCGCGTTGGTCTGCCCCCTTGGTTTTGACTGGCGAGCTCTTCAAGACGGGCGTTCAGGCGCCGCTCTTGTTCGTCGAGCCGCGCTGCCAGAGAACGGTTCGCGATCTCTTGGGCCTTTGCGCTTGCCTCGTTGTTTCTCGTTCGATCTACCAGCAGGCTTAGCATCGAACGGATCTCGGCAAGATCGCTTGGCCCTTGTCTCTGTGAAGCAGAAGGTAGTGGCGAATTAGGTCTGATTATTCCAGATCCACCTCCTGGGGTGGGTATCGAATCATTTCTCATCCACACCCAGTTTCTGCTCGGATCATTAGTTCCTGACAAAACATTTGTCGGAGTCTGGCTCGCCGCGATTGTTTGAGCGATGGAGCCGGCTGGTGCCGAGATCGTGGAGACTGAGGCAGAGCTCGTCAACACACCGTCGGTCTGACCCATGTTTCTTACCCCGGTGGTTTTCTGAGGAATGTTGTCGACCGTTTGAGGGAGGTCAACTGGTGGTGTGGCGCTGGGAGAGCCAGTTTGGTCGGGATTCATCTCGATCTATCGGATCTAGGATCTGATTCTTAAGATAGGAAAAACTATAGATAGTCCCCACAGTCGGCGCCAAATGTGAGATCTGAGATTCACACCAAGAATTTGTAATCGTGGATTTGGACTTTTAGGTATAGAAAAGGTATAGTTTCCTATGAATCAAAGACTTTATTGAGATTGATCGTCGAGATAGAACAAACACAATCGAAAAGAGAGTACAAAGTATGAGGTCGAGCTATCTAGTCGAAGTGTTCTTAGCTAGGGTTGGCTTATCTTGAATGAGTCGCCACTTATTCTTTTAAATAGTCTCGACTCTGATCTCTCTGTTCCGATTTTCGGCTTCTCCTTCGTAACGATGCCCGTGATTCTCGCGGATCAGTTGAACTGGAAAAGACCGAGTCGCTCTATCTCCACGTCGTCTCCTGCCGAGCTCGAGCTCGATCGCCTCTTACTTCGGCATTGCTTGGGCTTTGTCAAGATGTCGTTCATTCAGGCCCAACAAAAGAATCGGCTCGTCTCCTCGTCTCTGATTCTGGAACGGGCTCATGAGTATGGGCCTTTGTCTTATTTGTTAATGGGCCGGATTTCCTAGAGGGAAATCCAGTACCAACAATAGGCAACTACAGGTAGTCGATATAAAATAGGCAACTACATTCAGTCATATACTTTAAATAAAAAGTCAAAACAAATTAAAAAAACACTTAAGCAGAAGGACCTAAAAACATGACATAGTACTAAAATCCACATGGTACTTATTGGAAATAAAATTCAGATCTCAGTCCTCATAAGCTGGTAGTGCCAGAAAAGGTAACAATTAGGACAGGTGGTGCGATCGTGGTGGAGAAAACATGAAGGGAAATTGGCAAACACAACTGGTAGATTGTAGTGGACATCAATGGTTCTTATCATCGTGATGGTGTTGATAACTTTCTCGGGTAGATGGTCCACGTAATCCATACGGAATCTCCATTCATGGATACGATCCAAAATTTCAATCGCAAAATCAGGATGACCAAATGCTACAGCAAAATAAGCAGACAAGAATGTAGCCTCGTCTGTAATAACCCGACTACCGGGGTAGAATAAGCGGAACGGATAGAAAACGGGTGAAAGGTCACGTTGGGAATGTGAAACCATAAATAAATCTTATAGACCACGTTTTTGGGATATTTCACGAATTAAGGCCGAGGAAATATTTATTTTGGGCCAAGGAAGTAATTAACGAGCCGAGAGCGGGTGGGAACGGTCCGGAATAGTCAGTACGGACGCGAACGGGCCATCGTAAATACTCCTTCACGTTCAGCATTGTTCTTTGTCCTACAAGCACGAGCTGTCCTTAAAGCACGAGGTGTCACTTTACATGACCAAGCGCCTGGATGTCGCGACCGTAAGCTCCCATGAGTCGCTTAGCATGGCGGCCGCTGGGTGTCGTCGCCGGAGGCTGCCATGAGTCGCCGTGCATGGGAAGGGGCTGGTGTCACGTTTTGAGAGAGGCATTTGCCTCCATGCATGGGCTGTCTTGGTGTCACCACCGTGGAGTGGCTGAGTGTCGCCACCAAGGCGCTTGGGTGTCGCGACGCATGGTCGCCGCGGACACGGCCAATGGCGCGACGGCTTGTGGCGGTCACCAAGCAGCTGGAGTTTTAGTATAAATAGAAGCCCAGCCTCCTTGCTCTGAACATTTTTTTAGAAACCGCAAAAAGGAAAAAAAAGAGAGAGAAAGAAAGAGAGAAAAATCGAGTTAGAGAGAGAAGTTGGTCGGAAGTAGGAACCGAACCCCGGGACGAGCAAGTAGCGAGGCCGAGCGTCGGGAAGTAGTGGGAAGCAGGTCAAGGACGTTCAGATAGTAGGAGAATCAAAGCTTAGCGTTATAGAGCAATCGTCACACCGTAACCGAGTTGCCGATCGCGTCAAAACTTAGTGAGTCCCGGTTGTGGTTACTAACCAAATTTCTTCGCAGGTGCAATAAAGATACACCTTTCGGTGTTATCTTTTGAAACGTTTTGTGAATCTATGGAGGGAGGTTCACGGTTTATATCCTTATGGTGAAGATGTTCATATGCTTATATTTGATTGAGTATGATGTGATATGTTAAGTACGGATTCGGCCGCGGACCGTTCCGGAAAGTGTTGCGTGATTTGCGGGTGGCCGTTAAGAGTCTTCGGACCTTACGAGCCAGGACATGTGATTGATATGAGCATATGAAATATTAATCATGATATAATGAACTAGAACTTGTGAAACGTTCTAGATATTGCATCCTAGGATATGCGTAATGCTTTCTAGGATGATGTATTCGGTGCCACCCAACTCCGTGGATTCGGAGGTCCTCCGTGGATTCGGAGAAGACTCGGAGGGTACTTGGGTCGCTCCCATAGCCGAGTATCGTGTGACGACACGTTCCCGTGGATTCGGGTGTGGTACCGGCCATGAACCTTCGTGGCGATTGGTCGGGAGAAGCCACGAGAGAGAGATTGGCGCGGTGGTACCGGGTACATCGAGGCCTCGGCATAAACAGAATTAATTGACGTGAATGATTGAATACTATGAATGCGATTAATGTTTATTTCTGTTTGTGCGTGGAAAGGCGCTTTATGTTTGGGGGCGGGATAAGAACTAACGTTTCGTAGATCCCGGGATTCACTGAGTATTACTAGAGTACTCATGACTCATTTGTTTTGCAGGTAACCAGTAGTTGGGCACGTACGGGTGGAGCGGGACGTTAGGCCACCAGAGTAGTTTTGTTGGCTGTTGTAAAAAGGTGTGTTAAACTTATGTACATTATCGTTTGGGCGTTAGGCCATGGCCAATGTATCGATAAACGTTTTGTAAATCTCGTACTTTCCGGAACAATGATATATAAATAAATAAGCTTTTGGGTTGTAAACTCGGCTTGGGTTCATGATATTAGTTCCGTCCGAGCTGACACAACTCGAAGCCGAGGTACGGGTTGTAAAGCCTTAGGCCGCGGCTAAGAGGAATGGTAGTCGTGGTCAATACATGTCTGATGTTCGGATCCCTTTTGGACGTTGGGCGTTTATTGTCTGCGGTTATCATTTTGTGGCATTCCCGGGCCGTCTATCTCTATAGTACGGGACGGGGGTGTTACATCGTCAACCCCACCCTTCGATGCAGTACGCAAAAAAGGAGCATAATCGAAGATTTCAGCTCCAATTAGTAACCTATGCAAACCGGCTAAGTAATTAGCTTTGGTTTTTTTTGACTCAACTGCCAAAGTGAAGAATGCCGGAAAACGGTCAATAAGATCTGGGTCAAGCACGAACTCCTCAATATCGAGCACTTATATGACTGATGGTTCTTTAAATGTTCGATAGAGAACTTTGGAGCAGCATCCTAGACGACAAGCATCCGTTGCAGAGGATCTACCAACAAAGGTTATAATTTTAGGTAGTAGGTCCGTTAGATCTTCATCTCGGTTACAAAATAAATTGTATGGCAGTTACCCCTGTCAGTTAGTGTTTCTATCATCTATTTATAGGAGTATGACCGTAATAACGAGAAGACACATTAAAGACATCCCTTTATGATTGCAGTGATGAAGGCAGTTATAACGAAAAATAGACAACTACATCTAGTCAATATAAGAAACGATAGTAATCCACATCTAGGCAACATAATAGGCAACTACAGGTAGTCGATATAAAATAGGCAACTACATTCAGTCATATACTTTAAATAAAAAGTCAAAACAAATTAAAGAAACACTTAAGCAGAAAGACCTAAAAACATGACATAGTACTAAAAACCACATGGTACTTATTGGAAATAAAATTCAGATCTCTGTCCTCATAAGCTGGTAGTGCCAGAAAAGGTAACAATTAGGACAGGTGGTGCGATCTGTTGGGATAGTGTCCTGAAATCACACTTGTACTCACTCCTGAAGATAGTTGTGTGTCGAGATCAGACATTCGTATAGTACTGGGCGGTTGCAATGCTTTGCTAGAAGCCTCTTGTAATCTGTAAGTTGTAGACTTACTACCAGTACTATATGATCCTATAGGGTCACACACCTAAGCGAACTGGAAGCTACGACATGGGACTGATCATTATGGTAATGATCAGACTAAAGTGTATTGGATACACATTAATATCGACAAAATGGTGTTGTGTCGATCGACACAGCTTGTGTGTCGATCGACACAGTTCGGATTTTCCGAACAGGCTTTTCGAGTTTAGGCTTAATTAAGTCTGGCCCGTTAAGCACGTTTAGGTCGAATAATACTCTAAGATTTTGACCTAAACAGCAAGCCGTCCACTTTTCTAGAGAGAAAGAGTAGACACACCAGAGAGATTCGGACCCCATTGATCCGGCACTAGCATCCCGTTTCCAGCGAGCGTGCGTGTGTATCTGGTAGAGGCAAGGCGTCTGCGTTGCTGCAACTGATCTCGTTCACCATCTCAATTCCGCTGCCAAAAGGTAAGAACGAGGTTGGTTCTATTTTCAATATATCAAACCCTAGATTCGTAGGGATCCAACAGTGGTATCAGAGCACAGTTAGGGTTTAGCTATTGAATTTGTTGCAAAATAATTCGAATCTTGATGTTGTTGAATTGATTTTTGCATGTTCAAATCGTGTTTTCATGTTATATTCTCGGTTTTTTTCCTGATGAAAAAACGAAGAATTGATGAAAACGCATTGTGTCGATCGACACAAAGCGTGTGTCGGTCGATACGCCGCGGCGCAAAACGTAAATTATTTAGGGTTGGTCGCAGGGTGTCGATCGACACAAAGCGTGTGTCGGTCGACACAGAGCGAAAACTCTTGTAAAATATTTAGGGTTTGTCGCACAGTATCGATCGACGCAAAGCGTGTGTCGGTCGATACAAAGCGAAAATCCACAAATCATCTTAGGGTTTCGATCTGAGATCGAAGACCAGAATTCTTGCTGCGTCGATCGATACACTAGGTGTGTCGGTCGACACAGGCAAAACAATTAGATAGACCGGTTCAATTGGATTGAACTGGTTATATCGATCGGTTAATTTTGATTAACCAAAATTGGTTCTGGTTTGGTCATGTCGATCGACACACAGTGTGTGACGATCGACATGGACTAGTAAACCGAGCCGGTTCAATTGGATTGAATCGGTTATGTATATTCGATCTGGTTTAACCGGTTATCGAATAACGGTTTAAATTTGATTGCATCGATCGATACCAATGGTTGGCGTCGATCGATACAATGCTCGCAGATATGATAGTTGGACTACATATCTGCATATACCAGAACAATTTAATCCTAAAAGTTGTAGATGAATCTAAACTAAATAAAACTGAATGTTTTAAATAAATTAATAATTTCTTGATGTATATTGGATATACATCAAGATAAAATAGTTCTTTCCTCAACTAAATATCAAGTGATCTTGATGTCTTTCCCGATCTAGTCTACTGTCAAGACTCGTGTCGTTTGTTGGATATTCTTGGAGTCCTTGATATCCACTGCAACATGAGTAAGGCAGGTGGTCATTGACAGACTTGCAGTGCAACTGTCAGTAATCACAAGACAGAAAAAGGATTGGTTTATACTTGACTGGGCCGCCAGAAGTTCTGGGCCCAGAGACATCGGAGTGGATTAAACAGTTTGTTTCATCCACGACCAGGAGTTGTACTAGGTACAATTAGCAATGATTTGCTTACCTAGATGACTGAAGTTTGAGTAACGGCGAGTCGCCCACTCGAATTTTAGCAATCTGAGGATCTTGGCCCATTGTATTCATCTGAGGAAACATAGTTTTGAATACAATGCGAGTTTTTCTTATTAGATAAGAATTCTCATTTCTTGAGCTTTATAACTAAAATATATCTCTTTTGAATTACAGCTATGTCTGTCTCAAATCACATCAACACTTTCTCACTAAGATCCGTCCTTGAGAAGGACAAGTTAAATGGATCAAATTTCTTGGAATGGTATCGGAACCTCAGAATAGTTCTCAGGCAGGAGAACAAGGAATATGTCCTTGAAAGAGTTCTCACCGAGAGGCCACGTTCCAATGCCCCGCAGACAGAAAAGAATGCTTGGGATAAGCATTCAGCGGATGTCAAAGATGTTACTTGTCTAATGCTGGTGACCATGAACTCTGAGCTGCAGAAGCAATATGAGAACGTGCTGTCACCCATTGAGATGATTAACAGCCTGAAAGCTTTGTTTCAGGAGCAAGCTCGCACAGAGAGATACCAGACGGTTAAATCTCTCATGGATTGCAAGCTGGCTAAGGACAGTCCAGTAAGTCCTCATGTCCTTAAAATGATAGGTTACATTGATAACCTGGGGAAACTGGACTGTGCCATTAGTCAGGAGCTAGCCACTGACATGATTCTGCAGTCTTTGCCGTCGTGTTTTGATCAGTTCATCATGAACTACAACATGCAAAACATGACTAAGACATTGACTGAGTTGCACGGTATGCTGAAGACAGCAGAACCGAATCTCAAGAAGGCTACTCCCAGTGTCATGATGGTACAAGGGGGTAAAAGGTTTAAGAAACCTAAGAAGGATAAGGGAAAGGCCCAGGTTGTCGAGACTGAAAGTCAAGACAAGCCCAAGCCCAAGCCCAAATCTGGGCCTTCTCCTGAGGATAAGTGCAACTACTGCAAGCAGTTGGGGCATTGGAAGAGAGACTGCAAGAAGTTCAAGGAAGATTACAAGAAGATGAAAAAGACGTATGATGCGTCTGATTCAGGTATTTATGTTATCGAACTTAATGTTATGTCTTCTAGTTCTACTTCGTGGGTATTGGATACCGGCTGTGGTGCTCATATTTGTACTGATGTGCAGGCACTAAGAAACAGTAGGACGCTGAAGAAAGGGCAAGTGGAGCTACGAGTCGGGAATGGAGCTAAGGTAGCTGCACTGGCCGTAGGCACCTACGAGTTGTCCTTGCCATCGGGCATGGTTTTAATTTTAAATAATTGCTACTTTGTACCTGCGATAAGCAGAAACATAATTTCAGTTTCCGTTTTGGATTTGGAAGGTTTTGATTTTGCTGTTAAGAATAAAGTTTGTTCTTTTAATCGTGATGGTACATTTTATGGTAGCGCCCCATTAGCGAATGGGTTATATATTTTAAACCAAGAAATGCCTGTCTTTAACATAAATACAAAGCGGTTTAAGTCCAATGACGAAAACCCGACTTTCTTATGGCATTGTCGTTTAGGCCATATCAATGAGAAACGTATCCAAAGGCTCCATCGAAATGGGCTTCTGGGCTCATTTGATTTTAAATCATGCGAGAAATGCGAATCTTGCTTGATGGGCAAAATGACTAGAGCCCCTTTCAACAAACTGAATGAAAGGGCCAGTGATTTATTGGGCCTTATTCATACTGATGTATGTGGGCCAATGAGTACTGCTGCCAGAGGAAATTTTAAGTACTTCATTACCTTCACTGATGATTTCAGTAGGTATGGCTATGTCTACTTGATGAGGCACAAGTCAGAATCCTTTGATAGATTCAAGGAGTTCAAGAATGAAGTACAGAATCAACTTGGCAAAAGTATCAAAGTTCTGCGATCGGATCGCGGAGGAGAATACTTGAGTCAAGAATTCAGCGACTATCTGAGCGATTGTGGAATTGTTTCACAACTCACTCCTCCTGGAACACCCCAATGGAATGGAGTGTCAGAGAGGAGGAATCGAACCTTGTTGGACATGGTTCGGTCTATGATGAGTCATTCTAATCTTCCATTATCCTTTTGGGGATACGCTCTAGAAACGTCTGCGTTTACACTAAATAGGGTGCCATCTAAATCAGTGGAAAAGACACCACATGAACTGTGGACTGGGAATGTTCCTAGTCTGTCTTTCCTGAGGATTTGGGGTTGTGAGGCTTATGTCAAACGTTTAATCTCTGACAAGCTTGCACCCAAATCAGATAAATGCTACTTCGTTGGTTATCCTAGGGAAACCAAGGCATACTACTTTTACAACCAATCTGAGAACAAAGTATTTGTTGCTCGGGACTGTTCTTTTCTTGAGAGGGAGTTTCTCTCTAAGAAAAACAGTGGGAGTAAAGTACATCTTGAAGAAATTCGAGATGCACAGGATACTGCTCAACCTGCTGAGGAAGAGCAGCAGTTGGATCCACAAAGTTCTGTGGAACCGGCGCCTGTGGAGCCTGAAGTTCGCAGATCCGGAAGGATCCGTCACGAACCCGAGAGATACTATGGATTTGTCGTGACTGATTCAAATGATCTGATGATCGTTGAAAGTGACGAACCAGCGACCTTCGCGGAAGCAATGATGGGCCCGGACTCCGAAAAGTGGCTTGGAGCCTCTAAACCCGAAATGGAATCCATGTCAGGAAACCAAGTATGGTCCTTGGTCGATTTACCCAATGGTGTAAAAGCCATTGAGTGTAAATGGATCTTCAAGAAGAAGATTGACGTGGATGGCAATGTACAAATTTACAAAGCGAGGTTGGTGGCTAAAGGTTTCAAACAAATTCATGGTATTGACTATGATGAAACCTATTCCCCAGTCGCTATGCTTAAATCCATTCGGATCCTTCTAGCGATTGCTGCTCATTATGATTATGAGATTTGGCAGATGGATGTCAAAACCGCATTCCTGAATGGTATTCTGGATGAGGACGTGTACATGACACAGCCTGAAGGTTTTGTCGATCCTAAGAATGCTGGGAAGGTATGCAAACTTCATAAATCCATTTATGGATTGAAGCAAGCATCACGGAGTTGGAATCTTCGTTTTGATGAAGCAGTGAAGCAATTCGGTTTCATCAAGAATGGAGAAGAATCATGTGTTTACAAGAAGACTGGTGGGAGCAAAATTGTGTTTCTTGTACTGTATGTCGTTGACATACTCCTCCTCGGTAATGACGTTCCGTTGCTTCAGTCTGTCAAGACTTGGCTTGGAAGTTGTTTTTCCATGAAAGACATGGGAGAAGCCGCGTACATTCTTGGAATCAGAATTTACAGAGATAGATTGAAAAGGCTGATTGGATTGTGCCAGGACACTTATATTGATAAGGTGTTGCACAGATTCAGGATGCAAGATTCCAAGAAGAGCTTCATACCGATGTCTCATGGCATGAGTCTCAGCAAGAAGCAGTGTCCGACGACACTTGCTGAGCGAGAACGCATGAGTAGGATTCCTTATGCTTCCGCAATAGGATCTATTATGTATGCCATGCTCTGCACTCGTCCAGATGTAGCTTACACGTTAAGCATGACGAGTAGATACCAATCTGATCCAGGTGAAGTTCACTGGACAGCTGTCAAGAATATCCTCAAGTATTTAAGACATACTAAGGATAAATTCCTTGTGTATGGAGGAAGTGAAGAACTTGTGGTGAATGGATTCACCGATGCGAGTTTTCAGACAGACAGAGACGATTTCCGATCACAATCTGGATATGTCTTCTGTCTAAATGGCGGTGCAGTGAGCTGGAAGAGCTCTAAGCAGAATACCGTAGCTGATTCCACAACGGAAGCTGAATATGTTGCTGCTTCAGAAGCGGCAAAGGAAGTTGTTTGGATCAAGAAGTTCATGACTGAACTTGGTGTGGTTCCGAGTATCTTGGAGCCAGTAGCTTTGTTTTGTGATAACAACGGAGCCATTGCTCAGGCGAAAGAACCCAGGTCACACCAGAAGTCCAAACATGTGGAGAGGAAATATCACCTAATTCGTGATATCGTCAATAGAGGTGATGTGAAGATCAGCCGAGTTCCGACGCTCGAGAATGTCGCTGATCCTCTGACTAAATCACTCCCAAGGCCTAAGCATGAGAGTCATACGACTGCTATAGGCATTAGAGATCTAAAGATGTAATCTAGATTCTAGTGGGAGTTTTGACTTTTGTTATAATACAAGCTCTTATAAACATTCTTTTAGAAGTGTTTAATGAAATTTGATTTCAGCATTATTTATCGTGATCTAAATAATGGTCCCAAAAATAAGTTTATGACACATTATAGGCCATCAAGTTGAGGATTTGATCATGAAACCCTATAAGTTAATAAATTATTTTGTCCCTGGTCGAGGTTGTAGAATTGGGACACTGACAACCGTTAGAGACTAGATTGTGAGGTGACTGTTGGCTAAGTTTCATGGAGCCAATGATATGATTATCGCAGTCAGTCACATAGATATATGTTGGTGAACATATGATCGGACTTGACCCGTTAATGAGAAATCTACAAGATAGTTATATCTGTGTCATAAGAGGTTCTCATTACAACTATAGAGTATAGTCCTAAGACCTGAGTTCATCATGCTTTCTTGCATATGAATTGGTACACTTTGACTTTGTCAGACGTCGATCCGTAACTGGCGATCATAACGACACTGTTCAAGTTTGTCATGAAATGTGCGTTGAAACAGGGATGGAACAAGATGAGATTTGTCCCTCCTGTATAACGGGAGATAGATATCTCAGGGCCTATCGAAGATTGATTACTGAGAAAAATGTGTGGCCGCACTCAAACGAACTGTAGTTCAGTTGTTTGAAATGTTCAGTATGAAATCAGGAGTTCGATAAACACGATGCTGGCTTAATAAGGATGACACAAATCTTGCCTTATGCCAAATCGAGATATAGTGACAAAAGGATTATAGGAATTGGTGATTCCAGTACAAGTGGGAGATTGTTGGGATAGTGTCCTGAAATCACACTTGTACTCACTCCTGAAGATAGTTGTGTGTCGAGATCAGACATTCGTATAGTACTGGGCGGTTGCAATGCTTTGCTAGAAGCCTCTTGTAATCTGTAAGTTGTAGACTTACTACCAGTACTATATGATCCTATAGGGTCACACACCTAAGCGAACTGGAAGCTACGACATGGGAATGATCATTATGGTAATGATCAGACTAAAGTGTATTGGATACACATTAATATCGACAAAATGGTGTTGTGTCGATCGACACAGCTTGTGTGTCGATCGACACAGTTCGGATTTTCCGAACAGGCTTTTCGAGTTTAGGCTTAATTAAGTCTGGCCCGTTAAGCACGTTTAGGTCGAATAATACTCTAAGATTTCGACCTAAACAGCAAGCCGTCCACTTTTCTAGAGAGAAAGAGTAGACACACCAGAGAGATTCGGACCCCATTGATTCGGCACTAGCATCCCATTTCCAGCGAGCGTGCGTGTGTATCTGGTAGAGGCAAGGCGTCTGCGTTGCTGCAACTGATCTCGTTCACCATCTCAATTCCGCTGCCAAAAGGTAAGAACGAGGTTGGTTCTATTTTCAATATATCAAACCCTAGATCCGTAGGGATCCAACACGATCGTGGTGGAGAAAACATGAAGGGAAATTGGCAAACACAACTGGTAGATTGTAGCGGACATCAATGGTTCTTATCATCGTGATGGTGTTGATAACTTTCTCGGGTAGATGGTCCATGTAATCCATACGGAATCTCCATTCATGGATACGATCCAAAATTTCAATCGCAAAATCAGGATGACCAAACGCTACAGCAAAAACAGCAGACAAGAATGTAGCCTCGTCAACCCCACCCTTCGATGCAGTACGCAAAAAAAAAGAGCAGAATCGAAGATTTCAGCTCCAATTAGTAATCTATGCAAACCGGCTAAGTAATTAGCTTTGGGTTTTTTTGACTCAACTGCCAAAGTGAAGAATGCCGGAAAACGGTCAATAAGATCTGGGTCACGCACGAACTCCTCAATATCGAGCACTTATATGACTGATGGTTCTTTAAATGTTCGATAGAGAACTTTGGAGCAGCATCCTAGACGACAAGCATCCTTTGCAGAGGATCTACCAACAAAGGTTATAATTTTAGGTAGTAGGTCCGTTAGATCTTCATCTCGGTTACAAAATAAATTGTATGGCAGTTACCTCTGTCAGATAGTGTTTCTATCATCTATTTATAGGAGTATGACCGTAATAACGAGAAGACACATTAAAGACATCCCTTTATGATTGCAGTGATGAAGGCAGTTATAACGAAAAATAGACAACTACATCTAGTCAATATAAGAAACGATAGTAATCCACATCTAGGCAACATAATAGGCAACTACAGGTAGTCGATATAAAATAGGCAACTACATTCAGTCATATACTTTAAATAAAAAGTCAAAACAAATTAAAGAAACACTTAAGCAGAAGGACCTAAAAACATGACATAGTACTAAAAACCACATGGTACTTATTGGAAATAAAATTCAGATCTCAGTCCTCATAAGCTGGTAGTGCCAGAAAAGGTAACAATTAGGACAGGTGGTGCGATCGTGGTGGAGAAAACATGAAGGAAAATTGGCAAACACAACTGGTAGATTGTAGCGGACATCAATGGTTCTCATCATCGTGATGGTGTTGATAACTTTCTCGGGTAGATGGTCCATGTAATCCATACGGAATCGCCATTCATGGATACGATCCAAAATTTCAATCGCAAAATCAGGATGACCAAACGCTACAGCAAAAACAGCAGACAAGAATGTAGCCTCGTCAACCCCACCCTTCGATGCAGTGCGCAAAAAAAAAAAAAGCAGAATCGAAGATTTCAGCTCCAATTAGTAACCTATACAAACCGGCTAAGTAATTAGCTTTGGGTTTTTTTGACTCAACTGCTAAAGTGAAGAATGCCGGAAAACGGTCAATAAGATCGGGGTCACGCACGAACTCCTCAATATCGAGCACATATATGACTGATGGTTCTTTAAATGTTCGATAGAGAACTTTGGAGCAGCATCCTAGACGACAAGCATCCGTTGCAGAGGATCTACCAACAAAGGTTATAATTTTAGGTAGTAGGTCCGTTAGATCTTCATCTCGGTTACAAAATAATTTGTATGGCAGTTACCTCTGTCAGATAGTGTTTCTATCATCTATTTATAGGAGTATGACCGTAATAACGAGAAGACACATTAAAGGCATCCCTTTATGATTGCAGTGATGAAGGCAGTTATAACGACAAATAGACAACTACATCTAGTCAATATAAGAAACGATAGTAATCCACATCTAGGCAACATAATAGGCAACTACAGGTAGTCGATATAAAATAGGCAACTACATTCAGTCATATACTTTAAATAAAAAGTCAAAACAAATTAAAGAAACACTTAAGCAGAAGGACCTAAAAACATGACATAGTACTAAAAACCACATGGTACTTATTGGAAATAAAATTCAGATCTCAGTCTTCATAAGCTGGTAGTGCCAGAAAAGGTAACAATTAGGACAGGTGGTGCGATCGTGGTGGAGAAAACATGAAGGGAAATTGGCAAACACAACTGGTAGATTGTAGCGGACATCAGTGGTTCTCATCATCGTGATGATGATGATAACTTTCTCGGGTAGATGGTCCATGTAATCCATACGGAATCTCCATTCATGGATACGATCCAAAATTTCAATCGCAAAATCAGAATGACCAAACGCTACAGCAAAAACAGCAGACAAGAATGTAGCCTCGTCAACCCCACCCTTCGATGCAGTACGCAAAAAAAGGAGCAGAATCGAAGATTTCAGCTCCAATTAGTAACCTATGCAAACCGGCTAAGTAATTAGCTTTGAGTTTTTTTTACTCAGCTGCCAAAGTGAAGAATACCGGAAAACGGTCAGTAAGATATGGGTCACGCACGAACTCCTCAATATCGAGCACAGATATGACTGATGGTTCTTTAAATGTTCGATAGAGAACTTTGGAGCAGCATCCTAGACGACAAGCATCCGTTGCAGAGGATCTACCAACAAAGGTTAGAATTTTAGGTAGTAGGTCCGTTAGATCTTCATCAAGGGAAAGTGGGGCCATGTTAACCTTCAAAGGAAAATGAGAATTGCGTAAGTATATTTCAGGCAAATAATTGACAAAATGTAGACGACTACGGATTGCTATTTTGAGGTAAGTAATAAAAAGAAAAAGCGTAGTCGGAGACAAGTATATGGAAACAACCCACTACTTCGGAATAAAATAGTTGGATACACATAAACGACTACCATAAGGATAAACGCAGAGAACTACTGTATCGAAAAGGTAGCCAAACTTTAGAGGAAACAGAGGACTAAACGACTACTATAATGAGAAACTTAGAGAACTACTGTTTCGAAAGGGTAGAAGACTACTAAAAGTAACAGAGGATAAGGTTTTCATGGTTTAAAACAGGCTTAAGTGAAGGAAAACGCTTTTGAAATTTGAAAAACACCCCCATTCCGCCAATAAGGAAGTCAATGGGGAGAAACCATGAGAACCAAGCGTCCGAAAACCATGAAACACACACGAATACCCATTAATAGAAATAAATAAAGGATTCAAAACAGGTTGAAGACGGAAGTCAATGGAGAGAAACCATGAGAACCAAGCTTACGGAAAACATGAAACGCCTAAAATGGATACAAATTTCAAATCTTGACAGTTTTTTGAATGAACAAGTATGGAAATCTTGACGGAAACTCATCTCAAACGGAAACAAGCATGAACACAAACTCATTTTAGACGGAAACGCATTGTAGCTAAGCAACGATTTTTTAAAAAAACAGAGAAATCGGATCTTACCGATTTAAAGAGAGCTTCAGCCTGGCTAAAAAGAAGTCGGGTTCAGGGTTTCAAGATTATGGATATTATAGCCAGGGTTTATTGATGGGCTCTTCAATGGTGGGGTCATATGGCAATACAATGTCAGACCTAAAGGTAAAGTTGTGAGTGTTAGAGTCTATTGTCAAGAGTGTGGCCGAGATGTTGGTGATGGGCAATCTCGACCTTTCCATCACCTCAAAAAGCCACTTTTTATTTCCCTAATTTTGGTCCCATTGACAGTCATACAGCCCAATTTTCCTATTTTTTTTTTTTTGTACAAACCACACATACTATTCTGCATCGCTTCATATAATTGTTCCGCACTCGTTGGTCCCTTGTTACCATTCCAACACGTTATTTATCTTTTATTATCTTATAAAAGGATGATTGACAGTGGTGGTAGCAGCTCCGATGTGCTGATAGCGGCCGGTTTTTGTATTCGGTTGCTGTTGATCGATTGTAATCTCGGTCCGATGACCGGTTTAAGTCTGGGTCGATTTATTATATAAAATATATTTTAACTTTATTAAAAAAAAGGATGATTGACTATTTGACTAGTCTCGTCGATAATACTATCTTTGTTTGTTTTGAAGACATATGCACAATTGGAAAGAAAAAAGAGAATCTTTACTCATCACTAGATTCATTGAATAATTCTTATAGAATTTATGAAATTGGTTTTCATAATCGTCAGTATAAAATTTTAGTCACCATAATTAATTACCGTTCCTTTTCTGACTGCAACTAGCGTCCTTTAGTACGTAACTATTTGACCAGACATCAATTGAAAAAGGAATATTCGGATAAATTCTTATGGAACCAAGTATAAAATATCGTCAACACTGCATTACGATAATCAACAATTACAAAACACAACGTCGTGTTACCTCAAACACTATCTCCTATACCACAAAAATATGGATACTCAAACACATTACCTATCACTATTCATATTTATTATCTTCATAACTACAAATATATCACATGCCGACCCAGAAAACATCAGTCCATTTCCAAACGATCCATCATCAACAAAATCTATGTTTAATCCTTTTGGAAAAATAAGAGTGGTAATCATCAACGATCTTGGTAATACACTAACGTTGATGTATCATTGTAAATCAAAAGACGATGATTTTGGTGACCAGAGTTTGCAACCGGGTCAGTCGTGGTCGTTTACATTTCGGCGTCAATTCTTTGGAAGGACTTTGTTTTTCTGTTCCTTTGTGTTGCCAAACGGGAGGCATTGGTTCGACATATATAGAGACCACCGAGAGAGTGCCGGCGATAACTGGTGCCAAAAGTGTGTGTGGAAGATAAGACAAGCCGGACCTTGTCGGTTTAACGATGCATCTAAGCAGTTTGATATTTGTTATCCTTGGAATAAAAATATGTCCTTGTATTAACAAATATATAACCAAAGATGATTGTATGATGTTTATTTTATATATAGCTCACAAGCTTCAACACACAATAATATAAAAATTCTATTATTCCATCTTACAATAAGTTGATAATCATTTCATCTTTCTTCATAATAATACTAACAATAACAGTCCATAATATGGTTATAGAGACATATATATACAAGGACCCAGCAGTGTCCTAATAACTCTACTGAGTTGAGGTCTGAACAGCAGCAACAGTAGATACCATTGTGTCCATACCACAGATATTATGACGTCCCCTGCAAATTTTGTAGTAACCATGTTCGCCCCACATCGATCCCCATGAGTTCTTTATGATCCAATAAGGCTTCTCCTTAAGCCGGATTGGTGCATAACCCGATGAACCAAACCCAACCAGAAGCACTCCGTGGTCTTGGCTCTTTGAACAAACATATGGGCACGAGACTCCTCCTATGTAAGTTTGCATCCACAATGCATTGATTGCAACTGATGAACAGCAAAGGCAATGTGTTAGATCACTTAAACCTTGAATTTGTAAAAGGAATTGAGTGTTTTTTATTTTATTTTAAAAGAACTTACTAGCTAGAGGACCGTGCTCGACTAGATTTGCAGCGATTTGGTCTTCATCCGCAGAGACAACGCTGAAGTTAGCCACTTTCGCAGCGATCTTGCTCTTGTCGAACTTGCAGACGGAATGGTCCCGTCCTGTATATGGATAGTCTTCTTCCTTCATAAGGCCACCAGATTTGAGAGTGTACTCAAAAGCGTTGTTCATTAGTCCTCCACTGCAACCAGAGTCACATGAATTGGCTTGTTCTGGATCACACTGCAGGAACAAGACAATTTTTCAATCAAGTAGTTACAACCACTTCACCAAACACATCAGATTGGAAACCAAACAATGGACAATGGAAAAGGAGAGACAAAACAAACCTCATGGTCGCAATCTACGAGCTGCTGCTCGCTGAGGCTGACAAGCTCTTTAGTCGCCAGAAAATGTGCTCCTTCAAGAGCTCCTGTAGCGCTAAACGACCAACATGATCCGCACATACCCTTTCAAATCAAAACACATTCAATATTTGATCATTCATTTCCCTAAGATCGAAATTAATATCCATAGAACGATTACAAAGCTAACTGTCTATTTCCGGCAATTTTAGCGGATATTGAGCTACAGTGAGAACTTTTCACATACCTGGTTTTTAACGGGAGTGACGGCTCCTTGTTCACGCCAATCGAAATCCGTCGGGAGGTCGCTAGTCGGAAGGATCGGCGCCTTCTGAGTGTCACTTGGAAGACGGAACCCGCGTTTCAGCCCTAAATACTTGCGGCGAAATTCCTTGGGTGTAAGATCTGAGAACTGCGTGACGCCGTGGACAGCAGATGGATCCAGAAGCTGGTGACGCCTGGCTCTCCGTAAATTAGCCTTGAAGACACGGAATCGATGATCATGCTCCACCTGAGTCGCGTAAGTCTTCTCATACTTGGATTTGAACAGAGAGAAGTGGTGTTCTGCGTTGAGGAGTTGTTCATCGTTCTCCTCCGGGACGACTTGCCTGATCGGATTATCGAAACTGTCAACCACCTCGCCGGAGATGGCGACCAATAAAGCAGCTGAGATGAGGAGGAAGAAGATCACACGATCCATTCTTGTTTTGCTTCCAATAGATAAGGAAGGAGAGACCTTGGGACAAAAGAAAGAAACTGTTGCGAGCTTGTTAAAAGGACTGATAAAAGACACGTGGCGTAATATAATTAGCTGTTTCTTTAGATATTTTTGTGGGAAAGCGACGACATGACAAGTGACACGTTGCTTGTTGCTTCTTAATAACTTCGTCAGCTATGACGATATTATATTGCCTACTGTAATTTCAGCAAAAAGATGAGGGTAAATTAGTAATTACTGTTCATTCTCCAATTCTCTCCTCCCTCTTCTCCAGCGACTAGTATTGGACTCTTCCAAATCGGAGGTGACTGTAATCTCCGGGTTTTTTTCAGTCATGGAACTGAGATCGGATTTACGACCGACTTCATTTTCTTCTATACTCTTCCTTGTGTTTCTCACTGCTTTAAGCGGACTCGTTGCCCGGACTGAGTCGGCCCAGCAACCGTTTCGCCGCGAGCCGGGTCACCCTCACTGGCATCACAGTGCCTTCCTCGACGTACGAGAGAGCGTGAGATCCGATGTCCGCCGCATGCTTCACTCCCGTGCCGAGGTAAATTTCAACCTTAAATAATGTGAATCATCATTCGTGAGTCTGGATTAGCTAGAAGAAGTCGTCGTGTAATTGGCTATGTGGAGTCACGGAACTGCAATTAAAAGCGTTAAGCTCATGAGAATTCCGTTCGTGTTGTTTCACGCGTATGATCATAACTATTGTTCGTGACCTACTTGTGGTTGTGAATTTTTACACAAATGATTTGCATCTTTGAGGATCATATGTTAGATTGGCTGATTTAGGGTGACACACCGACAATTGAATGTCACATTGTGACCTTGTTTATAATTGTGCTCCTCTGCTTTCTCGTTTGCAGGTACCATTTCAGGTTCCCCTGGAAGTGAACATAGTCCTTGTAGGTATGAATGGGGATGGAGGATACAGATATGATATGGATCCTCACAAACTAGAGGAGTTCTTAAAAGTCAGCTTCTCGACCCATAGGCCCTCATGCCAAGAGACGGGAGAGCCACTTGATATTGAGCATCGAGTGGTTTATAATGTGTTTCCTGTGAGTATTTATCTTAAACCAGTCTTCACGATTTTGTATTGTTTGTTGTTTCTGAATCTCTGTTTCAGTATTGGATATCGTATGTATAGGGTAGTTTTTCTTCACGTTTTGGATTGTAACAAACTAGCTGTCGGGCATTTTACACCTTGGGACAGATTATTACTATGCATCTAGTTGCATGTCCTGATAAGTCTTAGAGACTTCTGAGTGCTGATGCAAGCTTTTCACTGTGTCCCCATTTATCTACTATTCAAATATTCATAGTTAGTTTCCGTTTTAGGTTGGGCAACCTGAATTAATAGCTCTGGAGAAGACAGTGAAAGAAGCCATGGTGCCTGCTGGGACTGCAGTAGAGGTTTCTGTGATCTTATCATATCAAATTTAAATCTTCCTCATAACAAATTCACACACACACACACATGTACATATATAGATATGCTGATGAATGTAAATATGTCTTTGCTGTAAAATCTACATTTTTGATGAGCTGAAATTTTTCTTTTTTCATTCAGGCTGATTTTGGAAGACACTTACCTGCCTATGACGTAGAGGCAACAAAAGTTGAGTCCGCATTTAACCGGCTTTACTCTTATATATTTGATATGGATGTGGGAGCTGGGTCAGCTGCCACGGCGGATAAACCCATACCAAGTGCCATATTTGTAGTGAATTTTGATAAGGTATGCAGTGCTCTTCTTACTTCTTGATCTTGCATATTGTATGCAGAATGTCCAAATGTCTGCTCTTGTGTTTGTTTGATTTATTTCTTTGCTAGATTTTTGATGCGTCTTGGGTTGATGACCCTCATATTTATCTTTGTTATTGAAGATGTTTATTTTCCCTCATGTTTGCGTTTATTTGGTAATTGATTTTATCCTGTTCGGTTCTTTATCTGCCCCTTTATTTTCTTAACTCATTATTCAGGTAAGAATGGATCCTCGAAATACAGAGATTGACCTAGACAGCTTGATGTTTGCAAAGCTACCAGAACTTAGTGATGCAGACAAGGAGAAACAAGAGGCAGATTATATTTATCGATATAGATACAATGGTGGAGGAGCATCCCAAGTTTGGCTTGGATCAGGAAGGTAAACTCATCTTCTTTTTTTCTTTCCTCGTTGCTGTAAAATATGGATAAAAGTACTCAGTGGTATCCTATGTGCGATTTGATGTGATTAAACAGAATTTACCACCCTATTATGAAAGCTTACATCTATCTAGGTATCATCATATTATGCATAAGAAAGATGTGTGCTATCATCTCCATTTTGTTGATTATTGACAGGCCAGAAAAATAAAATATAAAACTATAGAGGAATACGAAAAAGATAGGTACTAACTATTACTTTATTTCAATTTGGTCATCATAGATTATGATAGCAATCGGCCTTTTGTCCGAAATTAATATTCAAGATATTATTATCGTAACTATTGTATTCTTATCTGCTATAATTTTCCACTAAACTCTCGGTTTGGTTTTCTTTCTAAATTAGTTTTTTTCTTATTGATAGATATGTTATCATAGATTTGTCTGCGGGGCCTTGTACATATGGGAAGATTGAAACTGAAGAGGGAAGTGTCAGTCCCAGAACATTGCCAAGGATACGAAACATTGTGCTTCCAGGAGATGTTAGCCCTGTTAGTCATCAGTCTACCCATGACATTTTTTCTGGTCAGTTAGCCGCATTAGTAGCTACTACAATTGAGCACGTCATAGCTCCTGATGTCAGGTAATGATGCCGAGACTTGACTTACTTCTAGCAATAAAAATAATGCTTAGATGATTCATTCTGAGTGCGACCAGGTTTGAGACAGTTGATCTTGCAACTAGAGTGCTGGTGCCTATCATTGTGCTCCAAAACCACAATCGATATAATATCATGGAGAGAGGACAAAACTACAGTATAAATATTGAAGAGATAGATTCCGAGGTAAAGCTTTCTTGCATTAAATGAGTGATGTACGTGAAACTTTGGACGTTCTGATCTTTCGTTTTCTTCTCTGAATGGTGTTTCATAAGTAAATATGATTAGTCAAAAGACATGTTAGCCAAGTTTACTGCCATCAGAGAGTTAGCAGCCATGCTATTTTCCAAAGCACACACGGATTTGTCACTTTAGGTTTTCACATGCTAACAGTCCAGAGTCTTTGCAGGTAAAGAAAATGATTCATCATGGGCAAGAAGTAGTAATCGTTGGGGGGGCTCATCCATTACATCGCCATGAGAAGTTAGCTATTGCTGTTTCAAAAGCCATGCGTGGGCATTCCCTTCAGGAAACTAAGACAGACGGAAGATTCCATGTGCATACCAAAACATACCTAGATGGTGCTATTCTCAAAGAAGTGAGTTTCAATAGTTACTATTCCAACCAGTGAAGTCTCGTGATTCTTATTGACCATTGCAGGAGATGGAAAGGTCTACTGATGTTCTAGCTGCCGGTTTGCTCGATGTATCTGACCCTGGACTTTCTAATAAATACTTTCTGCGCCAGGTAAGTCTCAGAAATTCGTTTGCATTCTTTCACAGGTTTTGTTTTTCTCATGGAAAAGATTCCATATTCTTTTTACTCAGAGCTGGGCAGATGAATCTGAAGGTTCAATTGATTCCATAGTGAAGCACAAGCCTCTCTGGTCATCTTATAGCTCGAAACTTCATAAGGGAAAGAAAAAGAAGGTCGTTAAGAAAAAAGGCGATCTCTACCGGACTTACGGAACAAGAGTTATTCCAGTGTGAGTTGATTAATATAAACATCAGACTATTCATTACACCGGCCAAACAAGAGTTAAAGATTAAGTGCTCAATTTACACTCAGAACCGAAACAGCAATTGATCTAAATATGTAGTCCGTTTATAGGTTTATACTCTCATTAGCCGATGTGGACCCTATGCTCATGATGGAAGATGAGAGCCTCGTGTGGGCGAGCAGTGATGTAGTCATTGTGCTTCAGCATCTAAACGAGAAAATACCTTTGAGGTGAGCAAAACGCAACAGCAATAAAGTAAAAAAGCAATGAGAAGCTTGCTACTCTGGTCATCAAATCGGTTCTGATTTTTTTGTTTCGGCAGTTATGTTTCTGAAACAGAGAGACAGCACGCTGTTCCATCACAAGTACAGCGGCATATACTTGCAGGTATAGCATCTGCTTTAGGCGGTGTAAGTGCACCATATGAAAAGACCTCTCATGCGCATGAAAGGCCCGTCACCAATTGGCTTTGGGCAGCTGGTTGTCACCCGTTTGGACCGTTCTCAAACGTCTCTCAGATGAGTCAAATGCTTCAAGATGTTGCACTGGTGAGTCCAACAATCATTATCATGTTTGAAAATATATTAGCATTCAAATTCCTGCTGAATATCGTGAGATGATATGCTTTCTTTAATCCGCAGAGGAATACTATCTATGCTCGGGTTGATTCAGCTCTACGCAAAATCCGTGAAACATCAGAGGTAAAGCCAAAACCTTGTGAAAAAAGAAACTTTTGGGTTTCTCCGGAGAGAGTTCATCAGTTGTGGTTGTTATAATGGTGCAGGCAGTACAAAACTTTGCATCTGAATACCTCAAGACTCCACTTGGAGAGCCAGTGAAAGATAAAAAGAACAAAACCAAAACTGAACTATGGGTGGAAAAATTCTACAAAAAGACAACCACATTGCCTGAGCCTTTCCCACACGAGCTGGTCGAAAGATTGGAGAAATATCTAGACGTAACTAAAAAAACATCTTTTGTTACTCTGCGATTTCAGTTTTCTTACACACTTTTTCTGGTCTGTGATTATTATAACAACAGACTGTAGAGGAGCAGCTGGTGGATCTCTCTTCTTTGCTATACGACCACAAGCTATACGATGCTCATCTTAACAGCTCAGCGATTCTTCAGACCACCATGTTTACACAACAGTAAGTCTCTTACTTGTCTTAATACATTTTTTTCTTCTATGTGGAATAACAAAATGTAACACAAGAATAAAATGGTTGTAGGTACGTAGAACATGTACTGGAAACAGAGAGGGAGAACATGAGATGCTGTAAGATAGAGTACAAATACACAGTTGGAGTCAAGTCTTATCAGACGTTGGTATACGGAGGAATACTTATTGCTGGTTTTCTTGTCTACTTTCTTGTCATCTTCTTCTCTTCTCCTCCTGCTCGTTGATCTTTTTTATTGTTTTGAGGGTCATAGATTTTGACATTTTGTAATGGTTGTTTCTTGTTGAATAGATGCCTGACAGTTAAATACCTCAACTTTCAAATTTCGTAATTTTGGTTATCTTTTAAATACCTCAACTTTCAAATTTCGTAATTTTTATCCCAAACTTTAACGACTGATAAAAAAAGTAACCTAACCATGGTTAAAACTGGGTGTAAAAATAACAAAAATTTGAAAGTTGAAGTATTTAAAAGGCAATAAAAATAGCGTTGGATAATTTCTAGACAACGTTAAACTTTAGGTATTTTCTGGCAAATATAATTTAGGTCATGTATTTTTAAGGTTTTTTTTCAATTTGCATATATGGGTGAGTTTTTTTTCTTCTACTGGTATGTCTTTTCTCAATCGGTTCACTTTTAACATTGAGCGCATACATGTATTACCAATAAAGTGGATTTATAATTATCTTTTAAGAGAAGCTAAAATTTAGGATAATTCAAGAATAAAGCTTGTTTTATACCCACTGACGTAGCCAACCTCAAACTTCATAGTGGTCAATTTATATTTAATCATATGTTACAAGGGTCAAATGAGCTAAATCTATAGCATTTTATCGGAATTTACTTTAGCATACATCAAAACAAAATTTATATAGAAATTCATATGGGTCAAATGACTCCCTTGCTATAAAGCTCCACCAGTGTCTATACCCCATGGGGTTGGTGTTATTGATCTTTACGTGTTTTATCAATTCTAACAGAGGGTTGTCTTGATCGAATTCATTTGGAGGGAGATCATTTTTTTATTCCACCTAACGTGATTGTCTTTATTGATCGATTAGATCTTGGCTCCTTCTTGCAATTCGGCTGATACTCTTTTTGATGGTCATGCATCTCTAAGATTGCGGTTGTACCTCACATACTTTATGTTCTTGTTGATGTATTGCTCGTGACTTTTAATCATGTGGTCGTCAAGTTAGTGCGGCTCCAGCGCTTTTTGTTGGCGCGTTGAGTTGGATGTTGTGCTTCTCTGCCCTCCTTTGTTGTTGTTGTTGGTGGTGTTGTTTTCTCTTGATTTTTGTGATG
This sequence comes from Orychophragmus violaceus, assembly GCA_030180135.1. Classification (NCBI taxonomy): domain Eukaryota; kingdom Viridiplantae; phylum Streptophyta; class Magnoliopsida; order Brassicales; family Brassicaceae; genus Orychophragmus; species Orychophragmus violaceus. The sequence continues at coordinate 89,550,960 of CM058233.1, read as the reverse complement.
AGATTGGTGATTCTGCCATTGACGATCTTCTTTTTATCCTATGAAGATACTCAAAGTCTCCAAAAACTGCGCCAATTGTTGAAGGTGAACCTTCACAAAAATTAATTTGATAATTGAATTTGGGAATCTACATAATGGTGGGAAAAAACCTTTAAAATACCTCAAATAAGTTATATTTGCTAGAAAAACATCCAAACTTTTATTTTTGCCTGGAAAATACTTAACTTTATTTTGGTTGTCTTTTAAATACTCCAACTTTCAAATTTCGTTATTTTGACACCGAATTTCAAAAACCGTTAACGAGCTAACCTAACCAATGGTTAAAGTTGGGGATGAAAATTAAGAAATTTGAAAATTGAGGTATTTTAAAGGCAACCAAAATAACGTTGGGTATTTTTTAAGTAACGTTAAAAGATTGGATATTTTTGTGACAAATGTAATTCATGTCAGGTATTTTTAAGGTTTTTCCGATCTACATAATCTTTACAATTACCGCTTTTTCCTCTTCAATTGGCCAATCTTTTCTAGAATTGGTTCGTAGCACAAGTCACCTTAACCATCGTTTAGGTCATCATCTCTTATACCCTTGTTTCCATTTGGGAAATCTAAAATGACCCGTTATACTTAATATCTTTAATATTTTTTTAAAATCGAAATATAGGTTAAGTTACCAAAAGCCCAAACTAAATCAGCAAAATTATAATTTATACATGGTTTTTACCCACCCGCCCAAACCTATCGGATCTAACCCAAAATTTTAAACTTCTCGATCGTTATTTCTGGGTTATTCCTGAAACTGGGTATAACTACTCTAGTTCTACTAGATTTCGAATTCGATTTTCATGGAAAATGGTAGAGACAAGATATAAAAAATGATCTTTTATATTAAAAAGCAGAATACTACAGAGATGTTCTAAATTAGACGAGAAATCATAAAAAAATCAACAGAGTGCGAGACATTAAAGAGGACAAGCAGGAAGTCCCTCAGATAAGGGTAGCATATGGTAGAACTTGAAAGCCCGTTTGTAATGAAAGCATTCAGGACAACTGATTTCCAGATCGTGAAGGTGATAAGATTCAGGGGGCATCATGTTATGCAATGACTGGACGTGCACTTGCTTCTTCCTAACAGTGATTCCATGCAGTAAGTCCTTCCTCAAATTCTTCCAAACTTCATTAGCGGTCTTGAAATCATCATTATCCCAACAGTTCATCTTAGCCATGTGTTCTTCGCCTTCACCGGGATGGCCATGGAGGATTCTGAGCATACCGTAGAGGTAAGCAGCCTCCAAAATCAAATCGGCGCCCTCTCCAATCACCGCAAGTTGTAAAAATGTCATTCCGTTTACGGGATCATCCTCGATGAAGTAAGAGAGAATACCTCGAACGAAGTATCCGGCGTAGTTCTCCTATTCTACGCATTTTTCCATAATCTCCATGTTCTCAAGCGCACATAGAGGCCTCTTCACCAGCAGTGAGAGACAAGGATAATGGAGGACTATAGGACTGTTGGAGGCTTCTTTCATTTTTTTGCAGGTTGCTCTAGCGTTGCACTAATCGGCAGAGGAAGCTTTGCCGACTTTTTCCGTAATCATGGTGAGGGATTCGATCAGGAGTTGTTGCAGAGAGACAATCAATCTCCTGTTGGCCATGCTTTCCGTCTCTTGGTTCTTCTCTCTGTTTTTCGGAACTTCTCTCTGTTTTTGAAGATAGATTTTTTTGACCCGAATCTCTGTGCTTGATGGTTATGTCTGAATAGAGTATTTAAAGATTTTTTGACATGGAATCCTTTAGGGTTTCATCTTGGGGAGGTGTCGATTCGCCGAGAGGTGTCGATTCGCCGGTTTCAGTGGTGCAATGATGATGGGTGGCGTGGGGGTTATCTTTCTTGGGTTTGAAGATCGTCGGCTAGTTGTCCCATGCATTAAACTTTTGTGATTTGACAATAGTTCGAGAAACAGAAACGCCAAATTGGTTTATATGAGAGACAAATATAGTGAACCGGAAGAAAGAGACAATGGGATTTTTGGAGCCAAAATTTAGCACATAATATTACCTAAGATATTAGTTTTACGGAATTTGCAAATAGTTCTACTTTTTCTGGTTTTCAGTTTATTTAGTATTACATAATCTAAAATTGTGTTTTTGTAGTTTTACAATTGATATAAATCAATTACATGTAATTATGATTGTTGTGTACAATAATTTGTTTAAAATCTTGATTTTTTTTTAAAAAAATCTTCCTTGTTTGGTTATTAGTTACAAAGTGATCTTAAAAGTATAAGAACAATATTGTGTAGATTCTTCCATTATATGTCCATTAAGTCGATTACCATGTAATTCGATTAACTTATAAATCTGATAGTTTTATGCATTAATATGTTGATTAATTTAGATTTTGTTAGAATGATACTTGTTATTATAATTTTACAAATTTCACATTTCTCTTAGTAATACCAGCATTACTATTATTACCCAGCATCAAACAAATATGACAAATAGTTATACAAACTATACCAAAATAAATTGTACATACATATCTTACAAATTAGAGACAAAGTAATACAAAACAAAAATGTGAAGATACAATAGAACTCAATAACAACTTCCAAATAACAACCATGAAGTCATTATCTTGGCCGTGTTTTGTTTCACGTCCCTGGACGAGTTGTTGTTGATATTATCCTACAGAAACAACAACAAAAACCTCATTCAATAACACTAGTTGACCACCATATGTTAATCAATAACTCATGATTTTCATTAGTAATACCAGTTTTACTAGTTATACATTATTTAACAGTAATACTACTTTTACATAGTTCTACTATCGCATGAACATTCAAATTGGATCGGTTTCGGGTTTTAATTTACAAACAATGCACTACAATTCAAATCCAATGAGTCCTAATCGACTCACAACAATGGTAAAACACGAATTTAGAGTCCTAATCGAACCAAAACAGTGGTAAAACACGCATTTAGAGTCATAATCGATCCAAATCAATGGTAAACCAGTTTAGAGTCCTAACCGACCCACCAAAACAATGGTAAAACACGAATCAAATCCAATGAGACCTCAACTAGAAAACCCAACGCAACTCCAAGGATTTAGATTCTGACAACGACGGCGATGGATATTGACGTGGTTGATAGTGGTGGCGGCGACGGAGCTCCCCGAACCAGGCGGGTTCGCGAGCTGCTCGATGATCGGGTGAGATCGGACCCGATCTCGGTTCGGTTCAATCGGATCGGATATCTGGGTTTCGGTTTGGGGTCTCTTCGGTTTGTTTTATTTGTTTTAATTATTTTAATTTTTAATAACATGAAAGTAAAGGCAAGTTCGTCTTTCAACATTTCATTAAATCAAAAGCTATGTGAGCTAAAAAAGGATAACCAAGATTTCCATTTCCTTCATAACGGTAGAAGAGACGATTTCTCTTGTTTAGGGCAACTGCATAAATTAAACTAAATTCTAACCCGCATGGATAATATTATTTGAACAATCATTTGATATATAAAAAACAGAAAAACTTTTGGAAATCCGTCAGTATATTTTCCAATGAAAACATCTCTCGGAGTCTCTTCGGAAAGTATTGTCCGGTTTTCGATATTTACGACCACCAATGCTTCGTCCAGAATTCATCTGGAATTTTCGCAGCATCGGAAATTTTTGACGAATTTCAACTGATTTTAATTTGTGGAAAATAGTTTCGACGATTTCGGCTTTTATGAATCGCAGTTTTCTTATAGCGGATGTTAAGACCGAATATTTTATGTATAAATGATTCACTAACCCATTATATGATCAATCAGCTTATTATTCTTAATAAATATAAAATTACATTGAAACAAAAACTTTCGATAACTCAAGTAAAAAAGAAAATTTTCCAATAGAAAGAACAATCCCAAGCTTCATCATCTTATCGAATAAATTCTATCATGATTAGCGGCTTTCTTCATACGTGCCTCGAGCGCTGCAACGCCGCAATCTCATCTTGAGCCTTCATCATCGACTTCATCATTGAAGCCGCGGAGCTCAATTCTCCTCTTCCTCCACCTCCTTTGTTTGGCTCATAATCTTCATCATCAACCGCGCAAGAATGCACATGCGTCCCATAATCACATTTTTTCATTAATAAATCCAAAGATTCTCCGATATATCTTCTTCACAAACATCACATACGTATATCGCACCGTCCTCAAGACCTTTTCACGGAATGTTGTAAAGTAGGGTGAGTGGGTGTTTGTGGTCTTCCCGCTTCATGGTCTCAGGTATGAAAGCACATCCCACATGGATATCGTATCGACACTCAGAACAGTTGTTACGGAAATTCGACATAGTCAATATTACGGATTACGATCTGAAATGTCCGAACTACGAGGTGAAATATGAATTAAAAGTGAGGTCGAAACTGTTCTTTATTGATCTTAAGGCCAAAGCCGAGCTATGAACATGATGGTACGAGGTGGGAGTCCGTCTAATAACGTGCTCCCTAAAGATTGCTTGAGGTCGGAGCTTTATAGAAGTAGCTCGGCACTCTCGCCAGTTACAATGTTCCTAAAATGAAGAGTGAAGGGTCCTATTTATAGTGTTTGTGTGCTGACTTCTCTTTGGACTGTTGACTCCTTAGCGGGCTTGTCTTCGTGGACCGATATGAAATGTGATTGTTTTAACAAGATTTCCAATGGGCTTTGGATGGGTGCTAAACTCATATCCAACAACAGTTGTAGGTGAATCCGGATCCATACTCACCGCAGGCGTCACACTCGTAAGATTGATGATCATACGGTGGGGAATGAAGCAGGGTTAAAGGATGGTCAAGATGAGACTTGTGATTGGTTTCACGAGTTAGGTCAAAACATGACTTGTGCAAGAAGTAATCGCAGTCTTTCTTCGTACACTTGAAAGCTTGTCCGGTCAGGTCGAGCTCGCATCCAGAACAGATAATCTCATCTTCACCTTGGGCCTTAAATACGCGTAATGGATGGTTGTGACTCGGATGCTTAACTGATGGGCGATTAAGTGGTTTTTTGGAAGCCATCGTGTATGGATTTGGTTGTTTAAATGGAAGAAGAGATTAGGAACTATAAATAACAAAATCTGTAGAGGACTCGTGATTTCTAGTTTCGGCTAAATAATTCCAAGTATGTTTTGATTATTAACCATGTGGTAGCTTAACTTATTAATATTTGTTCCACTGTTGATAGTATAATATATAGGCGTTTGACACAAAATTTGCAGGCCAAACTATAATAAGATACATAATTTAAAATCTCCAATTTGGGGCTTGATAGGAAGTAGTGACAAACCACTAAAGTTCGTCACTTATTGAGTATTTTATATAATCCAAGTGGGTAACGAATTAATCAGACAATGAATCGTTGACTTTCGTCCAAAAAGTCAGGATGCGGTAAAAATGACTTCGTGCAATACAAATTAAGTCAAAATTAAAATAAATTAGAACTTGCAAAATTTGTCTAATCATTTGTAGAAATTTGTGCCACAGTGTACGGATTTAATTGTTTAAGTGGAAGAAGAGTTTAGGAACTGGTAAAACCACCACAAATTAGTACTATATAGATTAATAATTTATTATAAAATAATAAACTCTTTTCCGTTTTTGAATAAAAACTAATAAAAATTAATAAAATTCAATAAAATAGTAAATTAATAATTTTGTTTGCAACCCTTTTATAAATATATGGTCCCAACAATATTATAAATTAATAATTATAAACCTTAAGTATAGATACATATGAGAATTTAATAAATATGATTATAGTGTTTATTTTTTCTGAAAATTAGAAATTTGTTGGAATTCATCTCTAACTTTTTTTATTACATCAACAAATTCTAATGTTGCTTTTTCATTATACATCCAAAAATTATATAAAAAATAGAAGCTATAATTGTTTTCTTACACTTAAGTACTTACAAAGGTTATTATTGTCTTCTACATCATCACTACGTACGTATAGTAGCTGCAATTTGGTAAGATTGATAAAAAGGCAAATCGTTAAAACGACACAAAACATGCATTGTCACAAATATAGCAATAAAAAAATTACAAAAATAAAATTTATTAAAGATATAAGATAAAATTAACCTTAACCCTAAATCATTAAATACTAAATCCTAAACCCTAAATACTAAACTCTAAATAATAAACCTTAAACCCTAAATACTAATCTCTAACCCTAAAAAATAAACACTAAACCCTAAATAATAAATTTGAAATGCTAATTTATATAATGCTATAAAAGTTTTTATAATTAAAATAATGTTAAAATGTCAATTATTTTGCTTGGTGTTATATTTATGACAAAATATGTTTTGTGCTATTTTATACATTTTCTCTTGATAAAAAGATAGTAATTTAAAGATGAAAAGATTATGATAAATATTATATTATATATATATGTCATACAAGAAAAAAGTAAGTAAAAAGAAAAAAAGAAAGAAAAAATAGAATATTAATTTACAATAGAATATGTAAACAATATTAGATATGTAAACTTAAATATAAATACAAAATCTAAAATTTCTAAAATGGAAAATGATAACTTAGACTAATGAAAAATTTCTGAAAAAAAATTGTGATGAAAAAATATTTTCATATTGGTTAATCGATAATTAATAATTATCGATTAACCAATAACTTTATAAATAATAAATTATTAATTATTGATTAACCAATAATTTTATAAATAATAAATTTTAAAAATCCCAATTATTAGTTTATAGAGGGTTTTTCCGTATAAATGCCAAATTATGTAGAGAACTTGTGAGTTCTAGTTTTAGCTACATAATTCCAAGTTTGCTTTTGATTATTAACCTGTCATGGGGCCCCTAACTCTGAAAAGTGATTAGGGCCGTGTGATTTGTGTTGAGATGGTCACTTACTAGGTCTGAGTGTTTGCGGATATCCATCAAATATCGTAGAGTAATAATTGGATAAGGATAATTTGGATATTAAAAACTATTATCTAAAGTGTATTTTAAAAACACGGATCATGTAGTAACATGTAGGAGTCGAAGAGCGGTTGAGGTAGTCCAACTGGTTGAGGGGCTCGTGGTGGCTAGACACCACCCGGGTTCGAGCCCAGGCGGAAACAAAAATGCCTCCTCTGCTCACCCACATGGATATGGGCCCATTGCTTACGGCCCATTTGAATACCCGGAGAGAGGGTCTATCCATGGGCTGCACCTCCCCTTGGGGATTAGTCTGGGCCCTTCCATAGGCCCGGGATACCCCCAGGTTAATCAAAAAAAAAAAAAAAAAAAAAAAAAAAAAAAAAAAAATGTAGGAGTCGAATGAGCGTCGAATCAAATTGTTAAAATTATTACCCGAACTTTAATATTATAGATGTTTTATAATATTTAAAATGTTTTATAAAAATTTAATTAAATTAATTAATGAAATAATAATAAAAAGTAAACTTAGATATCTATCAATATAATTATTACATTTTTCATTACATAAATTTTGACTTATTATTCAAATTTATTTTATTTATACAATTTTATTAAAAATGTTAAAATTTTAACTACTTAAAAATATATTTCATCTAGGAGTACGCGTCTCTCTGAAATGTCGTCCTGGCGATTTCCGGGCGAATTCCGATGAATGATTCATCGTCTTTCTTGGCGGTGATTTCGCCTTTTTCACCATTTCCGGTGATCTTTCTTTTTGTACCTCCTTGTTCTCGATCGAAAATTCATTCTACTATGGAGCGTCAACTCTGGATTCATCTTCAAAATCTCAACCTAGGGTTTGATAGAGCTCCGCTTAAGCTCTCTCAGGAAGCGACTAACAAAAGGGTTGAGAATCATCGTCTTAGCTTAGTTGTCCAAGGTCTAAATCCTCTTCATCAGAATCCGGCAGGAATTCGAGCAGTTATGCCCCGTGCGTGGAGGCTGGAAGGTCGGCTTACTAGTTGCATCAATGAAGATGGAAATGTTCAATTTTTCTTCCGCCATGAGCATCAATTACTCACTGTCCTCGACAACGAGCCATGGAGCTACCGTGATTGGATGGTCGTCGTTGATAAATGGACTCGTCGATTGTCGCCGCACTTTATTCAGCTCATCGCCTTCTGGATAAAAATTGATAACATACCTGATGATTCTCGTGATGACAGGACTATTCAGGAGGTTGGCAGTGTGTTGGGTCATGTGGAAGAGATTCGTGTTCTCCAGCCATCTCGTGATCACTTTGGTGAGGTCTGGGTTCGTGTAGTCCTCAATGCTTACCATCGCTTAATCTTTGTCCGTTTCATCCAATTCGATACCTATGAGGAACCGGTTATGGTCCGCTTCACTTATGAGAGGTAACGCCGTTTCTGTACGGCTTGTGGCAGCCTCACCCATGAAATCGAAGTCTGTGATGCTCCGCCTCTTATCCCGGCAGTCTTTCCTTTGCAAGCTCACCCACCTTCACCTGTTGTTCCTCATGATAATCATCTTGTGTAGGAGGTTCCGCATCACCATTCTCCAGCTCCACTGGCTGCCTCCTCTGATCATGAGGTTATGGATGAAACGCTGGCTTCCCCTGTTACTTCACCTGTATATGCTGGCAACGCGGTTCTTTCTAGCTCCGAGCTTTTAAACCTTCTTCCTGCGGATATCTCTTCTCCTCAGCTCCTTCGCGCTCCCGTGGTGTTTGAACTGGGCTCCAATTTTGTAACGGAACCACAGCTTTCTTTGTCTGATATAATAATCCATAATGGTTCATGTTCTTTTTCGCTTTTTATGTTTATGGCAATCTGAATCGTACTCTCCGTCAGCATCAATGGGATCAACTTACTCATCGTCTTCAGTCTGGTCCCTCTTCTCTCCTCCATATCCTTTTACTGGGAGATTTAAACGACATTTATGATAACAATGACCAACTGGGAGGTACTCTAAAACCTGAATGGTACTTCTCTAGATTTCATCGTTTGCTTAACTCTGCAGATCTCCATGAGGTCCAGACTTTTGGAGGCCCATATACATGGCTTGTTAATCGCTCCACCAGTCCTATTCGCTCCAAGTTAGACTGTGTCTTATACTCTACAGATTGGAGGACCCTATATCCGAGAGCTCAAGCTCGCCTTCTCCACTGGATTGGTTCTGATCACCGGCCTCTTCTACTACACACAGATGCATTGCCGTGGTGTCGTCGCAAATAATTCAAATATGATAACCGTTGGCGCTTCCTGCAAGAAGTTCATCAGCTTGTTGATTCCACCTGGCATTCTTCATGCTCTTAGCTACCTCCTGACCGGTTTTCTGATGCTCTTAAGCTCTGCCGTGTTCAGCTTGCTCGTTGGAAATCACGTTACGGCTCCAACTCTCAACAGCAAATTAAGACACTTCAGACTTCTCTCCAACGTGCTTATGACACTTATCCTTCGGATTTCCAGCTTATTGTGTTGCTTAAATCCCAACTTCATACTGCCTATAAGTTAGAAGAAGAGTATTGAAGGACTAAAAGCCGAGTTCTGTGGCTTCAATCTGGTGATAAAAACACTAAGTTTTTCCACGCAATTACTCAGCAGAGGCGCACTGCTAACAGAATCACTGCCCTTGAAGATGAACATGGTATAATCCGCACCACAGCAGCTGAGCTGGAGACTCTTACCCATCAATATTTCACCGAGCTCTACTCAGCATCTCCTCCCAACCTTGAGCCTCTTTTATGCCATCTTAGTCCTGTCGTGACTGCTGACATGAACTCCCAACTGACTCGCCCAGTCCATGAAGCTGAAATATATTACGCTTTATGTCTCATGAATGTTGACAAGGCAGCTGGAGCGGATGGTTTTAACGCGGGGTTCTATCGCTTTCATTGGAAATTTATTAAGCACAGTGTCATCCAATATATTACCATGTTCTTCACTACGGGTTCTTTGGATCCAGCCCTCAATACCACGCAGGTGTGTCTCATTCCCAAAGTCACCTCTCCAACTCAGGTGAAGGATTTTCGTCCCATCAGTCTTTGTACGGTAGCCTACAAGCTTATTTCGAAAATCCTTGATGAACGTCTTATGCCCTTCCTCCATGATATTGTTACCGAGTATCAATCGGTTTTCATGCCTGGACGTTTTATTACAGATAATGTCCTCATTGGACATGAGCTTATTCACTCCCTTATGACTAAGCGCCTCAAAACTCCTTATATGGCACTCAAATTGGATATTTCTAAAGCATTTGATAAGCTTGATTGGGGTTATCTTCAGGCTATCTTGTCTCGCCTTGGGTTCTCATCTCAATGGTGCTCATGGATCATGACGTGCGTAACCTCGATCTCTTATTCAATCCTTCTTAATGGCTCTCCTGGCCCTCCCATTACACCTCATCGCGGCTTACGACAGGGGGATCCATTGTCCCCCTATCTTTACCTTCTCTAGACTCATGGCCTTTCCACCCTCCTCACTCAGACGGTTGATGACAAGATAATTCATGGCTTCAAAGCTAGTCGAGGAGGCCCATCCTTCTCGCACCTCCTCTTTGCTGACGACTCCTTGGTTTTCTGTCGGGCGACTGTGCTGGAGTGCCAATCTCTGTTGCGTCTTCTCCAGCTTTATTCTGAGGCATCTGGGCAATACATTAACTACAGCAAGTCTGCTATCCTCTTTGGTAAGCTTGTCTCACCCACTGTTCAGGCTTCTATCACTTCTCTGACCGGTATCTCTAAGATTGGGATTTTTGGGAAGTACCTTGGCCTTCCGGAGGCAATCGGCACGAACAAATACGATACTTTCTCCTCAATCGCCCAACGTATCCAACACAAACTTGAGAACTGGTCCTCTCCCTTCCTCTCCCCTGCTGGCCGAGAAGTTTTACTTAAATCTGTGGTGACAGCATTGCCTACTTGTTGCATGTCGTGCTTCCTTCTTCCAAAAAAACTTACGAGCCGCCTTACTTCTCTGATACGAAAATTCTGGTGGTCACAATCTACAACCCAATACAAGATTCCTTGGATTGCTTGGGATCATATGACTCGCCTCAAGCTCTATGGTGGTATGGGGTTTAAGGACATACATAGTTTTAATATTGCCCTCCTTGCCAAGCAGAGTTGGCGCTTACTCACTCATCCTGATTCTCTCTTGGCCCATGTTTTTAAAGCTATGTACTATCACTACCACTCACTGCTGGACGCCCCTTTAGGCTCTCGCCCTGGTCATGCTTGGCGTAATCTTTTTCAAGGTAACACGTTATTGAAGCAAGGTATTCGCTGGTCTGTTGGTCATGGCCGTTCTATTAACGTCTGGAAGGACTCCTGGCTAGATAATCCACCTTGTCCGGCACTTCCTCCTCCCCAACCGCAACCTCTTAATCTGATTGTTTCTCACCTCCTCCATCCGACCATGCCTGGCTGGAATCTTCCTCGCCTACGTGAAACTCTTCACCCTACGGACCAACGTCTGGTCCTCCATATTCGCCCTCCAGTCCATCCGCTTGATGATGCCCCACATTGGATTTATACCTCATCAAGTACCTATACTGTTAAATCAGGTTATCACCAACTCCTTAAACCCACTCTTCCTGTTGATCCATAGACTGTGACCAGAGCATGCCTCTGTAAAACTCTATGGAGGTTAAATCTACCTCCTAAGCTGAAGCATTTTTGGTGGCGTGTTCTCCATAATAGCATTCCTGTCGCAGAGGCTCTTCGTAAGCGTCGCATCCGTGTTAGCCATGATTGTGTTATGTGCGGAGAATGTTTAGAGACAGCTGCTCACTTACTTTTTCAGTGTCGTGTTGCCCGTGAGGTTTGGGAACTCTCACCGGTCCCTGTTCCGGTTGATCAGTTCAATGTAAACCCATCCCTGCTCACTATGTTTCAAAGTCTCTTCCGCGTTGAAGCCTCTTCCCATACTCGCAATTGCCTTTTCCCCTTCATCGGCTGGAGATTATGGAAGGCTCGTAATGCCCTCATTTATGATCATTCTCGGTGGCATCTGGTGGATATTATCCGAGCTGCCATCATGGATTACGAACTGTGGCTTGAAGCTCAAGTAGCTCCTCACCACAATCAAGTACAACCGACACTTCAATCTCAATGCGCACCAACATCCTTTACTGAAGAACTCCAACTGTCGCACACTTACTGCTGATGTACGGATGCCTCTTGGAAGAATCGATCCTCCCCTGCTGGCATCACCTGGACGCTCCACAAGTGCAACAGTGATTTGGTCCTTAGTGTTGCTTCCTCTGTCAGCCCTGTGAATTCAAGCCTTGAGGCGGAAGCTTTAGCTCTTCGGGAAGCAACACTCCACCTACGCAGACTTGGCTATCAAGACATTACCTTATGTGGTGATGCCTTTATGCTATGTCATCCTCTCCAGACTCAGCAATCCCGGTCTCTGCAAACTACTTTGCCTTTTGCTCTGAGCTCTTATGTGTCTGATATCATCGCTTCCCTTGATCCCACCTCCTGCTTTCTTCATATTTCTCGCGATGCTAATGCTCTCTCTGACTGGCTTGCCAAGCAAGCTCGTCTCTCATCTGCCCCCTTTACTATCTCTTGGTCTGTATAATTAACTTACTGTATGTACACTTCCTTTCTCCATCTATGATAATCGTAGACGACAAAAAAGAAGGATATTTCAAATATTTCGAATATTTCGGGTAATTACCCGACACTTATCCTTATCCATTAAAAAGAATTCCACTATTCAAATTGGATTAAGTATGCCTAACTCATGGGAGAGGAAATCACAGAAATTTCTTGGGATCCAGTGATGAAGAATTCCACTATTCAAACTGGATTAAGTATGCCTAACTCATGGGAGAGGAAATCACAGAAATTCCTTGGGTTCCAGTGATGATGCTTACTGCCTTGCTAATATGTATCTGAGAGAGAAAGAAGCAAGATCAATAGTTGGTAGTCCGACGACTGTCTCTCTCTGGCTATGAAAGAAACCCTTGTCAAAAGACTCAAAATAGTGGCCATTATTATGCCAATATAGTCAACGTCTTATTTCAAGCTCTCCAAAATTATCTGGCATGATGTCCTTGATCTGGTGGAACTCAAACTTAGTTACAAAGAAAAAGAATATCAGGTGGAGGTTTTTTTTTCATCCAGTGGATTATATTGGAATTTAAAGGCAGAATACAAATACCGACAAAGATTGCAATCCGACGAATTCACAGATCAACATCCTAAAAACAAGGGTGCAATACAAAGTTTACAAAGACAAAAAAACCAAAAACGAAAACTGGCCATTTACAAAAAAAAACCTGATACTAAAAACTAAAGCGAAACGAATAATAAAAATATGATAGGAAGAAATCAAATAGCACGAATAAATTCATGGTGCGGCTATGTTCAATGTCTCATTATATTGTTTCCAATCTATTGAAGCCACAAAATCACAAAATAGCAAATACCACTCAGAAACCGCTACGACCTGGAAATGGGTTTTGGAATCCGCCTACTAGACTTCCCATCATATCAAACCATAGGAATCGCTTCGATGATCAAGTTTTAAACATAACACAATCTCACTAAAGAGAAAGACACACAAGCCTAGATACTATCAACCCAAAAAAGGTTGAATCATTGTTATAAAAACCCGGAACCACAAGGCACGACGAACCCTAAACGAGAAAGGAATGACCCCATTACGATAATTACAATACCAAAGACCTATCTAACCAACAACTAAACCAAAGTCCTTGATCTAAACCAAACCATAAGACAGACTCTACGTGGACAAAAACAAAATTAAACAAAAAAACGGTACTGAGACCCGTAAGCACACGATGAATTGACCAGAGATAAATCAACCGCAACCAAACAAGAGAGGCAATGACGGAGGCATTGAACATGACCGAAGCAAATCACCGAGGCAAAGCCGGCAACAGCAACCACACAATACCACACAACCCACTTAGGATCACCAACCGCAACCATAAACGAGAGAGGAGCACCGACGACCACTTTACACAAACCACCCCTCGAACAAGACTTAAACCATCTTCGACCACCATCGGAAAACAACTCATCAGGTGGAGGGTATTGTGGAGAAAAGATGTCAAAATAGAGAAGAGAAGGCTGGATTTGATTAAAGGGATATAGAATGCTTTAATGATGCCTTGCTAGCTGAACATATTAGGAAAAGTATACATAATCCAAATAGCTTGCTTACTAGCAAGACTACTTCATCAAAAGTAGTTTTGGGATTCTACTGTTTGTTTTGAAAGCAGTAACAAGTAACGAACCCTCTTTTGAATTTATCTCACATAACAAATCGAGTTTATTGGATTGAGTATTCATGCCTCGTTTGGAGAGGAGAACAGAGAACCATCTATGCTCCACTGTCCCTTCGCAAAGAAACAAGGGTTTATCCATATCCATGGTCGGCTTTGAGGAGGTGCAAGAGGTGCACAAGCACTAGGTCCAAAAAGATTTTCTAAATTTTATTAAAGATTTAAGGTCCTGATTTTTTTAAAAAAATAGTAAAAGGCCCAAAATTATTAAAAGTTTCATATAAATAAATTTTTAAAAATTTGATTTGACAGAGGGTCCAAATTTGTTTTGAGTCGGGTCTGGCCATATCAGACATCACCTAATAATCTGACATTGATTAGTTCAGGTTCATCTTAACATAATTATTAACTATATCTAGTACAGTATGGATTCTTTGGAGACTGTAATCCAAAGAAACATGATTCTTCCTGGTTAAAATGTTCACATCCTGAGTATGTTACATGGTTACTTGTGTTACAAGTTAGATGAATTTATTAGAATATATATCTCTTGAATGCTCGCAACCAACCAGATTGAATTTTGCAGAGTTGAAACGTTATCAAAAGCAATTTCAACTGTTCGAACCAACAAAGACTTCAAAGGACACACCTGTCGAAGTCGCAACCTCCACTTCATGTGTCATTTGCTTTGTAGATGCAGCTTGGACGATAGGTAAACCGTATGTCACAATAATTAATTATAACACAAGCTTCCAAGATAAACACATAACCAGAAATAAATAATACATACTGCAGTTTCAATATCAACCAAATTTCACAATACTTCTTTTACAGAACAAATCAAAGAAAATCACTCACTTTTTTTCCAAAGATTCACCAAAAAAAGATGGATATACATTTAAATGAAGATGGGAATGAATCATAAATTCATAAAGCATAAAGAAATCATGATCAAATAAACAAATATTTTAAAAAGCAACAGGAAAAATACAAAAGACAGCTGGGCCAAGCTAACCGAGCATGTGTGTCTCTTCTCCATCATGACCTGTCTCCGGCGTTGGTGGCTGCGGCGCCGCGCTGGAGCTGGAGCCGGAGCCAACGGCGGAGATAATGGCATTCAAAGCACGAATCTGCATCTCCATCGCAACAATATAATCGGTGGTTTCTTCTAGAACCACAGGCAACGGTTGTTTCCGGCAACCGGGGATTAACCGGCTCAGCAATTTCACTTTCCTCTGTACAGCTGGCAAACCCTTCGCCTTCAGCCTCGAAACCGTTGCTCTCTTCTTCCTTAACCGGGTATTCCCGGTTGTAGATACCAACGTGGGAGGATTCAAATTTCTCGGCCAGTTCTGTTTCCTGAACTTGAGTTTCACTTTCACAGCTTTAGATAGTATAGCTCGGCTCCACAGCGTTCTGCCTCTCGCCGTAACCGCCAGGGATCTATAAGCGGCATCGCGTACGGCTCTACCTCCGCCTCGTGTCGGCAGCTTAGCAGATGGATCCGCGGCGGCACTAATCCGGAGTTCCCTCAGAGATTGAATGATATTGGTCGAATAGATCTTTTGTTGCTTCTCTGATCTCCATTTCTGCACCGACGGTGGTGACGGCGGTTTCTTCTTCCGCTTACGCCGCGATTGATCACAACCGGAGCTCGCCGTCGGCTGATACGTCACCGGAGAAATCGATTCCATGTCAGTTTCCTCTGCTTCTCCTTCCAATCAACCAAATTCAAAATTGTTAGCGATCCGATTACAGTATATGAAGACAAAAATAGAAATCGAAGAAACAAAGAAAGGGGATTAGCGATTAGAGATTAGTAGAGATAAGAAAATGATTAAGCAAATTACATAACGTTTTGGCGAGTGGAGGTGGAAGAAGGTATGTGGAGGGAGAGGAATCCTTTTTGAGCAAGGAAAGGTAATGGTGCATTCTATTTTTTATATTATCTTCCTCCATGTGATCTCCACTCTCCATGTATCTTTTGAATATAATATCATCATTAATGTTGACTAAACCTAATTACTACTACTAATACTACTTTTTAACAAACAACAAAAAATCACCCACTTGTATATGTTTGATTGGTGTCAATACATTGCGTTACATATTTCCAAATGCAGACATTAATCCACGATTTTCTCAACCCGAAATTATGCTGACACCAAATTTTCTTATCTTACAATTTACTTTCACGAATGGTTAATATTTAGAGAAATTATATTCTATACCATTTTTGGGATCAAGATTAATAATATGAAAATGTGTTTTAGTGGACAAATTCTTTTTAGACTTTCTATTTTTTTATATTTTATTTTGCAAATAAATATTTCACAAAACTATATTATCAACTATAACTATATTATCATTGCAATAAACTATCAAAATATCTATTTGAGTAATTTAGCATTTCTTTTATTCATGTTTTATTATTTTTTAGTTTGTTTTCTTTCTTTAAATTTTAAAACATTATTAAAAAACAATTATACAACTACCATTTAAAACAATATTATTATTATATAGTTAATTACACTCTACAATAAATAATCAAATATTTATCTTAGTAATTTATCATTTTCATTTTTCAAGATTTCTATTTAGAATAATATATATACCTTTTTGTCAACGAATTTAATAAATGAAAATCTGGAAAAAGACGATACATGTTGTCAGAAAATCAGTTCCAAACAGAGATGAAGAGCATCATGGTCAACAAAAAGCAGAGCAAAGTCGCTTGTGGAAGGATGAAAGGATGGACCAAAAAGTATGGATGCCCAAGAACAATGTGACTTTTGGGCCAAGAAACTCAAAGGCCCAACACGTCAAGCGACCAACAACGGTCATAAACTGCAGGTCGAGACAAAAGAACAGGAAAGCAGAGTGTTCTTCAATGCAGTACGGAAAAGGTGGCTCCTGCAGAAACGATCAAGGCAGCTAATCATTCTTGCAAACGAGTAGATGATGCCACCTGTTTCTCCTATCTCATCTTTAGGGTTTTGTGTTCTCTAATATAAATTCATCTCGTCTGTAAAACTCAAGTCAAGCTTTAATGAAATACAAAATGCAAAGTTTCATTTCCTTTCTCTCTGTTTTTAGAAACGTTTGAAGTTTACTTTCATGGTATCAGAGCTCCAGAAAATCATTCTAATGGACTCTTTACCTCTCATTGTTCCTATGCTTAACATCACAAATTGTGTGACTATTACGCTCACCGAGAAAACCTACACTGTATGGAAATCTCAGTTTGAGACGTTTCTTTCCGGCCAAGGATATCTGAGTTTTCTTACTGGTCAAGACAAGCCACCACAACGTAATCTCGGCACTGCTCCAGGAATCAACAACACATCATCGGAGATCCCAAATCCTGAGTATCACACCTGGTGCTGTATCGACAATATCGTCAAAGCATAGCTTTTGGGATCCTTTTCTGATGACATTCTCAACGTCACCGTAACTGTACCACGAGTCAGGATGTCTGGGAGACTCTCCCAAAACATTTCTCTCGGGTTTCTTCATCTAGACTGTTTGAGTTACAAAGAAAACTTCAAACCATGACCAAAAATGAGAAACCTATGGCGGAGTACTTAAAAGAGGTCAAGACGTTGTGTGATCAGCTATCTTCTGTTGGATATCCAGTCAGTGAACAAATGAAAATCTTTGCTGCTTTACATGGTTTGGGACGTGACTATGAGTCAATCAAGACAAGCATTGAAGCCACTCTTGACAACGTTCCTTGCCCCACCTTTGAAGATATTATACCAAAGCTTACTAGATATGATAACAAGTTACAAAGCTATGATGTCGAGCCAGTTGAAACACCTTACATAGCCTTCAACACCACTCGCACAGAAGGATTCTCAGGCCAGTACTTCAATCGAGGTCAAGGTTCCTCATATGGACGGTTTAATAACAGAGGCAGAGGATCCTTTTCCACTCGTGGAAGAGGTTTTCATCAACAGATCTCATCTTCAAATGGGTCCTTTGGTGGAAACAACAGTGTGGTGTGTCAGATCTGTGGAAGAACATGCCATTCAGCCCTTAAATGCTGGCATCGTTTCAGTAATAGTTATCAGCATGAAGATCTTCCCAACGTCTTGACTGCAATGCGTATTACTGATGTTACTGAGCATACCGGACATGAGTGGTACCCAAACTCCGGTGCTACTTCCCATGTTATGAACTCCACCAACAACCTGCGACAGTCTCAAACTTACTCAAGATAGGACTCAATTATGATTCGAGACTCAAGTTTTCTACCCATCACACACAGGGTCCACTTCTATTGCCTCAACCTTTGGTAAGATCCCCTTAAAAGATGTTTTAGTATGTCCTGACATCACCAAGTCTTTACTTTCTGTGTCTAAGCTTACAAGAGACTATCCATGTTATTTTGAGTTTGATTGTGATACTGTGCATATGAATGATAAGGAAGCAAAGAGATTGTTGGTAATGAGAACAAACCGTGATGGTATGTACATGTTGGAGGAGCTTAATTTTCAGATGTTCTATGCGTCAAGACAGCATTCAGCTAGTGATGAGGTCTGGCACAAATGTCTTGGCCATCCCAATGCAAGCATCCTTCAACATCTTTCAGCTAGCAAGTCTATTCTGGTCAATAAACACACCAAGATGATGTTTGAAGCCTGTCAACTTGGAAAGAGTCAGCAACTGCCATTTTCTGATTCTTCATTTGTTGCTTCTAAACCATTAGAGAGGATTCACTGTGATCTTTGGGGTCCCTCTCATGTAGTGTCAGTCCAAGGTTTTCGTAATTATGTTATCTTTCAGTTGGTTGTTTCCTCTAAAGTTAAAGTCAGACTTTTACTCCATCTTTCTTACCTTCCCAAGCTTAGTTGAGAATCAGTTTTAGAGTAAAATTGGTATCTTTCAATGCGATGGAGGAGGTGAATTCATCAGCAAACAATTTCTTACTCATTTACAAACCTCAGGGATTCAACAATACATCTCCTGCCCCCATACTCCACAACAAAATGGCTTGGCTGAAAGAAAACACAGACATGTAACAGAGTTGGGGTTAGCAATGTTATTTCAGAGTAAAATGCCTCATAAGTTCTGGGTTGAAGCATTTTTTACTGCAAATTTTCTCATAAACTTGCTTCCTGCAACAACCTTGTCTGATCACAAGTCACCATTTGTGGTCTTGAATCAGAGAAGACCGGAATATACTTCTCTCAGAACCTTCGGGTGTGCTTGCTACTCCACACTGTGAGACTATGCAACAACTAAGTTTGATCCACGGTCCTTGACTTGTGTCTTCCTTGGTTACAGTGAAAAGCACAAAGGGTACAAGTGCTTATTCCCACCAATAGAACGAGTCTTTATTAGTCGCTATGTTCTGTTTGATGAGCTTCGCTTTCCGTTTCAAGACTCGTATGCTACCTTGCATCCATCTCAGTCAACACCACTTTTAGATGCTTGGTACATTAGCTTCATCTCAGAGAATACAGAGTCTACGTCATCTGCTTCCACTGTGAAATCCTTTATTCAGAAGCCTACTGTAGATGTCCCAGGAACCGTTGCTCCTTTGTTCACTACAAATGATTTTCCTCCTCTACTTGCAGTCATACCTGCAGTCGGCACAGATTATGTTCCTTCAGCTTCTGGACAGACATCCACCTCAGATTCTTCATCTGGATATATAGCTGCTGCAACTGACAGCTTTGAGCATCAAGCTCCCGGTCTTAATTCTCAGTCATCAACTGCAGCAGATCAAAGAAACATCACACCTCAGCAGACACCTGCTAGAGAATCAGTTCAGAACAACCATCCTATGGTCACTAGAGCAAAGATGGGAGTCTCTAAGCCCAATCCAAGGTATGCTTTACTCACACATAAGGTAGACTATCTAGAACCAAAAACAGTGTCTGCAGCTTTGAAACATAATGGTTGGACTGCAGCCATGAAGGAAGAATTAGAAACCAGTAAATAAGCTCATACATGGTCATTAGTTCCAAGAAAGCCTGGTATGCATGTCTTGGGTAGCAGATGGATTTTTCGAACTAAACGTCATGCTGATGGATCACTGGATAAGTTGAAAGCTAGATTAGTAGCTAAAGGTTTCAGCCAAGAAGAAGGAGTGGACTACCTTGAAACATACAACCCGGTTGTTAAAACACCAACATTAAGGTATGTTCTTCATATTGCAACTACAATGAAGTGGGAAATTAAACAATTGGATGTTAAGAATGCCTTTTTGCATGGGGATTTATCTGAAACTGTTTACATGACACATCTTGCTGGTTTTAATGATCCAACCAAACCAGATCATGTTTGTCTACTGCACAAGTCTCTCTATGGCCTTAAAAAGTCTCCAAGAGCATGGTTTGACAAGTTTAGCACATTTCTCCTTGAGTTTGGCTTTGTATGCAGTAAAAAGGATGCATCTCTCTTTATATACTCAAGAAACAAAGCAGTGATCTTCCTCCTCTTGTACGTTGATGATATGGTGTTAACTGGAAACAACTCCTCTGCAATGGATCATCCATCTGCTACAAGAACTAAATAAACGCTTCAGAATGAAAGACTTAGGAAGCTTACACTACTTCCTTGGTATACAGGCTCAGTTACATGACAATGGTCTCATCCTGTCAGAACAAAAGTATGCTGAAGATCTTTTGATCGTTGCAGCCATCCATGATTGTTCACCCATGCCAACTCCTTTGCCATTACATCTAGACAAGGTACCAAATCAGGATGAAGCTTTCTCTAATCCTACTTATTTTAGAAGTCTTGCAGGAAAGCTCCAATACTTAACATTGACCAGACCAGACATACAATATGCGGTGAATTATGTTTGTCAAAAAATGCATGCCCTGACACTCTCTGATTTTCACTTGCTAAAGCGGATACTTCGGTACATTAAAGGGACTATCACAATGGGGCTTTCTTTCAGCAATAAAACATACTACACTTTGACTGCATATAGTGACAGTGATTGGGGAACATGTAAGGAAACAAGACGCTCCATTGGTGGATATTGCATCTTCCTTGGCAGCATCATCATCTCATGGTCCTCTAAGAAGCAACCAACGGTCTCCAGAAACTCCACTGAAGCTGACTATAGACCTCTCTCTGAGACAACTTCTGAAATCACTGGTTGAGCATTGTTCTTAAAGAGCTAGGAGTTCCTTTACTTCACACTCCACAATTGTTTTGTGACAATCTATCTTCTATATACCTCACTGCTAATCCAGCTTCTCATGGTAGATCCAAACACTTTGAGATTGACTACCATTATGTGAGGGAAAGAGTAGCATTTGGTGCTCTTGTGTTGAAGCATATCACGTCAAGCCAACAAACAACTGACATATTTACCAAGTCTCTTCCATTCGATGCCTTCACTTATTTGCGCACCAAACTTGGTGTTACAGCTCCACACCAAGTTTAAGGGGGGCTGTCAGAGAATCAGTTCCAAGCAGAGATGAAGAACATCATGGTCAACAGGAAGCAAAACAAAGTCGCTTGTGGAAGGATGGGCCATAAAATATGGATGCCCAAGAACAATGTGACTTTGGGCCAAGAGACTCAAAGGCCCAACACGTCAAGCGACTAACAACGGTCATCAATTACAGGTCGAGACAAAAGAACATGAAAGCAGAGTGTTCTTCAATGCAGTACGGAAAAGGTAGCTCCTGCAGAAACGATCAAGACTACTAATCGTTACACCGTTCTTGCAAACAAATAGATGATGCCACCTGATTCTCCTATCTCATCTTTAGGGTTTTGTGTTCTCTAATATAAATTCATCTCGTCTGTAAAACTCAAATCAAGCTATAATGAAATACAAAATGCAAAGTTTCATCTCCCTTCTCTATGCTTCTACAAATGTTTGAAGATGACTTTCAGTATTTGATTATTATTTTTTTTACAAGTGTTTAATACTTACTGGAAGTTGAGAAGCCAAAAAAAAAATCTCGTTAGTACCCAAAAATATCGATCTATTTTTTACTTTTAAAAACTTGTCTTAAGTAGAGTTATTACATATGTTTAGGTGTCCAATTCGTACAATTCTCTCTTTTTTTTGTCAACAAAACAGATCTTATAAGCCCAATGGGCAAGATTCGGTACAAAGATGGAGGCCCAAAAGCCCATTACACAATCGACAAGATAAGGCACTGCATGAGCGGGACACGTGTAGGCAGATAAAGCAGAGAAGAGCACGTGGCAGCCAGAGCATGAAACGCGAGAAGCTTTGGCGCAGACCATCACGCCGACCACCAGTCAACGCCGGCGATCAGTCGGAGAAGCCAGCACCTCCGTCAAAAGCTTCGCTTCAACACCGAATCTGATATGCGACCTTGGCTCCACCTTGAACGCACCAAAAGCTTTGGAAATCAAAATCCGAACAGCTCCTAAGCACCACCGAACCATACCGCGACAGAGGAGGCTTCGTTGGGGGCAATCCAAAACGGATAGGCCGTTGAAGCTAAAAGGAAGACGAAATCCTCAAAAGCGGCTCTAGCGGCGAGCCAAAGACCAACGGAGATATTAATCCGACCATCTACGGAGATTCAAGCTAGAACAGAGGAGAAAAACAAAGCTCCGACAAGCCAAGAACATGTGAATCAAGGTCTAAGCCTCAAGCAGAGGCGAAGAACCGGAGGACGAGCAAGACTTAGCCGTCACACCGGCGAAGAAGCCGGACCAACCCGGCGGAACCGCCGAAACGAAACTAAACAAAACGAGTTACACCGAAAGTCGGAGGAGATATTCCGACTAAAGAGTCGGAAAAAAAAAGATATCCGCTCCCTGAAGGATTTGGATGAGATAAGGGAGAGGAATCAAAAAACCCGAAAGGGCGAGAGAAAATCTCTCTCTCTAGGAGAAGAGAGAGAAGCAAAAAGTATGAACCTTTTCATCTAAAAAGCATTATCGGCATTCGTAGGTTGGCATCTACTGGTGTTCACACACGTCGCCTGTAGATTATATCCACTTTTGACTTTAGTAAATGCCTTTTTTAGGTTTGCTTTTCTTTGTACAATTGACATTCCATCAACCTCTTATCTCAAAAACTTTTAAGACTGGATGGTGAAAGTCTCAGAAGGGAATGTCTCATTACTTATTGTTATTTACGACCGAATATTCTAATAATAATTTATATACTATGATCGTTGTCTTTTAGTTGTGTAAATCTTAATATTTGGTGAGACTTATTAACTTTATATTAATAATCGGAAATGGCTGTAAATAACCAGTCTAGCAACAAATACCCCACATTATTACATACTGCTTAAAAACAAGTTTCAAATATATCACATTTCAACATTTATTCGTTTCAAAAGATACCTTCGACTATAGGTTTCTGAAAAAAAAAAACATTTTAAAAAAAAATTGAAAAATGTAATATTAAAACAGACATTATTAAGCCGCCAAATGAGAGAATTTTCAATTTTGTAGCACGAAACATATACATAGACATAAGGGTATGTGCACTAACTACCTTTACATTTTGGGTTTAGATCATTTAGCTATGATCGACTTCACCTTATTACTACAAGTTTCGCGCATGTTTCTTCGAAACGTGATATGTGTTCTTGGGACCAAAAGTTCATGGAGCTTTGTAACAATTTTAGCGGACCTGTTAAACTAAAATTACCTCTTAAAACTTGCACAAATTCACTATACACATCCCTTTTTTTATTTTACAATATGTACGTATGATATTTTGTAGAAAACAAAAATTAGAAAGGAAAAACGCTTGCTGATAAGAGTCTTTCATCAGCATAAAAACAAAATGATATTATATAGATAAACGAGCACATACTCACAAAACAAACATCTGAAGCAACCTCACGGGTCTCACTTTTATGATCATTTTTCTTGTCTAGGTCCACACGACTGGCAACTTCATCCAAATTGGATGAGGTTATTTTGTTCTTTTATAAACCCTAAAGATATGAACTTTTTTTCCCCTAACACAATTCAACGCACAATTCAGACAAAAGCCAAGTCTTAACAGACCCACAACGAAATTTCTTTTAAAAAAAAGAAAGATGAAGACATATTTTATGCTAATTAAACTAAAACATATAACAAAAGCCTTCTAGTGAAAATAATCTAGAAAACACTGGAAAGGAGATTAGCAGCGGTGGAAATGGCAGCTCCAGTAAGAGCAGCCTGAACCACTTGCTCATGGCTTGTCCTATCCGAGGTTGTCATAGCCATCGCCGCACCTGTTAATGCTCCAGCCACCACGCTGTTCCTCTGGGGTATATTGTATGGTTACAACAATGAATTAAAAACATCATATTATAAACGATAGTAACAAATTACCAATTTGTTTATAAAATGACAAAATGTTGATAAGACTCACCCAATCATGAGCTCCACCACGAGCCTCCTTCATTCCGTAAGTTATACCCGAGTATAATCCAGCCGCTAGCCCTGTAATATCATATCAATTAACATCCCAACCCCTTTAAATCACAATTCACAAGGGGTAATTTAACATAAAGATATGTATAAACTCACCCCACTGGAGAGATTCTTTTCCTGTGTTCTTCACCTAAAGACAAACCAATTACAATGGTAATTATTTGTAAGACCAATCGTTAGTTAAACTCATAGGGTTAACCAAGTCTAAATACACAAGCTTATGACCAAAACTTTTTTTTCTTCCGACACAAACTCTCTCTTACAAATATGCACGTGCGGACAAATGCTATACATAAATAAAGTAATTAAAGTCACTCACCAAGGCTTCCAGGGATTTACTGCTTTCCCCTGAAAATGCAACAACAATTACTATTACCAACATAACGCGAATTATAATTTATACACACTATTAATATAACCTTGACTTTTACATCTCATCAACCAAATACGGCACATATTGTAATTGTAATTGCATAATATAATTAACTGACCTCTGAGATTAGGAAACCCATGTTTCTTGCTTCCGGTGGTATTCTCTGACGGTAGCCCCACGTTGCTTGAGTCCAACCCTGCCCCTGAATCTATGAATCAAATTGAAGTTGGTTATCTAGCTATTTTGACTTATATATGAAGAAGACGAAGAAAGTGGGCGTAGTTTTTACCATCAACCACCTTAAAATAAGCTTCCCTAGACACAGCTTGTAAAGCTCCGACCTTCATAATTAATCTCATTTTTAATACGTCAGACATATCATTTATATGGAATTAAAACTTACCCCGGCGGCTTTGACAAAAGAGTCGGCGATCCGATTGAGAAGAGGATGACCAAGATCGAACAAGCTAGCGTTCTCAAAGCTTCTTATCTCATCCATTACCTTTCTTCCTCCACTCGTCTCCATTTTCTTTCCTTCTTCTCTCTTCAGTCTTCACTTATCTTTCTTTGGCTTCGCTATTTCTTTCTCTGATATCACTTCTCTCTTCACAACGGGTAAGGAGAAGAATGTGGAACAGAACAGAGAGAGAGCCTTCCCACTTCCTTAACACGTGTTCTCCTTCCCCCCCACACGTGTCTGAGTCTGACTTTAAACTATTAACCGTTGCTCTTCTGCCTAAAAGATAAGATAATAATACTATCTTAACGATATATAAAAAGCCCACTGGGCTTAGAGGTATAGACTGGATTTGAATTTCATATTTTAAAAAAATAAAAATATAATTATACAAATTTATAAAAATAAAATTTGAATTAAATAAAAAATTACTATCATTGCCGCCAACGTCTACAAAAAAACATGTTTACAGCGTTACTGACCGGCGTCAGCGTCTGACGGTAACATTTTCTAAACACACAAAATTCGGAGACTGTGGCTGATAGCAACGTCTGACGGTAGCGTCTGAAAAACGAATAACAACCTACGGCAAACAACCGTTGTCGACAACCCTATTGCCGACATCTACGAAACGAACATAAAAATTGCGGTTCCTGCACATCCAACTCTGTCTGAAGTCGTAGACGAACTGTTTAAAGCAGACAAGGTAAATACAAGAATCTTGATTTGCAATTCTCTTATCCAAAGACACAACAAATCTCGATCACAAGTAACCAAGCTCTTGTTTATCTCACTTTCAGGTCGAAAGTCCAGCTTCAACTACGGCACAAAGTGTAAAAGCTGCTGTATGAAACAAGAAGAATTCGAGATCAGCATGTAACATAAGTTTTGTGTTAATAGGACATTTGTACATGTAGCGACATTCGCTATGTACTCGAGAGTATATGTTTCATCCTATGTCTTATTATTATTGTTATTATTACTATTATTATTTAACAGAATGATATACAGACTGTGACATACGATAATACATTTATCAGAAGTCAGAAATCCAAAATAGAAAATAGTAGAATTTCACAGACAAACAGCTAAAAAACGTTAGCTTTTTAGCGTCAAATCTTACAAGTCACAACACAACACAACACAACACACCACATTAGAACTAGTACTGCCATAATCGTCCAAAGTCCAAACCAGAAAAGATTACTAACGACAAGACGCTCTATGGAAATCTCCCAGCACCAGCATTGATTTACCATAATACCCTTTGAAACTTTTCTGAAAACAGCTTCGAAAAGGTCGAAATCGCCCCTTGTCATTTACACAAATTTACAGTTCCGCACCACTTCTCTTTATGGTTCCCATTCAGCTCTCCATAGCCATTTGATCAAGCTCTTGCATCCCATCATATTCCAGCTGTGTCACATGATATATATAAATGTGAAATTGTGGTTTAGTCCTTTACTAGTATATATATTTTTATTGAATTAGATATTTGCATTGTGTTAAGAACATAGAAAGAAGCAAACGTAATTTCACCTGAGCTTCTTCATGAGCCAGTTTCATCCTTCTGTAGTCTTGCTGAGCCTTCTTGGACCGGAACATGGCCTGGACTCGAACCACTGATCTCTCTAGCCTCTCCTCTGCTTGTTTCTGGCTCGTCTTGTAGAAATCCTCCACCGCCTCAGTCCCTTCCTGCTCCTCAGGTTGGCTAACCTGAAGCCCTCTGAATCCTTTTCTCTTCAGTCTCCACCTCAGAATCGCCTTCTCAAGAACTCCCACCGACCATGTTATCTTCTGGTACTGTCTTCTTACTTGGAACCCTCTGAACGCAGCCTGCAGCATGACCGGAAAACAAAAATCACATCGCGTATTCTAAAACAATAGCAGTTCTACTGGTTGCAGAGCTCATATTTTTTATACCTGGATCCTAATTGCCTTTTTCCGCATATTCAGAAACTCCCGCCTCATTTTCCAAGTTTGGAACCTGTACTGAATCCGAGCAGCAGCTGCAATCTTCCTACGAGTTTCATAATTTCGAAAGGCGTGCTGAATCTTCATGGCAGCTATTATGTTTTTGGCCTCTTCTTCCTTGCTAGCAAACCTAACCGCACTTGACCTAACTTTCAGCTCGTGCTCCCTGAACGCTCCCTGAATCCGTGCAGCAGCCTCTGCAGCGGTTCTGTATGCCGCCAAAGTGTCCTTCAGGCTCTGCTCCTCTTCATTTGAATGCCCTGAGGTCTCTGCCTTGATGACCTCAAGGTTGCCACTGATGTTTCCAGCCATTTTCATGTCCCTGAACTGTGCTACAAGACATTTCTCAGCAAGAAAAGCTGATAAGCCATCATAACCTTTCTGCTGTGCAAGATCAGCCGCCGTGCACCCTCCTAGGTACTCCTTAGTCGGGTCTGTCACCAAGTTTGGCCTTGCCCCGGCAGACAGAAGAGCCGCCACCATTTTCTCCCTTCCGTAGTATGCTGCCCAATGAAGAGCGGTCCAACCATTCTTATCACGGAAATCCAACGATATGTTTGCCCAGGAGAAGAGAAGGATCGACCAAGTGTATCCAAGGACAGCACAGAGGTGGATCACTCCAAGGCCCTTAGAGTCATACTCCTTGGTGTTGCGGTTTTCAATCACTTTCTCCAAAAGCCACTCCTTGAGCCTATTTTTCAGAGTAAGCTCAAAGAGATGGTCCCTCGCTTGATCAAAGGGCACCTCATTCGACTGGATTGACTTCATTAAATACGCCCAACTGTTTAAGAGATGGGAAGTCCTGCTAGCGAGTTTCTTAGCCTCTAGCAGGTTATCAGGTGAGATTTTGCTTGAGAAAACGCTGATCTTATTCGTAGAAGTGAACAGAAGATGAGCAAGTCTGACTTGGAACTCAAATTCTTCCCACTTGTATAGCTGGTCGTCTTGAGGGACTACCTTTTCAATAACTGGAACTGAGCGATGTTCGAAGCTGAATAACTGGCTGATCGGTTTGTTCCCATCAGCACTTAGATAAAGGTTCACTACCCCAGGGGATTGAGGGGGAAGGAAGCAACGATAAACCCCCATCTGGAGAAATTCTGCGGGGACACGCAACTCTCCACAAATGCAGAAGAGGTTTGATCTTCCAAAATGTTGATAGTTGTCGTGAAAGAACCCAGTTACAAGAATCTGCAAAGATAACATGCAAATGGTTAGCTCTATACAGCAAAAAATGCTTATTAGATCATGAAACGTAGCGTTGAGACGCAATATGAAATAGAAACGAATATCACAATGTTATGATTCATATTGTGAATCACACTATACACAATTTCATACAGCAAACATATTAATTGCATGCATAAGTGACCTCAACAAACACACACGCAAAAAGTAAGACACAGTCAATTCCATATTATCTTATTAGGCAGTCTTTGAGTTACTGTTTCCATATTATATTATTACTCTCCTCTTTTAAACCAATGTCTAAGGTGTGCAATTATTTTCTTTCCCTTCAGCATCATGACTAAAACGACAATTCCTTGAAACCAAGGTTTTGTTCGGCTAACTGGAAAAAGAGTTTGATTCAGGAAACCTTTGTTTTCTCTGTCGAATAGGCCCAGGCTGGTGAAACATCAGTAATGTTGAATATTTGTTGCGGTATAGACTGAGAATGGTATACAGCAGGAGATGATTCCTGCCCAGGTGTATATACAGCTTCAAGGGAAGGATCCTCCACCGAACCAGAAGAGTCACTTATAAAGTTGTTTACCCACTTTCCAAAACTTTCCTGACTTCCATAACCGTTATTAAGCACAGCATCACCCGGTTCATCAGCAACTGCTGCACTGGAATCCCTTCTCTGTAGATTTGGATCTACTACACAGTGCATATGCTGACTAGAAAATTCTCCTGCGCCGCATGAATTATTATTTAGATAAACAGGATCTCCAAGACCGAGAAATGATGGCATATCTGTTGATGCAATGTAGCCTGCAACGTGGTTTCCCTGCACAATGAACAAGACGGAAAAATGGTGAACAGAAAGACAGGTAAAGCTATTTGCAGGCTTGAGAAATCAATTTTACTCACTTGCTTTGCAGATCCCCTAGGCGCAGTTTGGAGCTGTTCTGTGAAGTATAACACATCTTCTGTAAGCAGAGAACAATGAAAAGAAAAAGTCAAGTGTTTTTCAGCATCATCTCATTACTCCCTTTTTACGACAAGCAGATACTCATTTTGTAAAGGATGGGGATTTTGAAAGGTTAAGCTCAAGTAATATAAGCACCTTCTGTTGGTGGAGACTGGTTGCTTATATCTACTGGTACTAGAAGCTCATCCCATTCAAGTGTGTTGATCTCATGAAGCCTAATCTCATGATTTCTAGCAACCAGGCTGTTGCTGCGCGCTTCAAACCCTTAGAAAAACAAAAGAAGTTTTATAAATGTCCAGCCTACTAAGAGAATTCCAAACGAAGAACATATTTTAATATACACTAAAAATTTATGAGCAGTACAAAAGAATTGTCAATATAAACCAAAAACTGGAATCGCAAAAGCTCAATATCACCAGGAGACTCCCTCTCACCTGTATTACAAGCATTACGGACACCAGAATTAATGTCTTCAGGTTTTGGTGATAAGTGGTCAGTGATCGAACTTGAGTATGAGTTCCCAGGTGTTGCTGGAGATGCCTGAACCTGTTTTACCAAAATTGTCTTTTGTAACTAAAATATGCCAAGAGAAGGCTGTAAGCTATTCAACAACAACAATGCACCATCCTAATTAATAACCACTTCTAACATTTAAAAGAAAAAGAATTCAGAATAAGCTGGGGACAGGTAGAAAACCTCATGTGTCTCACGATAGTGGACAAGAACTATGTGCTCCTGAGACCTGCCATTATAGAAAAGAGGTGATTTATTTCATAACCTTTGAGAAATAGAGCAGAAGAAAGAAGACATCTAATCAACTATTAGCTCAAAGGATAAACCGATAATATTTTGTTGCCACATACTTATCCAATAACCAGTAACACCTTCGAACAAATGTAGGGTTATCATCACCGTGGGCATAGTAAACATGAATCCTTTCCTCGTTACCAACCTGGAAATGGAAAAAATAAAATACTTAGATCACAAAAGAACATGTATATTAGCTCAATGACATAAATAAATCCTCACTTTAAGATGTTCGTGAGCTTCCTTAATTGTCTTTCCATCCTTTTTCTTTTTCCAGCTATGACCATCTTTTCTAAAGTTCCTCAACATCTTACGGTCGAACAACACAATCGTACCACCTGCCAGATATGAACAAATTCAGGACTTGATATAACAAGAGCTCGAATAGAGATTTTAATGAGAAACAACAAAAAGAATTTAGAACATATGTGAGGAAAATATAATTACTTTTGGGTAAGTTGACTGGCTTGACGTTGATGGTGAAGTATTTATGATTGCAGAGGAGAGCATGGATCTCATTTGGCCGGAGCCACCTAGTGTATGCTTCCTCAAACATTGTTTTTATGTCTAGATCTGTCAAACACGATCATCAAAATTGTCAATCATCCGCAAGTATATGTATTTATTTATGCATCTAATTTTTTTCCCCATAAAACCAATCTCTTCCCAAGTTTGTTTACAGGTGAATAAGGATGAAACTCTATATACTGAGACATGCTCATCAACAATTTCTTAAAGAAAGAAAAGGGACCAAAAGTCTCCTGATGACCAAATTGTCTGCTTAAATGTCGGTAATAATAATTCAATTCACCGACATTAGATCACGAAGAGCCGCTAAATTCCATTACTATCTGCAAATTTCTAGTTCGAAAGCTGCGATAGAATCAAGAGCAATCGGAACAAGGAAGTCCTAAACCCAGACAAAAATGAACGGAGAATAATCGGTCGAATGAATAAAAATCAGACAAAGCGAATTTCTTGTCGAATTTAAGAAGAAAAATAAAGACAAAACAAAAACAGTCAAACTACTTTATATGGAATCAAGACGAAAGATCAAGCTTTAGAACAAACCTTGCAAAGTATGGAATCCATGAATCTCAGAGCCGATAAGACTGCCGGAATCGACGCCGGCCATCTCTATATTTTTCAGAAACGTCCGGTGATCCGATGAAGAAGAACCCTAAGAAAGAGAATTAACAAGTCGATGGAGAGTGTGTAAACACAGAAATTGAGATATACGAAATGATGAGAGAGAGAGAAAAAAAAACAAAACAAAAATCGGAAAATTTCCGAATTTTTATTAATTTTTAAGAGAACAAAATGTTTAAGACATCTTCTTAGAAAAAAAACAAAAAGTAAAGAGAGAAATACATTGGACATGGAAGTAAAAGATAAATTTGTCTTCGCGTTGACGATTCAACTGGGATGATGCTTATGCGTTAACTCGCATAAAACAAAATGTTTTTTTTTTTGCCATAACATTTTGCTTTTCGCAGTTTGCACCCCTACGAGTTAAAAATTACATTATTTTCCCAAAACCTTCAAAATCTATCAATAACTTTTTTTCCAAATCTATTAACACTATCAAAAGTTTATATATATTTTCATATAAATTTTTATTGTAGATATATTTTTAGTTAAAGACTAAAATGTCATTTCCAAAATTCTAGTTTTTTTTCTCCAAATATAGCTACATCAAATTACATATGATTTCTTTGAATCGTTTGAATTAACTATATATTTGAATATTTGATCTATAATTTACAAATGTTTCTTTCTTCAGTTTCTTTGAGTTTAATAAAAAGCTATACACTAATTGATGGGGGAAAATGTAACTTGGGAAAAAATAGTATATAAAAAAGTAATTGAAACAATTGGATAGTTTGTAAATTCTATGTAGACATGTGAAAATGGGTTGTAACCCGTGGGTTGAGTCCAAATAGATCCGCTGCAGGGTGGGTTTAGACTATAAGATTTTAGATCGTAGCCCGTGCACGTCAACTTGCTAGATTCAAAAAAAAATGAAACCGCATTGGGTTGGACTATTTGAGTTTGGGTTAGCCCGTAGACATTTCTAAATTTACCGAAAAAAATTCATGTTCAACCTTCTAGTGTTTTTTAGTTTTTATTAGAATTTTTTGTTTAAGAATATTAACAACATATATGTTGTGAAAATCTACAGCTGTATCTAGATGTGTTTGTTGTCTAGTTTTGTAATATTTGTTTTAGAACATGAGAATGCAAGCATATCAGAATTAGTGTAAGACTTGCTTTTGTTCACTTGCAATTTTTTATATATGTCTTTGATATTTGATTAGATTATATGATACAAATACAACTATGATCAAATACAAACACTATTTATCCAGTCTTTTCTTCTCGTCAAATGACTGCAAGAGAAGGTGTTATTTCACTTTTACTATGCTCATTGACATGTATTTATAGAAGTTGTTGATGAAAAGAACGAAAATAAAAAAGTTAAAGAAGTTTGTGTTAATTTTGTATGTTTTGGTGTTTGTTGCTATTTTTTAATAGTGCTTTCAGATTTGTTAACTTTCTTACTTTTTAGGATTGTCCAATAATAAGATTATTTCTTTAAAATTATTGCTTTTTGGATTGTTGTAATGTTGTTTTAAAATTTTATATTGTTATTAATATTTTTAATATAATATTTTTAGAATATGTATAAAAACTTAGAAATTTTTTATTTATAGTTAATTATAAATCTAAAATTAAAATGAAACAAGTTTGTATGAGAACATGCGGGTCAGTCCGTTAATCCGTAAAATACAAGTGGGTTGGGCTTGGATCATTGGATTTTAAACCATAGTCTGCGTGGACTAATCCGTCAGATTTAAAAAAAATTAAAATTGTATTGGATAAGGCTATTTGAACTTGGTTTAGCCCGACTACATCTTTAATTTTTAAGAACAAAAATAAAAGTTTACGAAATCAAATATTTGTGAACGGAGTGAGTAATAAAGAAGTGGGCCAAAGTGAAAAAAAAGAGAAACTACTATTTCAACAAAAGTTGAAAGGGCATCCTTGAAAGGTAATAACACGAACATTTCTCATTTCCGCGATTGAAAGTTTACACAGTAACAAAAACGTGGCAGGATTTACTGGCTCGTGAATATGTGGGTCCCGTTTACTAACTCAGGTCTTTTTACTAGTTGACAAATACTTTAAACGATACGATATACAGTAGGACATGTCATTTAGAGAGAAGCCAAAAAAACAGAACAAATGACTCTTAAACGGACGGACCAAATTGAAAAAAAGTCGACTGTTTGTTTTGAGACTAGACCAATAATATTATCTCGAATTAATTTAGGGTGCAAATGGTAGCTATTTTAGAAAACCAAAATCACAGCTTAACTATCAATTAAGTTTAATTACTCTAAGAAACATCCATTTACCAGTTTTTTAAATTTTTAGTGCAATCATGTGGGACCCATATTTTGGGTGAAAAATCCTCCAATTCTACTGAAATTTGTTCCTTTCTTCAAGAGAGGAGGAAAAATTTAGCGTAATATTTTTTTGGGTTCCTCTCAACTTCTACTATTCCACTCATTTTAATTCCACTTACATATATTTCTCCTATTCTATTTATTCCACTGATCTCCAACCATTTGCATCCTTAGACTTAGGGGTTAATCTATTGTTTAGTCTAGGAGAGCTTATTCTCGAATGCATTTTTTTTTTTTGTCAACAGGAATTGGATTCATGGGCCACGGTACAATTACAAGTGGGCCAAGGCCCAAATACAGTGAAAATATCCGAGCAAACTCGGTTGGACAGACACACATCTGCAAACCCACGTGGCAGCACGAGGATGAAGTCGGCATGCACCACGTGTTGCTCATCTGAAGCACCGCCGGAAGACACGGACAACCGCAGAGGAGAGCGCTGCCATACCTCGCCGGGCCGATTCACTGACCTAGCGGAAAACCACCCGCTGATCAATACTTCCCGAAACGGCCGACGTAGCTCACCTGCATCAAAAGAAAACGGCCACTGCAACTTGCCAGAAACCGCCGCCGCCATGGAGACGCCTTCGCCGTTTGGATCCAAAGGCCAAACAGAGCCCACCTGAAGTGTGTCCTCTAACACGGTGGCGCAAAAACGATATTATTTCCGACTAAACGGAGATGCCGGAGAAGAGCAGAGCAAACCCAGGAAGAAGACGGCAACATGAGAGAAGGAAAAGCAAGATCAAAATGAAACAGCCGGAAACTTCCGGCGAGTCCGATAAATCGAAAAAGAAAGCAGCCGTAGAAAGCGATTCCCGAGTTTATTGGGTATACACAGAAAAACACACCGAAAAACGAGATCAATCTAACGATTTTCTCGTTAGAAAACATAAATGGGAAAAAAGATTTTCTTCACGAAAAGATAAAATTAGGAAAGGGTGAAGAAATCAGAAAAAAACTTTCTCCAGACGAGTTCTTTCCCTCTGAAAGATTGATTCCGAGAAGTGGGAAGAAGAACCGCCGGTGGAGAGAAGTTTCTCTGACTAAACAGTAGAGAGAGAAACTCTTTCCACGGTCATTCTTCTCGAATGCATTTCTTAGGCCATGTATGATGACTTTTTAACTTTCCACGTCATTTTATCTTTCTTTCACGTATGAATTTAACACAAATTTAAAGTTTATTCTTTACAATAGTTTTGTTGAATAAATTCAACATCCTACTCTACTATTTTTTTATTAAAACCAAATTAATATATTAAATTAAATATATATATATATATATAAATAAGGAGAATGTCATGTTTGAGATGAATATGTCATCAATGATCCATAATATGGACAATAATTTGGACCATATAAGGGCATCTCCAACCGACCTTTATAATTGACTCTAAATGCTATTTTAGAGGAAAATCCACTCTAACCCACCTCTATTTCTTCCTCTAAAATAGAGATCTCTATTTTTTCCTCTATATATAGAGGAACTCTATGTTTTCCTCTATAATAGAGGTGAACTTTTTAATTTACAAATTAGTCTTTAAACTTTTAAATATTCTTGTTTATGACTAAAATAAATAAATATTAATATTTTTTAATAACTAATAATATAATAATTAATAAATTATAAATAATACTATTATGTATTTAAAATAAATATTAAAAAATAAAAATGAATTTTGTTTGAGGAAAACATCTTTGGTTATTTGTGAAAAAATTAAGGCTAGACATTTTATCCGGATCCAAAGATCTGAATCGGTACCGATCCGAAAAATTCTTATTTTGATACCAGATAAGATAATATATGAAATCCGACGGGTATCAGAATATATCTAAATTTATATAATTACTTTTAGATAAAAATATAGAATCCGCACTGGATCCGATTTTGGTACCAATCTGAATCCTATTTGAAATATAATATTACACGATCAATATCATTTTATTCATATCCAAAATACCCAAAATCTGAAATACACGACCCAAACTCGATACGATACGTGAATGTTTATACTTAGAAAAATACATTAATGTTAATGGTTAAACAAAAATCAAATATGTTTTATATTTTTATAAGATGTAATATAATTTTTTATATATTACATATTTAATTAATAATATTATAATTTTTAAAAATAAAATTAATGGGTTAAATTGTAACTTTTACAAATAAAAGATATAATTAGTAAAATTAAAAAGAATATTAGAGAGAATATTCTTTTTTAGAGGAAAATATAGAGGAATACATTGGAGCAAAATCCACCTCTATTATAGAGTTCCTCTATTTTAGAGGAATACATTGGAGATGGTCTAAGGCATACAAAATTTGGTGCAACCCCATAATTTGATATATTTTAGAGTTGATTGAAAAATTGATTTGTAACTGATAATTATTGAGATTTGAGTAGATGAAAATATAATTAGTTGAATTTTGAGTGTTTTGTTTGGAAGTGAAATATTTAAAGGTATAAACAAGAGTTTAACAGAAAACAATCGAAAATATGTAAAACAGATGTTTTTCTATGAGATATGTAAAATATGTAAAATAGAAAATAATAGGATAATTAGTTGAATTAACAACTATTTGGAAACTAATATGAACATCATGATGTTTTTATGGTCAATTTGCCTATGTTAATACTTCTTTTCAACTAGTGAGATATTTTGCAAATAGGGTATATGATTAACTGATAGGATATGTACATAATTACTACCGCCAGAGATGCACATGAACATATATATACTCCCTCTTTTTTTATAATAAGTTTCATTTTGACTTTTTCACATAAATTAAAAAAACATATATAAAATTTTATTATACCCTTAACAACTAATTTAATTTTTGGTATCTTTATTTTTTATTGGTTAATATTAAGATTAAAATAGGTAATGCATGTCAAAAATTGTATTAAAATTTTAAAACAACATTTTTTTTTTACAAACAACTCTACAACGACACTTTTTTTTTGAAATGGAGGAAGTATTAATTAATTAAGAAGAATAACATAAATAATATTTAAGTTTATGGATAGCCCAAATGTTGCATCGTCTTTATAAATAAACTTTTTCGATTGCAATGATCTCTCAAATATTGAACAATATTATTTGTTAAAATTCTTTTTGCCTACTTCCATCTCTTCATTACTAAATTAGTAATGAATTACCTTCCCAGTGATGTCTTAAGAAAAATTCTTCTTGACGTCATTGACGGTGAACAAGGTTTACACTATTTTATAAGGGTGAAAACAACATGCACAACGTTGTGAGACGTCAGACAAAGTCAAGATTTCTATAAGTCGATCGATTTCTACTACGAGTACATTAAATCAAATCTCTTTGTGTGCCCACATCACTATATAAAAGATTTCGTCGATAGATGTCTGCTATCCGGAAACCCTTAAACTCTTCTCCTCCGAAGTATGTGTTTTTTTATCTACAGCGATTGAATGGTTCAAGGAGATAGTTCATGGGAAACGGGAACATACACGTACCCCATGCTCTTGCGTGTTTTTTTATGGAAATGAAGAAGTTTTGAAATGTGGATATGTCATCGACCGTGAACTTGCCACCCGAACACGTGTGAAGATAACTAGGGGAAATATGCGTTTATGACCATAAAGACCGTATGCTCTGTTCTTTGAGAAGCAAGCGAGTGTAGATATAAACAGGCTTTATAGCTGCATATGTGCTGCGATAAAAAAATTGGATGGCTTGGTGGGAATTTGGTTTCAAGGGTTCATATTTTCAGGAACAACCCTCTAACACCTGATGATACGTGGTTTAGTCCGAGTCGACACAACTCTCGGCTTCGGTACGGGTTGACAAGCCTTAGGCCTTAGTCGAGAGGGTTGGATATCGCGAACGGATCGGCCTAACCTTCGGGCGGGCTGGACCGTCCACGGTATTCAACACTTGTGACATCTATGGTTCGGCTATTGTCTGTAGTACGAGTCGGGGGTGTTACAGTAGGTCTTTTCACTTTGTTGAGGTTTGTAGAGTTAAGCAGCATAGTAGCATAGGTAATCGGCTCCTGCAGTGTACCAACGGTTGGTGTGATGATGGTCTTTGACAGTGTGGCTACAGGTTGTGGTTACTTCTTATGTTGATGAGTCGCTGATCACTATGAAAAGGACTTTGCAGCGAGCTTTGATCGAGGGAGCCAAAGAAAGAAATAAGCGAAGTGTGAGGTAGAACATCAGAGGAGAGAAGTGGGTTAAAATGCAAGGCTTTTCCGAAGAAGGGAGATTTTAGAAGTTCCGTAAAAGGGAAACCGTGGTTTGTTACCCAACAACTCCATTTTGGTCGAGTCAACTTTATTTTTTTCTAACGCGGGACGCTTAAACCAGAATGGTGTATAACCTCTTGGGGTTTGTGTCTGAGAGTATTTTAGAAAGAGAGCATTTTAGAGAAAAAAATAGATCTGTTTCGTTTCCTCACCTTTTAGGATGAGAAATAGATCTTTTGTTTCTTTCTTTTATGCATTCTAAAATCCAGAAAAAAAAAACAAAATTTTCAAAATAAAAAACCTCTAAAAAGAGATAGATAAATTTTATCAAAGTAATTATCCAATAAGTTATACTAGTATGATTCGTTCGCACCATGTGCGAACACAAAAATTATTAACACACAAATTAAAACAAAAAATAAAAAATCATCAATTTAATTTAACAATAATAATATTCTAAAAATCATATCATAATATTTGTAATTAAATATAGATATAAATATTATTACACTTAACCTCTTATTAAAATATTTTATAGTTTATTCTAAAATAAAGTTAATAGCAATAAAATAAATTATAATTATATATTTATATGTATTAACATCAATATATATATATATATATATATATATATATATATTTAAAGGATTTCATAATAATAAAGAAGAGGAGTCTTACAAAGCATAATAATAAATAACAGATTGATTTAGGGTAGCCGGCACTCGTCGGTGACCCATGCTTTTTGCTAGTTTTAGGTTTTTAATTTTTAACACAATTCTGAGAACGGATTGATGATTCCTTATCAATCAAACCAGAGATCTGTTATATCATTCGCGACGATTCCCACGACAGTGTTGGACTCGCATTTTGTTCGTCTCTGGTGTAATTGTCATGAACGCTCCTTCTCAAAGATATTCGCATGTTTTTATTCAGCAACCGTTTTATTTCTTGTACGACCAAGTATAATGATACGTTCTTATCTTTTTCTCGGGATCATGGAGGTTGCTATATGCTTCATTCTGATGGTTTTGAAAAGTCAAATTCTACTATCCTGTGTCACACCGTTTCAAAGGGTAACAAGTCCAATGCAACCGGAGTTGATTTCGGGTAGCGATGAACTCTTTGATGATTTTATATGTTATATCTCGTTCCGTCATGTGACGGTTTGCGTCCTCTCCATACGTGAGAGAAATTTACCGGCAAGTGCACGTCAATATTGGCGTTGTAATGTTGCAGGCGTTTTTCCGGTGCAGATCATGTCCGGCATTTGTCTTCCACCAGTTAATTCCAACGGTGGTTGTGGTTTTCACTTTTTTCTCAGAAAAAGTGTCGATTTAAACCGCCATGGCCGTGGATTAGGGGTTTGATAGTGATGCTATCATTCTACTCTTATGGAAGTGTCTTGCAACAAATGATGAACACATGTAAGTGTCTCGGGTTTACATACTTGATGTTGATTGTGGAGAAGAAACAAAGATGCAATTACAAGACACAGGTAGATTCATTTCTTTGGAGAGGTGGATGCAATGTTGATGTGGAGAAGATAGAGATGTCGAACTATATCGAAGTCAAGTTAGGGTCTATGATATCTACAAAGACACTGATACAGACTAATTGGTATCATAACGTCATATCTTCAGGGCTAGTATCAGGCGTGATGGGTTTTACTAGTGCGATTAAGAAACAGCCTCAAGATAGAGAAAGACAAAAGAATCGTGCTGGAGCAAGATGGTATCCGAAGAAATACTACGAATATGCATTTTCGTTAGCGAGTAAGGCGCTCTGTTTGACCAGAACGCATCGTGAATCATATTTCTTTATATTGTTTTCAGAAGATGTCGCACATAGCTGCTTGTGTAATAATTTGCGTTCTGTAGTCTTGTATGACTTAAACAATGTAACTTTGATATATTAAAATGATATTTGGCAGGCAAAAAAAGAAGAAGCATATAACAGACAAGTTTTTAAAAATAAAGAGGAAGGAGGCTCATGCCTTACAGACAGAGATATGAAACGAAAGTTTGAAAGAGGAAGGAATCAACGCCGAGACCAAAGGCTGACTAGATCTTCCCCATAATTGTGACATGTGTTTTTCAGAGCAGATGATTTGCTCTGAACAGCTCTGAAACCATTGAAGGAGACAGAGTAATGCCCGAATGATACCGAATATTTCTTTCCTTCCAGATTTCGTATATCACAGCCATCCACAGCTGTTTCAGGGCAATCTTAGTAGTCTCGTCCATCGACGCAGAGAGAATCCAATTAACCACAAGATCCCATTCTAGAACCACATTTATCAAACCAAGCCTTGCACAACCATTAGTCCAGATTTCAGACGAGAATGGACATCGAAAAAATAGGTGATTTCGAGATTTCGGGTAATCACCACAAAGAAGGCACAATTCCTCAACATCACAGCCCCAAGAAACCATTCTATCCAGGGTTGCTAATCGATTTAACATCGCTAGCCAAGCTACACAAGAATGCTTCGGTATTCCAGCATTACACCAAACCACCTTGGCCCAATTGACAAGCATTTTTGTGTCTCTCGTGACATCCCAGGCGAGACGAGAAACCAATATATATTTTTTAGTAAATATATTTTATCATTTATATATAACTTTAAAATTTATATAAATAATAATACAAATTTACAAAATTGTATTATCTATAACAACCATATTTATTAATATTTAAAGATCTTCATAAATATTATCATATTTATTATCTTATTTTTATTTTTTATTCAAGATTATATATACCTCATAAATAAAATTAAAATTAAATATAATTATATATGTATAGATATTATAACTTTTTATTAAAGTATTTTATCGTTTACAAAAATTATTAACACATAATTTAAAAAAAAATCATCAATTTAATTTAACAATAATAATATTCTAAAAATCATATCATAGTATTTGTAATTAAATATAGATATAAATATTATTACACTTAACCTCTTATTAAAGTATTTTATAGTTTATTCTAAAATAAAGTTAATAGCAACAAAATGAATTATAATTATATATATTTATATATATTAACATCAATATATATTTTTAGTAAAAATATTTTATCGTTTATATATAAGTTTAAAATTGATATAAATAATAATATAAATTTACAAAATTGTATTATCTATAACAACCATATTTATTAATATTTAAAGATCTTCATAAATATTATCATATTTATTATCTTTTTTATTCAAGATTATATATACCTCATAAATAAAATTAAAATTAAAAATAATTATATATGTATAAATATTATAATTTTTATTAAAGTATTTTATCGTTTATATTTATCTAAATTTAAAATTTATATAATTAATACGAATTTACTATATAAATTTGTATTATCCATAACAATCATAGTTATCAATACAAAAAACGTATAATTCAAATAATTATATATGTATAAATATTATAATTTTTTATTAATATATTTTATCGTTTATATTTATACGAATTTACTATATAAATTTGTATTATCCACAACAATCATAGTTATCAATACAAAAAATGTATAATTCAAAATATTTTCCATATTTATCGTATTATTTTTTTATTTATTTTTTATACGGATGATGTATATCTATAAAGAAAATAAAAATCTAATCTTTAAAACTAATATAATAAATATAAACTAAGGTTAATATTATAAAAAACTTAATTTTATTAATGGCAAATTAGTAATCAATCATTTTGAGAGTGAATATAAGGTACAAAGCACTTCCCAATTAATATGAAGATATATCCTCAAAATTTTACGAAAGTAATTGCCCAATAAGTTTTTTTTTTGTTGGACTTGGACTTATCAACCCTGACTTTTATGCTTTATCTTATGGTAATCATGTCGTCATTTGATTTCTTTAAACGACACAGTTTATTCTTCATGACTCTTTACGTTTTCTCAGCGCGAATTGATCCTTGCCTTCGATCTCCAGCGGAACTTTAGCCAAAAATAGTGATTGAAATCAGGAAAGTTTTAAGCTTGTATTACTCGGATATCGGTGAAGATGAAGATTGATCTGAACAAGGTGGCTCGTAAGATCGAGGTGGATAATCGTATTCCTCTCCGTAATTACTACCGCATCGCCGATAATCTTCTCCGACAGGTATGTTCCGATTATCGCAACGGCGATTCGACTCTCCATATCAATACGACTCCACATGTAGAGTCTCAATTTTCTAGGATTTGATTTGGCGCTAGGAAGTGGAGAATTTTCTAGGATTTTATTAGGTTACTACGGGTATCTGGAAGTTAAGTTTATCAATTAGACTTTGAAGTTTATTGGATAAGTGATTTAACTTAGGTTTTGATTTCTAGTTTCCGTGTAAACCTAATCGGCTACTTCCAGTTCCTTAGGTTTTCTTGTAGAGATATGTACTCACGTTCGTTCGAATTGTTGATTCTCTTGTAAAGCAGTTGATATATTGGCCTGCTCAGAGTTTTGAGAAGATTGTAGCATAATCAGTTCTTTTAACATGTTTGA
This sequence comes from Orychophragmus violaceus, assembly GCA_030180135.1. Taxonomy (NCBI): domain Eukaryota; kingdom Viridiplantae; phylum Streptophyta; class Magnoliopsida; order Brassicales; family Brassicaceae; genus Orychophragmus; species Orychophragmus violaceus. The sequence continues at coordinate 89,508,397 of CM058233.1, read as the reverse complement.
ACATTGCTTAGGCCAGCATATATCGCGAAGAGAAGAATGTCGTGGATTTGTATATCATGCTTCTTAGATATTCAAGGTGAGGAGAAAAGGATCACTCTATCTACTTCTGAATTTTTTTTGTGTATTTTCCATTGAAGAGTTACAAGTTTTCTTCGTTTTTCGCAGTTTGATTTCTGAAACAATTCCTTTCCACCGAGATTACCAGGCATCGCTTCCACAAGAAAGACTTGGAAGTAGGAAGGTCAGGTATTTCTATTTTATCCTACAAGTGTTGTTTGGTGTCACCAGGCATAGTAATCTTCTCAAAAGTGGACTTCTTTGTAGAACAGAGGTTGCGCGCTGTAATCAATGAGCTTGAGTCTCTGAAACCGGAATTCGACAGGCGAGTGGATGAACTGAATGCAGCCGAGGATGAGTCATATAGTGTTGGAAGTGATTTCCCTATTGTATCATATAGTTCAGATGCTGTTGAATGGCCTCCTGTCCACAAATCTTCATACTCCCCGCCTGATATTAAGAAGGTCTAAGAATTAGAATTACCATTTAGTACATAATCTATTCTTGTTTTGTGGACTTAATCTTTGCTTCTTCAAATATCCATGTCCTTTCTAACTACAGTTGTATTTTCTTTCTTTTTTCTTCCTTGGATGCAGCCTTCCTTACTGACAACATCTCTACCATCCGGGACGTATAACAGTAATCTGACTTCATTTTCAAATCGTACACAGATTGAACAGCAATTCCAGAAGCTGTGAGTATTATCCTTGTCTGTAATAATGTATAATAGGAATTTAAACACCATAAGTTATGTGAGCATTTTGGAAACCCTTAGAATCGGAGGCATGCAATCTCATATGTCATTGGTTTTCTTGCTTGACCTGTCTGTTTCTGCAACCACAATAATTTGATGATGTTTGGGTCGTTGTTATAGAAAATTTTCCATTCTGATGGACTTAACTGTAATGGTGCTTGGCTTTTCTGTTTATGGTCTCATGATTGAAGATCTTGTTGTTTGTGTTTTGTTGAAATTATCTATAGTTTTTGAATATCGGAACAAGAAATGAGTATATAATAAGACTCAAGTACTTGGTCCATATAATTCCGAGCTGATCATTGAGACTTTAATTGTGCTCTTGACCTGCAGATCTTTTGATTTTCTGCCTCCAAATCAAGCAACCTTGTCTAGACATTCACTTCTAGGTCCAAATGGTCTAAAAAGTCAGTGGGTCGCACCCAAGTCGGAGATAAAGGTAAAAATTTGCTCACTCTTTCTTTTTCCTTCATGGTTTAATCAATTCAATGTTAATTTAAGTTTAGATCTAAAGGAGCTGAGAAATTTTTATTATTGTATGGAATGACAGGTTCAGTATCCGAGTAATACCGATTGGGGCTCTTTCGAAAATTCAGGGTAAGTACATATTTTCTGTTACCTTTTAAAAAAATTCTTATAAGAAGTCATGGATATTTACTTCATCGATTTCTACAGCTTAATTGACGCTGGACCTACGGGTTCCTCAACATCACTTAATGGTGATTCTCAAGGGGTCTCCACGCTGAACTCTGTGCTCTCTTTAGATGATGGTCGATGGCAGCGTCATTCTGAGGCGGTAACTTCCCAGTTTATCAGTGATGCAACTGAAGACCCTTTTCAGTTTGTCGGTATGAAGCAACCTTCCCCTCCTCCTGTGCTTGCCCAAGTGCATCAAGAATCAGCCCACATTTGCCCATCTAAAGTAGCTGATCCTAGACCAGGACCTGCACTTCCTTCTTTAGAAGAAAAAGAGGGCAGCAATTCTTATCAGCATTTGCATGTGGTAAGTTCCAGCGATTTGTTCTTTTATTTCTATTGCAACTTCCATCAATTCTTGTTTGTGAGAGAAAATAGAAAGGACATGCATTTCAAGTAGAAAATTTGGAGACGATAGCCGGTCATTATTATAACTGTGTGAGCTCAAGAATCAACACATTGATTAATCCAGAAACTATTGAATGCAACATTTGTAAGTGCATCTTTTCTTTTTGGTCTGGTTAAGCCAATACTAACGTCATCTCCCTTTGTTTGAATTTGCTGAAGCCTGTGCGAATAATGGAAGATTTTTTAAGGCTAGCTCGGTCAAACACAGAAAGGAATTTAGAAACATGTGGAGTGCTTGCTGGTTCTCTAGTGAGTAGACGGAACCTCTCATGTTATATAGTGCTTGCATTTCATGACCAGCTGAGGCTATGAACTTTTTTTGTAGAAAAACAGGGTTTTTCATATCACTACTCTCATTATCCCAAAGCAGGAGTCTACCTCAGATTCTGTATGTTCGTCTTTTTTCTTAGCCATTTACATCAATAACTATTATCTTATTCTCCTGTATATTTCTCCTCACACTTGGTGCATCCTCGTTTGTTGATGTACAGTGCCAAACACTAAACGAAGAAGAAATATTCGAAGTTCAGGACAGACTTTCTCTATTTCCACTGGGTTGGATTCATGTAAGTTCTCTCAGCGAATCAATTTCATTTCCTTCACGCTTATTGTGTTAATAAAATGATATAATTCAAAGCTGCAATATAAACGAAAAGATATTCCATTTCTGGGTTTTCTGAATCCATATATCCACTCCTTATTGATTCTTGTGGCTAATTACGTCTTCGTTTCAGACACACCCTACACAAACTTGCTTCATGTCTTCAGTTGACCTTCATACACACTACTCCTATCAGGTACAAGAAAACTTCCCCTTTTACGTTTCTGTAAGTTAATTAAGATTATAGTCGGACCCTTTTCCATATGTTTTTTACCATCACATATCTATCTCGCCAGATAATGCTACCGGAGGCAGTTGCAATCGTAATGGCTCCAACTGACGAATCAACACCTCACGGAATATTCCATCTCTCGGATCCATCGGGAGTATCCGTGATCCGTAACTGCCAGCAACGAGGATTCCACCCGCACGAAGAATCAGAAGACGGTAACCCAATCTATGAGCATTGCTCACACGTCTTCCTCAACGCCAAACTCAAATACGAAGTCCTCGACCTCCGCTAATATCATCCCCTCTACTCAATCACCATGTTTTCATTTTTAAGCTTCAGAGAGAGAGAGAGAGAGATCAGTTGTCTCTGTCGTACATAAATATTAATATGTGTATACTTCTTAAAAAACCCTACTACTAAGTGGCTGAGCCTACTTGATTGATGATGCTTGTGTTATATGATATTTACTCCAACGAATACACTACTTTTAAAATTCGTATTAGACTACCATTCAATTCACAGCTAAGTTTGTTTTTTCGTCTGAAGATCAACAATGTCGGATCTACTGACAATTAAAGTGCAAGACTAATGCGGAAAAAACTAAGCCAAAAATATACTTGAAAACCAATGCTCTAATGTTTGAGGGAATTGAAATCAACAAGACAAATTTTCTGGAAGCAAGCTCCTTTTTAAACGAGAACATTAGATATAAATCACTGGATAGCAAAAAAGCAAAAATGAAACCGGTTGCGGAACCACAAACAATCTTAGACATAGTCACATAGCTAAAGAAAACTTAGGGCAACGGCAAACCGTAATATCTAAACCCAAAGATGACAATTAGACGACAGAAAATCACGAATAGCGAATCCTATCCACCTAATTTTAATCCTAACAAGTTTAAACCGAGATCTAAGCATTCCCACACACGGTTAGTCTTACAGGAAATTAAAAGAAACGACTAAAGAATAAGACTAATTATTCAATTGAACTAAGAGCGGAGATGGAGGTTAAAGTTACCTCTACCATAGGGTAAAAATACTATATAATAAGTTCTCTCACTTCTCTCTCAAACATCTTTCAGAGAGTCTTGGGTTTCGTTTGATCGTTTCCTATTTAGTTTGTAAGATACTTCTGGTTTTCTTTTCTTGTTAATTATGTTTCCTTTTTGATTAATATCGGAACTAGTATCTCTGGTAAGCCGGATTTGCTCGTGTTTTACCAGCTTTCTTGATCTCTTTTTATTTGCGTATTAAACTCGAAAGATAAACCAAGTTCTTTTTGTTTTTTTTGTTGTTCTTTCCTATTCAATTTGGACTTTTCAAGCTAAATCAGTTTGTGTGGGTTTAGTCGGCGGTGGCATTCTTGGTGGTTATGGTTTCAGTGAGTTAAAGAAGCGGATGCATAATATAAACGGGTTTTCTGGTGGTACTTTGGGAGATAGTTGTGACATCCGTCTTCCAACAATCTGGAACGACGGTGTATCAAAAAAAGCGTCAAAACTTAAAGGCTAGTTTGTTTGTCATTTCTATGATTCCAATAATCCAGAGCATGCTTCCTTCTGTTAAAATTCACCAACTCAACTAGTATTGAACTTCTGCTACAAATTCATGTGGAGGAAAGAAAGGAAAGATGGGAGGAATGAGTAATTTGGATTACCTAATGAAAACAATCTGAATCAATCCATCACGACACGATTGTCATACGACTTAAAGTCAGGACTAGAATGAAAAAGCCGCAATCCAATTATTATATATAAATATGTATATACATTTACACGCATCAAACAAGAGATCTCAACTTCCCACTGATGCCCCAAGGCCAACCATCCGAACACCACTTGGTACCCATTACCGCCCCAAGGCCAACCGCATGGACACCTCATGGTATCAACATGCACAACCTGCACCACATTAGAGTCCATGACACCTCCGATGAAGGACAATCCCAAACCGGCACATGCAATGTCCAACACATCGATCATCTACAGTCAAACAACACATTCTCGTTTTCTGATTAACCATTTTATCATATCAATTATGTTCTCATTCAATCAACCAATCATTCAACAGTTTCCATTCATCTAGCAACTTAACTCCAAAATTATTTCCAATTACTCATATTAATGCACTTTTAATATAATATAAACTATTTCTTATATGTGGATTTAAACAACACTCAACAAGCAATGAAGTTAGCTTAACCTAATCACAATATTACGAATTATAACAATACGTGGGAAGCAAACTAGAACGAACTGCCTCACCTTAGCATGGAAAACAAGGACATCCACTTTCTCCTTTGGACAGATCTGCTGATACTACTTCAATATCATGGTTTCCCATGTTCGAGAGCTATAGATCGGCTCTCCTTTACCGAGATCTAGATCTATGTGTCTAGAAAGTCCATACAAAGATTCGGGTCTCGTACCTCAGATTTGGCATTGGTCTTTCGGGAAAGAGGACACTCAGATCTTTGCAAAGACATGTTACCTATTTTGTACATCCACACAATTCTCTGAAAAATTTCCTTACAAGGCGATTGCTAGAATGGATGGAGGAGCGAAGGGAGGAAGAAATGAGATTAGGGTTCCGATTTTCCCCCATGGTGGCTCACATGCGCGGAAGGAAGAGGAAAATAATAATAAGAGAAGAGTGGAGTGAGGCTATGGTTTCACCTTTAACGAGATAATAATAGAAGAGATGCAACAAGAAGGAGGCGGAGACCGGCAGTGAACAAAGGTGGCAGCCGGCTGATATATCATGATTTTTGTGGATTTTAACCATGATATGTGTCTTGTATATAGTCTTTTATGTGTTTTTAGAGTCTTTATAGTCTTGTATGTCTAGGTATGTTTGGATATTATGAAATCATTTGGAGCAATTATGTATATCATAGAGATTTCATAGAGTTCACCAGCGACGTCCACACCTTGTGTTGCTTGACACCACTTGTGGTGTCGGTCGACGCAAGTCATGTCCCAGAATTCTGCTTGAGCTTTTTAAGAGAATTAGAAATCTTCACTTTTGTCCAAGAGTTCTCTTTATTTACAAAAGACTCATTCACTATTTTAAACTATAATTAGGCTACACTTTATTTTTATTTCAGTGATATTTGTAGCAGGGCTTTTGGGGCTTATCTCCATATATTTTGAACCCCTTTTGTTATCTATTGATTTCTTCTATGGATTCCAATTCAATCATGTTTCTCGTTTCAGTCATCATGTCAGAGTAGATTTACCAGTTAAGTTGAGAATTTCTCACTAGGGATTCATGGTTTGTTAGGTTAATTGATTACAAGCAAGAGTAGTAATAACACATGGATAAAACGTATCACGTTAGGGTCCGAAAGGAACAAAACCTCAGTTAAGGATTCTGAAACTCTAGTTCTTCATCTAGGTTGTTCTTAATGCTTGATCTGAATTAGCTACTTATATCAATGATCATATGTTGATTCTCGAAATGATAGTTGGTTAATTAGGTAGAAAGAACCTAGTTGAGCAATTTATTTATTCACAAAGAAATTTAGTTTAGGGAATTTGTGAACAAATCATACTTGAAATAATGCATGTTTAGAATTAGAACTCGTAAAGAAATTTGGTTTTATAGGTTGTTCGACATAGATAGATTTCGCAGAGACAATTGATTCAATTGATCATTGTGTTTAGAGTTCTAGGATTTAACAAAATCTTGGCTGATTGATTGACTTGCGTTCTTCATTTCATGGGAATTCTCCGAACCTAGTGTTTCTTCCTTCTGTTTACACTCTCGTTTATTACTTGCTTGCTTTCATTACATTCATCTTTCTTAGCATAATTTAAATTGAGAATCTATCGCGTATTCTTGAGACTCTTTGTTCAATACCCTATATACTACATTTGATTTGTTGTACACTTGCAGTTACATCTTAGGGATAAAAAAAATTCTATCACCAGTGTGGACACAGGCGGCGGCTGACTTTGGGTGGCGGTTGGCGGTGATGACTGGATCCAAGCCGATTTTTGCTTGAGATCTCATTCAGGCTTCTTCCCTTGGTGGCCACCTCCTTTTATAAGAAAATAGAGGGAAAGCCATATGGTTTAATGAATGAGTTTGGGTTATGGTTTGGGTTATGGTTTGGCTTAGGGAGAAAAAAAAAATCAAATGGGTTTGGGTTTGAAGATTTTGGATGTTACAAGCCTTTCCCAATTGACGAGAATTCACCCCAAATTCAAGACGAAAGATCCCCGAAGTAAAACTCCAAATCCCAAACAAAACATGTAAGGCACTTAGAAATCATGGGCAAACTCTTAAGAAGTTAAACACTTCTTTTTGGAATAAAAGGAATGAGAGAAAGAATGAGTAAGGAGTGGGACTACCAAATTGTAACACCCCAAATATTTTGACTTCACACGATTATTTTAGCAACAATCAAACAAAAACATGATTAAGCGATAATCTTTAGTCAGACTAAATATGTTAAAGAATGATATTCGAAAATTGGAGCTTCTTCTTCATCATTCTCATTCCATATTCCAAGGAAGAAAGCCAAGACGAATGAAGGCTTAACTTGCGATATTCTCATAACAAGAATAGAATGAAAGCTGGAAGGGGAAAGGGACATGAAACTAGAAATTACTCTAGAAGAAGAACTACAAAAAAAAACTAGGAAAGACACTTGGAAAGGATCACGGGAAGCATTTAGAAAGAATGCAATAACGTTTTCCCACTAGACGACTCTTTTGGACACCATGGAAAAAATAAGAAAAATTAATACAAAGTAGGACTGCAATCGTTCAAATTAGAACGTATGAAGTATGAAAATCAACTTGAAGGATATTTAAAATAATAAAAGAATGAAAGCACTAAGAAGGAAAAGGAAATATGAAACTTGAAACAAGAACGATAAAAAGGAAGATATGAACTTGGGCTCAGAAACACCCGAAAACTCTTCTCTGATTTACCTCGGGAATTCCTCGGACTGATTTTGAAACTCCATGGTGTACGTCATCACATATATGTCACCTTGATGCACCTTGTGAGGAACCCGTTCTGGACAAACATCAGTCCCATCATACACTTCAATGGCATCCATTACCACTAAGGCATGCGGTTACCAACCTCACCCTACAAAAAAAATAAAAATAAAATCATCAAGACTAGAACCATAACAAAAGCTAATATACTACTATCAGTTGTGGTTTGAAATAATTTTGCAAATTTTTATTGGGCCACTAATCTTTCACTAACTCTTTTGGAAAAAGCAAATAAGATTTTAAAAAACAGTGGAACTTGATCCCTCAGACCAGAACCGAGGGACCTATTGTGACACCCGTCTCCTAGCAAGCTGAAACGACAATGTACTAGGACAAGGGTCTAAGCTTAAAGGCTAGCCGGTATGTCCTCTTATGGCCTCAAGAATCATGAGCATGTTTCCTTCTGTTTAAATCCACCAACTCAATCAGTATTAAACTTATGTTACTTATCTTACGGAGAAAAGAAAGAATAGAGAAAAGGGATTAGTAATTTGGACTACCCACTGAAAACAATTCGAACCAATCCATGTCGACCTGATTGTCATACGACCTAACGTCGTGACTAAAATTAAACAGTTGCAATCCAATTATTTATATATATAAAAATCAAACAAGAGATCTCAACTTCCCATTGAAATCATGTGGATGCCATTGGTTCCCGAAAGCCAACCGCCCAAAAATCCTATGGATCCCATTGGTGCCCTTAAGGCCACCCGCCCAGACACCCCGTGATCTTAACACGTCCAACCAGCACCATATTAGGGTCCATCACACCCCCCCCCCGACGAAAGGACATGCCCCAAACCAGCACATGTTTTGTCACCCACCCTATATCACTACCTCATCTTAACAATCATCTCATCCCGCAATAACCGGCTCACAACCTAATCCACCTTTAAACATGCTTTTACGTTCTCACAAAGCAATCATCCACAGTCAAGCAACTGTTGGAATTGTGTCCAGTAATCTCGGTACTGTCTCTAGAAAGTAAGAGTATGTCGAGATCAGGCATAAGTCATATAATACTGGGGATCATGATGGCTTGCTAGAGTCCGCTCATGATCTATAAGTCTTGGACTTATTGCCTTTATTATATGATCCCATATGGGTCACACGCCTAAGCTAACAGGAAAATGTGTTGGAACGGCTTAGCAGAAGTACGACAAAAGTGCTAGGCATTTGTCGTACTAAGAGAGAAAGATTAATGGGTCTGATTAAATGGGATTTAATCAGATTGGGCCCAAAAGCCCAAAAGGGAAAGAGAAGGCTTTTAATGACTAAAAGCCAAGTCTTTTCTCCCCAACCCTAATACCAAGCCGCGGCTACTCCTCTCTCTCTGCGCCTCTGTTCCTCGTGGTCTAGCAGCCATTTCCTTGTGAAGCGTGTGTGAACCTTTGGAGGATTCATCCCTCGGTGCATCTATCTGATCTCTGACCTGTTCTAATCCTTCCGCTGCAACAAACAGGTAAAAGGTGAGATCATGTTATGATTCTAAATAAGAACACCTAGATCTGATGCATGTTTAGGTTGATATCAATATGAGAATTGAATCAGGATCAACCGAACAATCCAACAGTGGTATCAGAGCCATTGGTTCTTAGGTTTCTTGTTTTAGATTCATGTTTAGGTTGTTTAATCTGTTTAGAATTGTTTTTGAATCAATTACTGATAAGATAAAACAGTTAAGAATCAGAATTGAACTCTAAACAAATTGATTGGATCACAAAACCGAGCTATATGACTCGGGTTTTGTCGATCGGCCAAGGAAGAGATCGACCGGCTTGGCCGGTTGATTATCACGGCCGTGAGTTGGACCGGACGGACGGGATCGCGGGTCGGACGGTCGGGATGGTCGAATGGATCGGATCGGATCGTATGATCGATCACGATCGATCGTCGCGTCGCATCCGATCGCGTCGTCTCGATCGCGTCCGGCTGTGCGTCGCGTCCCGATCACTCGGCGATCGTGGATGCATCGTCCCGGCTGCACCGTCCCGATGGCCCGTCCCGGCTGCGTATCGCCTCGATCTCGGATCGGTTGGTTCGCGGCTGAGCGGCTGGCCGATGCTTTCTTGGAAAGGAAGCTAGGTCACGACCAACTCGGTTTGGTTCGTGACCAAATCAGTTCGGTTCAGGGTTCGGTTCAAAAACTTAATTAAAATTCTCATTCTGGTTTAATAAACAGATTTTAATAATTTTATTAAATCTGGTTAAACCGGAATAAGAAATCCAATGTCGAAAGAAATATTGGATTTAGTGCCTAAACCAGGAATTTCTAATTTGATTTGGTTGGACCAAATAAATTGAGAAATTCCGGTTTAGTAAATAACCGGTTGACAATTGTGGTCATCGTAGTAATTAAAACTTGGTTAGACCAGTTTTAATGAACCAGACCGGTTATGTCAATTAATTGGATAATTGGGTCATGTCTTGGACATGGACCAATTCTTGGGCCTCGGGCCAAGAAGTTAAAACAATTGGGCCAGTTAATTGAGTCTTTCTTCAGATTATTTTATAAAATCTATAAAGTCATTTTAAATTAAAGTTTCCAAAATTTTATAATTAGAAAGTTTCTTAAAATAGAAGTTTCTGAATTTGCGGGTTTTGGATTTTAAAGAAATTTCTAAAGTTAGAAAGTTTCCGGTTTTAGAAAGTTTCCAATTTTAGAAAGTTTCCAAAAATAGTAGGTTTCCATAAATAGAAAGTTTCCCGAAATAGTAATCTTCTATTTTGGGAATGATTTTAATAAACCTACGAACCTCAAATAATATCAAGCGTTGGATGTCTTGTCCAGGCTATGTCAGCTGTCAAAGCCCATTCAATTGCATTCATGGCCTTACAGTGTGAGGATGTCTGCTTTTGCGTGGGTAAGACGGTTTGTGATTCATAAATGTCATTGGGAGTCCCAGACATTAATGATTACATGACTGTATAGTCCGGTTTTCTTGACTAGGCCATCGGGAGTCCCGGGCCTTGAGACATCAGAGTGGATTGGGCCTCGGGCCCAGATTCACAACCAAGAGTTATATCACGGATATAATTAGCCGATATAGGGCTTACCGATATAAGCTAAGGTTGGGTGACGGCCAGTGGCCCACTTTAATTTTAGTTATATGTGGATCTTAGAATCATTATATTCTATTGAGGGTAACTTAGGTTATTGAATATAATGCGTGATTAATCATATTATACTTTAATACGAGATTAGTCATTTTGAACATAATAACTAATAACCTTTTTATTTATATATTTCAGATATGACTACTACAAGCACACAAAACACATTCTCGATCCGGTCTGTTCTCGAGAAGGAGAAGCTGACTGGAACGAACTTCCTGACATGGTCAAGGAACTTGAGGCTGGTCCTCAAGCAGGAGAAGAAGGATTATGTCCTTCGAGATCCCCTCCCCGAGAGGCCTCTTGCCAATGCTGCCAGGACTCTGCACAATGCTTGGGAAAAGCATTCGTCAGATGAAAATGATGTTTATTGCCTGATGTTGGTGACAATGACTCCTGAGCTGCAAAAACAGTTCGAAAGTGTATTGTCTCCAATCGAGATCATGGCAAGCCTGAAATCGCTTTTTCAGGAGCAGGCTAGGACCGAGAGGTTCCAGACAGTTAAGAACCTCTTGGACTGTAAGTTGGCTGCGAATGCGGCAGTGAGTCCTCATGTGTTGAAGATGATGGGTTATCTCGATCATCTTCACAAACTCGACTGCCCAATCAGCCAGGAACTTGCCTGCGACATCATTCTGCAGTCTTTACCTGCAAGCTATGATCAGTTCATTCTGAACTTTAACATGCATGGCTTGAGTAAGACACTGCCTGAGCTTCACGGAATGCTCAAGACTGCAGAGCCCAACTTGAAGAAAACCGCCAAGGACCCCAATGTACTTATGGTACAAAAGGGCAAGGGGTTTAAGAAGTCTTCTGCTAAGGATAAGGGAAAGGCCAAGGGTGTCCAAGTCGTGGACAAGGACACGCCAAAGCCCAAGCCCAAGTCCAAGGCTGGGCCTACTGACATGTGCAGGTTCTGCAAAGAACTGGGGCATTGGAGAAGAGATTGTAAGAAATTCCAGGAAGGTCTAAAGGAATTGAAGAAGAAGACTTTCGAGACTTCTTCATCAGGTATTTTTGTTATAGAAGTTAATACAACTACTTCTGATAATACCTCATGGGTCATGGATACTGGTTGTGGGGCTCATATTTGTACAAATATGCAGGCACTCAGCAACAGTAGAAGGCTGAAGCAAGGACAAGTGGAGCTACGAGTTGGGAATGGAGCGAAAGTTTCAGCACTAGCTGTAGGAACATACTTGTTGTCTTTACCTTCGGGATTGATTTTAGAACTTAATAATTGTTATTTTGTACCTGCTATAAGCAGAAATATTATTTCAATTTCTTTGTTGGATTTGGAAGGTTATGATTTTTCAGTTAAGAATAAATTATGTTCCTTCAATCGCAACAATTTGTTCTATGGTTCTGCCCCTCTTACGAATGGGCTTTACATACTCGATCAATCCGCGCCAATTTATAACATTAATACAAAACGGTTTAAACCTAATGAGGAAAACCGAACGTTTCTATGGCATTGTCGTTTAGGGCACATCAGCGAGAAACGCATCAAGAGGCTCCATTCGAATGGACTTCTTGGCTCATTTGACTTTGAGTCATGTGAGAAATGCGAATCCTGCATGATGGGCAAAATGACACGGGCCCCCTTTAATAAACCTAACGAGAGGGCCAGTGACTTATTGGGCCTGATACACACTGATGTGTGTGGCCCAATGTCCACAAATGCAAGAGGAAACTATCAGTACTTCATTACCTTCACTGATGATTTCAGTAGGTATGGATATGTTTATTTGATGAAACATAAGTCTGAATCTTTTGAAAAGTTCAGAGAATTCCAAAATGAAGTACAGAACCAACTTGGTAAAAGCATTAAGGCTCTTCGGTCCGACCGAGGAGGAGAATACTTAAGCCAGGAATTCAGTGATCATCTGAGAGAGTGTGGGATCGTATCCCAACTCACTCCTCCTGGAACACCTCAATGGAATGGTGTATCTGAGAGGAGAAATCGGACCTTATTGGATATGGTTCGATCTATGATGAGTCACACAGACCTTCCAATATCCCTTTGGGGATATGCTCTGCTAACAGCAGTGTTCACACTAAACAGAGCGCCATCAAAAGCAGTAGCAAAGACACCATATGAATTATGGACTGGAGAAGCTCCAGTGCTGTCTTATCTCAGAATTTGGGGTTGTGAAGCCTATGTCAAGAGATTAATCTCAGATAAGCTTACACCAAAATCTGATAAATGCTACTTCATTGGTTATCCACGGGAAACCAAGGCTTATTACTTATATCTGCGTTCCGAGAACAAGATTTTTGTTGCCCGGGATTGTAACTTTCTTGAGAGGGAGTTTCTCTCTAAGAAAGACAGTGGGAGTAAGGTACTGCTTGAAGAAATTCAAGATGAACAGGATACTGCTCAACCTAATGAGGAAGAGCAGGAGGAGGCCCTACAAGAAATTGTAGAGCCTGAACCTGTGGTACCTGAAGTTCGAAGATCCGGGAGGATCCGTCACGAACCCGAGAGATATCAGGGATTCCTCGTGACTGACTGTCATGATCTTTTGATCATTGATGGTGATGAACCATCGAACTTCAATCAAGCCATGATGGGCCCAGATTCCTCTAAGTGGCGCAAGGCCACTGATTCCGAAATGGACTCCATGTCGGTCAACCAAGTGTTTTCGTTGGTTGACTTACCCGCTGGTGTAAAAGCCATCGAGTGCAAATGGATCTTCAAGAAGAAGATTGACGTGGATGGAAATGTCCAGATTTATAAAGCCAGGTTGGTGGCAAAAGGTTTCAGACAAGTTCACGGAGTGGACTACGATGAAACCTATTCACCGGTGGCTATGATGAAATCTATTCGGATTCTACTAGCAACTGCAGCTTTTCATGATTATGAAATTTGGCAGATGGACGTGAAAACCGCCTTCCTGAATGGTATTCTGGAAGAGGATGTGTATATGAAACAACCTGACGGTTACATAGATCCGAAGAGTGCTGGGAAAGTATGCAAGCTTCACAAATCCATTTATGGATTGAAGCAAGCATCGAGGAGCTGGAATCTTCGTTTTGATGAAGCCATCAAGCAATTTGACTTCATCAGAAACGAAGAAGAACAATGCGTGTATAAGAAATCTAGTGGGAGCAAAATTGTATTTCTTATTCTGTATGTCGATGACATACTACTTCTCGGAAACGACGTTCCAATGCTGAAGTCTGTAAAAGACTGGCTTGGAAGTTGTTTTTCCATGAAAGACATGGGTGAAGCCGCATACGTTCTTGGAATTAGGATCTATCGGGATAGACCTAAGAGGCTGATAGGCTTGTGTCAAGACTCATACATTGACAAAGTCCTACAAAGATTCAGCATGAAAGATTCCAAGAAGGGCTTCACGCCAATGGTACATGGCACAACGCTGAGCAAAAAGCAGAGCCCCACGTCGGCTGCTGAGCTTGAGCGCATGAAGAATATTCCTTATGCATCTGCAATAGGATCTGTCATGTATGCCATGATCTGTACTCGTCCTGATGTTGCTTATGCATTGAGCATGACGAGTAGATACCAGTCAAATCCAGGTGAAAACCATTGGATTGCCGTAAAGAATATCTTGAAATATCTAAGACATACTAAGGATAAGTTCTTAGTGTACGGTGGAAGTGATGTGCTTAAAGTCAGTGGATTCACGGACGCAAGTTTCCAGACAGACACAGATGATTTCCGATCACAGTCCGGTTATGTCTTTTGTCTGAATGGCGGTGCAGTAAGTTGGAGAAGCTCCAAGCAGGACACCGTTGCTGATTCCACTACAGAAGCTGAATATATCGCCGCCTCAGAAGCAGCGAAGGAAGCTGTTTGGATACGAAAGTTCATTATGGAACTAGGTGTGATACCAGATGCGGCTGAGCCTCTGGCACTGTTTTGTGACAACAATGGTGCTATAGCTCAGGCAAAGGAACCAAGATCACACCGGAAATCCAAGCATGTTCTAAGAAGATATCACTTGATACGTGACATCATTAATAGAAAGGAAGTCAAGATCAGCCGAGTTCCGACAGATGATAACGTCGCTGATCCGTTGACAAAGCCACTCCCAAGGCCTAAGCTCGAGTTCCTGACTGAAGCTGTAGGCATTAGAAACATTGAAATGTAATCTAAATTTGAGTGGGAGTTTTGTGAGCTTTATTTTAGTTATTTGATATGTTCTTGTAAAACATTATTTATGTTTTAATGAAATTATTATTTCAAGATTATTTTAACTGTGATGAAATAATCGTTCCAAAATGATATAAACCATTTTATAGGTCATCGAAGTAAATGACTTGATCTTGAGTCATCGAAGTCATTTAGCTTGATCATGAGACCCTATATTTGATAGATGTTTTATATCATCCCGTCCTCGGTCGAAGGTTGTTGAAATTGGAACATCAACAACCGTGTGAGACTGGATTGGTACGTGACTTATGACAAAGTCTCAGTGTGTCATAGATGCGCGGCATCAAAGTCAGTACATAGGTGTATGTTGGGAACATACGACCGGACAAGACCCGTTTATAAGAACTCTTCAGGATATTTATATCTGTGTCATAGGAGATTCTTACTACGACTATAGAGTATAGTCCTTAGACCTGAGTTCACATGCATGTGACTGCACATGGACTGATGTACTTTGATCATTGTCTAACGCTATCGTTCTGTGATAGCTATAAGGACCTTGTTTGGGTACATCATGAAATGAATAGTTTACAGTGATGGAACAAGATGGGATTTGTCCCTCCAATATAAATGGAGTGAATATCTCTAGGCCAATCGGAGATTTGAATACTGGAAAACGCATGGCCATGCTCAAACGGACTTTCCCGAGTCGTTTGGATTGTCAGTATCAAATCAGAGTCCGATGAACAAGATTAGGCTTTATAAGGATGACACCAATCTTGCCTTATGACTAATCGAGATATTGAGACAAAAGGATTATGAATACAGAGATTCCAGTACAAGTGGGAGATTGTTGGAATTGTGTCCAGTAATCTCGGTACTGTCTCTAGAAAGTAAGAGTGTGTCGAGATCAGGCATAAGTCATATAATACTGGGGATCATGATGGCTTGCTAGAGTCCGCTCATGATCTATAAGTCTTGGACTTATTGCCTTTATTATATGATCCCATATGGGTCACACGCCTAAGCTAACAGGAAAATGTGTTGGAACGGCTTAGCAGAAGTACGACAAAAGTGCTAGGCATTTGTCGTACTAAGAGAGAAAGATTAATGGGTCTGATTAAATGGGATTTAATCAGATTGGGCCCAAAAGCCCAAAAGGGAAAGAGAAGGCTTTTAATGACTAAAAGCCAAGTCTTTTCTCCCCAACCCTAATACCAAGCCGCGGCTACTCCTCTCTCTCTGCGCCTCTGTTCCTCGTGGTCTAGCAGCCATTTCCTTGTGAAGCGTGTGTGAACCTTTGGAGGATTCATCCCTCGGTGCATCTATCTGATCTCTGACCTGTTCTAATCCTTCCGCTGCAACAAACAGGTAAAAGGTGAGATCATGTTATGATTCTAAATAAGAACACCTAGATCTGATGCATGTTTAGGTTGATATCAATATGAGAATTGAATCAGGATCAACCGAACAATCCAACAGCAACATATTATCATATTTTGATTAACCATTTTATCATACCAGTTATGTTCTCATTCAATCAACAAAGTATGCAACAATTTCCATTTATGTAACAACTTAACTTCAAACAACACTCAATAAGCAATAAAGCTAGCTAAACTTAATCTCAACATTACGACTTACAACAATATGTGGTACAAAATTAGAACGAACCGTTTCACCTCAGCCTAAACAACGAGGACATCCATTTCCTCCTTTGGACAGATTTGCTGCTACTATAATATTACGGTTCTCCATGTTCACGAGCTTTAGATTGGTTTTTGTTCAACTTAGAGTTAGATCTATGTGTTAGAAAGTCCATGCAAGATTCAGGTCAAACGGAATTTCGTTTTCCCAACCATAAAAAAAGAACTAGATGGATTGGTCAAAGATCCGTACTGAACACACATGTTTTGGAAATATGATCATAATGTTTGACTCATTCTTCGGATTTGGGCGAAACTGGTTTTTCTAAAAAGAGGAAGCTTGGATCTTTCCAAGGACATATTGCATATTTTGTGTCTTCACACGGTTCTCTAGGAAATCACCTTATAAGATGACATCCAAAATGGATAGAAAAACACATGATCTCATATCTACATTCGAGAGGAATAAAGGAAGAAGAAACAAGATTAGAGTTCCAATCTGTCACTAATCACCATGGTGAGTGGAAAAAAGGAGGAGAAGAGTAAAGTGAGGCTAAAGTTTAACTTTTAACGGGAGAAGAATGAAGAAGATTACCATTTGTAAATTTTACCCATTTTGGGCTCTAGTGTATAAGGCGGCCGACATATAAAACGAAAAGAAACTAGAGAATCATCGACGCAACTTGGTCTCTGTACGACTCGATTATATTTTTTAAGATTACCAAATGTATTTGTCGATCAACGAAATTTAATCTCTGTACCTTTTTTCCCCTCTTTTATCGTTCCCCTCCACTTCGTCTAGGGTTTATTCTCTCCTCCCCTCAACGAAATAGTCTCTTCGTCGGCTCATTTGAGTGACTTTCATTCACCGGGGACGAAGGGAGGAGGAGAGTAGCAGTTAGCCATGTCTCTGAGACCCAACGCCAGGACTGAGGTTCGCCGGAACCGCTACAAAGTGGCGGTGGATGCTGAGGAGGGACGAAGGAGGAGAGAGGACGACATGGTGGAGATCCGTAAGACCAAGCGTGAAGAGAGCTTGCTGAAGAAACGTCGCGAAGGTCTTCTAGGCACGCAGCAACCTCAATTCGCTCCTTCCTCCGTTGCTGCTGCTTCATCCGTCGAGAAAAAGGTAAAAATCATTACGGATCTGGAACCAGGGTTTGTGTTAGATTCACTAATTAGATCGTCTCTATTGTGTAATTGTTACTAGTTGGAGAGCTTGCCTTCTATGGTTGGGGGTGTTTGGTCAGAGGACAGAAGCTTACAGCTTGAAGCCACCACTCAGTTCCGGAAACTGCTTTCTATTGGTAATTTTGCTATATCTGTGTGGGGTTTTTGGTGTGTGCATTAGATTCGACAATTTCTTGATGCTTTCTTTATTATTACTTTGGCAGAACGTGGTCCTCCAATCGAAGAGGTGATACATGCTGGTGTTGTGCCTCGGTTTGTAGAATTTCTCATGAGGGAGGATTATCCACAGCTTCAGGTTTGGTGGATCCATTATCTATCTGTCACATTTGCTGCAATTATCATCTGATACTTTATACTTTGTGTGTGGCTTCAGTTTGAAGCTGCTTGGGCATTGACGAACATTGCTTCTGGGACTTCAGAGCATACAAAGGTGGTCATTGAACAGGGTGCTGTTCCGATTTTTGTAAGACTCTTGGCTTCTCAGAGTGATGATGTCCGTGAGCAGGTAGAGTATATGTTTCTATGGTTTTTGCTCTTTGCAGATTCCTTTTCAACTTGATTTGTTTTTTAAAGTATATTTTCTTAACCTGTTCATGTGTTAGGCTGTTTGGGCATTAGGGAATATTGCTGGTGATTCTCCACAGTGCAGAGATCTTGTTCTTAGCCAGGGAGCTTTGTTACCACTGCTCTCTCAGTTGAATGAGCATGCTAAACTCTCTATGCTGAGAAATGCTACTTGGACCCTCTCAAATTTCTGCAGGGGCAAGCCACAGCCTCCTTTTGACCAGGTTTGTCTCTAATTTCAGTCTTATTCTCTTCCTTGTTTGATCAAAGGAGATTTTTTAACTTCTGTGATCTCGTAAGAGCAGGTTCGTCCAGCACTTCCATCCCTTGAACGCCTGATTCATTCGACCGATGAGGAAGTGTTAACGGATGCCTGTTGGGCCATCTCTTATCTTTCCGATGGCACCAATGACAAAATCCAATCCGTCATTGAGGCTGGTGTTGTTCCTCGACTTGTCGAGCTTCTCCTGTTAGTCTTTTCAATCCTGTGATTCAAATTACTTTTGTACATGATCATGTGTTAATGTGTATCATTGTATTTTGGCTTGCTGTAGGCACCCATCACCATCTGTGCTTATTCCTGCTCTTCGTAGTATTGGTAACATCGTCACTGGAGATGATGCACAAACACAGGTATACTTATTCTTCTGTAGTTTCAGTCATTTCTATTAAACATGCATGTTCCACTCTTCCTATAACATTAATGGGGCGGATGAGACTCCACTGGCATAGCCACTGAATGTGAACATTTTGATAATGAGTAATGACAATTATGACATTTGGTTGTCAACCAACCACTACTTCCTGCTCTCGACTTCTCGTCAGATTAAAACATCTTTAGAATGTAGGTGGCCTAGCCTCTGGAATGGGCTATCATGTTTTTACATAAATACTCTAGTACAAAGCTTCTCAAATTTTTCACATGATATTTGGTGTCCTGCCTCTTTTAGGCAGTCCTCTTCTAGATCTATGTGTTCATAATTTTAGATGTATAAGGCTCTCGAGACTCTCAAAATGTAACATTTTCTTAAATATTGGTTTTTCTTTATTTGGTTGGTTCTGAGCTGATGAGAATTTTTCCTGCAGTGTGTAATTAGTCATGGTGCACTTCTTAGCCTTTTGAGCCTTCTGACTCAGAACCATAAGAAGAGCATTAAAAAGGAAGCTTGCTGGACAATTTCAAACATTACTGCTGGAAACAGGGACCAGATTCAGGTGAACTTTTGCAGAAAATTGATGTTGTTTGAAGAAAGATTTTATGTGTGTTTATGCTCTCTAACATTGGTTCTGTAATGCAGGCTGTATGTGAAGCTGGTTTGATTGGCCCTCTCGTAAATCTGCTTCAAAATGCTGAGTTTGATATAAAGAAAGAAGCTGCATGGGCAATATCAAATGCTACGTCAGGCGGTTCTCCTGACCAGATCAAGTAAGTTTTTTTATATCAGTCACCAAATTCTGTTGATCTCGCCTAATTGCTAGCTCTCTTTTCGAATGATCACTTAAAACTTTCATGTGTTGCATGCTTTAGGTACATGGTGGAACAGGGAGTCGTGAAACCACTGTGTGATCTTCTAATATGCCCCGATCCAAGGATGATCACTGTGTGTCTAGAAGGATTGGAGAACATTCTGAAAGTCGGGGAAGCTGAGAAAGTGACGGGAAATACCGGAGATGTAAACATTTATGCACAGTTAATCGATGATGCTGAGGGATTAGAAAAGATTGAGAATCTGCAGAGTCATGACAACAGCGAAATCTATGAGAAGGCAGTGAAGATTCTTGAAACATACTGGTTGGAAGAGGAAGACGAGATTGTACCACCTGGTGATGGATCTGCTCAGGGCTTCCAGTTTGGCGGGAATGATGCAGCCGCACCGCCAGGTGGATTCAACTTCAAATGAAGGTATAAATAAACTCACAGACTCTAGGACTGACTAAACCTGTCCAAATGTCTGAGCCATCTCAAAGCATAGACAAGGCAGTTAAGAGTAAATTTGTCTTTGTTTCTATCAGGTGTGCTAAGCATGATGATTGAAGAGTCGAAGGCTGTTAAGAGTTTGGGGGCTCTGGTTGAATGGGTCTGATTTAGAGTCTGGTCTTCTGTGTAAAAGTCAGATGGGGGGGTTGCCTCAGTCTGGTCTGGTCTGGTCTGGTTCTGTCTGGTCAGATTCAGTGGGTTGGGTGGGTTTGAGTCATGAAATAAGCATCTTGGGGAGTTAGTTGGGTAGGAGTCATCAGAGGTTTTCTTTTATGACCTGAAATGGAATTTTAGGGGAATGGGTTTATAGCTTCTGGGTGATGAGATAAGTCTGCGAGGTTTTCTTGCATTTTGTCACACAACACTGCAAAGTCAGAAACATTAAAAAAAAAAAAATTTGGTCAAACTTTATTTGGTCTAATTGGTGACAAAAGCCCAGTTGTTGCGTCTCTTTATTGTTAATATATTTTTTTAAATCAATTTTCAGTGCGGTCCAAGTCATTGTGGTCTAATGTTTGTCTGCACATGCACGCTTATCTATATTATACATGTATGTCCATAAATCGATGTTATAAATGGTTATTGGCAACTTCAAGCAGGGTCATTATTTAATCTAATGTTTTTGTTCAAACTGGATGTATATCGTTAGAGGCATAGGCTTATTAAAGAAGATCTAGAGATCTAGATATATAAAACTGACCCACCAAGAAGTAAGAAGATAGATTGGAATAGATATGAAAATTGATAAAAAAACATTGTAATATTGTATTCGATGTTTATTTATTTGAAATTACATCAATGAGAAACAAGTTTTTTCATTTAAAAATAATTAATTTTCTTTGTAAACAGTTATTGATTTTTTTTGTCAAGAATTTAAGCAATATGCAAAAGCCAGATAATAGAATTGCATGCATGCTTATGTAAACCCTATTTGACAAACCTTACGTGGCATACAAATCGTACAACTGTAAAAAGTTTTGAAAAGAACAACCGTAAATTTCGCATAAATTTTGAAAATATTCAAGTTTCGCACCAAGATACCGGGAAAAAAAACGGTTCCACAACCACAATACGTTTGTCTGTTACTCATTAAGAGTTGCATACAAGTTGTAAATTGAAATTTCCCTCTCCTTTTTCAGTGTTTTCCAAGTGTGTTTATTTTGGCGGGTGGCTCCATAGTAATAAAACCCCCCGCTTGAGGGTAATTAAGTAATTCTAAGATGGAAATCTAGGGTTTTTAGTCCCCGCCTCCTCCTTTATTATAAAATCCCTCTCCGTTTGTTTTATCCGTTACTCCTCTGTCTACGGCGTCCATCTCTCTCTCTTCCTTATCATCATCAGTCATCACACACACTCTCACTCTTACTTCACAAGCAGAGCTTTCTGAATCATCTACTATTTCAATTGTTTCTGCTCCTGTGAATCTTCAGCTAAGCCAAAGAGCTTCCATTCTTCTCAATCTGGTTTCGACTCGAAGTGAATCAATGTAGATTTTCTTTGATCGCTTGATCCTTCTTTTGCTCTTCTTACTTGATCGCGTCTTCTAAGTAAATAAACTTGTCTGCTTCTTTTGGTTTGTAGATGTCAATGACGGAAGAAACTAAGACGACGAAGCTCGAATCGACGGGAGATTCCTCCGATGTAGAGAACGGGAATTGTAGCAGTAGCGGAAGTGGAGGCGACACGAAGAAGACATGCGTTGATTGCGGAACAAACAGGACTCCACTTTGGCGTGGTGGCCCTGCTGGACCTAAAGTAAGATCATGATCTGATCAAGTTTCCCCTTTTCTGTTTTTTTGAAACCCTAAAATAATTTATGACTTGAGATTTCCTGTTACATTAGATCTAGTCGAAACGGTACTTCTATACACTCAAATGTAGGTTGATCTTGTGTTATTAGCTCTGTTTCAAGTTGGTTTCAGGATAAGTTTTGCTTTTTAAGTGTGATGATCACATCATCTAGGATTGTGTACTGCTCTTGTGAATACTGAAATGTGTTGATCATAGACACATAACATAGCTAGTTGATCTTTTATGTTCTGTTTGCATTTTTCTTAATTCTCTGTCTGTAGTCTAATTTTACAAATTGATTAGAAAAAAGATTGGAACTTGTAGTTAATTAGTTATGGTTAGGATCTTGTTACACTATTTGTGATTCTCTTGCAAGTAAGAGATGTTTATACTCATGGGTTTTTGTAGTAAAAAAAGGTTGAGTGGTGATAAGCTTGATAGTATCACTTGTGTTATCTGGTCTGATCAATTTTTTTTTTGTCTGGTTTTGCAGTCATTGTGCAATGCGTGTGGGATCAAGAGCAGGAAGAAGAGGCAAGCAGCTCTTGGAATTAAACAAGAGGATAATAAGATCAAGAACAAGATTAACAACAATCTAGCTGTCGATAATCTGACGGTCAAGAATAGAAAAGGCGATTCAGGAAATGTCAAGAACAGGATTAAGAAAATCGAGAGTGAGAATATCATTAACACGAAGAACGTGAAAAGGGTTAGTAGATTTTTGGATTTAGGATTTAAAGTACCGGCGATGAAGAGATCGGCGGTGGAGAAGAAGAGGCTATGGAGGAAGCTCGGTGAAGAAGAACGAGCAGCAGTACTTCTCATGACTCTCTCTTGTGGTTGAGTTTTGTTTCTCAACTCCTTTTTTTTGTCTGAATGGTTTGAGAGAAAGATTAGGGCAAATAATTTACTAAGGAAATGATGAAGAGAGATTCATATAAATATAAAAATGTAATCCAGTCGGTATTGTTTTTAGGCCGAGCTAATGTTATGCTCTTTACTAATTAATTAATTATTCGTTTTTCACTCTAGTAAGGAAGTTAGAATTTCTGTCTTGTCTTTACACAAATTGTCTTAATATGTCCATTTACAAAAAGTATTCTTTGTTTTAAAATAATTATTAAAATATGGTAATTAAGGTTTGAATAACCAGTTTATTGACAAAAGCAGAAACTAATTACTAATGAGAAAAAAAAATTGTGGTCTCTTTTTTTTTCGTTTGTCAAATAATTTGAAAAATGACAATGTGAATTTGAAATTTGAAACATTTGTTTTTCAGAGTTCTCTAAATTAATTCCAGCTGTTCCCTATTACCTCTCTCGTACATTCGATCTGTCTCACGCGCTCACGTAGCGCGTGATATAAAAACGGGACAGCTATGAAACAGCTCACGGCTATTGGGCTTTTGTGGATGAAAATAAAAAAAGTCGGTGATGGAGACAACACAATCCACGCGCCTCTCTCTCTCTCTCTCTCTCTCTCTCTCTCTCTCTCTCTCTCTCTCTCTCTCTCTCTCTCTCTCTCTCTCTCTCTCTCTCTCTCTCTCTCTCTCTCTCTCTCTCTCTCTCTCTCTCTCTCTCTCTCTCTCTCTCTCTCTCTCTCTCTCTCTCATTTTCATTCGATTCTTTTTCTGATTTTTATTTCCCACTTCATTTTTTCTTCCCCTCACGATACAATAAAAGGTTATTAACATTTTCCCTGGTTTTAGTGTCTTCTTGAAGTATGAAGAAATCAGAAACCATTTTTTTGAATCTCCTGTTTACACTTGTTTCATTTTTTTTTTGGATATACACTTGTTTCATTTCCTATAATATATTATTTGTTCTCTTACATTTTAAAAACATGCATTTTTGACAAACATAACTTTTATAAATAAAAGTGTTTATATTCTCTATATGGAAAAGTTGTTAAAAACAAAAAATCAAATTAGCTAAACAAACCTATAATGCAGGAAACAAACATATGAGTGATAAAAGCAACGATCAAACTTAAATAACTATGGTCGAAAAGATGTCATCTATCCTTGTGAACTGAAATAAGATAATGAAACAATACACAATGGTTTAACATTCGAGATTAGACCAAAAACTGCTTAATAAATAATCAAATAGTCGGCTAAAAATATATAGGTGACAAAACACCAACTAGCTGAATACGAAAACCAGAAAAATTTTCATTAAGAGATACCAGACACCATGTACATTTTAATAGAAAAATCAACATACTAATAATCTGTGCTTCTCCTGGTGTTGACACATTAGTTTTAGGAATGCATTAGAGCTTACCACGTCAATTAATCAAAACACTCAGATAACCAATCAGAAAATAACCTTCTTCCACGTTGGATTCCAGACATTTTGGACATAGATGATTGTATTGATAAGCTTCAACAAACATCTGGAATCGAAGTCTCCAATTCTTATCAATCCATCTATGTCCCTCAGATACACCCTAAATCGTGTTAATCAACAGTATTGTAGCCTCGCCAAATCCATCTGCACCGATTGGATTGATCCGGTGACCACTATTCCGATCATTCAAGTCGTCTCTGTGAGGGCATTCTCTTATCGTCAAAAAATAGCTTTGTTTTTTTTTAAGGTAAGTCTGATTTTTTTGTCATCCTTCACTCTATGATTTTGCTTTGATTTTGCTTCAGTCATCCTTCACTCTATGATTTTTAATTGGTTTGTTTTTCATTAAAGTGATATCTTTGATAATCCCTTTGTGGGGTCTTTGAATAGGTTGTTGAAGCAAATCTTCTCACGAATTAAAGGGCTGAGTTGGTTTTTTGGCAAAAGAGGAATCGTTTCTATAGCTTGGTGATGACTGAAGGAGGGTGACTACTCAGTTAGATTTGAAGAAAAACAGGTCGATTCTTGGTACTCAGCTAGAGCTATCGGAGTTCAATCTTCAGGAGATTCATCGAGGCGGTGGTTATGGCTTCTCCGGTAACGATGACGAGCTGAGGATCACCGGATGGTGTTAGCGAAAATCAAGAGAAGGTAAGGCCACTGCAGTCGACAAATTCCATTATATACCCGAGAAGATTTTGAACCTAAGGAGATTTGTAAAATCTGATGGTGTACTTGAACAGTATAGTCAAGAGTTTTGTTGTAAGTGTTGCTGCTATGCTTGAGATCATGGAACCATGTTGCAGTGTCAAGGATAGGTTTGTGTAACCGACTTGATATATGGGTTGCTATCTTCACATAGTTATTCTGAGCTTTCGTTGCTATGGTGATTTTAGGATTAGGTGTAGTATGATTACCGATGGTAAGGAAAAAGACTTATAACACCTGGAAAGGTATTTGATAATGAATTTGAATCTTTTTGCTGTTAAGAGTTAAGAATGAGATGCGAAAGCTTGTCTGTGATAGATATTGTCTTTGTAAAAAAAATTTGTGGTGGTTTATTCTGCACTGAGGGGCAAACTGAAACGCCCTGACCCAGTTTTCCTACCCGAAAACTACTATTTTTAATCCGGTCAGATTATTTGTGAACCCCTTGAAATTTTAAAAACTTTTCTTTAAAATTCTTTCCGAGGTTCCAACACTATTTATTTAGTTTAATCATCTAAGTCTTATTTAGTTGAACCCATTTACTTAATCCATTCTAATTCAATTCCTTAGAACAATACTCGGCTATATTAACATGTACCTTAGCCAGTTGTAGTGTCTGAATCCTCATTGATCCACACACGCTTCATAACCCGAAGTCCTTGTCTCAATCTTCCAATCCCGCATCCACTGTCAAACATCTCCTCGTTACTAAGACAATCAACCAACCAGCCCCACCTGCTTAATAACAAGAAGAGATGACACTAAGTCATCCATACTGTTTCAGTCCGTCAGTCCAGTCAACTCGGTTCAGTCCATCTAATCAGCATTACTCCTGATTCAGTAATTCAAGTCGTATATAATTAGTTCAGTCCGTGTATACTATGCACCATTCATCTCGTTTGGTTCTGTTCCAATCAGTCCGCTTTGCCCAATATATCAGATCAGTTGCAGCATCTTGTCATGCATCCTTCATGCATGTTCATCGCAACATAACTCCCCATGTCCGTTCAGCATACACTAAGCCCCATCGATCCACAGTCCGAATACCCGCACAGATGACACTGTTGGGAATGTCCTGAAATCTATTTGTACTTACTCTGAGAGAAAGTCGTGTTGTCGAGATGAGACAATCATATGACACTGGGTAGTCATAATGCTTTGCTAGAAGCCACTTATGATCAATGAGTTGAGAACTCATTGCTAGTGTTATATGATCCTACAGGGTCACACACCTAAGCAAACTGGACATTGCATAAGAGGATGATCATTAATGTAATGATCGGATGAATGCATATTTGATATGCATTCAATATCGACTTTTCTGGGCGATGTCGATCGATACACTAAGAGTATCGGTCGACATAAATTGGCCGTGTCGATCGACACATAGAGTGTGTCGGTCGACACGACTCGCGGATTGGCAGATTAAATTGATTTAATCATTAGTTAATCCCGGGGCGGTTTAAGTCGACATATATAAGATATATGGTCGACCTAAACTTGGTGATAACCTAATTCACAGCCACCAGAAACAGAAAAGAAACCTCTCTGAGATTAGATCTCAAAAGGCACTAGCATCCCTTCCTGTTCAGCTTGTGTGCGTGTGGATACCAGTAGAGGCGCAGCATTTGAGGCGCTATAGATCTCGATTATCTGCAAATAACTTCCGCTGCTAATCATCAGGTAATCTCCAGATCTGATAGATTCAATTACATGAACCTGTAGATCCTAGGCTCGAAATTCAGACTAGGGTTGCTAATCCTGATTAGAACTGCTAGAAATTCCTTCAGTGGTATCAGAGCTTTAGGGTTCCATTGAATCTGTGGCATGTTGATTAGATTAGTTGAATCTGGATCTCTGTATAGTTGATACAAGCATGCTGAAATTCGTTTTTGATTAAAATCTAGTTTTAGGGTTTTAACTTGAAAAACGATTAGGGATTATCACCCTGTGTCGATCGACACCAAGCGGGTATCGGTCGACACAGAAGGATAACCCGAATAAAACCTTTCGCCTAGTGTCGATCGA
Organism: Orychophragmus violaceus; assembly: GCA_030180135.1. Classification (NCBI taxonomy): domain Eukaryota; kingdom Viridiplantae; phylum Streptophyta; class Magnoliopsida; order Brassicales; family Brassicaceae; genus Orychophragmus; species Orychophragmus violaceus. The sequence continues at coordinate 89,481,141 of CM058233.1, read as the reverse complement.
CACAAGAGTTGTATCGGTCGACACAAACCTCGCGAGATTGATGAACCGGTTTAATTGGATTGGACTGGTTATCGAGCCTGGTTAAAATGTTATGAATTGCGATTGGTTTGATTAGGTTGGTATCGACCGATGCTAGTGTAGCATCGATCGACACCGACCGGTATTCGAAACCGGATCAATTGGATTGATCGGTTATCGCGGACTGCTTTTGGTTATTCTGTATCGATCGACACTATAGTAGTGTCGGTCGACATCAGATTCGATGATTGGGTTTTGGAACCTGCAATCACAGAACCAATGCATGATAAATCAATTAATTATAAGAATTAAAACATAGTAAAACTGAACGTTTTAAATGGTTCCGTTCCTCAACCAAATATCAAGTGATACTTGATGTCTTTCCAATCTTGTCAACTGTCAAGACTCATTTCATTGTACGATAGGCTTGCAGTGCAAGGTATCAACAATTACATGAGTAAGGCAGGAAGTAATCGTGTTAATGGGCTTGCAGTGCAAGGCATCAACAATTACATGACTGAAGAGATTGGTTTACTTGACTGGGCCATCAAAATCGTTTTGGGCTCAGAGACATCAGGTGGATTTGACATAAGATGTCAGTCCACAACCAAGAGTTGTATTGGATACAACTAGCAAGGTTGTTGCTTACCTAGATAGCTGAATTTGGGTGACAGCCAGTGGCTCACTCAAGTTTAGTGAAGTATGGGTCTTGGATCATTATATTCACCTGAGGAAACATTGTTTGAATATAATGCGAGTTTTCTTAAAAGTTAAGACTTCTCATTTCTTGAACATCATAACTAAACCTTTTCTTTTCTATGTTCTCAGCTATGACTACTACTCATAACAATTCTTTCTCCCTGCGATCCGTCCTTGAGAAGGACAAGTTAAATGGATCGAATTTTCTCGAATGGTATCGGAACTTGAGAATTGTTCTCAAGCAGGAGAAGCGGGACTATGTCCTTGAAAATGTTCTCCCTGAAAAACCGAGAGCCAATGCTCCACATGCAGAAAGGAATGTCTGGGATAAGCATTCTAATGATGTGGTCGATGTGAATTGTCTCATGTTGGCTACCATGAACTCGGATTTGCAGAAGCAATACGAGAACGTGGAGTCGCCCGTGGAGATGATCACTAGCCTGAAAAGTATGTTTCAGGAGCAGGCACGAACTGAGAGATACCAGACGGTTAAATCTCTCATTGAATGCAAGCTACCAAAGGACAGTCCAGTGAGTCCTCATGTCATTAAGATGATGGGTTATATTGATAACCTGGGGAGGATGGATTGTCCCATTAGCCAAGAGTTGGCTACTGACATCATTCTGCAGTCACTGCCGTCAAGTTATGATCAGTTTGTTATGAACTATAACATGAATAACTTGACAAAGACATTGACTGAGCTGCATGGCATGCTCAAGACAGCTGAGCCAAATATCAAGAAGGGCACTCCTAATGTACTTATGGTACAAGGGGGTAAGAAGTTTAAGAAACTTGGCAAAGGCAAAGGAAAGGGCAAGGCAGTCCCGGTTGAGAACCAGGACACGCCTGCGCCAGCCCCGAAGCCCAAGCCGGGCCCATCTGAGACTGATAAGTGCCATTACTGTAAAGAGCCTGGGCATTGGAAGAGAAATTGCAACAAATTCTTGGAAGAGAAGAAGAAGAAGAAGAAGACTTTCGAGACTTCATCTTCAGGTATTTATGTTATAGAAGTAAATGTTACTACTTCTGGTTCTACTTCTTGGGTATTGGATACCGGCTGTGGTGCTCATATTTGTACAAATATGCAGGGCCTAAGCAACAATAGGACGTTGGAAAGGGGACAAGTGGACCTGCGTGTGGGGAATGGAGCAAGAGTTGCTGCATTAGCCGTAGGAACATTTAACTTGTCTTTACCTTCTGGTTTGGTTTTAGAACTTCATAATTGCTACTATGTACCTGCTATAAGCAGAAATATTATTTCTATTCATGTTTTGGATTTGGAAGGATATCAGTTTTCAATTAAGAATAAATGTTGTTCTTTTGATTACAATGATATGTATTATGGTAGCAGCCCATTAGAGAATGGGCTTTATGTTCTAAACCAAAGCACATAAATCTATAACATTAACACCAAGAGATTCAAATCAAATGACACGAATCAGACTTTTCTATGGCATTGTCGTTTGGGCCACATAAACGAGAAACGGATTCAAAAGCTCCATAGTGATGGGCTTTTGGGCTCATTTGATTATGAATCATGTGAGAAATGTGAATCTTGTTTACTGGGCAAAATGACTAAGGCCCCTTTCAACAAATCAAACGAAAGGGCCAGTGACCTATTGGGCCTTATACATACAGATGTATGCGGCCCAATGAGCACAAGTACCAGAGGAAATTTTCGATACTTCATTACCTTCACTGATGATTTCAGCAGGTATGGCTATGTCTATTTAATGAGACACAAGTCGGAATCTTTCGAAAAGTTCAAAGAGTTCCAAAATGAAGTACATAATCAACTTGGTAAAAGTATTAAGGCTCTTCGATCAGATCGTGGAGGAGAATACTTAAGCCAAGAATTCAGTGATCATTTGAGAGATTGTGGAATTGTTTCACAACTCACTCCTCCTGGAACACCACAATGGAATGGGGTGTCCGAGAGGAGGAATCAAACTCTATTAGATATGGTTCGATCAATGATGAGTCTCTCAACTCTTCCATTATCCTTTTGGGGATACGCTCTAGAAACGTCTGCGTTTACACTTAATAGGGTTCCGTCAAAATCAGTTGCAAAGACACCACATGAGATGTGGACTGGAAATGTTCCAAATGTGTCTTTCCTGAAGATTTGGGGTTGTGAAGCTTATGTTAAGCGATTAATTACAGATAAGCTCGAACCCAAATCTGATAAGTGCTACTTCGTTGGTTATCCTAAGGAAACCAAGGCATACTACTTTTACAACCAATCCGAGAACAAAGTGTTTGTTGCTCGGAACTGCGTTTTTCTTGAGAGAGAGTTTCTTTCCAAGAGAAACAGTGGGAGTAAAGTACAACTCGAAGAAGTTCGAGAACCGCAGGAAAATGCTCAACCCGTAGAGGAAGAGCAACAGTTGGATCTACAAAGAGTTGTAGACCCAACGCCTGTGGAGCCAGAAATTCGTAGATCCGAAAGGATCCGTCACGAACCCGAGAGATATGGATTTCTTGTAACCAATTGTCATGATTTATTGATCATTGACAGTGATGAGCCCGCGAATTACGAAGAAGCAATGATGAGCCCTGACTCCGAAAAGTGGCTGAAAGCCGCTGAATCCGAAATGGGATCCATGTCACAGAACCAAGTATGGACTTTGGTTGATTTACCCGATGGTGCAAGACCCATTGAGTGTAAATGGATTTTCAAGAAGAAAATTGATGTGGATGGAAATATTCAGATATATAAAGCAAGACTGGTGGCAAAAGGTTTCAAACAAATTCATGGTATAAACTATGAAGAAACCTATTCACCTGTAGCCATGCTTAAATCCATTCGGATTCTCCTAGCAACAGCTGCTCATTATGATTATGAGATCTGGCAAATGGACGTGAAAACAGCTTTCCTTAATGGAATTCTGGAAGAGGATGTGTACATGACACAGCCAGAAGGTTTCATCGATCCTAATGCAGCTAGGAAAGTATGCAAGCTTCATCGACCCATTTATGGATTGAAGCAAGCATCTCGGAGTTGGAATCTTCGTTTTGATGAAGCAGTCAAAGAGTTTGATTTCATCAGAAGCGAAGAAGAACCATGTGTTTACAAGAAGACTAGTGGGAGCGCTGTTGCATTTCTCGTGTTGTATGTAGATGACATACTTCTTCTCGGAAATGACGTTCCGTTGTTACAGTCTGTTAAGACTTGGCTCGGAAGTTGTTTTTCAATGAAAGACATGGGAGAAGCCGCGTATATTCTTGGAATAAGAATCTATAGAGATAGATCAAACAAGTTGATTGGACTGTGTCAAGACACTTATATCGATAAGGTCTTACACAGGTTCAGAATGCAAGATTCCAAGAAGGGCTTCATACCAATGTCTTATGGCATAAGTCTCAGCAAGAAGCAGTGTCCTGAGACACCTGCTGAGCGAGATCGCATGAGTCGGATTCCCTATGCCTCGGCGTTGGGATCCATCATGTATGCCATGCTCTGTACTCGTCCAGATGTTGCTTGTGCTTTAAGCATGACGAGTAGATACCAATCGGATCCAGGTGAAAGTCACTGGACATCAGTCAAGAATATTCTAAAGTATTTGAGAAATACTAAGGATAAATTCTTGGTGTATGGAGGAAGTGATGAGCTGGTAGTAAGTGGTTATACAGACGCAAGTTTTCAGACAGACCAAGATGATTTCCGATCGCAATCTGGTTACATCTTCTGCCTGAATGGCGGTGCAGTAAGCTGGAAGAGTTCCAAGCAGGACACTGTAGCAGATTCCACAACTGAAGCTGAGTACCTCGCTGCTTCTGAAGCGGCAAAGGAGGCTGTTTGGATCAAGAAGTTCATCACTGAACTTGGTGTGATTCCTAGCATTTCTGAGCCAGTGGCTTTGTATTGTGACAACAATGGAGCCATTGCGCAAGCAAAGGAACCTAGATCACACCAGAAATCCAAACACATAGAAAGGCGATATCACCTTATCCGTGATATTGTGAATAGAGGAGATGTGAAGATCAGCAGAGTCCCGACGGATGAGAATGTTGCTGATCCACTGACCAAGCCTCTCCCAAGGCCTAAGCATGAGTTTCATACAACTGCTGTAGGCATTAGATATCTTAAGATATGATCTTGATTTCAGTGGGAGTTGTATTTGTTTTAGTTATGACATGATGTTCACAAAGACATAATAGTTATGTTATTTTAATGAAATTGTTTCAGCATTATTTAATTGTGTTAATTAAATATATATATATATATATATATATATATATATTGTCCCAAAGTAATTTATGACATTTTATAGGCCATCAAGTATGTGACTTGATCATGAAACCCTATAAGCAATAAATGACATAAATTAAAATGGTCCCTGGTCGAGGTTGTTAACGTGGGACATTAACAACCACGTGAGACTAGTATGTGAGGTGACTGATGACCATGTTTCATGGAGTCATTAATAAGTGTATTAAAGTCAATCACATAGATATGTGTTAGAGAACACATGATCGGACTTGACCCGTTAATGAGAACTCTACAAGATGTTATATGAGTGTCATAAGAGTTTCTCATTACGACTAAAGAGTATAGTCCTTAGACCTGAGTTCATCATGTCCTCGATTATATGGATTGGTTCGTCTTGACTTTGTCAAACGTCAGCCGTAACTGGTGATCATAAAGACACTGATTAGGCGTATCATGAAGTATAAAAGAGACATGGATGGAACAAGATGGGATTTGTACCTCCTATATAACAGGAGTTAAATATCTCTGGGCCTATCGAAGATTTGATACTAGAAATGCGTGGCCGCGCTCAAACGAGCTGATTGTCAGTCGTTTGTTTTTTCATCAGTACAAATCGGGTTTCGATAAACGTGATCTAGCTTAATAAGGATGACACAGTTCTTGCCTTATGCTAGATTGAGATATGGATACAAAGGGATTAAAAGGAATAGACGATTCCAGTACAAGTGGGAGATTGTTGGGAATGTCCTGAAATCTATTTGTACTTACTCTGAGAGAAAGTCGTGTTGTCGAGATGAGACAATCATATGACACTGGGTAGTCATAATGCTTTGCTAGAAGCCACTTATGATCAATGAGTTGAGAACTCATTGCTAGTGTTATATGATCCTACAGGGTCACACACCTAAGCAAACTGGACATTGCATAAGAGGATGATCATTAATGTAATGATCGGATGAATGCATATTTGATATGCATTCAATATCGACTTTTCTGGGCGATGTCGATCGATACACTAAGAGTATCGGTCGACATAAATTGGCTGTGTCGATCGACACATAGAGTGTGTCGGTCGACACGACTCGCGGATTGGCAGATTAAATTGGTTTAATCATTAGTTAATCCTGAGGCGGTTTAAGTCGACATATATAAGATATATGGTCGACCTAAACTTGGTGATAACCTAATTCACAGCCACCAGAAATAGAAAAGAAACCTCTCTGAGATTAGATCTCAAAAGGCACTAGCATCCCTTCCTGTTCAGCTTGTGTGCGTGTGGATACCAGTAGAGGCGCAGCATTTGAGGCGCTATAGATCTCGATTATCTGCAAATAACTTCCGCTGCTAATCATCAGGTAATCTCCAGATCTGATAGATTCAATTACATGAACCTGTAGATCCTAGGCTCGGAATTCAGACTAGGGTTGCTAATCCTGATTAGAACTGCTAGAAATTCCTTCAGACACTACCCAGAATCGTCCACATCCAGTCAGTCTTCCCTTGACGCAGAATTCATCAGTTTGTCCGCTTAACCCGTAAATACTGTATCGCCCAACCGTTATCCACATATCCCACATCGATCAGTCGGATCAGTTGCAAATTCCACACTGATTTCCATGTCCATATCGAGCCTCGCTACTGCCCGATAAGCCAACTCATCGACCCACATATCAGTTTAGGCCGCGATCTCTCAACGCCTCTATTCTACTTCAGTCCGATCGATTTGCCCATTTGGCTTTACCTTCCCACGCGATCACTATTCCTTACCTGGTAACCGCAACGCCCATCTCGATGATCCTCAAGCCACGAATCCAGTATGTGCGTCACCCATAATTTCTGTCCAACCCGCAATCTAGTCCATAATCGCGCAGAAGGATCAGATCATCTGCCGTACCCATTTGTCCAGTCCAAAAATACACCATTGATCCGCAAACTCTTGATCGCCGGCAGCCACTTGCCTGTCGATTCCCAAGATAACCACTAATAACGTTTCGTCAATGTCTAACATCTGCACATCACGATTCATGATCCAGCAGTCTCAGTCTGATCACGATCCAGTACGTAGAATCGTCGATTGCCCTTACTCACTATCAACGATCACTCAAATCCGTACGTTGTACCCGACGAATCTCTTACTCGATTTCCATCAAGTCAGTCTGACCTACTGGCCAGCTTCTCATACGATTAGACTAACCATCCCGGTTCAGAATTAACGGATCACTCATAACTGTCTGCGCCTTGTTTGTGCCTACACATATAACCGTCTCCACAGACTCGATCTATCACCTTGATCGTACCAACTTGATCTATCCAGACGATCCGATCTCCATCGCCCCGTATTCTCTTTTTTGTACTGTTATTCTCTCTCGGTAAAACTGTCTGTCCCCGACAGTATCCTCTCAAAAACCGTCCACCCAAAACCTGATATCTGCACCTTCCGCGCCTTTCTTCTTTATTGTCTTTCAGACTGATAACCGCCCATAACCGTTCCCGCTCAGATATTTGGGCGCATATTTTTCCTTCTTTTCCCATTGTTCCCGCTCATTTACTTAGTAATGAGCGCATTCAGATTAACCCAGCCTTTATCCCGACAGTTACTAACCGCCATCACTTGTCCGACTTCAGTATAACAGTCCACTAAATCCGGTTAGTCGGACTTACCCGTCAGTTCAACCTAACAGTTAGAATGACCAATTCTAACTTGGAATCACCCAAGCTAGTCTAGTTCATTCACATACACAGCCCATTCCCTTGATCATGACTGAGTTATTCGATCATTCAGATTCCTTTACCGAATCATGCTTGATTCGATCTTAATCTGGCACTTGTTGCATCAGAATACGGACTGTGTTCACAGCCTTGACCTGTTCTGGTCAGTTTGCGGAACACGGGTGTTACACAAACCCTATGATTATGTTTTCTTTGATTCATTGTTTCAGAGTGTTCTTGTAGAATCTACAAGTGGAAACACAGGGATTGGTCTTGCATTTATTGCTGCTTCAAAAGGCTATAAACTTATCTTGACTATGCCTTCATCCATGAGTTTGGAAAGACGGGTTCTTTGAAGGCATTTGAAGCTGAGCTTGTATTAACTGAGCATGCCAAAGGCATGACTGGAGCCATTCAGAAGGCTGAAGAAATCTTGAAAAACACTCCCAACTCCTACATGCTTCAACAATTTGACAACTCAGCCAATCCAAAGGTCTGTGGTTACTTCTTTTATATGAGTTTAATCTCTTATAGTGTTCAGAAAATTTAGGATCTTTTTTATGATGGTTTTGATTAAGATGAGATTTCTTGGTTGCATAGAGCCTTGCTTGATAAAGAGAAAACGAGGATGTCGTGGGTAGTTCACATCAAGCCAGCTTATAATATGATCATTAATTAAACTTTTCCCCAACTCACCAGCGAACACAATCCTCCCAAGTTCAAGCCTGTAACTTAGGAAGATTACAAAAACATTGAGTTCAAGACTCTAATTTATGATCATGGATTGGTTTCTTTGTTATAATATATATATATATTATTATATGATTGAGTGTTTTCTATATCTTGACGTTATAATTGATGGTGTCTCATTCTTTCAGCATTTTGTCAATAAAGTTTTTTTTCTCTTTTTTTGGGTGTTTTACTAAATTTTTAACTATAAATTCACTAAAAGTTCTATTTCGGGTTCTGTTTTACATAGAAAAAGATGTAAGATGTGACACATCATCTTAATTTACCATTTCAATGGCATGCAGGTTAGTTCAATTCTACTGAGGAGAAGTGATTTACACCTTAAACTTTATATTTATTCACTCCTTTGCTTTCTTGTCCCTCCGGTGTTCACCATCAGGTTCAACATGCATTACAAAGGATGTTACCAACTTACTTTTGTCCCATACCCTTTAAAAGGTTAGTTACAATAAAAATAACTGAGGAGCTTTCATAGTCTAGAGTTAAACGTGTAAGCTTACCATTTTTATTTTCATTACTCTCAATTGTTGCTGATATAAAATGTTTCATGCAATTTCTCTCTGTATTAAGGTGACTTATTATACTTTAACTTATGTTAATGCTTTAAGGACTTTGGAGTGAGGATAATAATATGTCTACTGATGTTTCTAATTATACTAACACTGAAGCTTGTCAAGCATATGAGAGATGCTTCACTTGGTAATCTGTGATAATTTTAGATGGATATATATATTTATATATGTGTGTGTGTGTTTTTGGTAAAACATATATCTCCTTTCAACAGACCAATGCATTGAAAAGAGTTGTCACTTGTGTAACATTGTTGGTTCATCCCGGTCACATGAGTGAAAAATTTGATATTGCTACATTGAGCGAAAATTTCGTGTACAAGTTGCATGTTCTTGGACAAGAAATTCATTTGGAACTTTCCAGGATTCACTTGTGTCCTCTTCTCGATTAAGTTTATGAGTTAAACTATTAAATATTCCGTACAATATGTAATAAGAACATAATCCTATTAGATTGAAGTATTCCTTTCATTTTCACTTCTTTTTCGTATTAAACATGTTTAAATAGTATTTTCTTTTGCCTCTTGAAATTCAAACAAAGTAAATTAATATCAATAAATATTTGTCTATATAATGTATTTTCATAATTCTAAAGGAATGTCTACATTGAAACTTTGAAATAAACTTAGACATAATTCTAATCCATAATGTCTATAAAATTATTTTTTATATGTAAAATTTATAATAAATTGGCAAAATAAAATTTTAAAAGTACATTTGGATGGGATTTTTCATCTATTTTATATTAATAAAAAAAATTAGTAGACATTTCTTCTAAGAGTTTCTACTCATCCGAAAATTCTTTCTTTAAATATTTTACTAATTCATTATGTGGCTTGTATAAATTAAATTATAATTATTCTATAATAACTATAAAAAATAATAACCAAAATTATTTTGAAATATACATTTAAAAATTAAATATTTACGATAAATTCGCGGCGTAGCACGGGTACATACCTAGTTTTTACAACATACCCACTTACAAAAAGTAAAAAAAAAAACATTTAAAGAAAATAAACTCCATGAAACACAAACAACCAGATTCAATATTTTTCATTAGTCTATCGGAAAAATATTGATTTGTTTTATATTTTAGAAAATCACCACAGTTCATTAATTTCACATAATGGATCAACAATATGTATTTTTGCATATTCTTTTGGTGTATATATATATATATATATATATTATATATATATATTTAATCAATTTGTTTTTCTAATTTTATTGGATTATTAGTATCGAAACACTTTTCGTATCATACCACAACTAGATTTTGATCCGTGCTAAGCGCAAGATATGATTTGGATCGTTTTTATATGTTTTCGTCTTTATTTGTTTTTTAAACATTATCCTAATAGACAGATGAATTGTATTTAGGTATTTTTTATTTTAAAAAAAATTGTTTTATGGGTGTTCTCATACTATTTATTTAATTTACCAATGTAATTTAAGTACACAAATTTAATATTTTTAGAGCTAAATGAATTTATTGAATGAGATTTTTTGGATAGTAAGGTTTTGTTTTCTTGTGTTGGTACAAATGAGATATTATGTCACAGTAGTGGTTGATATCTATATTATTATTAGGTGTTACATTACATTAGGGTTTAGGGTTTTTGAATGTACTTATGAAAATCAACATACAATTATTTTGAATATTAGCATAGTAACCGGTTTATTTAATTTTATGGTCCCAACTATTTTTTCTTATTTTTTGTATTGAATAAGTAAAGTTGACCAGAAATTAAGTTAAACCAAAATGGTAAATATAGTTTAGGTAGCTAAACCAAAAAAAAAAAAAAAACCAAGAATTAAATCTATATTATTAAAGTCTATATACCAACTTCTAAAAAATATATGGGCCTAATATTAAGGAAGGATTCACGATTTTTAACAACTTTCAGACAACAATAAAAAAAAGATAGAAAAAATCGATGAAAAGAGCGTCAGGCGATTCTCGATTTTCTTTCTTTTTTTTCCTCTCGATTTGATATTTGTTATGTTTATCAAACGAATCTAATGTTTTATCTATTTCCAACAGATATATCTATATAATTATTAATCGTTTGGATTTGATAGCTACCATGTTCTGTCGAGAAACATGAAGAGAAAAGCGATATGGTTCCCCAACCAACTTGTTTCGGTGCCTATCAAAACAGCAGAGATGTTGCTTTGAGGTAATCAAATTATTCTGTTGTTCGATTTTGATATAATCGGAAGCTATTCTTGTTCATAAACTTTTTTAGCTCGTTCTAGGTTAATGTATCTACAAAGGAAATTGTTGTGCGAGACGGAGCTTGCTTTAGTCAGCAATTGATCAAGTAATTATTCGACATGTGTTGTCCTGTTATTAAAGAACAAAAAAATATGATTCGATTTTGTGTTAATGTCTACTCCTAATTTTACTTTTTCCAGAGCTATGATTGCTATAAAGATTTATGTGCCTGAGCTAACAAAATATTTTAGATGGATTTGATCTATATGGTGATGATTTGAAAGTCCAAGTTATTTATGATGCAGGTGAATGCTTTGTCTGCCGGATTCCCTTCTTTGTTAGCTTAATGCCGGAATAGATTTACTAACGTATATTTCTGTTTTCATGTCTTAGTAAGTCAGGATTAAACGAAGGTGAGTTTTAAAACTCAAATCAAATGCTAAGTGTGGTGTTATGGTTTTTCGTAGACAAAGAAAGGAAAGGAGACTACGTTCGAAGAGTTGTAATTATTTATTCTGTATCTAATTGTGCTCTTAGCTTCCTCTGGTTACAATTTGACCGAGTGTTTGACTTTTCTTTAAGGTTTCCGCATGTTACTGATGCAATACATGAATGGATAGAGCGAGTAGCTAATGTTCCTGTGGGTCGTCATTGTGGTCATTTTAAATATATATCAAAGAATTAAGTGGGACTATAGGTATTGTTTGCTGGTTTATAGTACCATTCCTAAAGATTTCTCAGATGCGTATATTTTATTTACTTATGTCATGTATAGGTGAATTTAATATATGCCCTTCATCTAGGACCTGAGTCAATTCTGATTTAAAGTTGGTAATCTGTGTTATAACTAATAATAACTTTTTTCAAGTTCTTGCTAGATTCTTAGTCTTTTTACTATTGCCTCCATCACCTTCTGTGTTTCCTATCTTAGGACATGCCATTCAGTTGAGCCTTGGTGACTGTTTTAAGTGTTTTTGTTTTATAGATAAGTTTATGTAGTTTTCATTCCTTCCATGGATATTCCTTTCATAAGATAGACACTTCACCATTTGTTACACAACTGTGATACCATTTTTTTTCTGTGAATATAGTTATATGTCATATCTTATACCAAGCTAGCTCCACTTTCTTTCTAATTACTACTTGTTTCATTGCTCTTTATGTTTGTTGCTTTTGGTTTGTCTTATCTTATTTATTCTCACTACATAATTGATATAACTTATTATGGCCTTAGATTACTACAAACTCTTGAACTTAAGCTTTGTAATATGGTTATCGGTTTTTTGGAGGATCTCAACTCAAAGCTTTCATTATAATGCCAGTTTAGAGCTGTCAATTGCTTGGTCATCCTTACCACATAGTACTACTACACTCATCAATGTGTTACACTTATCACTGTGTCTTTAAACTTGGTAGTAACACAACATGCCTTATTGTGTTTAGGAGTTATTTGTGGCTGCAACAAATTTGAATTGTAAGTTTGGTTCCAAGATAAAATACTTAGGATAAGATCTTAAATGAATATCTTATACAATTATTTGAAGATGAGTATCTGTGAACGGATTTAGTTATTCTAAACATAATAGAGACACTTAGATCAATATCTAGAGAGAGGTGTTTGATCTCTTTAAAGACCCGGGAAAAATATTTATAATTAAAATGTAAACTTGGCATGAGTTTTCAAATATAGTTTTAAAATATCTAGGTGTTGGCTATTGAGGATGTGTTCAAGCACAAGGTGACAAATCTCGTTTTCATGGGAATGGATGAGCCGATGTTGAAACTAGAGTCGTACTTGATGCTCATCGTTGCATATCTTACTTTCAAATATTTCAAATTAAAGATTCAAATTTTCTAACACCTTCCTAACACAAATATTCTCAACCATACAAATTAAGTATCTCAACCATACAAATTAAGTATCTTAACTAAAACACTAATCACTTTCTTAAAATCCATAATATCTTATACAATTAAATCATAATTTTTACTACAATTTCCGCAACTTAATTTTTTTTTTTTGTTGATTTATCAATACAAAGTTTTTAAGAATTTTTACATTTAGTTTGATATTAAATTTTGTTTTAAATAATAAAGATTTTCCAATTCAATTCAAACGTTGAGATTTCCATGTAAATTATCTAGTCTTTTTTAATCTCGTGAATTTTAGATCATATTTAAAATTTCGAGACAAATTCAGCCGCTACAAAGATTATTCACGTGGAAGCAATCGTAGTCAAGTGGTTAAAGATCTACACCGGCAAGTACTGGATTCGAATCCCCAAAGACGCAAGTTTTACAAGATTAATGGAGACAAGCTTATAAGAAATTTTCAGGAATAGGTGGAGCCGTTGATCGTGACCGTGGATGAATTCTCGTAAAATGGAGGTAGTATTATCTCTAAATTGTCTTTATAATAGTTTCTCATATCTGTAACAGCGTTAAAAAAAAAAAACTGTTCAAACTATCTCTTCCAAGATACAAAGATAATGTTTTTCTAATGCTATATTTAAGTTATCAAACATTTTGGTCGTAATATAAATTGAAATATAGTTAAGGTTGGTAGATTTTTACATTAGAAATTTGTTTAATATTAAAATTCATGTAAAATCTTAGTCACTCAAAAATTATAAAGAAAAAAGTGTCTGGGATATGAAATGTGATAGGGGTTATATATAGTGTTTTTCTATGACAACTTTATAAATAGCAGAATTTTTTAATTATATTTTTTTTTTTTTAAACTGTGAGAATATACCATATTTCTTATTATAGTTAGATGTATTCGGAGATTATATCATATTTTTGTGATAAAATTTAAAAAAAATATCTACTAAAATATTCTTGGAGATTATTATAGTTTTCTTTTTTGAACAATAAAGTATTATAGTTAGCATATGTTGTTTTGTAATTTATCTTATTTTATGGCTTCATACATTCTTCTTTTTAGGCAATTAATTAGTATATTCTTTACATAGATTAGTTGGCGTAATTTAAAAACTGTTCAAAGCTAAATATATTGTTTTGTTAAGATTTTTATGATATTTGATTGCTTTATGTTATAAATTCACAAACATAAACTATATTTATTTTTAGAATTACAAAGTTTGCCACTCAAATTTTTAATTAAATTCTAAATATATAAACTATGTAATTCTAAAAATATTTAAGGTAATAATTATTTTGTACTTATGTTTTAATAGTATAGATGTTTAACCATTTTATTTACATATATTTTTAAAGTTTTAATCATTTTATTATTGCTAATATCAACTACGAAAAAACACTAGAAAATATTTTATTATTATTGCTAATAACACCTTTTGATGGTTAGCAATCGGAAGTTTAAAAACGCTAAAAATATTTTATTTTAATTTATTATAGAAAAATCTTTAAAATGACAAAGCATGGTATTTGATAAAAATAGTAATAAAGAAAAAATTGATCGAAATAATGTTTATTAAAGAGAATAAAAACTAAATTAACTATAAAATTTAAATAGTAAACTATAAACTTTAAATATTAAACTCTAAACCCTAAATAATAAATTATAAACCAAATACTAAATCTTAACCTCTAAATAATAAATCAAAAACTTTAAATTATATAAAGATATAAAAATATTTACGATTTAAAATAATGGTAAATGTATCAATTTTTATATTTATTGTTATATTTGTAATAAGATATATTTTTGTGCTATTCTATATCTTTTCTCATATTTATTATTCGATAACCGACTAAATTTGATTATTAGAATGTATGTCACTACCAAGAAAAAAACAATTTCATTGTCAAACGACATCGTTTGAGAAGAAACTCAAATTAAACATCGGATACTCACGGTTCATGTAGGCCCAAAATACTTTTATTGGGGTTTTCCAAATAACAAAGAAAAAGTAGGGCCCAAAAACAAATTTTAGTAGTCACGACTACTACATGTGAGGGTGTTTTTATTTCCTTCTCAACATTTTTTTTTTCTACATCCTCTCTTCGATAACAAATACTCATTTATCTTATTTTTTTCTTCTAACTTATGTCAACTAGTTATATAATCTTCTTTTGTCTTCTTGATATGAAGATATCGATGGTAGATTGTGTTATATATGATAGGTAGTTTATGTAAGTATTCAAAGAAAATGATACTTCTATTTGTCCTTTTAAGAAAAACGAAAAATATAGGCAAACAAAACAAAACCCATTTCTTATTTATTATAAATTGTTAAAAAGATAAACGTACATTATATTTCTACTTGTACAAGCAAAAAAGTAGTGAAAATACAGAAGGAAATTGGAGAAACAATATTCACCATTTCAATCTGCAGCGTACAGATCTCTCATGCATATAGTCTTCATCTCTGAATGAATCTCTATAGCCAAGTCTGCAAAAGATCTGAGGTTCTTGTTATTACAATATCAACCTCTATACCATCTTCTTTAAATGCGACACAAATAAAAAGACAAAGAAACTAAAACAAAAGAAAATCCGTAAGAGAATCTGATTTTCGCATCGGATCCGGACAGCACAACAGATTGCGGTGGAGGGTTGTAGTAGTAAAACGGAAAGTATGGAACGATTGGGTTCGGCGGCGGCGTAAAAGGGTAGTTCCCTCCACTTTTCGGCGGCGGATAATAGTAGCCACCTCCGTCGGGAGAAGACGGTGGTGGACGGTAAGAGCCAGATTGAGGAGGTGGGTAGTAGTAGTAAGGACCACCACCACCACCACCACTGCTGCTAGAGCTAGGAGGCGGAGGACAGGCGGTGGTGGTAGCTGGAGGCGGCGGAGATGGAGTCGGCGGAGAGGGAGATGGATTTGGCTGACAAGGATTGTCACATGAAGTGCACATTGTACAGTCTACGATCTGAGATTTTGCTGACGTAAACGTAGTGTGTGTGAAGAAGAGAAAAAGGAAGAGATGGAATGCTCGGAATGTTTCCATTGTCGGAATGAATCTGGAGTTTGTGTCTCGTGAGAGAATCTGAAAAAAAAATGAATGAAGCAAATTTGAGGAAGAAGAGAAGGGCACAAGTGTTTGAGTGAAGCAGAGGTACGTGTAAAATGTATCAAACACTTCCTTTTATTTCTCACCATTTGTTTTTTATTAACATTTTTCTACATTAAACTTTACAAATATATGTGTTTACGTCAAAAAGAATCTATTACATTATTTTATTAAACATCTATTGTTGGAGTCGGTTTTAGCACCCCTCCAAATGGCTCATTCATATAATAAGATCGGCCCGAAATAGAAGGCATTTATTATGGATAATTACTATGTCGATGAAGATAAATGGCAATCTTCGAGGATAATCACAAAAGGAAAATATCTATTTTCTTTTGTGGAAGATATCTATTTCTTTTTAAGAAATATGACTTTTTATGTCGGCCTAAAACTCTATATAAGAGAATGAGGGCATTCAGGCTAAAAACATCGATGAAAAATACATCTAAAGAGAATACAGACAACTCTTAAAAGCCGACTTAAATCTCTACATGAGAGAATGAAGGTATTCAGGCTACAAGAGATCGATCTATAGACGACTCTGTAAGCCGACCTAAACCTCGACATGAGAGAATGAGGGTCTTCAGGCTAAAAGAGATTGCAACACGCACAATACAATAAGTCGCTAAGAGACGACTTAACTATTTCAAGGAACTACGAATGGCTTGATCCCTTATTAAGGGTACGTAGGCAGCCTTTTACAAGGTTCAGCTATAAAACCTAATTCCCTCTATTCCGATACACCGGGAACGCCAATTTAGCCCTAATTTCATCATCTCCGTCGAGCTAGGTCAAGAGACTTTGAAGAATCCCTAATTTAAACCTAAAATTCTTGCTATCTTCGGATATGCAGAATTGAGATCTTACAATTGGCGCCGACTGTGGGGATTTCTTCAAAAGATCTTTGTATGTTAGACTCGACGATGAAACGAAACATCAAGTCATGATGGGCGGTGGTCATCGCGACTTCGTCAAACACAAAAAGCTAAGTCTTCGTTTATAATTTAAAAAATCATAATTGTTATCATTATCGTATGGTTTAACACAACTTGCAAAAACATAAATTACTTCTAATTTGTTTAAAACTTGCTTACGACAATCATCTGGTATCACATTAATCGGCTAGGCATATATGAGTTTCACTTTATCGTTTGACTAAACCACTTTACATATAATATATTATATCAATATTCATTCCTGAAGGAAAGTGTATTGTTTACATCGTGTATAAGACTATAAGCTTTAACAGAGTTTATTTGTGCAGCAACACAATACCAACTTCGACAATGGTTATACGGTGCTTTCTAACCCAGGTCTGGACACTTGCAAAAAAGTGAGAATGGCATACTCGCCTAATAGACGACACTTACAAGTTCAGAGCTCGACACGGCAAAAGCTCGTCTCAGTTAACAGCGGCAGTGAAAAACAATAATCAGGATTGATACAAGGAGACTCCGCGGAGATTAAACCTATCCTATCTCGGCATCTCTCCTCAATCTTTTTTGTCACCACAAAACTACATGAAATAGCTTCAAAGCCATGTAATCCAGATCAAGTTTGGGGACACCCCATCACATCACCACAACTCCAGTCAACTTTACCTTGAATCATCTTCTTAAAAAAAATCCAAGTGGCAACGTGCAACACTTCAAAGTTTCAAGTATACGTCTGCTCAAGAAGTCCGAACAAGAGAACGGCGACATCAAATCTGAGATTTTTAATGTCCTTGCCATACGTGGACATCTCCACACGACTCTGTCAAGACTTCTTAAGCTAGACGAATGTCGTGTCGGCATCATTAAATCACAACCTCCATTCACATCACTTATGCTATGCCAAGCTCATGAAATACGAGCTCACATACATTCACACTCGCGAAACCGCTCGCACCTTTGGCAGCGCCCATGCTCGCGAGACGTAAACGGTTCAGATCTTCATACTCAGCACACGGACACACGTTCCACTCTCTCACTCAACTAACATCTTTTAAACGAGGAAGAAGTTATCGCCACGTGATCGAGATCAAAGTCTCCAGTCGATGGCTTTGCCTCTCTTGATGAGATCTCCGAGAGAATTCATTGTCGATATGGATCGTTGACAACAAACGTCTTCAGCTCACATATCACATGAGCTCAAGCTCGTCAACGCCATTCACTAGCTCTTCACCGTCAGCTCATCGTCCCAGCAGGCTAGAGCTCGTCAGTTCTTCTACACGCAAGTCTATTGCAAGAAGAAGAACATTATCTAACTTGAGAAACAAATAATGAGAAAGCCCAAAGATGACATTGTTTGTGGTACTATAAAGCTCGACAACCATGTCGGCTCGCTATCCCAAGCCTGTCCTAGTTAGCTCGTCATCGTCGTCAGCTCGCAAACTCAACGCTTAATCTCGTTACTATTGATTCCGTAACTGAAGACACCTATTCGCCGTCAAAAAATGCTCTTTCATGGTCTCTGTCCTCAAGTCAAGCTCTCCGACATCAATACTAGCTACGCAATTCGGCTTTGTCCAGAAACCATTGGAAGATGTCAAACAATCTGATACCGCAAGATGATCACTCGACGAATGTGTCGGGAATTCAGCTCCGCCACCGCCGATCATGTGGTCTCTGCATCTCGCGATTCCACCTTAAAGCAAGATCTCTTATCATCGTGATGTCGGCAATCTTCAAATGAGCTCTACAAGCACCGATCTGTCATCGGCGATCTATGTCACCAGCGATCTATCAGCTTCGCCGACCAACATCACCGGATCTTCTTTTCTTCTCGGCAGAAATTCCTCGAGCCGGGAGAGAAGATGACGACATCAAAAACAAAAAAAAGTTATATATCCGGTTTAACCCCAAACCAGGATGAACCGTATAACATTAAGAAGCCGGTTAACGTAGACGTATTCTTTCAACACGTCCTTCTCATCACAAGGACCCCTTCTCATCACAACATTAAGAAGCTCGGCACGTCATCCTAGGACCGTCATCAAAACGTACATAATAAAAAATGGGGCAGGCCCAAATCAATCTTTTTGGCCCAACCAAAACGTAATCAGCCCATTATACAAGAGTCAAACTCATCATTTGACAGTCTCATACGCATGCGCTCGTTGACATATTTCTCACATGATCAACTCGTCGAATTATCATAGTAAGTCTTTCGTATTTATTTTTATTTATTAATTAAATAATTTTTTTTTTTGACTCATGCCGAGATAAATTCTCCCTCTAACTTATGCCGAGTTAAACTCTATATTTAACCAAAGCCGAGTTTTCACTCGCAAAATAAAAGCCGAACTTCTTAGTTCGCAAAAGTCGGGTCTAAGTAACTCGCAGAAAGCCGAGCTCCTTAGTTCGCAATAGTCGAGTCTAAAAGAACTCGCAAAAGTCGAGTCTAAAAGAACTCGCAGAAAGCCGAGCTCCTTAGTTCGCAAAAGTCGAGTCTAAAAGAACTCGCAGAAAGCCGAGTCTAAAAGAACTCGCAGAAAGCCGAGCTCCTTAGTTCGCAAAAGTCGAGTCTAAAAGAACTCGCAGAAAGCCGAGTCTAAAAGAACTCGCAGAAAGCCGAGCTCCTTAGTTCGCAAAAGTCGAGTCTAAAAGAACTCGCACTAGCATCATGCTCCCTGGCCAGGAGTGTGGTCTTCCTTACGCACGAGGTGCACATCGTGGTAAGGAAAAGCCGGGATCCGTCCCGCAAATTCTTTGCGGTGGGTGATAAAAAATAAGTCGAGCACAACATCGCACATTCGCCCACCCTTAGAATAAAGCCGAGATCCGTCTCGCAATTATAGATACGGTGGGGCGTAAGCCTTAAAGTAAAGTAGTTCAACGCCGATCTACGTTTTAATCGTCGTTCGCCAAAGATCCACACAAACGGATCAAAGGACAGAACGACCCGATTAACTTAACTACGGAAAAGATTATTCTTCCACGACAAACATTCAAAGGAATACCAGAGATTCATGCCGATCTTTTATACTTCACGAACCGAAATGTTTTCTATCACCGATCATCGCGCCAAACGCTCGAATCGCCGACTTGGGAGGGGACTTATTGTTGGAGTCGGTTTTAGCACCCCTCCAAATGGCTCATTCATATAATAAGATCGGCCCGAAATAGAAGGCATTTATTATGGATAATTACTATGTCGATGAAGATAAATGGCAATCTTCGAGGATAATCACAAAAGGAAAATATCTATTTTCTTTTGTGGAAGATATCTATTTCTTTTTAAGAAATATGACTTTTTATGTCGGCCTAAAACTCTATATAAGAGAATGAGGGCATTCAGGCTAAAAACATCGATGAAAAATACATCTAAAGAGAATACAGACAACTCTTAAAAGCCGACTTAAATCTCTACATGAGAGAATGAAGGTATTCAGGCTACAAGAGATCGATCTATAGACGACTCTGTAAGCCGACCTAAACCTCGACATGAGAGAATGAGGGTCTTCAGGCTAAAAGAGATTGCAACACGCACAATACAATAAGTCGCTAAGAGACGACTTAACTATTTCAAGGAACTACGAATGGCTTGATCCCTTATTAAGGGTACGTAGGCAGCCTTTTACAAGGTTCAGCTATAAAACCTAATTCCCTCTATTCCGATACACCGGGAACGCCAATTTAGCCCTAATTTCATCATCTCCGTCGAGCTAGGTCAAGAGACTTTGAAGAATCCCTAATTTAAACCTAAAATTCTTGCTATCTTCGGATATGCAGAATTGAGATCTTACATCTATGCCTTTTTTTAGTTGAGAACTCCATTACTAAAATGATCTTAAGATAGTTGACCAAAAAAATGATCTTAAGATAGTTGACCAGAAATACTGAAAGATTTAAAGTTTATTAAGAGAGTAAAATTTATCTGTAGAATCTGTGTGACGTAACGCAAGCCATAAAGTATTTACACGTGATTTACCAAACCCTTTTTTGTCAAATGATAATACCAAACCTTTCTACTCTAAAACTGATTGTTCTCACAATACCACATTCTGATAGATTCGGTTTCTATTTAACAGTTTTAATGAATTTTTTTGTTCATATATTTTGAAAACAAAAGCTCTAATCTTCTACTCAAGAATCTCAGCTCAAATCGATTGGTATTGTAAAAAAAAATTTGGACGGTGGCCAGGTTATTTTCAACTCTTGCATTTGCATATGATGATGATGAACAAGATTTAATGCAGTTAAGACACGTGGAAGAATAAGGACGGTTGGATGAAAGAAGCTTTCTAAGGATCCTGTGAGATTAGAAGTGAGCACGTGCATGTCGGCACGTTTATCAGAGTAAGTAAGTAAGTGCCTTTTCATATTGTTCGGATCTCTGCTCTTCTCTTTTAGTAATGTTTTCTATAAACAAAACTCAAATACGATTTTCTTTCCCTTTTGACTTTCATTGTAGATTTTGTAATAACTAGTCACATGTGAAGCTCAATATAAAATTGGTACTGATGAGCTTTTAAATCTAATATGTATAGTAATAATAAGGACACTAATAAGTATGAGCATTATTTTAAAAGAATTTTAGAAAGGCAAAGGAAAAAAAGTAATAGGAATGAATGAGAGAGAGAGTATGTAAAGCAATTAAAGGCACATGAGAGCAGTAATAAAAAAAAAGATCATTGGGTAACGTGCACCTTGCAAGTGTGAACAATAATGATACTTCCAGCTAGTTATTCTTGAACCTTACCCAATCTCTAACCAAGCCCCACCCACCTCACCTCTCCAACTTGTTCTCAACATTTACTGTACTTCCATATTCAGTTCCTTTTTGTTTTTTTTTTTTTCGTCTGAAAGGATTATATTCATAAAACCAGAGTCGATACAATATCCTAAAAACAGGAAACTAAAGCCCAAACACACCGGGCAACTTAAGCCCAAACATCGGGCAACTAAAGCCCAAACAACAGGCAACGATAGCCCACAAAACAGGCAACAAAAGCCCATAAAGGGTTGCTAAAACCTACAGCTAAAGGCAACATAAATCAATGATACAAAGGATTAGCAAAGAAACTTAAAATCGGAACTTGTGGAAACCGCAAAAGATGAAAGAACGAGATAAGTCGACGTAGCCCACGGCTCACCGAACGACAACATCAACAACCTGGAGACTCACAGAGGGACACTCTCTCACCAACTCAGAACCTAGAACCGAGACTTCTAAACCCGACAAGAAAAGAACCTAAGAAAGTTCTCCTAAACTTCTTTCGGAAGCGGAAAGACGCACTCATAAACGTCTAATACAAACCTATCTAGAAGTCATACACGACCCAAATCTCCAACGAAGCCTAAACAATCCAAAAAATCGAAATAAACATTAAACCCGATTGAAAAGCGATCTTAATGAAACCCAAGTTAACCACAAAGAACCAAGCTAAGAACCTAAGACTAATCCCAAACCAACAATTTACCCTATTAGCAGAGGATGCTATAAAGCGACTAAAACTGCTAATCCTAAACCCAACCCTCATAACCATGCCAAAACCCGGAACCAAAACAAAGCCAAACCTAAGACTACAACCCGAGACCACAGCTCCAAACCACAGATCGACAACAAAAACCAAGGTTGACAGAACATATCCATAAAGAACAACAAACCGTAACACCACCCCCCGCAACCAAACCGGAGACGCGTAGGAGAGACACCACGGAGACAAGCCTACGAGCTTAGAACTGTCGAGCCAAGCTTGAGCGAACGGCAGCGTGCGGAGACAACGGCGGAGAACGGAGGAGAAGCGGAGAGAGCGGCGCCGGAAAACCGTCGGAGATGGCAGAGAGGAGGAGAAGGCTAGGCTAACTGAGCACACGGTAACGAAAATCCCTCCCCGGCGACGAAATCATCCATCGGCCGGGGAGAATACTGAAGAAGACGAAGACTTGGCGGCTCCTCGAAGTTGGCGTCAGAGAGAAAACGCAAACTTGTTCCTTTTTGTTTTCATTTACTAATTTTTAAAGCTTTCACGTACACAGTAACTCAGTAAGTGAAGAGTAATTATTTTCTTTTGCATCAGGTATTTGTTTTAAATTAACGTTGTAGTTACTAGTTAGTATACACAAGCATTTTATCATCTTTAATATCATTTTGAAAGTGGAATTAAAAAAGAACGACCTGATTTATTACTGAGTTACACTCCTAAAGGTCATATGATTCAAAAACGTATCATATGAAGGATATTATACCAAATTAGCGAGAGAAGAGTCTGAATGAATAATCAGAGCGAGATACAACGTCAAATATAAAGATAATCAACAAATTTCTTAAACTAGATTTTATTATCAAAAGCAGAAGAGAAAAAAAAACAAATTCATTCAGGTTTTAGTTTGTAATGGGTCTATCCAATAATAACCCTTAACCCAAAACAGAATAAAACACATTAAAACTTATAATCTATTAAAAACCAATAATGAACCAAAAACCAAACATAATGGCAGAGGAGATAGGTCGACATGAAATTTGTAGAGAATCACAATGGTCGATTGGAGAACTAGAGAGATCGAAAGAGAATAGTTGACTAACTGGTTTGATCACCGGCGAACCATAGTTGAAGCATCTCGGATGAACCTACCGGATTCTCCTTATGCTTTCTGGCACAATAATTTATGATCACCGCGTCAATAGAAAATCCAATCAAAACATGCAACATGTAAACTTTCCTATGAATTCTTGCATTACATCTGTGCGCGATTGCGATTGAGTAGATTACCAATTGCCAACCCACTGTAATTAACTTCTTCTTCCATTTTCTTTCATGTAGGCTTTGCAAAGCCTACATAGTTAAGGACCAAGATGTCGACACAAATATTCCACATCGCATCGCCACCGCACACTACAAAAATAGAATGTGTTATATCATTTATTTTATTTATTCACATCATTTTTTGATTAATTTGCAACACTAATATAAATGATTTTGGAAGTGATGACTCTAATACTTTGTATCATTTAAAACCGATTGATGCAAATATTTTCATCATTTTGTTTAAGTGGCGTTAATTTCTATCACTTGCTATAAGTGATGTTAAATTTTCATCAATCAAAATAATGATATAAATATTAGTTTCAGTTCTAACAATTGATTTTAAATATTTATATCATTTATGTTAATTGATATAATAGTTATGTCTATTATAAATAAGCGATACCAAAATTAGTGTTATTTTTAATAAATGATATGATAATTTATGTGTCGTTTGTATATCGGATATAAATCAATATATTAGATTAACCTAAATTTTTTTTTACTTTTCCTAAACGTAATTTTTTATCCAGATTAACTTTATATTCTTCTATAAATAAATATCTACTAAAATATTTATTTTTGGCAACTTAGACATTTTTTAAATAAAAAATATTTCTATTGGTTGTCAATAATATAACTAATTGTGTCATACATAGATGGAAGACATGATATTCTATTATATAGAAAGAGCTTGTGCTCCATCCTCTTGTTCCAACCGATGTGGGACAAATGTAAACCACTATAGATATGTATCATTTTGAGTGAAATGATGTTAAACAAGTATCAGTAATCATAACTGATGTTAAACCACATATGTTCTATCATTTATCATTGATGCTAATTTTATATCTTTTAGTTAAGTGATACAAATAAAATTGAGCAGATGTTTCATTTGGACAACTGATATAAATATAGATATTTGTGTTAGTTCTTAAAAATGATGCAAGTTAATGTTGATTTGTTCGGTTTTATTTTAAATGATGTTAATCATCTTAATATACTATCAATTATTGTAAATGATTTAAAATCATATATTTAATGTCAATTTTCTGTAAATGATTTTAACTATTATCAATTATTTTTTTGACACTTTATAAGTGATGCTGTAGACCTTATTTGTTGTAGTGGCATTCCAAAGCGACTAACTGAACTCGCAGTAAAGAGGATATGTGTTGGATTCCCTAGGATCCAGGGTCTAGGTGATTGAATCTAAAACTGACCTCGTGTTTACCTGGAGATTGGCAGCGGAAATTGGAGCAGGTAAACGAGATCTAGAGCGCCTCAATCGTTGCGCCTCTATCGTAGTCCACACGCACACAAGCTGGAATCCACCGGGATGCTAGTACCGGGAATCGGATCTCTTGGGATTTTGTGTTTTCTAGAGAAAGAGGATCTGTTTTTTTGTCAAGAAAAACTGTCTGCGACGGCTCTTTTTTAGGTCGTGTATCCTGGCCCCTATAAATAGGTCCACGGTTTACACACCGTAACTTCAGTTTCGGTATCGACCTTGTGTCGATCGATGCACCCAATGGTGTTGATCGACACATCTCTTGTATCGATCGACGCACCAATGGCATCGATCGACACACCTTTTAAAACATGAATTCAATGTGTATCCAATACACATTGATCAAACCATTTGCCAATGATCAATCCCATACAAAGCGTATCCAACTTGTTTAGGTGTGTGACCCTGTAGGTTCACACGATACTAGAAATGAGTTACAACTCATTTGTCATAAGCGGTTTCTAGCAAAACATTATGACTACCCAGTATCACATGAATTGTCCGATCTCGACAATACAACTATCTTTAGAGTAAGTACAATGTGATTTCAGGACATTATCCCAACAATCTCCCACTTGTACTGGAATCATCTATTCCCATAATCCCTTTATCGCTATATCTCGATATGGCATAAGACAAGAAACCGTGTCATCCTTATTATAGCCAACATCATGTTCATCGAACTCCTGATCTATACTGATAAAACAAACGACTGACAATCACCTCGTTTGAGCACGGCCATGCATTTTCTCAGTATCAAATCTTCGATGGGCCCTGAGATATTTATCTCCTGTTATATAGGAGGGACAAATCCCTTCTTGTTCCATCCCTGTTTCTACACATACTTCATGATACACCTAAGCAATGCCTTTATAGCCGCCATTTACGGATCGACGTTTGACAAGGTCAAAGTGCACCAATTCATATGCTAGAAGAATGATGAACTTAGGTCTAAGGACTATACTCTATAGTCGTAATGAGAAACTCTCATGACACATATATAACTATCCTGTAGAGTTCTCATTAGCGGGTCATATCCGATCATATGTTCACCAACATATATCTATGTGACTGACTGTGATACTCATATCATTGACTCCATGAAACTTAGTCCAACAGTCACCTCACATGCTAGTCTCTCGCGGTTGTCAGTGTCCCACTTTGACAATCTGGACTAGGGACAATCATAATTTATGTCATCTATTACTTATAGGGTTTCATAATCAAGTCCTCGACTTGATGACCTATAAAATGAACATAAAATACTTGGGACCATTATTTAATTATCCAATGATCAAATAATGCTGATGTCAGTTTTTCATAAACATGATTGCATCATGTCTATCTGAACATCATAACTAACATAACTCCCACTAGAATCTAGACCACGTCTTCAGATATCTAGTACCTACAACAACATCATGAAACTTATGCTTAGGTTGTGAGAGATGCTGCGGTGGTCTTGCTTGGAGCCATTCCAACAAACCACACCGCTATTCTTTAATAAGCACTATTCTGCGGTCCACTGCTTGGAAAACTTTCCAACAGATAGCGCCGCTACACAGACAAAGAGACATAACCAGGTGGGAACCGGGAATCAGCTTTGTCCGTCTAACTACTCATAACAGATTCGTCATTTTCTCAGTTGTACAAGAACATATCCTTAGTGTTTCTCAAACACTTGGGGATATTCCTTACAACTGTCCAATTACTTAATACCGGAACAAATTGGTATCTTCTCGTCATGCTTTATGCATAAGCTACATTTAGACGAGCGCTAAATATGGCATTCATGATGGATTCTATTGCTGAAGCATAAGGAATCACACTCATAAATACTAGCTCAGCCAGTGTTCAAGACACTTCATCTTGCTAAGATTGATATTAGCTCATCCAATGTCCAAGACACTTCATCTTGCTAAGATCATTGCCATAAGACCTTTGGAATCATGCATATTGGAACTGTCTAACACCTTATCAACATAAGGATTCTGACACGATCCAATTAGCCTTTCCAATCCATTTCAATGGATCCTTATTCCAAGAACTCTCGCGGCTTCTCCCATGTCCATTGTTAAATTTGACTTCCGACCCAAATCTTGTCAAGACTATAACGTCGGAACATCTTTTATGAGATTAAGTATGTTATAAACATACGGTGTGAGAATTGCAACTACGCTCCCACTAGTTTACTTGTAAACGCACGGTTTCTATTCGTTCCTGATCAAGTCAAAGCCTTTGACCGTTTTAACAGAACGTAGATTCCAACTCCAATATGTTTGCTTCAATCTATAAATAGATCGGTGAAGCTAACATGCATACCAAGCCTATTTTCGGAGTTGGGGCTCACCATCGCTTCTTTGAATTTCGCATGCTCGTCACCTTTTTCAATGATCAACAGATCTTGGCAATCGTTCATGAGGAATCACCCTCGGTTTAGTGACGGATCCATTAGGATCAGCGAATTTCAGGCTCCACAGGTGTAGATCCTACAGCACTTGTAGATCCAACCGCTTCTCTCCCTCAACAGGTTGAACAGCCTCCTGTGTTTCTCGAATTTATTCGAGCTGTACTTTTACTCCCACTGTTCTTCTTGAAAAAACAGAATTCCGAACAACAAAACTTTGTTCTCGGATTGGTTGCAAAAGTACTAAGCCTCGGTTTCCCTAGGACAACCGGCGAAGCAGCCCTTATCAGATTTGGGTTCAAGTTTGTTTGTTGACAACTGCCTTACACAAACCTTGCAATCCCAATTAATCAGAAAAACATACTTGGAAATCACCCAGTCCACATCCAATGTGGTGTCTTTCAACTGATTCTGATAGAAAACTAATTTGCGTAAACATATTCATTTTAGAGCGTATTTTAAAAGGATAATGGAAGATTCCTGTGACTCATCATTAATCGGAGCATATCTAATAAGGTCTGATTCGTTCTCTCAGAAACACCATTTAGGTTTTCAGGGAGAAAAGAGCTGTGATATGACTTCACACTCACTTAGATGATCACCCAATTCTTGACTCAAGCATTTTCCTCCGCGATCTAATCGAGGATCTCAATACTTCTGTCAAATCGGTTATATACTTCATTCTGAAACTCCTTTGACCATTCCAAAGGATTCCGACTCGTGTCTCATCAAATGAACACAATCATGCTTACTGAAGCCTTCAATAAGGTAATGAAGTACTGAAGATTTCAAGTCATCAGACTTAAACCATTTGGTATTTATGTTATATTCAAGAGTATATTGGTTTAAGACATAAAACCCATTTATCAAAAGGGGTGCTACCATATAATATTTCATTAAGATCAAAAGAACAAGACTTGTCTTTTATCATAATGAAAAACATCTAAATTCTTACAAGAAAATGAAAGACATCTCTGCATAAAGCAGGAACATAGTAGCAATTACTTAATTCAAAAACCAAGCCAGAAAGGCTCCTACAAGTTGAGAATCTCTACGGCTCATGCAGCAACCATTGCTCCATACCAGACACGCAGTTCCACTTGTCCTTTCTTCAACGTTCTACTGTTGCTTAGGCCCTGCATATTTCCAAAATATCAGTACCACAACTAGTATCCAATACATACGTAGAACTTGAAATAATAACACAATACCTGAAAAAGAAGTACCATACATCTCCTTCATATCTTGTGAATCTTCCAAGAATTTAATGCAATCTCTCTTCCAATGCCCTGACTCATCACAGTAGAAGCACTTTCTAACACCGGGTGGGTCAGACTTGGGCTTATTAGATGACACATGCTTATCCTGATTCCAAATCTGGACGGCCCTGCCTCTACCCTTGTCAATACAATATTTCTCAAATCTTTTACCCTTTATGATGTCTTGCTCTGCTGTTTTGAGCATGCCATGCAGCTCAGTCAACGTCTTCGTCAAGTTATTCTTGATATAGCTTTTGATAAACTTACCATAACTAGACGGCAGTGACTGTAGAATGATGTTAGTGGCCAACTCTAAGCTGACATGACATTCCAGTTTCCCCAGGTTATCAATGTAACCCATCATTTTAATGACATGAGGACTCACTAGAGCATCCTCTGGTAGCTTGCACCCAGTGAGAGACTTCACCATCTGGAATCTCTCAACTCTTGCCAGATCCTGAAACTTCAGTTTCAGGCTTGTGATCATCTCTATTGGCGACCCCATGTTCTCGTATTGACTCTTCAAGTCCGAGTTCATGGTAGCCAACATCAGACCACGCACATCTACCACATCAATATAATGCTTATTCCAAGCATCATATACTGCATTCGAGCGATTGGTTCCAAGCCTTTCTGGAAGAGCTTCCTCAAGGACATAGTCCTTGCTCTCCTACTTGAGGATTAATCTCAAATTGCGATACCAATCCAGGAAATTTGATCCATTTAACTTGTCCTTCTCAAGGACGGATCGTAACGAGAAAGTAGTTTTAGACATAGGCTGAAATTTTAATAAAAGAAAATTTTAGTTATGAAGCTCAGGAAATGAGAAATCTTATTTAATAAGAAAACTCGCATTATATTCAAACAATGTTTCCTCTATGAATACAATGATCCAAGATCCATACTTCACCAAAATCTGAGTGGACGACTCGCCATCACCCAAACTTTAGTTATCTAGGTAAGCAAATCATTGCTAATTGTACCTAGTACAACTCTTGGTCGCAGATAAGACAATCCTTGTCTCATCCACTCTGACGTCTCTGGGCCCAGAACTTCTGATAGCTCAGTCAAGTAAAAACAATCTCTTCAGTCTTGTGATCATTGACAGTCGCACTGCAAGTCTATCAATGATCACCTGCCTTACTCATGTAGTTGTGGATACCAAGGACTCCAAGACTATCCAACAACGAAATGAGTCTTGACAGTAGACAAGATTTGGGCAAGACATCAAGGTCACTTGATATTTAGTTGAGGAAACATAACATTTAAAAGGTTAGTAAATCAATCTCTTAGGTCATGTAATTGTTGATGTCAAGCACTGCAAGACCATCAACATTACTACCTGCCTTACTCATGTAATTGTGGACACCAAGCTCTTGGCAAGAGTATCACAACAACGAAATGAGTCTTGACAGTTGACCATATTGAATACTAATCTTTGATCTAATACACATCCAATGTGCATTTGATAGGTATAGAACACTTTTAACTTTTAATTTCAATTTGGTTTTAATCGTTCTAATTTTCGTGGGTTAGGTCATTCGGTTCGGTTTCTTAATCATATGGTTCAAAACCAAACGATTACGTTTAACCAACCAGATAATCGGTCAATCCAATTGAGCCGGTAAATGACCAGATGAACCGGTTTCAGACCAATTGAGATACCGGTCAAATCCAATTCAACCGGTACATCCAACTGAACCGATTCAACCAGTTTTAACTAATCGAGATAACCGGTCCAATACAATTGAACCGACTTATCCAATCAAACTGATCTTAACCAATCAAATCGGTTTATACCAATTGAGATAACCAATTCAATCCAATTGAATCAATTCATCCGATTTAAACCGATCTGATCTACCTTAACCAAGCATGATAACCAGTTCAATCCAATTGAACCGATTACCCAATCGCAAGGCCTGTGTCGACCGACACTAAACCTGTGTCGATCGATACAGTAGGGTATCAGGGAATTTTTAATCGAATTAAAACGTCATAACCATGCGAGATAATCAGTTCAATCCAATTGAACCGATCTATCCTTTCGCACAGCCTGTGCCGATCGATGCACCCAGTGTGTCGATCGACACAGTGCGATTTCTAAATCGAAACCCAATGTTTTAATAGGCGAATTCGTGGTGCATCGACCGACACAAACTTGTGTCGATCGACGCTATGCGAAAACACAAATTCTTTTGCATTTTCGCGCTGCATCGACCGACACACCCAGTGCATCGATCGATGCTGTGCGAAAACCCTAAAACAGTTTTGCCGTTTTCGCGGTGTGTCGACCGACACAAACTTGTGTCGATCGACACAGTGCGAAAACACAGTTTTTCGTTTTCGATACAATTAAATCTGAGATTACATTTATCAAAACGAAACCTAGCTAGCATCAATTCAATCAAATACCATTTTAATCGAATTCCAGGCTACTGATTCAATGGATTAAACCCTACAGCTCTGATACCACTGTTGGATTCCCTAGGATCCAGGGTCTAGGTGATTGAATCTAAAACTGACCTCGTGTTTACCTGGAGATTGGCAGCGGAAATTGGAGCAGGTAAACGAGATCTAGAGCGCCTCAATCGTTGCGCCTCTATCGTAGTCCACACGCACACAAGCTGGAATCCGCCGGGATGCTAGTACCGGGAATCGGATCTCTTGGGATTTCTGTGTTTTCTAGAGAAAGAGGATCTGTTTTTCTGTCAAGAAAAACTGTCTGCGACGGCTCTTTTTTAGGTCGTGTATCCTGGCCCCTATAAATAGGTCCACGGTTTACACACCGTAACTTTAGTTTCGGTATCGACCTTGTGTCGATCGATGCACCCAATGGTTTTGATCGACACATCTCTTGTATCGATCGACGCACCAATGGCATCGAACGACACAACTCTTAAAACACGAATTCATTGTGTATCCAATACACATTGATCAGACCATTTGCCAATGATCAATCCCATACAAAGCGTATCCAACTTGTTTAGGTGTGTGACCCTGTAGGTTCACACGATACTAGAAATGAGTTACAACTCATTTTTCATAAGCGGTTTCTAGCAAAACATTATGACTACCCAGTATCACATGAATTGTCCGATCTCGACAATACAACTATCTTTAGAGTAAGTACAATGTGATTTCAGGACATTATCCCAACAATATGATCACGAGATTCTTCCTCTAACCCACATAGAACACACATGGAATCCACAAATAATCCTTTACTGCTCATTCTATCTTAGTAGGGCATATATTATAAGAACAAATAGCCATGTTAGAAAAATGTGTTTAGGAATGCCACCACCAACCCACACTATCTTCATCCATGGCATTAGACTGGTGTGATGCTTCATGAACTGATACAATGTACATGTTATGTATTCCGTCCATAGCTACCCATTCATAGTAATCAAGAGTGTCAAAAAAGTTGATAGTTGATAAATGAGAATGAATATGAACATGTCTTTCAGAGTGTGATGGTTGTAACAACCAAGACCCATTCACGAATAAACTTGATAGTGTATTGTTATTGCTAATTCCTATTCTCGTTGTGGTAGAGTTTTCCAGATAGTCTTAAAAAATCTCATGGAGACCAATTGTCTGTCTTAAACCGTGTTTTCTGCACATTATCAACCCTCAACTTAATCCAGTCAAATGTCACTCCTCTGATTTTGAAGAGTGTTTCTGCTAACCAAGAATGTTTCTGTTTAGGTTTGATAATTCAGAAATTTCTCAAGGATCCATCTAGTACATGCAAAGTGGATCAAGGTACCTATATAGACCCATAGTTACAAAAGAGCAGCCGAATGAGCTTCAAAATATATGCTTTGTTCCACATAACTAAGTATATACAGCCTAAACCACCTTTTCCCGTAGAAAAAGTGCAATTTTTCCATGAAATGTTTTTAGTATGATGACCCTCTGAAGTTCCTTTCCAAAGAAAAGCTCCACAAAGTGAGTTAATTTGTTTGATGCATGCTTTAGATATAACAAAAGTGGAACACAAGAAATTGGTTATGCAATAATCGTGTTGATGAAAAGCAGTCTATCAGCAAACAAGAGAGAAAGAGAGCTTCATGTATGGTCTTTTCTTTTCACCATTTGCAGTAGTAGAACACAATTGTGAATGAAAAGTTTTTGAGTACAAAGAGGAACACCTATATATCTAATAGAAAGAGACCATGAACTAGTCCCATTTTATCACTGATAAGACATGTTTCTGTTATAAATAGGCATGGCGAGAAGAATGAAGTTTTCTGAAGGCTTACTACAAGACTAGATCGTTGCTCAAACAAGTGAAGGATCGAAAGGACTGCTTGGACAGATTCAAGAGAACCATTAGTGAAGATTAGGAGGACGTCTGCAAAGCATAAGTGATCTAGCTTCGCTTTTGCACAATCATGATGATACTTAAAATTTCCTTCTTTTGAGGCATTTTTCAAAAGCAATGATAGACAATTCATGACAATCACAAATATATAGGGAGATAAGGGATCCCTCAATCTCAAGCCTCTTTTCCCTTTGAAGAACTCATGAACTCCCCCATTATAACCATTTTATGGTAAAGAGTGTAGATACATGCCCTTAACCCATGTAGATAGGTACACATAACATTGATGCTAGCTAGACAATTTAAAACTAAATCTCAACTCAAAGTATCAAAGGCTTTAGCTATGTCAACTTTTATAGCTATACTCTTTGGCTCTTTATCTCGATGACAACCTTTGATAATTTCTGTTTCCAGGATAGTATTTTGCATCAGTAATCTCCCTTGAATAAAGGTTATTTGATTAGGTAAAATCAAATCAGGAAGGATGGGCTTCAATTTCATGATAAGGAGTTTAGAGATGGCTTTGTATATTGTAGAGCAGCTGGAAATAAGGCGATAATCACTAACAGCAGATGCACCGGGATATCTTAGAAACATTGAGAATATGGTTTCATTTACATGAGTAGGCAAGAACCCAGACCTAAAGAACTGTTTGATCTCTGAAACCACTTTAGACCCTAGAAACCCTCTAAAAGCTTTGAAGAACCGTGGTGTGAGACAATCATGACCATGAGCTTTGTTCGGGTTGAGTTTGAACAGTGGGCGAGTAGTTTCTAGATCAGAAGGTGAAGCAGTCAAAGTAGACACTTGAGTAGGGGAACAAATGAGATCAAGTTTTGAAACCATGAAATCTGAGCAAAAGTAGCTGGGACAACATCAAGAGCCAAGATCCCTTTGAAGTGAGCCAGTGCGAGATACAATTAGTTCATCAATGATTAGATCCCCTGATGCCATAAAGAAAGACCTTATAGATTTTTGTGCTTCTC
The DNA here is from genome assembly GCA_030180135.1 of Orychophragmus violaceus. Classification (NCBI taxonomy): domain Eukaryota; kingdom Viridiplantae; phylum Streptophyta; class Magnoliopsida; order Brassicales; family Brassicaceae; genus Orychophragmus; species Orychophragmus violaceus. The sequence goes on along the minus strand of CM058233.1, from coordinate 89,446,953 downwards.
TAACCACTACCATCTTAAAGAAGTAAGAGGTACTTAAATCACCCGATTTGAGCCAATCTACCCTCAATTTTTGCTTGAAATATTCTTCTTCAATTGATCACAGGAAAAACCACTTCTTATGGAACTCTCTCTCTTCAACAAATAAGGAGGTAGAATGGTCAGTTGAACACACACACACACTTTCTCATCTTTAAAAAATTTGTTAGTTAAAACCACTCTCTCTTGAATATTTGCATATTTCTCTCTATTTATAGTATGAAGAACACTCTTAAGCGATTTGAATTTCCAACAAAGTTCAATGAGACTGATAGAGATACTTCCCATGTGAATCCAAGGGTTCTCAACGGTGGATGAAAATCTAGGGTTTTTAGTTATGTATTTGAAGAATTTGAAAGACTTTGTATCGACTTTAGGAAAAATGGTGTTAAGGCCTATGAGACAAGGGCTATGGGTCTGAAATTGAGTGAGTATAAATGTAGCATGATTGTTTGGCAAAAATTGAATCCAATCTTTATTAGCTAGAAGCCTGTCCAATTTTTTAACAACTAGAGAAAGATGCTGATTATTGTCCATGTATTAAGCATGCCATCAAACTTACCAGCTCCATGCAATGAACCTTCCGAATATGAGTGGCAAATACCTAGTGGCATCTCTGTATCCTTGCTGAATATGAACATTCATTCAATTACCCACCATTATACATTATATATATGTTAACCACATAAATTTTGGAGCAAATACTTCAACCAAGACTGTATATCTCGAGAATTTGTTGGTTGTTGTGCTATAAGTTACGATCTATGACACATACTATTCTACTAGAGACACCGCCAGTATTCGCTACATACAAAGTTTTATAGAAGATGAGAAGAAGCTTTTATGTGTAGACTGTCAAATATCAAAAGACTGATCTTGACTCGAAAGTTTTCGTATATATAATGTATGGAAAGAGCTTTAGCACACACTGTGACCAGATCGTTATGATCCGAGTAATCCTCAATCAATGCCAGTCCTGAAGTTTGAAAGACTGAAAGCGAAGAAAAAAGTTGTCTTACACATATTTAATAAAGAAAATATTTGGCCATCAAAAAACAATATTATTCAATCTTGAAAAAGAGTAACAAATTTCGAACTCATGATCTCACATATTTAATGTCATAAATAATCACTACACCAAAGACATTTCTCTAAAATTAAGGTCAAAAATTAATAATAATATTATAGCCGGAAGCCAATGCTTCAAAGCCGACATTGTCCTTAATGAATGTTTGACCCAACATGAAATCTGGAAGCTCATCTGCATAACGAGCTTCATATCTGAAACATAACCAGAGGTTCAGATCTACGTGGATTAGGTTATAGTATGTTGCTGTGTGAATCAAAAAATGGTTCTCATCTTCTGCAAGATGAGAACATGGATAGCCGATACAGTTTCTTGAATGTTTTCCGATTTGCATGAGAACCGGTCAGTTCCAAGGGTTCCAGAAATAAATAATTATTCTTTTAACATATAATTAGTGTTGAAAGAAGCGTTATATTTTGGTATTATAAAGATATGTTGGCCATCTCCAACCCCACCCCAGTTTTTCACTTCAAACTCTGGAGTAAATTTTCTCCAATCTCATTTCATAGTTGTTGCGCTTAAAGATCGATTCACTCGTCCAAGAACTCACGATTAGCTCACCCGACTCTCTTAATCCCTCGCTCTCACTCAATCAAAAGAACAATCGAAAGAAGATGAAAGCAATAAGAACACAAGAGAAATTGGTGACCCAATGTTCGCCCACGATGTGTGGAACTACTCACTGGGGCTAAGCTTCAACTCAGCAAATCCACTAGATCAAAAAAGAAAGAGCTCTCAAGAATCAGAGATAGATCAATCGGAGAAGACGACTCTAGAACCCTAAACAGTCAACTCTCGTCAACTCTCTAACGACATTTTCATATACCTCTTTATATAACAGAGGTTTACATAACCGGCGTGAACCAAACAATTGAACCAGCTCATTGCCTCTAAACCGAGTAACACAACTTGCTGATCCAACGGCTCAGATTCAAACCTGCAAAGCCTAAGATGAACTACACTGTTCCCGCGAATACTGAGCTAAGACCATAACCAGATTAATAAACTCCACCTTGGTCTTAACTCATATTCTCACAGACTCCATAGATCAAAATAACAAAACCCTTACAAAGAAACAAATCTATCTTCTCCGAATACAGTCTTTGAACTCTCCTATGGATTCACATTCTGAGCTTACACCGCTTAGCTGGTCTTAGCCATACCAGGCTTTGATAACTTTGATAAGTCCAATGCAGATCTGAACTTACTCACAGGAACTACCTTTGTCAAAATATCAGCAGGGTTCCTACTTGTGTGAATCTTCAAGACATCCACTTCGCCATCTTCTATGACATCCCGGATGAAATAGTGTTTTACAGCAACATGTTTTGTTCTCTCATGGAACATGTTGTTCTTAGAGAGATAGATTGCACTTTGAGAGTCACAATACACCTTAAAAGCCTCGTGTGTGAAACCAAAATCACTCAGTAAACCCTTAAGCCAAATTGCTTCCTTGACAGCCTTTGTTAATGAGATGAACTCAGCCTCTGTTGTTGACAATGCTACCACTGGTTGAAGGCTTGACTTCCAGCTGACTACATTGTCACAGAATGTAAACACATATCCTGATATAGAACGTTGCTTGTCTAAGTCACCTGCATGATCTGAGTTACAGAACCCCTGAAGATTTAAACACTTTGCCTTTGTGTATACCAGCTGAAGATCTTGAGATGCCTTGATATAACTAAGAAACCATTTAACAGCCTCCCAATGTATCTGACCTGGCCTGCTCATGAAACGACTCACAAGGCCAATCCCATATGCCAAATCTTGTCTTGAACCCACCATGGCATACATAATACTGCCAACAACTGAGCAATAATGTGTTTCCTCTGTGTCGATGCATTCATCTTGATCCTTGACAGCTGATAGTTTGAAATGTGCTCCTATCGGTGTTTGAGATCCTTTAGCATCTGAAATCCTGAAGTTTTCAACAACTTGTCTTAGATACTCTGATTGAGATAATCTAAGTGTGCCCTTTTCTCTATCCCTGAAAATATCCATTCCCAGTATTCTTCGAGCTGCACCTAAGTCTTTCATTTCAAAGACTGAGCTTAACTGAGCCTTTAGGTCTTTGATGTCTGACATGTTCTTAGCAGCCAGAATCATATCATCCACATACAGCAAAACATAGACATAGTTTCCAGATGATACCTTCTTTGTGTAGACACACATATCATGTTCACTTCTGCTGAAACCTTGATCCTTCATGAACTGATCAAACCTTCTGTTCCACTGGCGTGGAGACTATTTCAAACCGTATAAAGACTTCTTGAGTAAACAAACCTGATCCTTACGTGTTGAATCCTCATACCCCTCAGGTTGATACATGTACAAGTCTTCATCCAAACTCCCATGGAGAAATGCTGTTTTTACATCCATTTGCTCGAGTTCCAGGTTTAGACTTGTGACCAGTGATAAGAACATTCTGATAGATACATGCTTTACCACTAGTGAGAACACTTCCTGGTAGTCAATACCTTCCTTTTGTGAGAAACCTCTAGCCACAAGTCTCGCTTTATACCTGTTAGGTTCTATTCCTTTGATGCCTGGCTTGATTTTGAAAATCCATCTGCAACTGATGATCTTCCTATTCTCTGGCTTATCCACCAGGATCCAAGTCTTGTTCTTTCTTAAAGACTCAATCTCTTCATCTGTTGCAATGTTCCACTTACTCCAATCTTGGCTAGCTCTAGCTTCAGAGAAGTCCTTAGGTTCTTCTGCATTCATTGTTTCAGACACAAACAATGCAAAAGCTATTTCTTCATCTGTACAGTCATAATCATTTAACCTTATTAGAGATACAATAGTCCTTCTTGGACGATCCCTAGCAACATGATGACTGGACCTTCGTGTGCTAGTATTGGTTCTTACTACTGACTGAGATGAATCCTGTAAATCTTCATCAGATGTTTCTTCATGTTGATCATGTGAGTCTCCACCTTGATCCATACTTACAGGCTCTGTAACCTTGGTCTTGACAATAACTGAGTAACCCTTGTCTTCCAGACCTGAGTCAATCACTTCTACTTTCTCAGATTCTTCTTTAGAGATATCCTTGTATAGCTGATTCTCCTGGAATCTGACATTCCTGCTTACCACACACTTCTCTTCTTCAAGGAGCCATATCTTGTAGCCTTTGGTTCCAGTGGGATATCCTATGAAGATACCCTTAACAGCTCTAGGCTTGAGTTTGCCTTGGTCCACTTAAACGTAAGCCACTGGCCCAAATCTCCTCATGTGCTTATTACCTGGTTGTTTTCCTAACCAGACAGACTCTGGAGACTTGAAATTAATGACTGACGATGGAGTCCTGTTGATGATGTAGGCTGAAATGGCAGCTGCTTCAGCCCAGAACCTTTCCTGTAAACCTGATTCACTGAGCAAACATCTGACCTTTTCCATTACAGACCGATTCATCCTTTCAGCAACCCCATTTTGCCGTGGGGTATAGGTGCAAGTCATATGTCTTGCTATGCCTTGCTTCCTGCAGAACTCATCAAACGCCTGGTTGCAAAACTCTAATCCGTTGTCAGTGCGCAAGCACCTAACCCTCCTATCAACTTGATTTTCAACCATCTTCTTCCATTCACAGAACTTAGTAAATGTTTCATCTTTAGTCTTGAGGAAACACATTCATACCTTGTGTGAATGATCATCTATAATGGACAGAAAGTATTGGCTTCCTGATATAGATGGTTGGACATTGGGAGAGCCCCATAAGTCTGCATGAAGATAGTCCAGAACTCCCTTGGTGTCATGTTTTCCTGATCCAAAACTGACCCTCTTTGACTTTCCTAAGACACAATGTTCACAGAAGATTTCTTTTCCTATGTCTTTCTTCTTGAGAATTCCATCCCTTACCAAAACTTGCATATTTTTGTAACTCATATGTCCAAGGCGACTGTGCCATATTGGAACTAATCCCTGGACTTTACTACTCTCTACCTGACAAGTCTCCTGAGCCTCTTTGTCCTCATCAAGTATGTATAAGCCATTTTTCAACGTGCCCTGAAGAGCAAGTCTGTTATTCTTGTGAAACCGGATCTTCCCATCTGCACCTGAGTGAGTAAATCCCAGCTTATCCATGGCACTAGTTGAGATCAAGTTCCTTCTTAATGTTGGAACGTATCTGACATTTCTCAGAAACTTAACAGTACCACCAAGAGCTTTAATCCTTACTGTTCCAGTTCCTTGAGTTTCTATTGAATGGTAATCACCAAGAAGAATCTTACTGGTTTCCTTTTCTACAAAGTCCACTAACCAATCCTTCCTAGAAGTCATATGGTGAGTACATCCAGAGTCTATAACCCAATTCTCTTTAGACTCGTCCAATGCTGCATTCAGAGCATCACATGTCTCAGTTTGACTGATAACAACTGCAACCTCACCATCACTATCATTTTCCATTTGCCTTTTCTTGGCAAACCAGTCTTTCTTAACATGACCTTCCTTCTTGCAATACCAACAAGTGACCTTTCTTGTTTTCGACTTGCTCCTGTGCTTACTGTGGCCACGAGAATCCTTTGAATCATAGGAGTCTCTCTTGCTGCTTCTTCCTCTATCATTTGTGTCTAGAACAGTTGCCGAGCCCTTATCAGCTTTGCTGCTTTCTTGAATTTCCCTTTGCTTTGATCTTGCTGCAGAACAAACTTCCTCCAAAATTAGTGAATCTTTTCCATACTTCAACGTATGCTTGAGTTGATCGTAACTCATATGTAGAGAATTCAAGAACACGATTGCTTGAATCTCATCTGTCACACTAACATTTAGACTGCTCATCTCAGCCACGATCTTGAGAAATTCATCAACGTTGATCTCTATCGTCTTGGAGCCATCACATTTGAAGGTATAGAATTGCGATTGTACAAAGATCCGGTTTGGCAACGATTTTGACATGTACAATCTCTCAAGCAAAGTCCACATAGAAGCATCAGTAGTGCAATGCTTGATTTTCCGAAGTACCTGATTGCTGATGTTCAGAATTATCATGTCCTTGGCTCTTTCATCCTTCTCCAGCTTTATCGGATCAAGAACCTTCTTTGATTCCATATCAGTTTTCTTTGGTTCAGCAGATGATTTCTCCGATTCAGATTCATCGGATTTCTTTTCTTCATCTTTGATTGTTGATGAGTCGATTTCAAAATCGTCACTGAGAACCACCTCTTTCAAACCTGATACACCAAAGTGAGCCATCATTCGGATAGTCCGCAACGAGAAGTTTCCGGATCCATCGAACAGCTCCACCTCCGCTCGGAGTTTCGTCTTCGTCGACATCGTAACTCGGACTGAAGAAGAACACCCAAGCTGAATGCTCTGATACCACTTGTTGCGCTTAAAGATCGATTCACTCGTCCAAGAACTTACGATTAGCTCACCCGACTCTCTTAATCCCTCGCTCTCACTCAATCAAAAGAACAATCGAAAGAAGATGAAAGCAATAAGAACACAAGAGAAATTGGTGACCCAGTGTTCGCCCACGATGTGTGGAACTACTCACTGGGGCTAAGCTTCAGCTCAGCAAATCCACTAGATCAAAAAAGAAAGAGCTCTCAAGAATCAGAGATAGCTCAATCGGAGAAGACGACTCTAGAACCCTAAACAGTCAACTCTCGTCAACTCTCTAACGGCATTTTCATATACCTCTTTATATAACAGAGGTTTACATAACCGGCGTGAACCAAACAATTGAACCAGCTCATTGCCTCTAAACCGAGTAACACAACTTGCTGATCCAACGACTCAGATTCAAACCTGCAAAGCCTAAGATGATCTACCCTGTTCCCGCGAATACTGAGCGAAGACCATAACCAGATTAACAATAGTTATTCTAAAATATAGTAAAAATAAGATTACTCCAATATGGAACAATTATATTCATCACTACATTTTTAAACTCAGAATTCTTTTTTATTCCAAAATGGAATACGGATCGAAATAGAACTCAACTCTATTCTAGAGTGACTTCATTTAAAAAAACTGAATAATACATTGGAAATACCCTCAAGTCTTGTATTATTTCTGATTAGTAGTCACTAATATGTATGTATACAGTATACTATTTTTGTTACCCTTTCTTAGTCATTGAATTGTTCCTTATCCTCCAAACCGGTACTCGTATAAGTTCATAAACGACAAAGAACCAACCAGTACTATTAATAGCAAAACATTGAGCGGATCAATACCGTATCTTTATTATTATGAAGCAACAACGCATAGAAAACATATTTACACAAATGTTCCTAAGACTGAGAAGCAAAACATTGCTAATTTGTGGTAAATCAGACGATTAAGAACCCAAATGTCACACTCAGGCTTTATGTAAGACTGGCGACAAAATTACAAAGTATCTCCCGGAAATTAACATTACTTCTAATAACCAGAAGAAGAAAAGAAGTAATTATTGTCTTCTATAGTCTACTGTTGAATTTCCTGCCGATTGTATCATCTAAAGATACAATACATGATCTGCAGAGTTATTACTTTTTTACCTTGAGGAAACAAAGAATCTTGCCGAGTATATGTGAGATCAGACCGGAATATTATCGATGGAGTATCCTTCAAAATCTAACTCGTTATCTACCGATGGAAGGCATTCCTGCATTGGATCAATGAAGTCAAGTATCAAGCTTTCTGTTATATAACAACTAGACGACAATATTCATATCATCTCTTCTAAATCACAATATGAGTTGTATAGAAATGAAACCTGCTTGAGAAGTGCGCTCATGAGATCTTCTTGGTCATACTGCTCGCGAAACAGTGTTGTTGCCGGAGGACAAGTCACCGTCTCCGCCACTCTCTCTGACTTCACTCTAACCGAACCACTATTCATGTAAATCTGGTTCATGTGATTCAGACTTCGGTTTGGCAACTGCTGTTGCTCAGCCACGACCGTTAACTCTGCTTCCCGCCTTTTTCTTTGTGTGGAAGACGAAGAGTACGCTTCCAAAGATGAATAAGCGGCTGCTGCTGCTGCTGCTGTGTCCTGATGAGAATTGAAGACCATCTTGATATTCTGCAGATCCCAATCGTTCAGTCTATTGCTGTTGTGCTGTTGCGGAAAATCGGTGAACATGTCGTGGCTTGGGTTACCAAACCCTGTGGTAGCAGCTGATGAGCTATTGACCTCTTCTTGGTAAGAAGCCGAGACTGGAATTGACATCCCAGGTGCACTTGCCAATGGGAAGCTGTTTCTAGGTAGTTCCGAGGGGAAGTTATTGAAGACCGAGTCTGTAGCTGGCAACATTCTGCTGCCGCTTGTCTCCAGGATACTATTCCTGACCGCCACCGCATCAATGAGATCGCTTCTCCTGCTTGACAACATCGATTGTTGCTGCCCAAGGGACGGTAGCATTGTTGGCCCTCCTCCTCGGGGTAGCTGATCCGCTGCAGGCATCAGCATTCCACTGCTCTGTACATTCTGTCCAGCGATTTGTTTCTGCACGCGCATGTGACCCGTTGGAATACCGTGAAGCAAATTCATCTGCTTATTGCCGCCACTGTTCATCGTCTGGCCATGGCCATGTCCATCTCCGAATCTTATTTTCGGGTTTTCAAAGCTGAAGATGCTTCTCTGAGGGGAAACTGACTTCCCCGGTTTAGTGAGTGAAGGCCGACCAAAGCCAGCTGCTTGAAGCTGTGCGAGGCTCTGAGCTGGGAGCTGACCGGCAACAGCTAGAACTTGAAGATCAAACCGATTCAACGGACCGAAATTCGGATCTTGAAACGAATGGTTCATATTTCCCTGGTGCTGAGATACTCCTCCAAGCCGTCTTAGATATATCCGATACTTCTGCAATTCCACAATGTCGCCAAATCTTAGGTGTTGGCACGCACGAAAATGTAAATACTATTCAGTCACATATCTTTACCTGGAGGTGACTGGCTACGTTTTCTCTCGTTAGCCCTGGTACATTCATCATCTCTAAGATCTTTTTAGGAACCGCTTCTGCATCGAATAATGATTAGATTACTAACATTACAAACACAAATGCATACGCAATCAAGTTTTTTTACTTACTGTCAACGCCGAGCTGATTCACAGCAACAACAAACTGTTGATGCAATTCCACCGACCAAACCACACGTGGTTTCTTCAAACTCGATGTGTCTTCTTTATCATCACCTTGCTCCTCTACTTCCTCTTCCTTCCGCTTCCTCGAGCTCCTCCAGTTCCCTTCATTATTAGCTGAAGAAGAGTTGTTGTCAGCATCATCCCTCAGTTGCTGCTGCCTGTCTCCACCGGTCTCTTCCATACTTCCAGAATGTTCCGAGACGTTCCTCTTCTTCCGCACCACATGTTGCCATATATTCTTGAGTGCCTCTATACGTACCGGCTTGATTAGGTAATCGACTGCACCGTGAGTCACTCCTTTCAACACAACGCTTTTTGAATCATCCGCAGACATCACTAAACCAAAAATATTTATCAAGACTTTCAGATCTCAAGAGAAGAATAAGATACATGTTTAGAGAAGGGTTGATAAACGTACTGATAACAGGTAAATCCATCTCTAGACCGACGTGTTCGAGGAGCTTGAATCCATCCATGTCGGGCATATGAACATCACTGATGACAATATCAAAACCATTCTTGTTCTTTCGAAGCAGAGACAATGCGATCTCTGCTCTGTTACACTTCGTTACTGTAAACAAAACAGAGTAAATTAGAAAACTTCAGTCAAAGTAATGCATCAAAGACAAAATCTAAATAACATGATTACAAAATATAAACCCGAGAAATTACAAGGATCTTATTTGACAATTTTAAGGAATATCAATCACACTCGTCTAAAAAACTAAAGGATCTCTTGAAAATTAAACAGAAAATCAAAATCTTTTACCAGATCATACAGTTGATTTGGAACAGAGCACGGAGTGAATGAATCTAACAGTGATTAAAAACAGATTTCTAGTCAATTTCAAATATCGTTTTTCTATATTTGGCTTAGTCAACCACCGTAATAAAAACCATAACTATAAAAAAAAAATTACCAATAAGATTGGTCCAAGAAATCATTCATGAACCTCTGAAACTTTGAATAAATTCATATAAAAATTGGATTCTGAAAGCGTACCTCTGTAGAGACAAGTCCTGAGCATCCTCTCTAAGATCATGAGACAAGTTGGGTCATCGTCGACGACGAGAACTCGAAGACCCGCCGGGAACGGGTCGGAGTTCGACGACCCAACAACAACACCCGAATCGGGTCCTCTTCCGTGACCCGGATTTAACATCTCTCGTCCAATAAAGTGATGATGAGCGAAGAAGAGACACAAAGTTTGAAACACAAGAGAATATATGCCCAGAGGAAATGAGGTGGTTTTGATTCGAAAGATTTGGGATAACAAAATAAAAGTAGATAAATTTGATACCAAGAAGATGATGAGAATTTTGTGAACTTTGAGAATTTTGCGGTAAAATCGAATAAAAAATATAGAGGAAAAAGAAAGATTTATGCTTGCAAGGAGGGTGAGATGAGATGTGAGAGTTAAGGACAAAGCATGGCTTTGTCTCTCAGCTTCAAGCTCGATTTCTCTATTACAGATTTTTAATTTTTTTTTAATTCGGTAATTTTTATATTTAAATCTGAAATATATGGAAATATTTATAGTATATAAAATTACTAACATAATTCACTTGTGCACACAGAATTTTAATTTGAATATTTATTTTTTTCATCTAAAAAATATTAATTTTTAAAAATTTAATATTAATAATAATTTAAATTTATAATAGAATTTTTTTATCTATAACAAACACATTAATAAAAAAATAACTTATTTTAAAATTTAATATTAATAAAATTATAATTATAAAACTTATAATATAAATTCTTTTATCAATAACAAACATATCTAACAATATATTAAATTAAATAATAAATATATTATAAAAATTATTTGATATTTTTAATTTTTTTATTATCAAATTGAAGTATATCTATTAAATATGATAAAAATATTTAAATTAATATAAAAATAAATTTTATTTTAGAGTAAGATTTTTTTTTGTCAATTGAAATTTCATTAAAAAACCAAACAGGTCAAATGCATATAGAACGTAAGTGTTACAATGATTCATAATGGCTAGACATTAAACAGATAAAATTTTGAACACAAACACGTGTTAAAACATGGTTATACAACGCATATGTGTCCCCCATTCAGACAAACCACCATGTAAACCGTCGATCAACCGCCGAAGAAAGCGCCGTCGAGCGCCGCTGGACCAAATCGTTGCAAGACTCAAAGCCATTTGCCGATCTTCATCCCCATCAAAGGCGTCGTTCACACCGCTTAAAGAACTAAACCGATTCAAGCACTCGCCGAAAATTATATTGACCAATCCGAATTCCACATACATGCTCATCCTCAAGAACAGTGGAAGATGACAATATAACTCCACACGAGATGGAGATTCACGAGTAGAGCTGAATAGATCTCGAGTAGCCATGTCGGAGAAGCAGAGGAAATGAAATCGATACTTTGACTGAACCGTCAAAGAAACAAAATCCGGAAAAAACCCGAAAAAAACTCGCACCTGTGAGGAACTCCGATAAAATCTGGGAACCAAACCCCGAATAGATCGAAGATTATTCATTTTAGAGTAAGATTAATATAGTAAAAATTATAATTTTAAAAAAAATATAATTTAATAATTAGTCTGAAAATGAATAAAACTTAAAAACGCTTTCTAAATTAATATAAAAATATTAGACAAAAAATTAATATAAAAATATATTTGTGTTTGTATATATGTGCAGAGATGCCCTTTCTTTTTAACTTTCTCCAGATATAGGCCATGTACTTTATCAGATTTACTTTCTAATCCTTTCTTATAAATTCATCATCTGATAAATTATTAACGTAAGTCCAAAACCAAGTGATTCTTTCTTTGAAAAAAACATAAAATAGCACAAAATACATACCTTATCATAAATATAGCACCAAAGAAAATAATTAACATTTTTAGCATTATTTTGATTACAAAGATTTTTACAGCATTATATAAATTAGGGTTTAAAGTTTATTATTTAGGGTTAGGATTTAGTATTTAGGGTTTAGTGTTTATTATTTAGGGTTTAGTATTTAGGCTTTAGGATTTAATATTTAAAGATTTAGGGTTATAGTTAATTTTGTCTTATCCCTTTAATAAATGTTTTTTTTGTGATTTTTCTTCCTTGTTGCTATATTTGTGACAAAACATGTTTTTGTGCCATTTTTGTGATTTGCCCTTTTTTTAATCGAGACTAGATTAATCTCCATTAGCAGGTAAAAATCGGATATTTGTGTTTTTCAAAATATCTATAATAACTAAAAAACATAACAATTTTCGTAAATGAAGAATTTGATTTACGATTTTGATCATATAGAAAATTTGTTATTTGCTCCCACCTTTCTACTATCCGGCTTTTTTTCTCAATCCTTTTTATTACTTAGATCTTTCTCATATTTCAGTTTCTACACCAATTTTTGAGTGAGGATCCATTTTTTCTTCGCCTGATGCTTCGTTTCTGGGTTCAGTGGATTTTCTATAGGATTTTGGTTGTGGTTTCAGTCGGTGGCTCCTCTGTGGATATGCTAGAAGAGGACATAGCAAGGTTCGCTTCTGCATTAATCGCCATTGGTTCCCTTCAGTGAATCCGCTTGTTCTGATTCAATCCTCATTATCCGGCGAAGTCTGGTGGTTGTATGCATTTGCGGTGGGGCTTTTGGTTCATTTAGGCAAAGCTTCCTGAACCGTCTTGGACACTCAAGTAGGATCGTCGTTCGAGGGCGGCACTGGGTACATGGAGAGGTGTCTTCGGGGGGTTGTTGATTACGGTGTTACTCTTTCGGGATTGATTATCAGATAGTCAGCTTCATCGTCCCTTCTTTTCCCGTCTTGTGACAATCGTTACTGTCGACATAGTACTCCTTTGGTGGGTTTGGTGTTCCACTGCAAGTGGCAATTTCTCATGTGTTCACTCAGCTCGGTCTTGCACGCAGCCAGTCTTCCTCTCCTTCGCGGTGGCATCGGCGACAACTTAGTATCTTGACGTTTTCAAATTTATGATTAGGGTTTCTTGTATTTGGGCCTATTGGACTTCTCTGTGGCAAAAAAAAAGGATTTTATCAAATTGAACCTATTTGAGATTTTATTGGACATTTCATTTTACTTTCTTCAACTTTATTTATTAATTAATAAAAACTCTTTGTAAAAAATATGTTATTTACTAATCATATGATCTTAGTTGAATATTTTATATTAACTGTGAAGAGTTTTTAAGTTCTTGTTGACTCTCAAATTTGTTAATTACTAGATTAGTTTTAATGAAATTAGGTTTTATACTATGTTAATTTTACTTTAATTTTTTATTATATCAATTTAAATACTTATTTTTATTATATTTAGTAGATTAAATCTCAGTAATAAAAAGAAAATTAAAAATATCGTATAATTTCTATAATATATTTACTATTTAATTTTTAGATATTAATAGATATGTTTGTTACAGATAAAAAATTATATCATGAATTTTATAATTATAATTAATATTAAATTTGGAAAAATAAAATAAATTGTTGTTATAGATAAAACAAATTTTATATCACGAATTTTATAATTATAATTAATATTAATATTATTTTAAAAACAATATAAGATAAATTATTACTTTTAATATAAAGTTTAGATGTAAGTTTTAATATTAATATTTAATAAAATGTGCCCATTTTATTATATTTAATAGATATCATTTCAGTAACAATAAAAAAAATTAAAAATACCAGATTATTTCTATAATATATTTACTATTTGATTTTAAAATACTACTAGATATGTTTGTTATAATTAAAAAAATTTTATATTATAAATTTTATAGTTATCATTAATATTAAATTTAAAAATATAACATAAATTGTTGTTATAAGATCAAACAGTTTTATATCATGAATTTTATAATTATCTTTAATATTTATTTTGTAAAAATATGATAATTTTTTTAAATATAAAGCTTAGATGAAATTATAAATATTAATATTAAAAACTTGGTGTCCGTACATGGTGCGGATGAATTATGCTAGTATCAAATAAATTGTACAAATAATTTATTTACGCAACTTATTATTTTTAATTAATATTTAACACTACATTTATTTTAACAATTTGTTATTGTTTTTTCTTTGACATTACTGTAGAAATTATTTTTATGATATTTGCATACTAGTTATTTTAACTGAAATGGACAATACCCTAAAAAAATTAATCTTTTATAAATATATTGAAAAATATTGTTTGCAATATAGAGATGTAAACATACTTTGGGTTTTTATTATATTATTTAATAATATAAGAAAATGTAAAATTTTCAACTTTCCTTGTGTGTATATCTTATGCAACACACACATAACACTGTTTGTTCCTGTTCAAGTAAAATACATTTTTTTATATATCTATATAGATATAGATCTATTTGAATATTTAGAAAAAGAATCTATCCATGAATTTCATTTTTTTTAGATATTAGTCTGTGTTCCGCACTTGTATCTGTCTACATTGGCTTTAAACATGAAGTCCTATAATTCTAACCATAACAAAATATATTATTATTGTTCTCCCATTTTGTTAGCTTGTCAAAAAAAGTAAATCTTTCTATTTTTATATATATTTACAATTTTTTTTACAAATTTGGCGGTTACTTTTCACACAAAAAAAAAAACTCGAAGGAAGGAGTTTACCAAATTCTACTTCAAAAATTTAGTTCTAGTCCTACGCATTATTTGAATTTGAAATTTATAGATTGTAGTACAGTATATATAGATATAGGAATACTTTTTTAGATTATTTAAAATTATAAATAATTATTTTTATTCTGAATATATACTTTACCATTAACGAAATAGTTTATTAAAAAGAAATAATATCACGTACTCTGTGTCCAAAAATAATATCACGTACTCTGTGTCCAAAAATAATATCACATACTCTTAATTTAGATATTTTAATATATATCATGAGTTTGATTTTATATTTCAAATGAATTGACTTCAATTATCTGATTTTCGAAATGATTTTTGTGTGTTTGTTTCATAATCTTAAATTTTAAAAATTGATAAGTCAATTTCCTTTTTAAGAATTGAGAATATTGTTTATTTATTACTTTTAATATATCGATCAATTCACTCATACAGTAAGAATAATTTGTATTTTAGTTTAACTAATTAACAAAACATTGGTAATGAAATTTGTGATTATAAATTAAAGAGAAAAGGCATAAAATAGCACAAAACATATCTTATCATAAATATAGCATCAAAGAAAATAATTCACATTTTTAGTATTATTTTAATTACAAAGACTTTTATAGCATTATATAATTTAGGGTTTAAGGTTAATTATTTAGAGTTTAGGGTTTAGTATTTACGGTTTAGAGTTTAGTATTTAGGGTTTAGGATTTAGTATTTAAGATTAAGGGTTAGGGCTAATTTAGTGACAAAACATGTTTTTGTGTTATTTTTATGATTTTTCTTTTTTAGTGCTGTATTTGTGACAAGACATGTTTTTGTGTCATTTTTGCGATTTGCCCTAAATTAAAAGACTGATATTACTCGTTCATTTTAGATTCTGTAAACATACAAAATATCGTTTTCATATGTAATTGGAGTTTGAGTTATTTCAAAATCTTTGATTACTACTATATCAAATAAGTTAACACGTTTTTACGGAAGTAAGTTTGTTGACCAATTAAATATGAAAAAACATCCAGCGAAATGTTTAGGTTAATGTTTTTAACAAAGTAGTCTTTTGTGTTAGTAATGTTTTCTTTTGTTGAAATGTTAAATTTATTAAACAATAATCTTTTTTTTTTTTAACTCATGATTGCAAAAGTTTTGATCAGAAGAGATTGAGAGATTGAAATACTAGAGTAAAAATATTAATAGTTGAGAATTATGATAATTTTAAAAGGTATTTATGCATTTGAATTGTGCTTCCCGAAAGAGTTTTAAAAACTTTGACTCCATCAGGAGAGAGCACTTGATGGATCTTCTCTAACTGAAAAGTTGTGTTCAATGTCTTATCAAAAAAAAAAAGTTGTGTTCAAAGTCTCGGCCAATTAACAAAATAGCATTTCAGATATGTTAACACTTTGTGTCTATGGATCTTATCTGGATCTATGTCTCTGCAGTATATACGGGAAAATGTATTTGCAAGATAAACGTAATTTTTTTTTTTTTGAAAAATATAAAGAGTTCTTTTTTTTTTTAAATAACGCTAATTAAAAAATTATATAATTAGTAACTTAACAATAATTTAAAAAAAATATATTTAAAAACGCTTTTAAACATTTCCATTGGCGACCTAAATATTAGAATTGAGTATATAAGCCATGCCTTCAATCTTATGAGCGTATGACCTACATGCATTAAATAATGGTCAAGATACATATAATATATGCTTTCATTATTATTATTTTTTATATATCCTTTCATTTTTTTTCCTTGACCTACATGGCTACATGTATTATTTTTTTAGTGACCTACTTGTACTATTTTTTCATTATTTTTTGTATGCTTTCATTATTTTTTTTGTCATCTGAAATTTTTATTAACACCAAAGAAAAGACTATACAAAGAAGTAAAGACTGAAACCAAAGTTGTGTATCGAATAGTGAAACAAGAATCACTTTTCAATGCCCAAAAATAATTTAGAGTCTAAGTAGAAGAGAACTGACATAACTCAAAAAACACTACTCATCAACACGATTGTAGTCTTCTTTCACTAAAGATTGAAGCCAACGAAGACAGCCCAAAGCTATATACGAGTGAATCCGGTTCCCATTGATAACACTTTGAGCAATAAGGTGGGCACATGTATTAGAAGAGGCACTAGACCAAACAAGCTTCCAATGTCCTAGCTGGTGTAAACACTGTTTGATCTCAGCCGCCTGATATAAAAAGTTAAGCCAGGCTTGGGAACGTTCAATCACTCCTATCAGTTCAAGACATCCCAAGGCAAAAATGACACGATTCAGCTGATGACTGTTGATGCCATTGATCGCCCACAATAAATCTTGAAATTTCGCCTCCAAAGCCGACGATATTCCACCTAGAGCACGTATGCTATGCAAGAGTGATTGACCTCGACTATTTCTCAAGAGCCAAGCACAACCAGCAATCTTACGTTTCCTATCCCACACAACACCTATGTTACATTTTAACCAAGTTCAGAAGGTGGTACCCACCTTTCCCTTACCCTTTCGTTGATTCTTGTTTCTACATCCGCCTCCTGAACATTACAAGAATGAGCTAAACCCCAATACAGTACTTCTTCCCTAACTTGCCTAACAATATCCAACGGAGAAACTATCTTTCCTTCAAACAAGAATTTATTTAGATTCTTCCAGAGACACCATAACACCCATGGAAAACACCGGCACACCTCTAACGGGACATTCACATTTTCAGTTGTCACAAGCAGATAATGACAATTGGAGAAAGAGAACCTGATTCAAAGCCCAGCTCCGGCATTGGAAAATCACTGAGTGCCCAAACCTGTCTAGCTAAAGAACAATAGAATAAGACATGGGCTATAGATTCTCCTTTTGCTCCACAAAGCTGACAACGGGAATCCAGCTTGATCCCGCGTTTAGCAAGACCATCCACCACCGGTAAAGCACCACATAATGGCCACCATAAAAAAAATTTCACTTTGGGATCCACATTCAAAGTCCAAATCCGCTCTTTCAAAATATTAATGGAGGGAAGCATTGTATTTTCACAAATGAGATCATGACGATGAACCTGACAAGCTAACCAGTAGCCTGACCTAACCGTGTAATCACCACTTTTATTGTGCAGCCACACCCAAAAATCATCATGTGATACTACTGGTTGCATCTGCAGTATAAGCCTCACATCACGTGGATGAAATAAATGATTCAAATAATGATGATTCCAACCACGAGAAGACATATCCAACAATTCACTAACCCTCAAACTTAAATCAATGAAAGAGGATTTAATCCAAGGGACATGTAACCTACCATTCTCCACAAACCAAGGATCAATCCAAACCCGAAATGATTTACCATTACCCACTGATTTTCTTAACCCTTCAAGTAGAAGAGACCGACCATGCAAAATACTGCGCCATCCAAAATAAGGACGAGAACCAAGAGCCGCATCCAAAACAGAACCATCAGGAAAATATCGACTCTTATAAAAGCGAGCAAAGAGGCTAAAAGGATCTTGAATCATCCTCCAAGATTGTTTGGCCAAAAGAGCCTGGTTGAAGCAAGCTATATCTTTAAACCCCGTCCCACCTTGCGTTTTAGAAAGACACAACTTCTCCCAACTAACCCAGTGAATTTTCTTGTGGTGTTCTAAAGAATCCCACCAAAAACTAGCCATGGCACTGGATAAATTACACAAGTAGTATTAGGAAGTTTGAAACACGACATTGCATATAGAGGCATCGCCATGGCCACTAACTTTAACAAGACTTCTTTACCACCCAAGGATAGTAACCTGTCGTACCAACCTGAGAATCGAGACTTCATTCTGTCTTTAATAAAACTCATCATTTGAACCTTAGAACCGTTGAAGCACTCATGGAGCCCAAGATAATTCCATGCACCGCCAATATTAAAGATTCCAAAAGTTGATTGAATCAACTGTTTATTGGCAGGCTTCATAAGAGAACCAAAAGTAAGAGAAGACTTGGAAACATTCACCAACTGCCCAATATATCTATCGAGAATGCCTTTCAATACTAAGCTTTGATCCACATTAGCACGGCAAAGAAACAAACTGTCATCAGCATAAAGGAGATGATGAATCACTGGACCATTGCTCGAAAACTGCACACCATGTAAAGACCCTTCTTGCTCCGCCAGATTTAAGAGATGAGTGAGACCTTCTGAACACAACGCAAAGAGAAAGGGGGAAAGCGGATCCCCCTGTCTAATCCCACGCTGAGGCACTGTCAATCCAAAAGGTTGATCATTCACAAGGACATAATAAGTGACTTAAGTAACACAAAACATTACCCAACCAATCCATAGCACACAACAAAGCTCTAAGATAACTCCACTCTATGCGATCATAGGCTTTAGACATATCAGATTTAAAGGCCATAAAATTCTTGGCCAACTCATCAACTGTACTCAACCCATGAATAATCTCGTGAGCTATTAAAATGTTATCTGAGATGAGATGCTCTGAAACAAAGGCAGATTGAGTTGGCGACACTAACACTGAAAGAAGAGGCTTCAATCTGCCAACTAAAATCTTCGACACAATCTTATACATCACTGAGCATAATCTGATAGGCCGCAAATCCACCATACACATAGCTTCAACAGTCTTCGGAATAAGACATAGTAATGTATAGTTCCATTCAACCGGGAAGACTCCAGAAGAAAAGAAGTTTTCAACTTCTTGAACCACCTGTTCAACAACAACCGCCCAATATTTTTGGAAAAAGAATCCAGTAAACCTGTCCATACCAGGAGCACTAGAAGCCTTGATTGCAAATACTGCAGCCTTAACTTCATATGATGATACCTCTCGGATCAGGTCCTCATTCATTTCTGCAGATACCCGAGGAGCAAAATTGCGAAAGAAACCAATGAAGTCATCTGGATTTGAGGATTGAAAAAGCTTCCTAAAATAGGCTGACGCAACTTCTCTCTTAGACGCCTCAGCTCTAAAGGTAATGCCAAAATCATCAACCAATTTAACCAAAAACTTCTTACCTCTATTAGATTTAACTAAGGCATGAAATAATTTGGTGTTTTGGTCCCCTTCTTTAATCTTCTTCTCACGACATTTTTGCCACCAATATCTTTCTTCATCCTTGAGGGCCTCACATAATTTCTTTTCAGACTAAAAATCCTGGAAACCGAGGGGGCATGTAAGGATTGATGAAATTCAAGCTCACTCTTCAGCTGCACAATCCTATCACAAGAGTCGAGATTATTCTCTTTCTTCCAGCAACTAAGGGCTCGGCGACAGTGAATTAGCTTCGACGAGACAAAGCCATTGTTGTTGATATGACTGGTTCCCCAAGCTTTGCGAATTGCCTCTATAACCAGAGGTTTATCCAGAAACCGTTTATCAAACTAAAAATTACCTCTGTACACATCTTTGGAGCCTAAAAACCGAACCAGAACAGGCCGATGATCCGACCCCCGTTTATCCTAAAAGTGTTAAGTAGAAAGTGGAAAGCATTTAAACCATTCATAATTCCCAAAACTTCGATCCAGCCTGCTTTGAATCCAATGATTACCACGCATCCCACCCCAAGTTAAGAAATTTCCTTTGCTAGGAAGTTCCAGTATGCCACACATATTCAACATATTTTGAAAGGGAACAAAATATGAATCACATCTACGCGGGCCTCCAATTTTTTCACCATTATGCAAAATAACATTGAAATCCCCTATAATACACCAAGCTGCTTTTCTATTTACACCGATACGCATCATTCGTTCCCAAACTATATCCCTTTGCTTTACATCAGGAACACCATATACACAGGAAAAAAAAAAAAAAGAAACAAACCCAAACCGAACACTGAGATCAATGAGATTCTTATCCAAAAACTGGACATCCAAATCCACACTATGTTTCCCAAAAAGAGCCAGACCCCCACTCAAACCGCGAGGATTCACCGTAAGAACTCTCTCATATCCCAGCCATTCCTGTAGATCCACCAAAACATTTCTACAGTGCTTGGTCTCCATAAGAAAC
This sequence comes from Orychophragmus violaceus, assembly GCA_030180135.1. Classification (NCBI taxonomy): domain Eukaryota; kingdom Viridiplantae; phylum Streptophyta; class Magnoliopsida; order Brassicales; family Brassicaceae; genus Orychophragmus; species Orychophragmus violaceus. The sequence continues at coordinate 89,426,090 of CM058233.1, read as the reverse complement.
AAAAGCTCAGGGAAGTGCTCACGACGCAGTTCCTTGTGTCTGGAAATTGTCAGGCCATCAAACCGACCCAACCCCTGACAATTCCAAGCCAACATGCTTTTTAGGACGACGACGGCCCCTCACCAGGGACCGTCGAAGTTGAAGTAAAACAAACCACCTTAGATGACAATGTCGGGTCATCTTCAGCTTTCCTCTTCATAGACAGTAATCCTTCATCACTTGCGTCAACACCAGCTTTTAAGGCTTTCACAATATCACTCTGCTTTCGCTGGCTTTTGTATGGCCTTTTTCTTTGACCTTTCTTATTTAACACAGTCCCAGAAGAACTAGGCATAGAACCACCAGATCCAAAAATCGTCGGACTAGCAAATGAAAGAAATCCTGAATGGTTTCCCATACACACATCATGACTCGCACTACTAGGAGACTGAGGAAAAGCACCCCTCACACCTTCACCCGCAGTAGAGAAAGCTGATGCCATAAACTTGTCAGTATTAGAGACAGAATTCAAACCCAGCTGCTGACTTTCTTTCAACGAATAGTCAAAGATCACCCCTTTCCCTTTATTAGGATCAGCGATCATAGGCTTTAGACATATCAGATTTAAAGGCCATAAAATTCTTGGCCAACTCATCAACTGTACTCAACCCATGAATAATCTCGTGAGCTATTAAAATGTTATCTGAGATGAGATGCTCTGAAACAAAGGCAGATTGAGTTGGCGACACTAACACTGAAAGAAGAGGCTTCAATCTGCCAACTAAAATCTTCGACACAATCTTATACATCACTGAGCATAATCTGATAGGCCGCAAATCCACCATACACATAGCTTCAACAGTCTTCGGAATAAGACATAGTAATGTATAGTTCCATTCAACCGGGAAGACTCCAGAAGAAAAGAAGTTTTCAACTTCTTGAACCACCTGTTCAACAACAACCGCCCAATATTTTTGGAAAAAGAATCCAGTAAACCTGTCCATACCAGGAGCACTAGAAGCCTTGATTGCAAATACTGCAGCCTTAACTTCATATGATGATACCTCTCGGATCAGGTCCTCATTCATTTCTGCAGATACCCGAGGAGCAAAATTGCGAAAGAAACCAATGAAGTCATCTGGATTTGAGGATTGAAAAAGCTTCCTAAAATAGGCTGACGCAACTTCTCTCTTAGACGCCTCAGCTCTAAAGGTAATGCCAAAATCATCAACCAATTTAACCAAAAACTTCTTACCTCTATTAGATTTAACTAAGGCATGAAATAATTTGGTGTTTTGGTCCCCTTCTTTAATCTTCTTCTCACGACATTTTTGCCACCAATATCTTTCTTCATCCTTGAGGGCCTCACATAATTTCTTTTCAGACTAAAAATCCTGGAAACCGAGGGGGCATGTAAGGATTGATGAAATTCAAGCTCACTCTTCAGCTGCACAATCCTATCACAAGAGTCGAGATTATTCTCTTTCTTCCAGCAACTAAGGGCTCGGCGACAGTGAATTAGCTTCGACGAGACAAAGCCATTGTTGTTGATATGACTGGTTCCCCAAGCTTTGCGAATTGCCTCTATAACCAGAGGTTTATCCAGAAACCGTTTATCAAACTAAAAATTACCTCTGTACACATATTTGGAGCCTAAAAACCGAACCAGAACAGGCCGATGATCCGACCCCCGTTTATCCTAAAAGTGTTAAGTAGAAAGTGGAAAGCATTTAAACCATTCATAATTCCCAAAACTTCGATCCAGCCTGCTTTGAATCCAATGATTACCACGCATCCCACCCCAAGTTAAGAAATTTCCTTTGCTAGGAAGTTCCAGTATGCCACACATATTCAACATATTTTGAAAGGGAACAAAATATGAATCACATCTACGCGGGCCTCCAATTTTTTCACCATTATGCAAAATAACATTGAAATCCCCTATAATACACCAAGCTGCTTTTCTATTTACACCGATACGCATCATTCGTTCCCAAACTATATCCCTTTGCTTTACATCAGGATCACCATATACACAGGAAAAAAAAAAAAGAAACAAACCCAAACCGAACACTGAGATCAATGAGATTCTTATCCAAAAACTGGACATCCAAATCCACACTATGTTTCCCAAAAAGAGCCAGACCCCCACTCAAACCGCGAGGATTCACCGTAAGAACTCTCTCATATCCCAGCCATTCCTGTAGATCCACCAAAACATTTCTACAGTGCTTGGTCTCCATAAGAAACAAAAGCTCAGGGAAGTGCTCACGACGCAGTTCCTTGTGTCTGGAAATTGTCAGGCCATCAAACCGACCCAACCCCTGACAATTCCAAGCCAACATGCTTTTTAGGACGACGACGGCCCCTCACCAGGGACCGTCGAAGTTGAAGTAAAACAAACCACCTTAGATGACAATGTCGGGTCATCTTCAGCTTTCCTCTTCATAGACAGTAATCCTTCATCACTTGCGTCAACACCAGCTTTTAAGGCTTTCACAATATCACTCTGCTTTCGCTGGCTTTTGTATGGCCTTTTTCTTTGACCTTTCTTATTTAACACAGTCCCAGAAGAACTAGGCATAGAACCACCAGATCCAAAAATCGTCGGACTAGCAAATGAAAGAAATCCTGAATGGTTTCCCATACACACATCATGACTCGCACTACTAGGAGACTGAGGAAAAGCACCCCTCACACCTTCACCCGCAGTAGAGAAAGCTGATGCCATAAACTTGTCAGTATTAGAGACAGAATTCAAACCCAGCTGCTGACTTTCTTTCAACGAATAGTCAAAGATCACCCCTTTCCCTTTATTAGGATCAGCCGTAAGCAGAGGATCATGTTCCAAACGCAGCAAACGCCTCTGGCCCAGCGGATCATTGTCCAACTCCGCAATAGAAGACCGAACTCGCTCTTCACGCACCAACCGCTTCGGACCATTGGCAACTAATAGATACATACACATCTCATCCAACACCTCTTTCACAATGTGAGGCCTACCCAAATCGTGATTCATACAAACCTGAGACTCCGATAAGACACCAAACAAAGGATCAAAGACTGAAATTATCGGAAAAGGTGGATTATTGCGCTCAACTACATCACACATCGAAGAAGAAGTTAACTCTTGATGCTTTTTCAAAACCAGAGGACAACACTCTTGAGCATGAGTAAGCCTTTGACAAACATAACAACGCCTCTGAATTCGTTCATATTCATAGGAAACTTGCCTTGATTCACGATTAGGGAGGGTGACTCACTTGAATCTACGCAACGGCTTAGAAACATCAAATCTTACCCGCACCCTAACCCAATATTGACTTTGAGGTTTATTCAGATCAAACGCAACCTCAATCACCTGACCCGCAAATTCACCAAGCACCGAAATAGCTGGAAGAGTGTAGTGGTTCACCGGAATATGCCGAATTTTAACCCAGATCAAAAGAAATTGAAGATAATCAGAGGAGGAGATCCATCCACCGATCAATCACCATTGTTCATTCGTTAAACGAATGAACACCTTTTTTCAGCACACCTTCAAGATCTTGTTGATATTTGAAAATAAATTGAAAATTCTCTCTCGACAACGCCACACCCCGAACCCGTTCATAGATCTGCCATTTCCTTGGCATATCAAGGATTACACTAGACATCTTCTGGCTATTATGATTGAGAAGACGCCCCATCAAACTCATGCTGTTAATTTTCAAGGAGCAGAACTGAGATGAACTGGGCATGATAAAGGGATCTTCTTTCTCGGCGAGAGACAATTCTAGCATCACTTGATCAAGGGAAGACGAGGACACCATCACTACTACCCGAAAAAGATGAAAACGAAGAGAGAGTAAAACACACAGAAAACCCAGAAACTGAAGAACAGAAGCAGTTTCACCTCTGAAGATAAGAACAAACCTAAGAGAATTCAAAGATTTGACTCAAAAAGAGGAATAAAACGCTTAGGAGGAAGGAAAAGGCACAAGTGGAATACATTTGTGAAAAGCAAAGCTCTATTCTTATCAAGACAAAGACTCTGATACAGATAGAGAGGCCTAAGCCCAAAAGGGAGTCGATTTGAATATGCTTTCATTATATAAAACAGAATAATACAACACGCACATTCAAGAATATGATTAAAGGCAACACATTTTCTAACAACACTACACACTACATGCATAAACAACCACTTTTCTAGTTAAAAACATGTATACAAAACCACGTATCTGCATCATATATGTTTTCGCTCGTAAAATTACTCCTCACCAAAAACATCAAAACGGGTATAACCACAAAAGCTGTTAATCGCATTGCCAAAAATGATTAGCATATTGATGGTGAGTTAAACACCCTCTTTTTCTATAACTCGGTCTACAAAGAAAAGACTTAATGTCGAGATATAGGTCTAAAAGATCCCACTAAATCTGTCAAACCTATAATTGCTTCTTACACTATGCGAAAATAAGATAATGCATGTGCATAGTCTATAGTATTTGAATTAGGATAGTGTTATTATTATACATAGCAATTTACTCACTCAATATTTAATGCTACCACAATAATATCCGTTGCAAGCTAGAAAGATTACGTGGACTAGCGAACATCTCTCAACCGAACTATAAATCCATGAATCAAGGAAGGAAGACGTTATAAATACAAAAGACTCCACATTAATGAAAGACATTCATATATAGAGAGAGAAAGGCACTTAAAAAGAGTTATACCCATGTAAAAGACTCCGAGATAGGTTTTAGTTGTTTTTCTAACCTCTGTCGAGATCTATTTTAAGTTTTTTTTTGTAAATCTCTCTTTCTTTTATGAATATATCAAACTTGTAACTCGTTTTCTTAGATTAATACACATGGATTTTTTTGATATATTGTTTCTGAATTATTGCCTTATCAGGCGGAAGATCTCCAGATACTACGTCGCCACCTAAAAGTCACATCATTCACTTTACCTCTCACTCTACCACTCATACTTGCATTAATACATTGTGTGAAGTTTCCCTTCAACAATTGGAGCCGTCTGTAGGGAATGTTAGAGGATCTCTTATATACGCACAAGAAAAGAAAGGAGATATGGTCGAATCCACCTCCCTTAGGAAGAAAAATATCAAAAATGTAATTGTAACCGTCCGAACGATAATTTCACCTCCCCCCCTTGATATAAGAAAGGCTTGAGTTAGTAGCCATAATAATACCTGCGTCCAAGACTCCACCTTCTCACACAACAAACAGTGAAGTCACCCCCACGGTTCCACGAGCTCCCTGCGAAAAATACCCTCCCTGAAAGTTACACACCCCTACACGCACCACAAAATCCACCCCATAAATGGTGAACCTCTCGACGGAGTCCCAGGCTACGCATAAATTTATTTCCAACTTTGATTCTTAGGAACTCCAGGGATGTTCTCTAAGATGCCCTCGACGAGCAAAACAAATTGGTAAATAACATCACCCTATCACGACGAAAAGTGAATATGATCATAGACGACATCCTAACTTGTAACGATTCCGTACAAGCGATCAAAGAATATGGGCGGAATAGCTATGGATTGACAAAATGGGATCCCAATTTCAAAATATTGCTAGACGAGTCAGACGAAAACAAAATTATTTTAACCTAACATGATCCCCACGGTTTGGATAAACCACACAACGACCCACTCGTCATCGATTTGCAGATTGGTGATTGTGAAGTCAGCTGGGTCCTAATATAAATTGGGAGTTGGGTCGATTTGGTATTCAAAGTAACACTACAAAGTATGGAATTCAAAGGATACGAGCTCAAACAAAGAATCAAGCCACTCACAGGGTTTAACGGTGACACAACAATGACAATATGCACTGTCAACCTTATAGTACAAGCCGGTGGCATCATGAAGCTCGTTTAACTCGTGGTCATAGATAAACCGGCCATATACAACGTAATATGGGAAACCTGTGCCTACATACAATGAAACTGGTTCCTTCAACCTATTACCAATCCATCAAATTCCCCACCGCAGGCATAGTGCTTACGATAAAGGAAGTCATGATATATCGCGAACCTGTTTCGTTACAAATCATAAAATCCCAAAACTCCAAAAAGGCATGCCTTGTAATTGAACCACAGGAAAGCATGAATTTGCCGCCCCAGGAAAATTCCCCGCACAAAATTATCGAGCAAATCAACATAGATCTAACCCATTCGGATTGATGCATCAAGATATGAGCCAAACTAAAAAAGAAAATCAGAAGCGTCCTAATCGACTTCCTACGAAAAAATACTTCAACCTTCGCATGGAAGACATGTGACATGGTCGAAATCGACCCTAAAATCGTTTGCCATGAATCAATTGTAGACCCAACTATCAAACCAATAAGGAAAAAAATAAGGAAGCTCGGACCATAAAGGCGCAAGCAGTAAACGATGAGATTGACCGACTGTGCAAAGCCAAATCCATCGCCCAGGTATGATACCCAAATGGCTAGACAATATGATAGTCGTAAAGAAGAATGGTTCATGGAGAGTACATGGATTTCACCGATTTTCATAAGGCTTATCCCAAAGACAGCTTTCCTCTGCTGTATATCGACCAAATTGTTGAAGCCACTATAGAGAACGAATTATGTCGTTCATGGACACGTTCTTAGGGTACAACTCGATAATGATGCATCCAGATGGTAAGGAAAATATATCCTTCATAACTGAACGAGGAACATACTGCTATACGGTCATGCCATTCATATTGAAAAATGTCGGGGCACATACCAATGACTGGTAAACCGGATGTTCGCAGACCAGCTCAGACACATATGGCGATATAAATTAACGATATGCTCGTTAAATCCTTAACAACAGGAGCTTAGATACATGCTTTGACACTCTCAACCAGTATAACATGAAGCTGAATCCGGCTAAATGCACCTTCAGAGTTACGTCGGGAGAATTCATGGGGTATATATTCACCCGCAGACTAATCAAAGCCAACCCCAAAAATCCCAGCTATACTTGAGCTATCCTCTCTGAAGAATACTTGAGAATTGAAAACAATATCATGACAAATAACCGCCATCAACCGATTCATCTCGAGATCGACAGATAAGTGCCTACTCTTCTATCAATTGTTTTGAGAAATAATAAATTTGTGTGGGATGATAAGTGCAAGGAAGCGTTCCAATAATTAAAAAAGTAGTTAACTACACCCTCCTTCCTAGCCAAAACAAGGGAAGGAGAAACTATGTTTTTAAACATCTCGATAACCAGTTTGACGGTTAGTGGTGTACTTGTTAGGGAAGATCAAGGCAAAATAATTGATTTTCTACGTTAGAAAAACGCTCGACGATGCGGAGACAATATACCCCACCTTGGAGAAACTCTCCTTTGCCACCATCATCTCAACACAAAAACTATTCCCTTATTTACAGTTTCACTCGATCGCCTGCTAACCAACCAGCCGTTGCACACCATACTTTATAGCCCGAGCCAGTCCAAGAGAATGGTGAAACGGGAAGTAGAACTAAGTGAATACAACAAAGAGTACCGAAATCGCACCTCCGCCAAATCACAAGTATTGGCTGAATTCTTTGTCAAACTCCCCCCAGACATTGCCATCACCGTACCACAAGCCAAAAACTGGTCGCTTTATATCGACGGATCCACTTCGCGGAATTGATTAGGAATAGTAATATGTTTGGTCAGACCTACCGAGAAAATATTGTAGGAATCCTTCTGCTTGGGTTTCCCATTGACAAATAACGAAGCAAAATATAAAGCTATGGTTGTCAGGCTTTGACTCACCAAAGCACTCAAGACCAAGTGAATTGAGGCGTTATGCGATTCACAGCTTGTGGCGGTGCAATTCAGCAGAGATTATGAAATAAGGAATGAGAGAATAAGCGCATACATAAAGGCATTCCAAGAACTTTCCAGGGCATTCAATTTCTTTCAAATGACTAAAATCTCTTGAGGAGATAACACCTCGGCAGACGTCCTGGCTGCACTGGCTTCTAATTCTAGTCTTGATTGCGGGCAAATAATACCCATTAAAAGTATTGACGTTCTGAGAATCAAAATCCGAAAAAGGATATGCCTCATTGATGAACCGGGAAGCCCACAAATAACACGAACTCGAAGAAGGACCTTCCAAAGTAGGAGATAAGGAAATATCAGATTATGAAGCTAACTATGTTGATTGGCGAATGGAAATCTTGGCCTATATCGAGGACGGAGAAGTACCCCCCAGATAGGTGGGCAGCATAACGACTAAAAGTGAGGGAAACAAGCTACATCCATCTTGATGGAAACATTTTCAAATGGATCACGTGAGAGGTTTTGCTTATGTGAATTGACGAAGGGCAAATAGATAGTCATTCAAGAAACTTATGAAGATGCAGGAGGAAGCCACTCATGAGGTTGTGTCTTGACATTAAAAATAAAAAAAACTAGATTATTATTGGCCGGCTCAGAAAAACTATTGCAAGAAACTCGCGAGTGCAAAAAATGCTAGTGGCACGAACCCACAATCAAATCGCCAACAGAGCTGTTGACGGGGCAATGCCACCTTATCTATTCATGTGATGGGCCATAAAATCATATGTCCACTCCCGAACTCCAAACAAAAATATTTCTTGTTGGCAATGACAAAATACTTCATCAAATAGGCGGAGGCCGAGTCCTACGCCCACATCAAAAGCGTCGACGTTCATAAATATAATTTATATTTAAATTTTAATATTATTATACACACTAAATAAATATATCGTATGCATTATGCCATCAAATTTTTGAAAACAAATAGGTCACAAAACATATAAAATCAACATTTAGATAAACACAAATGAAAAAAATATACAAATATGTAGTTATAATAAAAACCAAAAACATATTCATGCTATATTATCCAAAAAATAATTGAATGTGTAGATAAAATCTCTTAATTAAAAAATATAAATAATTAAAATAAATAGTATTAAAAACCAACATATCGATCTCAAATAAGAAACTGAAATTTTTTTTTATAAAAAAGCAAAAAACAGCAAACTAATACTCCGCGCTAAGCGTAGATCAAAAACTAGTGTTTATTATTTTTCTTGCCCGTTCATAAATAAATAAAATATATTAAATAGTTATATTACATACACACAGTTTATACACAGTATCGCAATTATCAAACAACATGCTCGATTAAGCAGTTGCTTATACCAATGTTTTTAAAATCAATAGTTCTTTTTAGTATATTTTTATACTTAATAACTGGAATTTAAACTATATTAGGTAGATCTGCATGACCTAAAGAAAAAGGAAGCAAATTTTTAGTGGTCAATTGTTATCAAACATGCGATAATCTTTTTAAAACTTTTACTTATTAAGCATATGAAAACAAAAAGAAAAAGGAAGCAAAACAAAAAGAAATTCACAATTGCATTGCCACTCGCATGGTCGAAACTTATATTGATAAAAATAATAAACCGAAGAGACACATATCACATTTGTGTAATGTACGTGTCCAATAGTATTGGGAAAAGTGGCAGCAACGCACTAAGGTAAGTGATACTGGTGGATTTCCTCCTCTGTTTGCTTTCCACTACAACACTCATGACCCTTCTCTTTATATATGTAGTTACAGTTTTTCTTTGTGTAAATTATCCAAACATGTTACAACCTGGTAGGAAAATGATAAGATGATGACGCACATTTTTTTTAATTGTAAATTTGTATTCATGGAGGACATATGTATAGACTATAGATTATATAGAAAGCTTTTCAAAAACGATAATATAAGGTAGTCAATAAAGAATATTTACAACTTTTGAGTTATACCTTCTCACTTCCTCTCGGAATATTATATTTATATTATCAATGCAGTAACACATACAAAAATTAAAATATTTTATTTATAACGACAGGTAAATATACATATATATATATATATACTTTTTTTTTTCTTGTCGGCAAAGTTTTTATATATGATAAGCCCAATAAACTGTATAAGTTTACAAGAGCAAAAGATGAAAAATAAAAATGTCTATAAGCAAACGGGCTTGAAGCCCAAAAATCCAAATAAACCGACACCTAATTTGATCGGATAGACACGAAAACCACGTGTCATCCCATCTGTCACGCGTCATGCAAATGAAGAAATCGACATGAAAATCACTGGCGGCAAGGAGGTCCGGTCACTGGCATACTTCGACCGTTTCATCTTTGTCATCCGGCCGATCTAACATCCACCAGAACAGCAAGGAAACCACATCAGAACGAACACGCTTCCATTTATACTGCCGTTACCGCTTTCTCGCGCTTCATCACCAGATTCCTAAATCAGAATACCAGGAGCAAGAAGATTCACGGGACCCGTTCAACTCGATCAGGCTTCGATCCAACCGGCCAAAAGCGCTCGGTAAAGAGAAGCGGAGAAAGAAAGAGATCACCGGATCATTGACAGACGAAGCACCGTGAAGTGAGACCGTACAGTTCCTTATTTTTGGTCTAGATGAATATTTTTCATTACCACACGCTTGCAAGTTTAAAATTTTATTTATTTATTTTTTGCCATAAGGGTATTTTTATTTATTTATTTATTTATTTATTTCATACAACTCTATTCGTGGCTATCAGTGGATAAGTGGATATGTCATTTCACCAGCTCACAGGTGAGGCTATGGTCATTTTGAGCTTTAGTCGTGTCAGTCATAGCTGTAATAATATTCGACATAGCCACGGATATTTCGTGGCTATACACATAGACACGGACGTTTTCGTGGCTATCCGTGGCTATGCGAATATTTCTTCTACTCGAAGCTCACGGGGGCTAACATGATATCATCATCTCATCAAATCATTAAATCAATTGTAGGGAATATATTCGTTTTAGCCACGAACTTATTCGTGGCTATCTATGGCAAAAGAAGTTTATAAATAATAACGGGAACTCATTTGGAATAAACGTGGAAAAAATCTAAAAAACGTAAAATGGCAGATTTTTTTTGGATCGAGAGAGTGGATGTATAAACGTTTAAAATGTTCTGATCGTAGGGTCAGTGAAAAGTTTATGGAGTGAGTAAACATTTTCATTTCTTGTGCATGTAATCAACCTTTTTCTGGAGTGTGGAGTTTTATATTGTCCGTGCAAGAGGTACAAGAATCAAACGCCCCACGACGTGCAGACCTTGACGACTCACCTCATGTTGAAAGGGTTTATGGAGAATTACTATGTTTGGACGTGTCACGGAGAATATTGCATGTATGACGATGAATCATCGACAAGTCATCATGTCCCCGCGAGAAAGCCCAAGAACCCAATGAAGCTTGGAGTGATCCTATTCAAGTTCCACTCGCTCAAGTCCATGATCCCAATGTAGATTTCAACATATTACCAGATAGTGCTGCAAATTTCAAAAGAACCAATCTAAGAGGAATGACAGGGTTCCGTTCAGCATGCATTAGAAGCTGCAAACCAACCTTTATATGATGGGTGTGCTTATGGAATATCTCAATTGTACCTGACTTCGAAGGTGATGAGTTGGAAGACCAATTACAATCTTCCGGAGGAATGTGTGGACGATATTTCTCACACCTTTAATCATGTCCTTCCATCAGGTATTGCTGTTTCTAATAAATTATTTTACGGGACAAACAATTGAGTTACTATGTGGTTTTAATATATCTTAAACCACGAAATTGATTTAGTATAATTTTATTTCGCGGTTTAATTTTTCAGTATAGCCACAGATAGCCACGGTTATGGTCGTGGCTAAGCCATTTCCATAACGCGCCAAAAATTTGGGCCTCCCCCTTAACAAACCGCGAAATGAAATTGGCCCAATTAAGCCAGCGAAGAAATGACCCTAAACCTCAATGCCTTAGCATTTTCTCTCTCTCTCTCTCTCTCTCTCTCTCTCTCTCTCTCTCTCTCTCTCTCTCTCTCTCTCTCTCTCTCTCTCTCTCTCTCTCTCTCTCTCTCTCTCTCTCTCTCTCTCTCTCTCTCTCTCTCTCTCTCTCTCTCTCTTGAGAAACTTCTCTGAAAATCCACGAAACTCTCTGTTGATTCCTTCCTTGCATCGTCTCTTTCTCTCCATCGCTGATAAACTCTCATCTCTACCTCTCTTTCGCGGTAAGTATCGCTTCTTTCTTCTTTCTTCTTTCTTCATCGTTTTATCTTTAGTCGATTCGGGTTAGGGTTCTTTCTGGGTTTTAGATTTAGGGTTCTTCGTTCATGGTAGTTGATGTAGGGTTTTTTGGGTTATGTCGATTTAGGGTTTCTGCTTTCTGGGTTTTCGATTTGGTTTGTCTCGATTCGATTTAAGGTTTTTGTTTTGTCAATTTAGGGTTTCTTCTTTCTGGATATTCGGGTATAGTCGTAAGGATATAGTCGCTGCTTATTAGTCTAACTTTTGGGGGCCTTACTGGAACTATAGCATGGTTCCAAAGGAGAAGAAGGATGAATGGTGGGCTGCATTTGTGGTAAGTATCTGCTTATATATATCATTATGTCTCTGTATTTTACTAATGCACTTTACTTTTTCTGTTGTAGCAAAAATACTACTGGGACCTAAAGCATAAGAACATGGTCTACAAAAAATGGGAGACCATCGTCAGACTGTCAATCAGCGACCTTGTTACCAAGCGAAAGAGATCAGGGAAGAAACCGGACTTCATTGGGATAGCAGACTGGAACAAAATGCTGGAGATTTGGGAGGAGGTAGAACACATGAAGAGGTGCAAAACTAATGCAGAGAACGTTGCCTCAGATCCAGATGGACACATCTCTCATTGCCATACATCAGGATCTAAGCCACACACTCGTGTGGCACATGAGATGGCAAGGATATCCAATGCATTTACTTTGTTTCTGTTTCATTATTTCCTGACTTTCATTACTGACCTTTTTTTTTTGTTCCAGCAAGTTGAAGTTGGTGAAGCATCAGTCCCAGTAACGACGGTGGTGCTAAAGACACACTCCAATAAGAATGGCAGCATTGTTGGCAAATGAGTAAAGGCTCTAGTCAAGCCTGATGAAGCATTGTCAATGGAGAAAAGGCACTCACAAGGATCCGTGTCCGATAGTGCTTCTTCTGAAATATCTTCCCAGGAGCTCACATCCGCTTATGTTGACGTATGCATTATACAAATTAATAATATTTGCTAGTTAGTATTTGTTTGGTGTGTGTAATGCGATTAGGTTATTTGTGAATATATATCTTGTTGTTTGAGTTATTATATGTTTGTTTTGTTAGTATTTGTTTGGTTTGTCAGTGAATGCGATTAGGTTGTTAGTATTTGTTTGGTTTGTAAGTGATTGTGTTATTGTGTTAGTGACTGTGTTCTTGGTTCTTGCAGACTGCTACAAACAAGAAAGGGCGAGTGTATGGACTGAGCTCAATTCAGTTTCAAGATGCTGATCCCACTGAAACTTCTGCCATAACTCTACTCAAGAATGCAGAAACAGAACTTAAGCTCAAGAACGTGAAAGAAGATGTATTTCATGTGAAGGAAGATATATCTCATATCAAGAAGGGGGTAGAGATTTTCTTGAGGCTGAATGGTATTAATCTTGGGACTCATGAGGCGGTTCCACCTGAGTCAACTGGTTCTACTGCAGGAAGAAGCCTCCATTCTGAGTCCATCAAGCAGCCTAATAATCTTGACTAATGTCTTCTGTTTTTGTTCATTATGTTAATGGCATGTTTTGAGAAGAACATTTTAATGTCTTCTGTGTTTAAAGGTTGTAGTAAACTATTTGTACCATGTTAATATAATGTTGTTATTAGGTATTTCAAATGTTTATTAGGTAGTTCAAATTCATTATCGAATATATGATAATGCATTTGAATAGTGTAGAATTTAAATATGTTTTTTTGTTAATCGGATTAACATTAGTCACAAATGGCTACAAATATAAGTTGTGGATATCATAGAATTGCCACGGTTTAGATCGTTGCTATCCGTGGCTACTATAGCCACAAAATTATCTCTGGACATTCGTGGCTACGGCCACGAATGATTTCATGGCTGTTTCGTTGATATAGCCTGATAGGTGTAAGTTTTAACCCTATACTAACTGCAAGTGCACAACAATATCATTGTAGTACTTAGGGATCGAATCCACGAGGACTCAGGGCAACGATAGAATTAGAACGGTCAAGCTTAAACTAGGAGAAAGCAGATTGTATTGAGAAATGAAAAGCAATGCAAGAAAGTAAACAAGTAGCAGGATTGGTTGTAAGCAATTAACTAAGGGCGCTAAGTCTAGGAAGTTCTCAGGAAATCAGACAAGCAGACAAATCATTCAGTCAAGATCTAATTAAACACAGTTCTAGAACTCAAAACACAGATATATAATTAACCAACTTTCGTTGTGAGAATTCTCTAAGCCTAATTGCAGAAATCCAAATGTCTTTGTAATTCCTAACAGATTAAACCAGCTTTAATGATCAAGTTCGATATGTTCACAATCTAATTAGACCAAATTTCTTTGCGAGTAATTATATTGCTCAACCTAAATAGTTCAGATTCTAAACCACACTTTCGTGTCAATCTAGCAACCTAAGATCTAGATTCTAAGTGATCAAGTTAGAACTAGCATTAAACACAATTTAGTTTGAAGAACATCTATTGATATGAATCCTTAACTGAATTAATTATATCTAGCAAGTCATAAAATCCCTATTGAGAATCCCTAAACCTAACTATGAATCTACTCAGACATAGATAATGAAAACATGATCAATGAATAATTAGATATCATAAAAGAGATTAAACAAGTAAAGGGGTTCGGAATCTTCTCCAAAAATAAGGTGTAGTACATGATCAGATCAGCCCCAAATAGCTCTAAAAACTCTCTGCTCTAAAATATGATAGCGTATCTAAAAACTGAAGTTAAAACCTAATTAAATAGCTCAATCACGTCTTGGGGCTTCTGTGTAAATATCTGGAACTTCTTGGCAACTTTGCAATATCATCATTCTTCATTAAACCGCCGCGAGTCTGGCCCAACACGTTGTGCATCGATCGATGCTGATGTGCGTCGATCGACACACTCCTCTGTTTCGGACAGTGAGCACAAACTCTCGGGTCAAAACTCCAAAATGCTCCATTTAGCTCCATAATCTCCAAATCCACTCCAAACCTGTGTACCTAATAACACCTGTAAAAGACTCTAAAAGAACACCAAAAGACTCTAAAACATACTTATATCATGGCATAAAACCGGTAAAAACCATGATATATCAACTCCCCCACACTTAGCCTTTGCTTGCCCTCAAGCAAAACAGAGAACTAAAACATGGTGAAGAGGTTTGAAAACTTTCAGAAACTTTTTTAGTCCTAGAAGCAACAACACTCAGATTCCCCTTAGTAAACCACTGAAAGAATCAACTGCAAGATATCAAGACCAACATGTACTTCCCCCACACTTAGCAATTGTCCTACGTAAACTCCACAATCAATCCAAGCAATTCAAATTCACCCTACTGACTTCTTAAGCATATTAAGTGCGGTCTCACCTAAGGATTATCGATCAAAGGGCACATGGATTCTTACCTTGCCAGCTCTAGAACACCATACTATCTTTTTCTGGTTCCTTTTCTTCTCTTTTCCCTTCCTTAGCATTCTGATTTTTCTCCATTGGGTATCATTTTTTTTATCAGTGCTCTTCCCGTTAAGGGGTGTACTTTGGACACATTCCATGGATAGCACATGAGGTAATAGTTTTTGCTACTACTCCCGTGACCACTTCGGAGTTACTAACTCATCCTCAGTTTATTACTTTTTTTTATGGAAGGGGAGAAGGGAACCATACTCGGACAGGTTTAGAAGATGTGTCAGAACTTACAAAGGAGTCCGACTCAAAGTATACCAAGCCCTTAGGTGAGAAAATTAAAGTCAAGTTAAGGGTGAAGCCAGTAAAAGAATCCTCTGAATACCTGAATTGATATGGGTGTCCTCAGTAGGTTGATCCGTGTTGGGTTTTTTAATAGTCATAGATTGATCTTTCAGCTTCATCCCAATGGTTACTTAAGTTCCTGCAAGATATTGTTAACTTCTCCAAAATTCATTGTTTCCTACTTAAACTGGTTTTGACTCAATAAAACAAAATTTTTTGAAAACTGGACTGACTCTTAAGAAAACAAAAAGACAAAAGTCAGTAGCTACCTCCCCCACACTTGAAACACACTGTCCCCAGTAGTGTTAAGCTAAGGGTTGGCAAAAAGAAAGCAAAAATGTTATGGATGTGCTGAGTTCTGTCTGATTTTTACCTCTGTCGCTCATGCATCGATCGTTACATAAATGTAACGACCGTTGCTAGGCGATTTTTCGTCATGTATCGATCGTTTCTCAGGACCGCAACGAACCGTAGTGCGATTTCTCGTTTTGTGACGATCGACACAAGGTTGTGTCGATCGACGCACTGCGACATCCGAGAACAGTCAGCAAGTTAGCAGGTTAGTCCGTGGCTATGGAGCAGTTTTCGTATAGTGGATATCTTCCGTAAAATTTGAAACTGAGAAGTTCAACGGTGATTGATTACAATATGTGGAAGGAACAACTAGTGGTGAATCTAGATCTTCTAGGATTGACTGAAACTCTATAGCTTCAAGAAGAACAATATGATAAGAAAGAAACTACAACTGTTAAGATGGAAGAGTCAGGGGAAAAGGAGATACGTGACTCCAATGTCAGAATTCTCTAAGGATATGATCGTTCCACAGCAGCGAACAAATAAAGGTACGAAGCACTATAGTGATGAGCGCCACTGATAAAATTCTAAGGAAGATTCTGAAGGAGAAAAGTGTCCTTGGTATGCTGAGAATCTTGGATGCTAGATACATGTCTTAGTCTTTGCCAAATTGAATGTATATGAAGCAGCGTCTATACGGTTTTAGGATGAAAGAGTCTTTGTCAGTAGAGAAAAATATTGATGAGTTTTTCAGATTTATAACAGATTTGGGGAATATCATGGTAGAATTGTGAGATGGAGATCATGCCATATTAATATTGATGTCTCTGCCTAAGCAGTTTTATCGATTGTGTGATACTCTTAGTTATGGAAAGACTATTGTGACGTTTGATGAAACTATAAATACTATTTGTTCAAATCAACTAGATTTGAATACAAATGGAAAGAATAACAAGTCTCAGGGGGAAGTATTGCTCTCTAACTCAAACAATACTTGGAATAAAAATCATATGCACTACCTATTGGATCTTCGGAGAAGAATGGCCTTTCAAGAGAAATTGTCCTAAGAAAAATGGTCAAAAGGGCAAAGACAGGGTAATGGAGTAGGAGAGTCATGAGTAGTTACTGGTGTTGAGTTATAGAGTCCTTGACAGTGTCATAAGTGAATGTGGCTGAAGTGTTTGATTTCAAAGAGATTTGGATCTTAGACACTGGTTGTACGTTTTACATGACTCAAAGAAGGGACTAGTTCATTGATCTGGAAGAGGTATCAATAGGATCAATAAGGAGGGCAAATATGTATCCAAAGTCATGAGTATTGGCTCAATAAGACTAAACAAACAAGATGGAGGTCTGGTGACAATAAAGAATGTCAGATATGTGCCAGATTTCTCTAAGAAAATTTTGTCTCTGGAAAGTTTTGAGGATCAGGGATGCACATTTGAATCAAGAGATGGTGTGCTTGAGTTCAAAAAGGAAGGCAAGACAGTTCTAAAGGCCAAAAAATAAATCAAGCTTTACTTCTTGCTTGGTAAATATATCAATGGTGAAGTAAACACAGTGTGCTCTCATTACATAAACTTATGGCATAGTGAGTTGGTAAATGTAAGCCATAAAGAACTGAACATTATGGTGAAGAAAGGATACCTTTACATGCGTAAGATGTCAAGCGTTAAGTTCTGTGAAAGCTGCATTTTTGGAAAAACTCGCAAATCAAGCTATTCAACTGGACATCACTCTAGTAAGGAGTGTCTTGAATACATCAATGCTGTCCTATGTGGATCACTGTTTGTTCCTCAATCTATTGGTAAGTGTCATTAATTTCTAAGTCTTATAGATGACTTCTCTAGAAATATCTGGATATTTTTCTTGAAATTTAAAGATCAAGTGTTTAAAAAGTTTCTGGAATGAAGAGTATTATGAAGAAGCTAAGAACATATAATGGTCTTGAGTTTTATAACAAAGAATTTGATGAGTATTTTCCAGAGAATGGTATTTCTGGGCACAAGACAATCCATATACTCCCTAACAAAATAGGGTAGTGGAGATGATGAACATGACCATACTTGAAAGGGTAAAGAGTATTTTCCGTGAATCATGGTTACCTTAAGTTTTTTGGGTTGGGGAGGTTAATACCTCTATGTACATGATTAATAAAACACCTTCTTCTGCAGTTCAAGGACAAATTCCAAAAGAAATTTGGTTAAAGACAATTCATCGGTTTGATCATTTGAAGAATTTTTTTGTTGTGTCTGCTACTATCATAATACTGATGGGAAGTTTCAGCCAAGGAAAAAGAAAGAGATTTTACATTGGATATCATTCAAAGATCAAGTGCTATAAGGTTTGATCTTTAGAGGAGAAGAGAAGATTGGTTAGCAGAAATATAATATTCAAGGAAGAAGAGTTCTATAAGAACTTGTTGGATAGTTCTGCTGATACAAGGTAAACAATACAACCTTTCTGGATATATAACTTGGTCTGACAAGACAAGGTGACATCACTTCAGGTGGATAAAACCAGAGAGTGAGGTCAAGGGATTCAGTCACTGAAGTTGTTGATTTGAATTCTGAAGAAGAAGAAGATGACTCTGAAAGTGAGTCAGAACAACCTAGATCAAGCTTTGAGAATTACTTACTAGCGAGGGGCAAAATTAGAAGAGATCTAAAGCTTTCTAAGAGGCTTGATGATTATGTGCATATGTCATTATTCGCAGCTGATGATGGAGATCCACCAGAACCAAGTGACTTTAAATAAGCAATGAAAGATCCACATAAGAAAATCTGGAGTATGGCTGCTGATGAAGAAATGAATTCTTTACATAAAAACTTCAATTGGATTCAAGTTGTTAAACCAAAAGGCAGAAAGATTAATATAGAGTGCCAATGGATCTTTAAGAGAAAACGAGGAATACAAGGGGTGGAAGAGCCTATATTGAAGTCAAGGCTAGTAGCCAAGGGTTTTTCTCAGAAAAAGGAGTTCATTATAACGAGATCTTCTCTCGTGTGGTAAAGCATCTCTCCATAAATTATTTGATGTCTATCGTGGTTGAAGAAGATCTGGAGCTTAAGAAGATAGATGTAAAAACCGCTTGTCTGCATAGAGATCTAGATGAAAAGATTTTAATGGATCAACCTGAACGATATTTGAGAAAGTAAAAGAAGATTATGTTTGTATTCTGAAAAAATCCTCGTACGGATTGAAATAAAGTCCAAGGCAGTGGAATCAGAATTTTAACACTTTCATAATGGAAGTTGGATTTGTCAGAAGCGTACATAATCAATATGTCAACATAAAAACTTATCATGATTCTACATCCACATGCTCTTATATGTGGATGATATGTTAGTGGCTTGCAAGGGCATGATTTTGATCAAGTCTCTAAAGGATCAGCTAAGCTCCACTTTTGAAATGAAAGACCATGGAGCAGCACATAAAATTTGAGTATTGATATCATTAGAGACATGAAGCATGGTTCTTTAAAACTATCTCAGGAAAGCTATCTAGAGAAAGTCTTAAGGACTTACAACATGGAGAGAGCCAAGTCTGTAAACACACCAATTGGAATTCATTTCAAGCTAACATCAGCTACAAAGGAAGAACATGAAGCCGATGCAAGCAATATGAGGTCAGTACCTTACTGTAATAACATGGGTATTTGATGTATGGATGACCAAAATTAGACCTGGTCTTGCATATCCAATAGGGTTTATAAGTAGGTTCATGAGAAATCCTACTAAAATGCACTGGAATGCAGTAAAGTGGGTGTTGCGGTATTTTGTGGATCAACATAATTAAGTTTACTTTATGAGAAAGGATCTGATTTTAAAATAGGTGGTTTCTATGACTTTTATTATAGTGGACATTTATACAGAAGACGGTTTATATCTAGTTATACTTTCATGTATGGTAGTTGTGTGATAAGCTGGAAATCAAGTTTGAAGAAAGTTGTTGCTCTGTCAATAACAAAGTCTGAGTACATATCAATGAAAAAAGCAACCAAAGAAGTTGTTTGGTTGAAGGGGCTAAGTAGCGAGTTTGGTTAAGATAATGAGAATGTTGAAATATTATGTGACTCGCAGAGTGCTTTGGCATTGGCAAGGAACAATGTACATCACGAGCGTAAAAAACATATGGCTATAAAACTGAGCTTTATACGAGAAAGTGTAGAGGAAGGTGAGGTGCATGTTTCAAAGAGGCAAGTGATAATTCTGTTGACATCTTCACAAAAGTACTTCATGTAAGTAAGTTCAAACATATGTTGAGTTTACTAGGAGTTATGAGGACATTTGATCATCCAAACCCGACGCCCCGGATCCATAGGAGCTGGTCGAAACCGTTCTCGACCATGAGGCAGGTTGAGTAATTCCCGACCATGAGGACTGTACCGCGGACCTAGTAAAGACAAAGGCAACTCCGGGATGACTTCAACCGAGCCATGGATCAGCTGACTCACGACCAGCCTGTTCTGAACCGGCTAGCTCGGAAGATGACCGAGACAAACTCAAACGAAGTTGTCGACCTACTCAACCCGACCAACATATGACCCTTTCTCAAGACCAACGGTCCGTCCATGATATTAACCATCACGACCGTTGAGTCCTAGTCCGATCTTTCTCTTTGGGCCGAAAGATCATACTCTTTTTCCTTGTAAGGTTTTGTCCCAATTGGGTTTTCCTTACAAAGTTTTTAATGAGGTGATTTTTTAGGCCCGTCCATTAGAAATAGAGGCCGGCCTCTTTGTCTTTTGTTTTATTTCTTTCCTTTCTCTTTTAGTATTTTTTATTTTGCCCATTTTGGACCATGTCATTGTCGAACTCTTAAGGATATTTAAGCCTTCATTTGCTTTATTAATCATTAAGAAAATTTTAAATAAAAACCTAGAGTTTTTTTGCCCTAAGACGGCGCCGATCTCAAGCAATTGTGTGGCTTCCCCTTTTGTTTGAAGGTCTTGTTACTTGTTCGTGTTACTGTTATCAACAACCTCCTATGAATCATCCATCTAGCTAAGAAATAGCACCTTCGGCCAGTGCAAAGCTCCCATCCGCCCATCCCCACAATCGCTCATCTCCATCGTCCCGTGTTCGACCTGCTATCGCCCATCGCTCGTCATCGACCATCTATCACCCATCGTCCCACCGTCCGTTCTGTCTCACCCACGGTCCAGCAAGGAGAGCGTCCTCGACCATACTTGTGACCCGTTTGTAGGATCCATATGCGGTTTACATTATCTGGTATCGGAGCTTAGACTCGTAACACCATTCAGTTATATCTCATCCTTACATTTCTATATTTCGGTCTTAGTTTACTTGCTTTCATAAACTGAAAACCCAAAAGAATTGTCCATGTTTCTTATGTTTTCTTAGCTGTTTATCTCGCTTTGCATTAAAAAAAAAATAGAAAAATTGTTAGGTTGCTAGCTAGAGAAGAACCAACTGCATATCGCTTGTTTAGGATTGAATATCGGCCGCTAGTGTTAAGTTGCTAGTTTATGTATTTCACTTGATTGCTTGCTCATCAATTGCTTGGTTTCTGTTATGTCTTTCAGCTAGGTTATTAGTTGTTTGTTCAGACCATCCTAGAAACTAAGAGAAGTAATTTGCGGCCGCATTAAGGTTAGTCATAGAAACCGATTCATTCTCTTGCTATTTTCGAAATTGATTGCGGTTTACTTTCTTGCGGTTATTGACCTTCCATTTTGATTTCATCTTTCAATTATTGCATAGTTCTTTTCTATCAAAAAAGAGAGAGAATAAATCGGCATTTCAGTTGGATATTTCTTTTTATTGCTATTCACTGAAGTTTTGCATTTTGTTTCTTGCTTGCGAATATTGCCTCTTTCCTTTTTCCCTATTTATTTCTTCTTCCTTTTGCGTGTAACAATGTATTAAGTGTGCATAACACTAAGAATGAACGACAACCAAGCTTCTCCGACCGACTTCGCCCAACTCCATGGTGTGATCCAAAAATCGGAACATGCCTCGACCGACTCCAGCAACCCGATGTCCAACAGCCTCGACCCATGCAGTCAAACGCTCAGGCAAGGAGAGGACAGCCCATCCGGGACGACCTGCTGGATGACACGGATGATGACATGACCGGTCTCGACAACAACACACCCGATCAGAACCATCGACCGATCAACCGACGCTATTCGATCAACCACGGTCGCATGTGCGACGACGAGGTACAACGACCTAATTTCTATGATGTTAAACTGAAGCCGCCTACTTTTGCAGGAAATGACGAACCCGAAGCTTACCTAGAGTTGGAACGTAGGATGGAGTACATCTTTGACTATTACGCCTACAATGACTGTAGGAAGGTAGCATTGGCTGCAGCTCAGTTCACAGGACACGCCTTGTCCTGGTGGGATCGAGACGTCACTGAACATAGACGACATCACCATGACCAAATCTCTACATGGGCCGACATGAAGTACAACCTAAGACGAAGGTACGTCCCAACCCATTTTCATAGTGATTTACAAAAACGTTTTCGTAATTTGGTGCAAGGAAGCATGTCCGTGGAAGAATACTTCGAAGAATTCGAGCAATTGTGGAACCGACTTGAGTTATACGATTCGGAGGAGACCCTCATAGCACAGTTCATCGACGGACTGCATGAACGGATCGTCCGATAGTTCAAGATCCAGACATACCACGATATTTCCAAGCTACTTCACTTGAGAATTCAGTTCTAGTAGCACAACAAACGGAAAGCGGCGATGAAGAACCGAGCTCGGAGCAACCCGACATGGTCGACACCAGCGCCCCGACCAATCGACAAAGGCAAGGCCGTTGAGGTCGAGTCACGATTCAAAAAGCTGGCCACCAAGGCTCCCAAGTTTAAATGTCCTGAAGCAGGTAAGTTCTCTAGTACTTCTCGAGCTAGAGACATCACATGTTTTAAATATCAAGGAAAATGGCACATGGCCTGGGACTGCCTGAACCGACGAGTCATGATCCTTAACGAGGCTGGCGAGTACGAGTCCCATGACGAGCAAGAAGAAGGAGATGAGGAGAGGGCCGACCGGGACTGACCGTGGAAAATCACGTCTCCAGAGAGTTGATGGTGATAAAAAGAGCTCTCAGTGCCCTGGTCGACCCGAAATGGTCCAACGGGAGAACATATTCCACACTCGGTGCACCGTGAACAACAAGGTATGTATCCTTCTTATAGACGGTGGATCTTGTGCTAACGTTGCTAGCAGGTACATGGTCGAAAAACTAGATCTTCATGCCTCGAAGCATCCTCGACCATACCAGCTTAGATGACTCAACGATGATACGGACGTACGGATCGCCGACCAGGTTACCATTCCGTTCAGTGTTGGCAAGTACTGCGACCATATGTTGTGCGATGTCGTCCCCATGAAAGTCGGTCACCTACTTCTAGCCGACCCTGGAAGTTCGATAAGGAGGCACTCCATAACGGACGCACCAACCACTATTCGTTCGTCCACGGCAAGCGCAAGTACCAGCTTACACCACTCACGCCCCTGGAAGTCCACGAGATGCAACTGAAACTTGCCAAGGACCGCAAGAACAGTAAACCAACATACTTATCTCCTCACATTCTGTATCTAAAGCTATTAACCAAAACATGCATGTATTACTAATGATCTTTAAGGAGGCTCTACACTCTTATCTTGACGACATAGATTTGCCCCGTGAAGTGGTTTTTTAGTTGGACAGGTTTAAGGATGTGTTCCCAGAAGAGATCCCAGCCGGCTTACCGCCCATCCGAGGCATAAAACATCAGATCGACCTTGTACCTGGAGCCGCACTTTCGAACCGATCAGCGTACCGCATGAACCCGATCGAGTCTAAGGAGTTGAAGAAGCAGGTTCAAGACCTCATATCCAAAGGCTACATCCGTGAGAGCCTCAGTCTGTGTGCTGTTCATGCCCCTCTAGTTCCCAAGAAAGACGGCTCATTGAGAATGTGTGTCAACTACCTGGGCAATCAAAACATTACCATCAAGTACCGGCACCCTATTCCACGTATGAACGACATGTTGGATGAGCTGCACGGATCATATGTCTTCTCTAAGATTGATCTACGGATTGGCTGCCATCAGGTGAGAAACAAAAAAGGGGACAAATGAAAGACTGTGTTCAAGACCAAGAAAGTTTTATACGAGTGGCTCGTCATGCCATTCGGTCTTACCAACGCTCTTAGAACTTTCATGAGGCTCATGAACCAGGTCTTACGAGCCTACATCAATAAGTTCATGGTTGTTTATTTTGATGACATCTTTATTTATAGTCAATGTTTTGCCGACCACCTGTTGCACCTTGAGCAAGTAATAGAGACTCCTCGACAAAAAGGTATTTATGAAAACATCAAGAAGTGCACATTATACACTGATAAGCTTTTTTCTAGGTTTTTTTGTGAGTTCGCATGGAATATAGGTTGACCAAGAGAAGCTCAAAGCGATCCAAGAATGGCCCAACTGACCAGCATTGGTCATGTCCGGAGTTGCCATGGATTGGCAATTTTCTACCGATGGTTCGTCAAGGATTTCAGCATTGTGTCAGCTCCACTCGCGGCCGTGATCAATAAGAACGTTCCGTTCAAGTGGGGATCTGCACAGGAGGACGCATTCCAAAATCTCAAGGATCTCTTAACTGCACGCTCATTCTTGTTCTGCCTAATTTTGACAAAACCTTTGAGATTGAATGTGATGCTTCAGATTTATGGATTGGAGTAGTGATTACACAAGGAGGACGAACCGTGGCTTACTTCAGTGAAAAACTCAATGCAGCCACACTCAACTACCCAACCTACGATAAGGAGCCGTATGCCTTGGTGAGATCGTTGGAGACGTGGCAGCACTATCTCATGGCCAAGGAGTTCGCGATTCACACCGACCACGAGACGTTGAAGCACCTACGAGGACAAACGACCCTTAAGAAGATATACAAATGGCTCGAGTTCGTGGAGACGTTCCCTTACATTATCAAGTACAAGAAGGAAAAAGGAGAACATTGTAGCTGACGCCCTATCCAGAAGATATACTCTAATCAGCACCATGGAGGCCAAAGTTTTGGATTTTGAATTGATTAAAGAGGAATATGAAACTGACCCAGATTTTAGTGAACCTTTTCAGGAATATCGAAATGGAGCTAAGGAATTGTTCTACGTGCATAATGGGTTCCTGTTCCGAGGCAAACGGTTGTGCTTTCCACAAGGGTCGATGAGAGATCTTCTGACCCATGAATCTCATGCAGGCGGTTTGATGGGACACTTTGGCGTGGGAAAAACTCTGAGTGTCCTGGTCGAACACTTCTTATGGCCGCATCTGAAACGTGACGTTGAACGGTTCTGTGCATCACGTTCCTAATGACCAAATCCAAGTCACATCGTAATGGCCTTTACATGCCTTTGCATATTCCTAACCGGCCATGGGTCGATGTTTCTATGGCTTTCATGTTAGGACTGCCTAAAATCAAGAACAAGGATTCCATATTCGTGGTGGTCGACCGGTTTTCAAAGATGGCCCATTTCATACCATGCGCCAAGACCAACATCGCCACCCAGGCATCCGACCTATTCTTAAAGGAAGTGGTGAGACTGCACGGTCTGCCCCGGACCATTGTCTCCAACCGCGACCCAACCTTCCTAAGCCACTTCTGGAGGACACTTTGGAGGAAGCTTGTAACCAAGCTACTGTTCTCTACGACCTGCCATCCACAGACGAATGGACAGACTGAGGTCGTTAACCGAACACTCTCAACCCTTTTATGGGTCGATGGTCGGTAAAAATCTCAGTAGTTTGTTAGATTGCATTCCTTATGTTAAATTTGCGTATAACACTAACCACTCAGCTACTAAGTTGTCACCGTTTTGAGATTGTATATGGTTTTAATTGAGAGACGCATGTCGACCTCAAGCCATTGCCCCCTTTGGAGTTCATTAACTTGGACGAAGAACGCAAGGCTGAAGCCGTTGCTAAACTACATCAGAAGGTCAAGGAGAATTTGGAGAAGGAAAAGGCATAGTACAAAAAGCATGCCGACCAGAAAAGGAAGGAGGTCACCTTCCAGTCCGGAGATTGGGTGTGGGTACATATGCGACCTGAGAGGTTTCCAAACCAACGTAGATCAAAGCTTTCAGCACGATGAGACGGTCCATTCAAAGTCTTGGAGAAGATCAACGACAACGCCTACAAACTTGAACTTCTAGGTGAGATGACTATTTCCTCGAGCTTTAATGTTACTGATGTCTCTTTTTAGTGTACGTGATGCTTTTTTGAGGCTAGAAGCATCTCAAGAGGGTGGGAATGATGAGGACATCAGATCATCCAAACCCGACGCCCCGGTTCCGGAGGAGCAAGTCGAACCGTTCTTCACTATAAGGCAATTCGACCAGTTCCCGACCATGAGGATTGTACCGCGGACCCGATCAGGACAAAGGCAACTCCGGCACGACTTCAACCGAGCCATGGAGAAACTGATCACCTGGACGAGTATAGAAGACATCACGGAGCACCTGGATTAGCTGACTCACGACCAGCATGTTCTGAACCAGCTAGCTCTGAAGATGATCGAGACAAACTCAATGAAGATGCCGACCCACTCGACCCGACCACCATATGATCTTCACCATTACGGCCTTTGAGTCCTAGTCCGAGCTTTCTCTTTGGGCTGACAGATCATACTCTTTTTCCCTTGTGAGGTTTTGTCCCAATTGAGTTTTCCTTACAAGGTTTTTAATGAGGTGATTTTAGGTCCGTCCATTAGAAAAAGAGGCCGGTCCCTTTTTCTTTTATTTTATTTCTTTCCTTTCTCTTTTAGTAGTTTTAGTTTGGCCATTTTGGCCCATGTCATTTCGAACTCGTAAGGCTATTTAAGCCTTCCTTTGCCTTGTAAATCATTAAGGAACTTTTAAAGAAAAAAACCCTAAAGTGTTTTTGCCCCAAGACGGCGCCGATCTCAAGCAATTGTGTGGCTTCTCCTTTTGTTTGAAGGTCTTGTTACTTGTTCGTGTTACTGTTATCAACAACCTCCACTGAATCATCCATCGATCTAAGCAAGAGCGCCTTCGGCTAGTGCATAGCTCCATCCGACCATCCCACATAATCGCTCATCTCCATCGTCCAACGTTCGACCCACTATCACCCATCGTCCCACCGTCCGTTCTGTCTCGCCCACAGTCTAGCAAGGAGAGCGTCCTCGGCCAGCCTTGCGACCCGTTTTTAGGATCCATATCCGGTCTTACATCAAGGAGTCTCTGAGTAATTAGAGGGAGAAATTCGAGGTGCATGGTTGGTCGAAGAACGTTAAGATGATCATTCATCCAAGGTAGAGTTTTTCGAGATACTGGATAGGATCATTGGTTTAAATCAGTGGTATCCGGTTTAAGGATATGATATGTGTTACCAACAACGATTTCATGTTTAGGTCTCTGGTTTCTAGTTTTGTTTAAGTGAAGCAAGGAACATTGTCGTTTGAGTCTTCTTTTTGAAGATCGAAGTCAACATGCAACATGGTGGATCATATTGCTATCAGTGGCGGATCTATGTTGGTTTTTAACTAATTCATCCACACACTTTAACATGTGTCTTTTCATTTAGGTTTGTCATATTGTTATCACTGATCGATCCACGTTGGTTTTTAAGGGGTTCATAATTAGATTTTGGCTCAATATAAAAAAATAAAGGAAAAAGAACCAAATGATACATGTCAGAGAATCAGTAAAAAAGTGTGAAAAGTAGGATAAATATACCAAATGAGCTATAAAATTCTTTAGATCATAGATCAAAACACTAAATATATTAATTTAACCGGATTCATATATCTCATTTTACAACATAGATCCGCCTCTGATTGCTATTACAGTTGTTCCTTATACAGTTTTATTTGTTCTGTATTCTTTGTACTAATATTTATTATGTCAAACATGGAAAATTTTGTAATAAAATCTTAAACATTTTTACAAAAGAACTTAAAGTTAGTGACCACCAAATTAATAGTCGTTGTAGTGTCAATTTGCGGAGGAGCTTCCCCGTGATCCAACGTGTCGATGGTAAGTGGATAAGAGTTTTTAAAACATTAGTACATTATCTATGAAATTAAATGTGTCACATGTGAATCCAGCCACCTCTTTGCCAATTGAAACTTTATTTGAGCCAACTTTTTTAGATATTGACGTTTGCATTATGAATCCCAAACTTTTTTTTTGTTGAGAATCCCCAACTTAGTACCTCTAACTTTGAGTAATTAATAAACGGTCATCTTCTTATTATTTATTTTATTACCAATATTCAACTATTTCACCATATTCATAAAAGCTTTCTACCCGATATAATTTTTTTAATACTCCGATCAGTGTCGGTAAAAATACACCAAAGTATTAAGAATATATTTTTTCAGTTGATCATTATACTTTTATTTCAAATTTGATTGTTTTTCGATTAATGGTAGAAGATAATTATATCGCTTGTTACCGAACTACCATATAAACTGTTTGAACCAAACTACAGCCAAACCAAAACTTTTCACATAATTTTATTTTTTATATTTAGGGAGGATCGAAATGAAATGCTATCAATACATTCTCAAATCCCCACTTATCACTATACCACAATCATATGTACATAATCATATTCTATTTTTCTTTTGTCTTTTCGAAAATTTGCTAGACATTTTACGCACAGTTAATCCAAATCTAATACGTGATAAAAATCGAGAATTACGTAAAAATTACCCAAAGCTTTTTGATATAATATTGTATTGAAAATTATATTCAACAAATAAGATTAAATATTTAAACATGAAACATATGATTTTCAATAAAATTATAAACATAAATTGAAATTTTATAATTTTGAATTCAAATTCTTATTTTTAAAAAAATGTAATGAAAAGTTGGATTAAACGGCCAACTAGACGGAAATTAGGCGGATTAAACCGAATTAGACATGTATATGTGGTCACAAAATTGGCAAACGATTTATTCAACCAATTTAGTTAAAATCGAGATTAGTTGAATACTCCCTAACGCCTAGACGGCTAGGCAACTGAGGTTTAGAACAAAGGTTTTATGCAATATTTGAAATTGAGCTATATATAGTACACTTGTATTTATATTCTTGTTCAAAAATTCGCTAGGTGTTGTACGCGAGATTGATTTGGACTTAACGCTTAACAAAAAATCATAGGATTACTCGAGCCTAGTTTGAGGGCTATTTAGTATACATATATATATATTAATTATAATTAATCATTTTTATATAATATTATATTTAAATTGTATTAAACATATAAAAACAAATATTTAAATATGAAACATATTTTTAATTAAAATTATGATCATAGTTGAAAAAAAAATAATTCAATTTTTCTAAAATTAAGGTGATGCAGCCAACATGGAGATTAGACGATCTATATGAAAATTATACAATTTATGCAGAATTAGGAGATTTAGGCAAGATTAGACCAACCTATGTGGCCACAAAATTGATAATAATTTGTTTAACATATTTGAACAAAATCAGAACTGTTGAATACTGCCTGACACTTTTTTTAGTCAAAAACCTTATATTATAAATGTCCAATGTGCAATATCCAGATGCTACAAGTGCATAATTTAGAATGGGCTCAACCCAATTACATAAAAAAAAAAAAATCTATCGTGAGACATGTCATGGCAACGTGTTATTAGGTGGTGCTACGCGTTCTCCAGGAAGAAGTCCGAGCATGCAATCCGTCGTTGACAGTTTTCCGGTGTCGAAGAAGGGCATTTTCCACTCCACTGTAACAATCCGTCCGACCTAAACTCCATCCAACCACCACCAAACACCAAATAGAAATCTCATCCTTTAATCGCTACTTCGCAGCCATCAATGTCCGTGTGCTGCATATCCGTAGAATCCATGAAGGAATTACCGGAGAAAGAGAAGATCCAGTCGAGCCCGTTCAACTCGATCGGGCCAAATAACCGACGACTTACAGCACTCGACAACTCAGGAAGAAGGCTAAAGGGATCAACGTGCGGTGATGGAAGAGAACGACTGAAAAGATCGATTGATTCCGGAGAGACTCCGTAAAAGAAAGGCTGGGAATATATCCGACAGAAAAGTCCGTTAACCGGAAGCAAAAGACGGTTAATCCTTAGTATATAATACATCAAAAGAAAGGAATCACCGCAAAAAGCAAAAGAGAAAAAAACACAATCCAAAAGTAACTATACCGCCAGCATGGGCGGAGGCAAGGGCAAGGGGGGGGGGTCAGGTGACCCCACTAAATTTTAATTATCAATTATAGTTTCTAAAAAATTATAATACTTGAGTCCAATTAATTTTTTGTACTGACCACAATCTAATCCAAACCCACTTCATTTTAGAAAAAAAAAACACTTGATCATTTATTAACCCAATCCACAAACATTAATTTTTCTACAAAATTTACGTGGATAAATAAGACCACATATAATGAGCTTATTACTTAAGTTAAGGGATTGGTTAAAGTTGATTTAATCTTTGATTTAATCTTTTCATATAAGTAAAATTAAATTGTGTATTTTCATCCTTTATTGTATAGTTTAAGATATATATAAATTTGAAAAATGATTTTAAAATATGCTAAAATAATTTATAGTTGATTTAATCTTTGATATATTGAGTAATAATTATGGGATTATAAAAAATGTTAAATAAAAATTGGGTGAGATAATAATTTACATAAGCCACTAAATAATATTTATCCATAATTTAATTTAAATAAAATGATGATTAATGAATTAATATTAAAATGGTTTAGTTAGAAAATATTTTTGAAATTTGGTTCAATAATAGAAAATGTTTTATAAGGTTTTTAAACACATACTAGTAAAAATGTTTAAAAACTATTTACGGTATATTAATTTGTAATATTTTTATTATACCGATTTCGATAAAAATATTTTTTAGCTACGCTACTGATCGCCGGTGTTGCAAAACGCCATCAGCCGGCAACCGGAACTAGCTCGCGATGAAAGGTCTGTTAGAGAGAAGGCACACAAGAAGAGAGAGAAAGTATGATCGAGATTTAGAAAAAGGTTGCTTAAATGAGAGTTAAATAATAACAGCCAGGCTTTGACGTTTGAGTTGTTGTCATTCATGGGCTGTCCGAAGAAAAGGAGGCCGTACGTACGTGGCTATCAAACTCATAAGAATGCCAATTATTTGACGCAACTCTTTAAAGAAAGGAAACATACGTATGATCTGTAAAAAACAAACAAAAAAATAAGGACAACAGTGTAATTTTACCAACAAATGAGAGAAAATCTAATTAGGAAAAAAGACTATGCTCTCGTTGAGAGTCGAACTCAAGACCTCCCGCTTACTAAACGGGTGCTCTAACCAACTGAGCTACGAGAGCTTAGTGGTATTTCAACTGATAAATACAAACATAATTGAATACAAAATACATTTAGACTACACAATATCGTCAACATTTAACAGTACAATAAACACCGACAGCACATTGTACGTACTATCCCTGTCTGTACAAATATGTACTACAGCTGCTCTTCCAGACAGTAACATAGCAAAATCTACTATCGCTGTATGTACAAATTCTCATATCCCTTCAAAACAAACAAAAGTATCACTCTTTATCAATTGATTAGTTCAGATTTTAGAAATTACTATAAATATCAACTCCAAGCCGAACCACTATGCGATACGAAGTGTCTAAAATCCGGTAACATAACCTTCAACCGCCCCAGCCACTCTTCAGCTGCTCGTAGCAGTGCCATGACTCTCTGGTTCTCTTCCACTTCACTATCTGGGCTCCACACCGACATCTTAATCTTGTACGATGCGAGACCGAAACTGGGCAACGAATGCTTCGATGGAGCAACCGATTTGCTTGAGCTTTGACTGTCATCATTGCTTGTACCTTTACAAAATGATATAAGAGTTGATTTGTGATGTTCTTTTTTTTATAATAAGCTTGTTTCTAGAATTCGTTTTATATGTGTGCAATGATGGCTTACCTCGAGAGGGTGTTGATAAGGAGTGAAATGTTAAAAAGCACGCGTCGAGGTTTTGTAACGATTGACCTAGTGGTATTCGGTATATCGGGTACCTTCAAGAAAGTGAGAAGAATAAAGGTTTTAGAGGCGATTTGGAAACTGAAACTCGTGAAAATGTGTGAAATGACGGGATAGATACAGTACCAAGCAACAGAGACCCAACTCGAAGGCGATAGATCACAGCTCCTGTATGTTCTCAGTGCTGGAAATTGTGATGACAGGTTTGAGATCTGCAATTCAAATGTTACAAGATAATTATGAGACAGAACAGAACGTTTGTACCATGTTAATCAAGGCCGAACCTTTTATGTTCCATGTATAAGCAAAGATAATAAACTTGCCTTATCTGTCAATGGTTCGCGGCCAAATGGCATGGCAGCCTCAAGATACTCAAAGACGAGGTCACCAGGAGAGTTACCGACTTCACTCTCATCACTCGACGAGCCAAGGCATGGTTTCTCCTCCAAAGACGCTCTGTATAAGTTCTGAGAAATGTCTAAGCAGTCATTGCTGCCATCCCTAATCATGCCTCTAGGCAAATCACCATCACTTTCTTCGCCAGCTCTCCTGTTAACACACATTAGCAAAATAGTTTTTTTATCAACAAGGCAGAACAATTGAGAATTAAGAGAAAGCCAAAGAAGCAAAGCAGAAAGGTTTGATATCATTGTTTTTGCTGATCTGAATAACGCAGACCAATGACTAGTGACTACTTGAATAGGGAAACAGCTTTGCCTACTTCAGTTGTCCAAGAGCAGAGAACCAGATCCCTTAAGCTAATGGTTGATAGGAAACAAAATAAGATAAGCACAAATGATAAGACTCTCACCTCCTACTTGCACAGGCTCTTGATGGGTCTTCATAAAGCTGAATTCCAGAGAGATAGGGAACATAATACTGAACAACTGAGTCGATCCCATTTAAGAGAAGAGGAACCCCGACACCGTAAGCGCTCCACTCCTCGAATGAATCCCATAAATCATTCAGTAAGAAGTAGTGACAGTACTCTGGTCCGCAGGTTCTCCAACCCTTGGTGCTTGTCTGAAGCAATCATAAAGAATCTACGAGTGAGCACAACATCATCTCATTTTGTTCTTAATAAAAGCATCACACTTAAATCACAAATGTTTTTCATCGTCCCAAAGAAACGATCTTTAATCAATAAAATCAATGTTTAATCACAATGTTTGAAATTGCAACTCTCAATACTAACATTCTTAGTGTTCTCCTTAAACTTCCCAAATCAAATTGAAATACTGACTAAACCCCAAGTCGTCAACTCAAAGATGGGAGTATTACCATAGGCAAGTATTGGGTATGAACAACGGGAGTGGTGCAATCCAGAAACCGCCCCAAATTTGACCAACTTTCAGTGGTGGTGGTGGAGACCTGACACGGCACAGAGCAATCGGAGGTGGAGCACTCATCAGGCGATCCAGCAGCGGATAAAGGTCGTTTCATCTCCTTCTTCTCCGATGCCGCCACAATCTTTCGGTCGAGTATCTCCTTGGCCTTCCTCTTGTCTTCCTGTTCCTCTTCAAGTTTCTTCTTCTCCCTCTCCTGTTGCAGTTTCCTCATCGGAGGTGGGTTGTAAAACCGATTCTCGCCGCGGATCCTACGCGTAGGCGACATTCTTCACGCCGGCGATGAAAAAAGTAGGTGTGCGGTGTATTTAGATGCTAGCGCTCGTCTTCCTCTGTATCAGTCAGTTTGAAAAATGGGCGATGTTAGGGTTTTAGTGAATTAAGAGCAGTCAAAGAAATGCTTTGAGAAGTGAGATGGAGATTGAGTTTGTTTTCTTGTTCAATCGAATGGACTTTCTAATCTATAAAAAAAAAATTGTCGACACTAATATATTAATTTAGCCACTATATACCGTTATATTATTGAAAATGTCATTTAAAATTGATGACAATAACCATCATAAATATTTTTCAAAATTGATCATATACAATTGTTTAGATTAGTTATAAAAATATAGTTATTATTTTTCTAATGTTTCTCTTATCTTATTTTAACTAAAACAAATAAACACATCATACACCATTTACGACAAAAAACTAATTTTTTGTATATATATATATATATATATTTAAAAAATGATTAATGATAAAAACCCAAAAATGGAAAAGATAACTTGTTGACCAAAAAAAAAGGAAAAGATAACTTAATTGACTACCAAATTTTAAAGTTTTTATTAGTTTAATGAACTTCTCTAGCTAGATCTTATAGTCCATACTTATATTATTTGATTATATGGTGTGAAGAATTATGATTAATGTTTTATGATTTGTAGATTTCTATGAGTGTTTCCCTCAAAATGTTTAAAATATTTGAAACTACTATGAAATGGGTTAAAAGACAAAACTAAAATGATGTATTAGTCCATTTTTATTATAAAACTTAAAAAATGAATATCAAATAGTGAAAAAGATTTTTAAAAATGAGTTACACATTTCAATTATAAACTAATACAAATTTGACGGATCAAATGAATGGATTATCTCATTTTGTAATTATATTAATATAACAATTTGTAAATGTCATTAAGAAAATATTAAAACCAAACATAGATAACACAATATATAACATATATTGTTATGTAAAAAATATACATATGAAGTTAAATTTACATCACATCATCTTTTATAACAATTAATTTGGTAAAATTAAATTATTTCAAAATTATTTTGAAAATATTATTATGCGATGTAGTTCAGATCGGAATCTAGACCTGGGCTTTCGAATATTCGGTTCGGTTCCGGTTCGGTAATTTTTGGTTCCTGGTATTTCGGTTCTAGAAAATTTGGACCCATCGGGTACTTAAAATTTGTTTGTTCGGTTTCGGATCGGTTCCTATCGGTTCCGGGTCGGTTCGATTATAGAGTACGAGGTACCGAAAACTACCCGAAAATTATGGTTCTCATATGGTTCGGATATCCACGAACCAAAATATGAAAATTGTAACGGAAATGTGTTAAAAGATCCGAAATAATGATAAATAACCGAATAAAAGTTGACGGTTCTTACAAAACCCCAAAATCAAACATGGAAAATGTTTAACAAAACTAACAAAAGTCATAAACCTGAAAGAGATAATGAGAGAATCTTCAAACAAACACCAAATACATATTGCAAGTTCAATAATCCGACAGAAATGCACTCAAACAAAAACCTCCAACTTGTGATTTCTGAAACAAACACCATATTCCTTAGAATCCTTACTCAGCATAAAACTGCATAAACATAATGAAAGACATTAGTCAAGAACAGAAGCTAAAGAAACAAATCAACAATAAATAAAATTGTACTTAAAAGAGTAACACTTACCAATCTTTTTCATTCCTTTCTTGATTCACAAACTTAACCTTAATCTTCCAATTCCAATTTCCAAACTCTGCAGTTGAATGACAAGAAGAAATTAGAAGCTATAAACTTGCAATGAACAAATTAAATAGACACACATATCTCTCTCAAGCTCATCCTGGTCTTCAATGTCATCAAGCAGTTGTTCAATGGTAATAGATCCTCTATTGCTCATGTGTATCTATATCTTTACCCACTGCTCCAGACACATCAACACCTCAATGGTGTAATGTTTAGACAACTTTTGTAAGGATCCAAGATGCGTCCACTGGTGCTAAATGCAGACTCAGATGCAACACTTGACACTTGCATAGCAAGACATCCTTAGCAACTTCTGACAGAATTGGGAACTTCAAACTGTTGACCCTCCACCATGAAAGAACATCGTATTCAAAACCTGCAAACATATGTGGGTTCTCCACATTTTCTGCCAAGTACAACTCCAGTTCAGTAGTAGACTCTTAAAAATCTGTATCTTGGATCCTTTCTTTATAAACTGCAGAGAGCCTGCGAAAACCACCACGAGAAGACAACCGTTCTCTGCCTAGGTGTTGTGAATTAGATATTGGTGTGGGAGAAGATGAAGATCCATAGCTTTGTGACTGAGATGTAGCAAATGCAGCAGAAGTATATGTTGAACTCTTCTTATACTCATCAAACAACCTCTTTAGAATATCCATTGCTGTATCATAAAGCATTGTGGCCTTCACGCTACCACTTCCATATAACTCTTCAAAACATAGCTGTGCGAATTTCATCTTGTTCCTAGGATCAAACACTGTAGCCACTATCAACATCTTGTTCATCTCAGTTTCTTCACCAAAAGGATCCCAGTACTTACCTAACTTGATGATCATTGATTTGGCTTTGTTCCTCAACTCCTCTTTTGGATCACAGCTCAATTCAGTGAGATGAGTTTGAATGGTCACAATCTCATTGTAGCACTTGTGAGCACTCACAATGTTTGTGGCTGACAATTCCAGAGTCGACTCATAAAAGATGGCAAGAAAGTTGAGCAATCTGTCAGTGACATCCCAATCTTTCTTCGCATGTGGTTCAGCCCTCTTCTCACCATCTACTCCCTCATCAAAGTACTCATTGTTTGGCTTGTCTTCAGATTCCATCTTCTCAAATGCCACACGAAAATCCATAGCTCTACTGATCATTAGATAGGTTGAATTCCACCTGGTTTTGCAATCCAGAGGAAGACTTCCCCTAGTCATCTTCCCTGTGTCCACACGCAGCTGAAATGATATCAGTCTTGGTGTTGAGGACCTCACATACTGAATCTCATTCCGAATTGCAGCTACATTGTGGTCAACAGCTTGTAGTCCATCTTTCACAATCAGATTAAGGATGTGTGTAGCACATATGACATGCAGAAACTCACCATCAAGCACCGCAACATCTTCTCCAATTAATTTGAAACTCTCTTTAAAGTACCTCAGTGCATTACTATTAGTTGTTGCATTATCAACTGTAATGCAGAAGACTTTCTTGATACCCCAATCCTCTAGACATTCCTCTAGAACCCTGGCTATAGTAACTCCCTTGTGGTCAGTTGTAACGCCCCTTCCCCATTCTCCGCTGACCGTCGAGCTGACCGGTCAACAATCAAACAAGAACATGACCGATCGAACCCGAGCAAGTCGAACAGGAAAAGTTCGTCACAGGACGAAGCCAGAGACAGATCAGTTTGAGACAAAGGCTCACACTAACCCGTCCTTGACTCCGCTATCCTCAATTCTATAGCACAAGTTGTACACCTTGTACCATTTCCGTGAGTTGTGTCGGTTCGGACTAAACACCATATCAGGAAAGCATATTCATTCATGAGTAATCAAACGTTCAGTACAACGTTTAATCGTCATTTTTACAAATCATTTCGTCAATCAACAAACAACAATCAAAGCTCAATACAAAATTGGCGACAAGCCGAACCGAAATAAAACATCCAAAACCATCGAATCAACACCCCGCCACAAGCAATCCCGACACTACACCGAGGACCTCCCGCGTCCGTCGCTGCTACACCTGACAAAACACAAAAAGAGTCTAATGAGCGATCTAAGATCACCCAGTGAATCGGCTCCCCACTAAGGCTGCTAATCTATCTATCATCTATAGATTCCCGCCCGAAACCCCAAAATAACAATCAACACACAAATAGCCGATCACGCACTACCACGTCGCGTCGAGCCCACACACAATCAATTGCCAAAAGAAAGAGAAGGCGATTAGAGGAAATCGGGAGCACTGCGGCACATGTCCCCGATTGAGACTCGATCTATCTACCGCGCACTACCAACTACACCAAAACACACACGTTGGGCCCCTACGATCTTGGTAACTTCCACGGGTTCTCACCGTTACCGATATGGCAACTAACCCACATGACTCCTAGCCGTCCACACAACGACTAGGACACCGTTCTCTGTCCATCGATACGCGGCGACTCCGGTTACCCCCGGCAACCCGAGCTTCCATGAAGTCCGGCCCTAGGACGCGACCCCGTATTCTCCGGACTACACCCTACAGACGTCACTCCATAGGTTCGCACCTGTCAGAACTAGCTGTCCAGGTTCTCAATTCCCGAGGATCCAATCGGGATGGAAGTACCAGCACGTAATCAAACACCTAGACTTGCGGGATCTAGCGCACCCTAGAGTCCTAGTGCAGAAATGTAAACACGCAGACTCGCTTGGACTCTAGCAATCAATCACAATCAATATCGACAATCAACTCAACCCCGCATCCCGCAAGTCTACTCACACACACTACCGCTCTGACTCGGCACCGTACCGAGTCAGCACCACAACTTAACTGGTCCCGTGACTGCGTTAAGTAACAACGAGGATCGCTCGGCCCAATACCGAGACGATCTAAAGGCCTGCACAGAAAGGTCAACCACAACCACACAACAAACACATTCATGCAATCAACAGTCTACTCGGCCCAACACCGAAATAGACTCACAATCACACACACATGCCTATTAGGGTGTCTAACGTCTTTTAACCAATTCACGCCCGCTACCTTGGGTTAACCGCTTGTTAACCCGTAGACGGTTCACCAATCACAACACTTCTCATTCTTAACCAATCCTCATCATCTTTTAACAACTCCTCGATCCGTCGGTTTAGAGCTAGAAGCTTACTAAACTCCCCGACGTCTCATCATTCATTACTTAATTCATTAAACCTCGGGAAACCCCGACACCATTCATATTCTATATGTTCGTTCAGGTTTAACTTCCGTATTTTAACATCGTCTTAATTTCCGTATATAAGTTCATTCAATATCGTTCTTTACTTATATATATATATATATATGCATATACGGCCCTAGTCATGCAACGACTATATGAATGCATCACACAACGCTACTACCAACCTAGCGGCACACAATCAGGTTTAATCCGTTTTAAGTCTACCATGCTTCTTTTACCCTAGCCGGTTTAACATTAACTCAATCAATCAATTCTTAATTCAATTCAATTCAACACGGTCGGGTATGCATTCCTATCTCTACGGTTTCCCATTTATAGTTCTATATGCAACTACGGTGTTTGAGCCGACTCACAGTGATTTGACGGAACGAACGGCACGGAAGCGGATACGGCTTCCCGAGACCCCGAACTAAACCCGAACCTCCCGAACACACGAACACGAACTCCCGAACACCCCGAACCTCCGTCGCTTTGACCCGACCTTGACCCATACTTGACCGTTGACCTTGGCTTTCTGAACCGGTTGACCCGCACTTGACCATACCGCTGACCTTCGTGATTCCGATCGAGCCTCCGGACTAATCTCTTTTCTCTCTCCTCCGGTTCTCTTTCTCTTTCCTCCGGTTCTCTCTCTTCTGGCTCTATCTCTTCTTTCTCTTTCTCTCTTCCTCCGGTTCTCTTTCCCTCTCTTCCGGCTCTCCTTATCTTTCTCCCTCTTCCGGCTCTCTCTCTTTTTTTCTCTTTCTTCTTTCTCTCTCTACTTTCTCTCTCCTCTTTCTCTCTTTCTTCCTCTTCCTCCGGTCTTCTTCTTCTTCTCTCCTCCTCCTCATCCTTCTTCTTCTTCTTCTTCTCCTTCTTCTTCTTCTTCTCTTCCTCTTCTCCTCTTCTCACGCTCCTTTCTTCTCCTCTTCTCTTCTTCTTTTCTTCTTATGTTTTTGGTGTGTGGAACAAATGAGAGGTTCACTTGGTATTTATAACCAAGTTCAAGAATCCTTTGTGTGACATGTGTCCATGACACACATCTCATCTCTTTCATTGACACATGTTGCCACATGTCTTCTCTTCCTTCACCCTTCAGCCACGCCTCCTCTCCATAAAGGGCCACAAAATGACCCATTTTACTACTCATTTCACATTTGCACAGCCCATGTAAAATCCCCTTTGATTTAGGTCCAAAAACCTTCTTGTAGATTCATTGAATCTAGCTCACAAAGCCCCTTTTATTTTCCTCTTGCATAATTTCGTGGCAAAATCTTGTAAATGGGCTTTAATCAAGTCCATAATAACTTCAGACATCAGCTCTAATCCCAAACCAGGCCCAAGCTCTCTTGAATTTATTTTGGAGTTTTAGTCATTAATCACCCATTAATGATCTAAAATTCATAACTTGATCTAGGCATCAAATCTTGCTGCATCCTTTTAACCATGTCTTCTTCATATTATAATGGAGCTGTGGTCAAAATTTCATAATTTTTGGTGGAGTTTAGAAGGTCTTCTAGCTTGCCCGAACATTGTATCGGTTTCTCGGAAAAACCGGTTTTACGGTTAATATTTTCAAAACCCTTTAGCCGCTTCTATAAATCCACCAAGTCTCATATTCAGATTCTAAATGCTCTTAGATGAATTTAGCAATTTAAATCACCTCAAACGGACACCCGTAGCTCCTGTTATGAATTTTACAAGTTTTGTCGGTTTTATCGGTTTCCATTCCCGATAACCTAAAAAACTCATCTACGGTCCGTTTTCACCATTCTTGATCTTCTAAATGTTTTCTTTCTTTAAAAATAATAACATTTGGCCCGTCTTAGATTTCGGCTCGTATTTTGGTAAAATTACCAAAATGCCCCTTAACTTCTCAAAATTACAAAACTGCCCCTTGTTGACTTTTCTGCTGCCTGTTGACCATTTTTGATACAGGGTATTACATTCTTCCCCACTTACAGGAATTCGGTCCCCGAATTCTCCGTTACTAACAAACTTTGAATTGGAAACTGAACTCTGTAAGTCTCCGTCTCTCGCTTCCAACGCTTCCTTACTTGAACACTGCTGCAGCCCACTGACATTACGACGACCCTTCCGTCTCATACCATTCTATCCCACTGATCTCATCAACCGTTCCATTCTTTCTTCCCGTCTTGTATTCCGTACTGTGCTTCACGCTCAACCGTCTCCCTCCGTCCATCCGTCCCGACCTCGATCTTGTTCTCGCTGGTTTCTGAATCCGATTTCGCTAACTTCCCACCGCATTCTCGCTAACGGCTTCGCTCTGGTTTCCATACGGCCATTGCTTCTAACACATCACACTGATCGCTTCGCTCTTTCCGCTGCTCGGCACTGACACTTCCCACTAACACTCCACACTGACCGCTTCACTTCCTGGGTCAACTCGTCTCGCGGTC
The DNA here is from genome assembly GCA_030180135.1 of Orychophragmus violaceus. Taxonomy (NCBI): domain Eukaryota; kingdom Viridiplantae; phylum Streptophyta; class Magnoliopsida; order Brassicales; family Brassicaceae; genus Orychophragmus; species Orychophragmus violaceus. The sequence continues at coordinate 89,384,930 of CM058233.1, read as the reverse complement.
TCCTTTCCAACCCATCTCGCTTTTGGGTTCGGGTTCGGTCTCGCATTCTTATCGCATCGTCCATTCCATCCTGCACTCAACACAACAATTTTCACTGGAGTGGTGAATTCAAACCAATCCATTCCTCGATATCACTTCCTCATAGAAATATAGTTAGTTAATCATGTACCCAATGGTCACCCATGATTAAGTAACGATACTCTATAATTCCGCTCTCTCGTGAATCGACAGTCGATTCAACCCATTCTCACATTAGCTCAACACCTTAATCGAAAAGGTTCTAACACTTCTATTCTCACCAGTCTAACGATCGCGATAAAATTCAAGCTACTCAACCAATAGCTTACCACCACCACTCACACTCCGCACATGCTACGCATGCCATAACACTAGCACTCTTACAGTGCTACACCACCGCAAAAGACAACCCTAACTATCTGATGCACCACACAAGAATTAGATAAAACACACAAGCAAATAAATGCACAACAACCAATTACCACACGCAACCAAGCAATCATCAGATCGCTCTGGATATGTCGTCAGTCTGGGTTTAGGTTATGAAGAACGGTCATCAGTTCCGCTCATCATCAGACTTCGCGTGGTAATTCATTTGCATCACAAAACCATCACACGCATGCAAACAATTACTACGAAAGTCATAATGATAAATGAACAATCTGCATCACATACATACACAAAACAACAACATACACATGTCTCGAGGTTTATAGAAATACATAGGGAAACAGAATACAACCATAAGATGTCCGTCATCAACAACCCAACCCACAAACTGCACCGCCATATCCTGGAGATGTTCCCAACAACATACGAAAACCTGTCGATCTGGATACACACAAACAATATAGTTAGTGCCCATACTCACCTGGCCTAACTACCATAACCCTAACAGCCCCAGCACGACCGGAATGCCATACACAACCGGCATCGCGGCTCGCGCTGGTAACCACTGGTAGGCGCGCCGGGAGGGTGTGGTGGGTGTGCCTCTCTGGTCGGTGGTCCGACCTGCTGCGGCTCTGCTATCGGACAAACTTGGGCGACGTGACCCCCGCGACCACAAATCTGACAAACCGGAACGGGCGCTGGGCGTGGCCCACGGAAGCACTCTGACGCCTGATGGTCTGTCGCCCCACACAACTGACAAGAAGAAGCTGACCCCGAAGAAGGCTCCTGAAAACAATATGTTGCTCGATGCCCCTATCCTCCACAAATCTGACAAACAACGGGTGCTGAACGGGACCGACGAGAAGTGGACCGACGGGAAAAAGCGGATGCTCTGTGTCCCTCGTCTCCACACCTCCGGCATGACCTCGAGAGTCTCGGTGGCTGCACCAATGGTGGCTGCGCTACAGGTAATTGCGCGGCTGGCTGCTGAATAACTGGCTAGCGAATGAGCTCAGTGTCTCTACGACTCGGTCTTGGTCGACACTCCACTGGCAATGGGGCACGATGCGGCTCTCCGTCTGACATACGCGGTCCGGGCCCTACGACTGGAAAAGTTGGTGCAAGATGACCGTCCATGCCACACACCTGACAATAGTAAGGGCTCGGCACCGGCTGGCGCGTCTCTCGGTAGCGCGGATCAACTGGTCGTGGACACCAATACAGATGAAAACCCTAAACTCCGCAGGCGCTACAGGTCTGGTACACAGGCATAGGCGGCACTGGATCTGGCGTGTCTGCTAGCGGCATCTCCGGTGGTATAACTGGCTCGGTCGGTGGTGCCTCTGGAGATGTGACTGACTCGAACTGCGTGCCCGACCCCGACGTCGACATCGGAGCTACTCCGGCGGTCGACTACCTATCTGAGTGTGGCTCGGAACCATCGAGTGAGGGACCTCCTGACCTCTGCGGCGATCCTGATGATGCGGCCCCACATGCTGCTCCAACACGTCTGCTAGTATCGCCATCTGCTCGTCCATCCGCTGCGTCCACTGCGCATGCTGCTCCGGGTCCAACGGCTCCATGTCCAGGTCCATGTCAAAAGCTGGGTGTACCTGGTCCAACTGAAAGTCCCCTCCACCAAGTGAAATGAAGTCTGACTCGTGCAAGCTGAAGGGTGGTGGCACGTCCTGCGCCTCAAGCTGCATCCCTGCGGGCACTGTAGGTGCCTCCAACTGAGGTGGGAATGACGGCAACCCATAATCCACGAATCCCAAATACCCCGTCATTCCTACGGTCGGGTCTACGGTACCTGCATCATCCTGTATAGAAGGCGGTAACGGGTCTGGTAATGGCCTCCAATCCACTGCGGCTGCTCTCGCTCCCTGATGCACACGGGGAACCACTGGCGGCCGATCTGATACCTGCGACCCCTGCGGTCCTATCCTCAGACCTGCCTGATGCTGGTCTACCAACGCTTGGTACTCTGCTCGAGTCATCCGTCTCTCGCCCATACTGCTCGCGACGATCCCACACACCCACTGCACGCACCCACATACACTCCGTCCAGGGACGCTCTGCTGCTGTCTGCAATCACAAACCACAAATAAAAATTAGTACACATAATACAAATTTTCTACCCCATCCCAACCCCGGATTTACGAACGCGGCTCGGTTTCCTAATGGATGCTTGGGTAAGACACAATTTTGACTCGATAAAACCACGGAAAACACTCAGAAATGAATAGCTTTGAAACCCATGCAGAACCATGCTCTGATACCACCTTTCTGTAACGCCCCTTCCCCATTCTCCGCTGACCGTCGAGCTGACCGGTCAACAATCAAACAAGAACATGACCGATCGAACCCGAGCAAGTCGAACAGGAAAAGTTCATCACAGGACGAAGCCAGAGACAGATCGGTTTGAGACAAAGGCTCGCACTAACCCGTCCTTGACTCCGCTATCCTCACTTCTATAGCACAAGTTGTACACCTTGTACCATTTCCGTGAGTTGTGTCGGTTCGGACTAAACACCATATCATGAAAGCATATTCATTTCTGAGTAATCAAACGTTCAGTACAACGTTTAATCGTCATTTTTACAAATCATTTCGTCAATCAACAAACAACAATCAAAGCTCAATACAAAATTGGCGACAAGCCGAACCGAAATAAAACATCCAAAACCATCGAATCAACACCCCGCCACAAGCAATCCCGACACTACACCGAGGACCTCCCGCGTCCGTCGCTGCTACACCTGACAAAACACAAAAAGAGTCTAATGAGCGATCTAAGATCACCCAGTGAATCGGCTCCCCACTAAGGCTGCTAATCTATCTATCATCTATAGATTCCCGCCCAAAACCCCAAAATAACAATCAACACACAAATAGCCGATCACGCACTACCACGTCGCGTCGAGCCCACACACAATCAATTGCCAACAGAAAGAGAAGGCGATTAGAGGAAATCGGGAGCACTGCGGCACATGTCCCCGATTGAGACTCGATCTATCTACTGCGCACTACCAACTACACCAAAACACACACGCTGGGCCCCTACGATCTTGGTAACTTCCACGGGTTCTCACCGTTACCGATATGGCAACTAACCCACGTGACTCCTAGCCGTCCACACAACGACTAGGACACCGTTCTCTGTCCATCGATACGCGGCGACTCCGGTTACCCCCGGCAACCCGAGCTTCCATGCAGTCCGGCCCTAGGACGCGACCCCGTATTCTCCGGACTACACCCTCCAGACGTCACTCCATAGGTTCGCACCTGTCAGAACTAGCTGTCCAGGTTCACAATTCTCGAGGATCCAATCGGGATGGAAGTACCATCACGTAATCAAACACCTAGACTTGCGGGATCTAGCGCACCCTAGAGTCCTAGTGCAGAAATGTAAACACGCAGACTCGCTTGGACTCTAGCAATCAATCACAATCAATATCGACAATCAACTCAACCCCGCATCCCGCAAGTCTACTCACACACACTACCGCTCTGACTCGGCACCGTACCGAGTCAGCACCACAAATTAACCGGTCCCGTGACTGCGTTAAGTAACAACGAGGATCGCTCGGCCCAACACCGAGACGATCTAAAGGCCTGCACAGAAAGGTCAACCACAACCACACAACAAACACAATCACGCAATCAACAGTCTACTCAGCCCAACACCGAAATAGACTCACAATCACACACACAGGCCTATTAGGGTGTCTAACGTCTTTTAACCAATTCACGCCCGCTACCTTGGGTTAACCGCTTGTTAAACCGTAGACGGTTCACCAATCACAACACTTCTCATTCTTAACCAATCCTCATCATCTTTTAACAACTCTTCGATCCGTCGGTTTAGAGCTAGAAGCTTACTAAACTCCCCGACGTCTCATCATTCATTACTTAATTCATTAAACCTCGGGAAACCCTGACACCATTCATATTTTATACGTTCGTTCAGGTTTAACTTTCGTATTTTAACATCGTCTTAATTTCCGTATATAAGTTCATTCAATATCGTTCTTTACTTATATATATATATGCATATATGGCCCTAGTCATGCAACGACTATATGAATGCATCACACAACGCTACTACCAACCTAGCGGCACACAATCAGGTTTAATCCGTTTTAAGTCTACCATGCTTCTTTAACCCTAGCCGGTTTAACATTAACTCAATCAATCAATTCTTAATTCAATTCAATTCAACACGGTCGGGTATGCATTCCTATCTCTACGGTTTCCCATTTATAGTTCTATATGCAACTACGGTGTTTGAGCCGACTCACAGTGATTTGACGGAACGAACGGCACGGATGCGGATACGGCTTCCCGAGACCCCGAACTAAACCCGAACCTCCCGAACACACGAACACGAACTCCCGAACACCCCGAACCTCCGTCGCTTTGACCCGACCTTGACCCATACTTGACCGTTGACCTTGGCTTCCTGAACCGGTTGACCCGCACTTGACCATACCGCTGACCTTCGTGATTCCGATCGAGCCTCCGGACTAATCTCTTTTCTCTCTCCTCCGGTTCTCTTTCTCTTTCCTCCGGTTCTCTCTCTTCTGGCTCTATCTCTTCTTTCTCTTTCTCTCTTCCTCCGGTTCTCTTTCTCTCTCTTCCGACTCTCCTTATCTTTCTCCCTCTTCCGGCTCTCTCTCTTCTTTCTCTTTCTTCTTTCTCTCTCTACTTTCTCTCTCCTCTTTCTCTCTCCTCTTTCTCTCTTTCTTCCTCTTCCTCCGGTCTTCTTCTTCTTCTCTCCTCCTCCTCATCCTTCTTCTTCTTCTTCTTCTTCTTCTTCTTCTTCTCCTTCTTCTTCTTCTTCTTCTCTTCCTCTTCTCCTCTTCTCACGCTCCTTTCTTCTCCTCTTCTCTTCTTCTTTTCTTCTTATGTTTTTGGTGTGTGGAACAAATGAGAGGTTCACTTGGTATTTATAACCAATTTCAAGAATCCTTTGTGTGACATGTGTCCATGACACACATCTCATCTCTTTCATTGACACATGTTGCCACATGTCTTCTCTTCCTTCACCCTCCAGCCACGCCTCCTCTCCATAAAGGGCCACAAAATGACCCATTTTACTACTCATTTCACATTTGCACAGCCCATGTAAAAGCCCCTTTGATTTAGGTCCAAAAACCTTCTTGTAGATTCATTGAATCTAGCTCACCAAGCCCCTTTTATTTTCCTCTTGCATAATTTCGTGGCAAAAGCTTGTAAATGGGCTTTCATCAAGTCCATAATAACTTCAGACATCAGCTCTAATCATCCCAAACCAGGCCCAAGCTCCCTTGAATTTATTTTGGAGTTTTAGTCATTAATCACCCATTAATGATCTAAAATTTATAACTTGATCTCGGCATCAAATATTGCTGCATCCTTTTAACCATGTCTTCTTCATATTATAATGGAGCTGTGGTAAAAATTTAATAATTTTTGGTGGAGTTTAGAAGGTCTTCTAGCTTGCCCGAACATTGTATCGGTTTCTCGGAAAAACCAGTTTTACGGTTAATATTTTCAAAACCCTTTAGCCGCTTCTATAAATCCACCAAGTCTCATATTCAGATTCTAAATGCTCTTAGATGAATTTAGAAATTTGAATCACCTCAAACGGACACCCGTAGCTCCTGTTATGAATTTTACAAGTTTTGTCGGTTTTATCGGTTTCCATTCCCGATAACCCAAAAAACTCATCTACGGTCCGTTTCCACCATTCTTGATCTTCTAAATGTTTTCTTTCTTTAAAAATAATAACATTTGGCCCGTCTTAGATTTTGGCTCGTATTTTGGTAAAATTACCAAAATGCCCCTTAACTTCTCAAAATTACAAAACTGCCCCTTGTTGACTTTTCTGCTGCCAGTTGACCATTCTTGATACAGGGTATTACATCAGTGATGTTTTTGAACCCAATGATGAACTTCTTCAATTGACAATTCCCATCAACGAAATGAGCAGTCACCACCATGTAACTAGCTTCAGTAGTTGGAGCTACCCATATATCAGTTGTCAAGATGCAGACGTATCCGTTATCTTGTCCATAAGCGGCTGGTAATCCTGCTTCTTCATTTTTTTTTGAGTGAAGTGGGAGCCCCAAGTATATAACATGAAAGGAGGCTTGTTGCAAACCAAAGCTCTCAGCCATTTTCACGATTATATTGAGTGTTACCTCCATCAAGAAACAAAGCCGATTTCTCCTTTTTTATACCGAGACCAAATATAGCATTGAACTCATCTAGGATGCCCATAATACCTTCCAATGATCTTCAGTCCCATAAAAAACACCAAATGTCGTCTGCAAAGCTCAAATGAGTCGCTAGTAGTGCTATTGCCAATGGATGCGTCTCAAAAACTCTATTAATTGCACCCTTATTCAACTTCTTAGATAGCACATCCATGGCCAACACGAATAGTAGGGAAGATATAGGATCACCCTGCCTAATAATTTTCTTCCCATCAAAAAACCCAATCAATTCCCCATTAAAGACTATGCTATAAGAAGGAGAAGTGACACACTCCTTGATCCATCTTACAAACTTTTCCGGCAGCCGGAAAGCCTCAAGGACATTGAATAGAAAATCCCAACTGAGGTTATCGTACGCTTTTGTGAGATCAACTGAAGACATCCCTTTGAAACTTCTCCTTGAACATGAAAATATGTCACCAACTCGGAAGCCAATAAGACATTCCCTTCATGCAGAAGTTGACTCGCTTATTCGGTCTATGAGATGCCTCTTTGATCTTCAGCAAACGAATATCACTTTTCTATCGGATTGCTTGGATCTCATGGCCATGATCGAGGATACAAAAGACTGGCCATACTTTTTCTCAGAACTGGAAGAATTTAGAGCTCAAAAAATTTCTTTTTTCTAATTTTTGGTATTAGGCATGTCAATATGATCTTTAATACCCGAGCTGATTGTCTTGCAAAAAAAAGCAAGAGTTCGTGATCTTTTATTTTTCCATATAGGTTTCAGTTTCTAATTGCCAACCCTTGTTGATAGCCAAGAACCGCAATTTTAATAGAATAAGATGTTTGTTGCTAAAAAAAATATGTTTCAATATTCTACGTGTTCTAAAACGCGCTAGGCGCTCGCTAGGCGGTGGACGAACGCCTAGCGCCTAGCCGTATACGCGGACGCCTAAGCGGGGCCTATGCGGATAATATACATATAATTTTCATAGAGAATAAATCTTTTATATATTATAGTTTTAGAAAAAAGAATAAAACATAGACTCAAATAACAAATTGAATACTTTGATAAAATAAAGTAAAAATATAGTTTTAAAATATATAAATGATCTCCAACGATAATAAAAAGATCATAATCTTTGTAAGAAAATAAATAAGGATATATAGTTTTTAAACTTACTCTCAAAATGAATTAAATTTTCTTAGTCTAAAAAATTATAATAAATATTATTCAAAGTAAATAGTCTTGAAATACACAATAGAATATAATTATACAATTTTTTTATAAAAAATTCAAAACGGCCGCCTAGAATCCGCCTAGGCACCCGCCTAGACCGCGTAATGGCCGCCTAGACGTTATTAGGCGTCCGATTTTTTTTAAACCGCCTAATCCACCGCATAGTGTAAAATCGGGACGCTCGACCACCGCCTAGCGTCCAGGCGCCGCCTAGACGGCCGCCTAGGCCGCGTTTTAGAACACTGATTCTAAATACAAATGCAGTTTTACACGACATTTCAAATAAATGTTATAGAAAATCTAATTATTTGTTTGAATGAAGTGTTTCAAGTCAAAAGATAGTATTTTATACTGATTATAAAATTGCAGTTTTTAATGTGAGAAAAAATATCTAAATACAATTCGATTCTTACACAAAAAGAATTTAGGATCTTGCTATGTTTTGGAATCAAAACAAAAATATTGAAATGCCCTTTAGATATTAATTAATTTGGAATAAGACTTTCTTTCTCTAAGTAGAAAGCCAATATATTTCATAGGGGAAATAATGACATTTTGCCTAAAAAATTGATCTAAAATTTGTATGAATTTTTTTTTGCATATAAGATACAATATTCTTATTAATAATTTTTTAAAATATTTTATTTTAGTCATAATTATTAATATTATAAAATTATATAATAAAATCTGCCCTTGCGCGAGTCGATTTCTAGTATACAATCAAAGAAACATAGTTTTGTGCTCGAAAAGCTACCACCATTAATACCATTATATAATTAGTTGTCGAGCTTACTGTTTAAGTGTTTAGGCAATGATTAATTAGTATCTAATCCCGATTAGAGTATAATCTTAATGGATTGCTTTAAGGAGATGCATCAAATCTAAATTCATAACGTGCCTTCTTCTTTTCTTTGGACAAATGGGTTACCTACTTATTTCCCACGTATGCTGATAATGACGAAAACAACCCTGCTCTACCTGAGTAGATGCCGACGTGTTCATGGTTTTTCTAGTAATTTTGACATTTAAAAAGAAAAAAAATTCATGAATCATAACGATCCTCGCTTTCTCCTTCTCAGCGAAACGTTCCTGGAATGTCCAAATTGGTTGAATTTTGGTGAAAATTAGAGCTTCGATTCATGCATCATAATGCGTCTATGCTGAACAGTTACGAAATCTGTGAAGAATCTTCGTTATCGCGTTTCGTTTTAGGTAGAATTACTATATTATCCCTGAATCGTGTTGCGTTCGGCGAGGAGTGAGATTGGATTTGAAAGTTTCCCAACTTGTGTGAAATGGCGGCGGGTGCAATGGTGACCGCCACGGGAGCAGTGGTGGTTCTGTATCTACTGAGCAGGCGGATCGTGTGGGCGAGAGATGGGGAAGAGGAATCGGGAGGTGAGTTGGCTAAATCGTGGAGATCCAGAAGGAGGAGGATCGTGAGGAGGCCAGCTCGAGCGCCGGCGACTTGGCTTGAGACTATTTCAACTTTGTCGGAGACGTTACGGTTTACGTATTCAGAGACTCTGGGCAAATGGCCCATTGCCGATCTGGCTTTTGGTATTAACTATTTGATGCGTAGGCAGGTTTGCACCTTTTGATCTTCATGAATTTTAAACTAAGAAAGCTTGCTTGATTTTCTTAATATATATGTAGAGAGTTGTTTTTTAAAGTACTCTCTCTTCTTTCATCTTTGTGGTAATATATATAAGACATGATTGTTAGTTGATGATCCTACATGTGGAAAATTATTCAAGTCACATGATTAGTGAATAGTGATGTGAAACTGTGTCCGGTCTAGCTGTTTCAGTTGCAAGTGTATTTCTTTCAGATACATTGGCCAATTTTTTAGTGTGAAGGAACTAGGAAGTGACATTACTTGCTTGCATTTGTTTTCAGGGGAACTTTCCAACTGCTAGTGTTTATGCTGGAAGTAATTGTATGGAGCTAAAAGGACCAGAGATTATCATGGAGTTGACGGAGTTGCTGAGATTTTTGACCCTCTGTATGCTTTTCTCTAAGAAGCCATTTCCCGTGTTTCTGGAGACTGCTGGTTATACTAATGAAGATGTCCTTCTTCAGAAGCCTAAAGCAGGGGTAGGTCATGCCAATATGATTTGTCTGGCTGGCATTTTTATACTTTTTGAGTACTGATTTGTTGTTTAGTTTATTTCCGGAACCATGATCAATTGTTTTTTGGGTCCTTCAGATTTTGCAGCCTGCCTTCACGATCATACGTGATACCAAATCAAAATGTTTCCTGCTACTGATCCGCGGCACTCATAGCATTAAAGATACATTAACAGCAGCAACTGGTGCAGTGGTCCCTTTCCATCATTCAGTTTTGCATGATGGTGGACTAAGCAACTTAGTTTTAGGTTATGCACATTGCGGAATGGTTGCTGCAGCTCGATGGATTGCTAAACTTAGTGTTCCTTGCCTCATCAAGGCCCTTGATGAGAATCCTAGTTACAAGGTTCAGGTAATGCTCTGTATGTAGCGATACTTTCTGGATTCACAGATGACTATTGCGTTTTATAGATTTAAATACCAGTAGGTATAAATGACCTAAGAAAACTGCAGATGGTAAAATGCACAAACACTTTTCAAATGATATGTATTCTGGCTTGATAATTTTACTGTTGAAAAGTCCATTATCTACTGGTTCGTTTGTTTCTAAGGAGCATATTTTATTGCAGATTGTGGGTCATTCTCTTGGGGGTGGGACAGCTGCACTTTTAACTTATATTCTTCGGGAGCAAAAAGAGTTTGCCTCGACCACCTGCTTCACTTTTGCACCAGGTACACCCAATTTGGGATTAATGGTCGTATTTTCTTGTCTTTTCTGTTATGTGCTCCTCTTCTTTCATTCTAATACCGAGACTTTTAAAATATCAATTATTCTGAGAGTTGCAAATAGTCTGCTTCGCTCTGAATTTTTATTGAACAACTGGCAGCTGCTTGTATGACTTGGGATTTAGCAGAATCAGGCAAGCATTTCATTACTACTATTATCAATGGATCTGATCTTGTCCCAACATTCTCTGCTGCTTCAGTCGATGACCTTCGTTCTGAGGTACGTGACATACTTTGCCTCTATTTGATGCTCACTGTATATTAAACAGTGGATGCAAGCCTGCGCGTTGAATTGCCATAGAAAGATATGTATAGTATAGAGATATTATCTTGCCTCTGCTTATCAGTTATAGTGTTTCCCGAATCCACTTTTGGCTGGTTGACAAAATTTTCTCTCACAAGTGCATCAATAGAAAATGAAAACTACTGTCTTTATTCCCAAGTAGCGATTTCTGTGGATTCTTCCCATCCATGGTTCTCCAATTTGTATCAACTTTTGATGTCCTGCTAACGTATATGTAAAAAAAAGATCCCTTTTTAAATAAATGTTGGCAGGTAACCTCGTCCTCCTGGTCTAATGACCTGCGTGATCAGGTTGAGCACACCAGGGTCCTTAGTGTCGTCTATCGGTCTGCAACAGCTATAGGATCACGTTTGCCATCTATAGCCAGTGCGAAAGCAAAAGTGGCTGGTGCTGGGGCAATTCTGCGGCCTGTCTCAAGCGGCACTCAGGTAAAAATATATGTTGTTCATAAAACCAATCTCTTGAGCGAATGGGTGGATGTTGAACAACTAAATGAATAGATTCGTGGACTGGTTTTTCTTTTGTCATGACGATGATTGATGTTGTAAAAATTTGTTCAGGTCATGCTAAAGCGTGCACAGGATGTAGCGCAAGCCGTCGTACAGACCCGTTCTTCTCTCTCATCATGGTCTTGCATAGGACCACGTCGTAGAGCGATCAGCTCTCAGCTTAACTCTAAAGTCACAGACTTGCCCGAAGCCTCCGCTATAACACCCGAAACAAGAAGCACAGAAGCTCTACTGGCTGAAACCGTAGTGATAGACCGAAAGGGTCACAAGAGAACAGAGCATTTTTCTTCAAGCAGCAGCGAATCTGAACGCGATGAACCAGAAGAAGAAGAAGATGATGAGCCGTTTATCTCAATCGACCAAGTCATCACTGAAACATCTTCAATAGAAGAAGACGTGACAGAAGGTGAGCTATGGGACGAACTGGACAAAGAGCTGACTCGACAGGAGAACGAAAGATACAGCGAAGCCATGGAAGAAGAAGCAGCGGCAGCAAAGGAGATAACGGAGGAAGAGACTGTCATTACCGGCGGCGGTGACTCCTCCACGGGACAGAACCAGAGTCCGGGTTCAGCATCGTCAACGGACTTTATAGAGAGCCAGCGGTTCTACCCGCCGGGTAAGATAATGCACATAGTGTCGGTAACCGAGACCGAGTCTGAAACAGAGCATGACGAGGTGATGGTGGTGGGGAGGACGAAAACGACGGTGGAGCGTGTGAGATTATACGAGACGCCAAGAGAATTGTACAGAAAGATGAGGCTATCGAGAACAATGATTAATGATCATTACATGCCAATGTATAAAAAGATGATGGAACTCTTGATTAGTGAGCTCGAGTGTGACCCACACTCTTCATGAGATTCCCACATTCATCGTCAATAATTGTACATTATAAATAGTTATACACAGAGATTACATGCTATTTTTCGATGGAACTCTTGATTAGTGAGCTGGCCGAGGTTCAGCTCGGTTTTCACTATGAACGAGTTTTACAGAAGCAATAGCTCCGTCGTCAAACACTCATCGGAAAATACAGAACCCCCTTACTTCACTCACCGGAAGAAACCTAGCTCTCGTATTCTCTCAACCCGATACAAAGAAGAATCTCTCACCCGAAATTAAACCTATATAGAACACCCCAAGAAGAAGATGAACTCGTCTATATATATATCCGACCCTGAATCGTAACAACCTGTAACTACCCTTCAAACCAGAGCTCCAAACCGGACGACTCAACTGATTGATTTGTACCAAACCACAAACCGATGGCCTCTGATTTTGTTACCGTTGGATCATTGAATCCAAACGTTCTCGACAAACTCCACCTTGGATCAATGATCACAACACTCGTTCACATAGTATCCCTGAACCTCGGATTTCTTCCTCTGGCCTTACTTAGAGACTCTCAGTAGGCCTAACAACTGTTTGAACCTACTAACGGGAAGTACCTTGGTGAAGATGTCAGCCGGATTCTCGCTTGTATGAACCTTTGACACCTTCACTTCTCCTTCTTCAACTTGATCTCTGACAAAATTTAGCTTGGTTGCCATGTGCTTTGTCCTTTCCTGGTAGACATTGTTCCTTGCTAGTGCTAGAACACTTTGAGAGTCGCAGAACAACTCCACACAGTCTTGGCTGAAACCAAACTCTTTGCTTAGCCCTTTTAACCACACTGCCTCTTTTGTAGCTTCAGTCATGGAGATGTATCCAGACTCAGTCGTTGATAATGCCACGACCTTTTGTAAACTCGATTTCCAACTGATTACACAATTTCCAGAGAGGAATGTGTAACCTGATATGGATCTCCTCCTGTCTAAGTCTGCTCCGTAGTCTGAATCACAGAAACCACTGATCTTGAAATCAGATCCTTTCTCATATACCAGACTCATTCTTGTAGAACCACGAACATACCTTAGAACCCATTTGACAGCGTTCCAGTGTACTCTTGTGGGATTACTCATGAATCTACTTATCAGACCAACTGGATAGGCTAAGTCAGGCCGTGTACCAATCATGCCATACATAAGACTCCCCACAGCATTGCAATACGGCACTGACTTCATAAAATCTGCATCAGCTTCTTCCTCCTCTTTAGTAGCTGATGCCAACTTAAACTGTATGCCCATTGGTGTGTTTACCGGCTTAGCCTTATCCATGTTGTAGATTCTCAAAACTTTCTCCAAGTAATTCTCTTGAGACAACCTTAGAAACCCACGCTTCCTCTCTCTGACAATATCAATCCCAAGTATCTTCTTGGCTGATCAAAGATCCTTCATCTCGAAGATAGAACTGAGCTGATTCTTCAATGATTCAATCAAGCTCATATCCTTGCATTTGGTAGTGACTGAAAGATGGGATATCAAACAACTTGATGTAAAGAATGCTTTCCTCCATGGAGAGCTTCAAGAATCTGTTTTCATACAACAACCACCAGGCTTTGAAGATAAAGAACATCATGAGTATGTCTGCAAATTGCATAAAGAAATATATGGATTAAAGCAGGCTCCAAGGGCATGGTTTAATAAGTTCAGTTCATACCTCATAAAGTTTTGCTTCTCCTGCAATGCCAGAGATCCTTCCATGTTTGTGTATCAGCATGACAACAAAATTATGCCTCTACTGCTTTATGTAGATGACATGATACTAACTGGAAATGATAAAGCTCTTGTTGCTAAGTTCTTACAGGCGCTCAATGAACAATTCAGGATGAAGGACATGGGCACTCTGAGCTATTTTCTGGGAGTCCAAGCTTTCTTTACATCCACATGATTGTTTCTAAACCAGGAAAGATATGCAACAGAGATATTGATTGCAGTAGGGATGCTTGACTGTGCTCCCATGCCCACACCTTTGCCCATTCAACTTGACAGAGTTCCACATCAGAAAGCAGTCTTCTCAGATCCTACATACTTCAGAAGTCTGTCCGGTAAGCTTCAGTATCTAACTCTTACTCGTCCAGACATACAATATGCAGTCAACTATGTGTGTCAAAAGATGCATAGTCCTACAGTCTCTGATTTTCTTGTGGTCAAGCGAATCTTGAGATATATGAAAGGAACTCTTACAATAGGACTCTATCTTCACTCAGACACAAATTCAACTCTTCGTGCTTATTGTGACATCGACTGGGCAGGTTGCAGAGACACTTAACGTTCAACTGGTGGATTCTTTACTTATCTGGGCACTAATATCATCTCCTGGTCAGCAGAACGCCAGCCTACAGTGTCGAGATCGTCAACTGAAGCTGAGTACATGACATTATCAGACAATGCAGCTGAGATATCCTGGATTGAATCGCTACTCAGAGCCTTAAGTGTGCCACAACCAAAATCTCCTGAAGTGTACTATGATAACCTGTCTGCAATTCAACTCACTGCCAATCCTATTCTTCACAAGAGATCCAAGCATTTTGAAACACACTATGCAAGAGAGAAGGTAGCAGCATGAACTTTGGTTGTTAAACACATTCCGGCAAAGCAGCAGATTGCAGATATTTTTACAGAGCCCCTACCGCAAGAAAGCTTCTTCGATCTCATATTCAAACTCGGTGTGGAACAACATCCCACCTCGAGTTTGCGAGGGGGTATTAAGGATAACAGATCATCCTTGGACCAGAAAACAAATGAAGGCAAAGCAGCAGCCCAACAACAAAGGATCAAGCCCAGTCACAAGATGCATTCAAAAAGAATAACGGTCACAAAGACCAAAAACAGAGCAGCTGGCACTTGTACGGGTTCAGAGCAAGCTGAGATTCAGTTGAGGAATGGATTCTCAGCTTTGGAGGATAAGGATCAATGAGCTGTCATTAACAGCTGTATAATCATCTAGCATCTTCCTGTAAAAAGCAATAAGCTTATATAATCGCAAGCATTGTAAAAAGATGATTATCATGAATGAAATAAACGTTTGAAACTTGCCCTTGAAGCTTTCTCTCTTTTACTTTCAACTTTTTCTTACTTTGTTTTGATGTTTTTATATAAACCTTATAAATTTTGAGCCTATGAGCTAATCTCTTTGAGATTAAAGCTACAAAGGTTTGTATTATAAAATGAAAAAAAGTGCATGTTCCCTCTAAAACAAATTACACTTACTTGATATTTTGATATAAATTATATCTATTATTTAAGAAAATATTTATTCATTTTTTGTTTACCATTTATGTTTACAATTTGTTCAATTTCTCATCTTCATTTTTTTTTCTTTCCATTCTTATTTTTGTGTTTATTCAATTCCTCAAATGACATTTTGTCCACGTTTTTCCATTCCTTTTGTTCATTTAGTGATCACCAATCCAATGAAAGCATTTGTTTTAACAATTATATTTTCTTTTTTGATAGTAAAATTATATTGTTGCTCTTCTTTTCTGATTATATATATACAAGCTCGGTTTAAAAAAATTTGGGGCATGTGATAATTTTTTTTTTTTAGTTTTTGTAGAAATGTAAATAATTTTGAGATTTTTAGTCATCTTTTAAAAAACTTAGGATCATTTCTATATAAATTAATACTTAATTTATACATTGATAAATTAATAAGATTTTTCAACTCCAAACTACCACATCTTTACTTCATCATATCACATCAAATACTTTTGTTATCTCGACATGTTAATTTGTTTGATACATGAGAAATCTTGGTCAAGTAATCGTCTAAGTTTCAGCTGTTGTTATTGGTTTATAATAGTTGCAAGGGACAATCGTTCCCGTCGCTTTTTCCTCTCTCTTATTAAAAGTCGCTTTTTCATTTTCTCTTTCATCCAGAGGCGAATTTCTCCGCCGAGCTTATAGTTCTTCAAGCTGTTGGATTCAGTGCTACGGGAATCGGAAGATGCCTCGACGTCATCTTGTCCGGCTGTGCGTGGTAGGTAGGATCTCACGGCGGAGCTAGCGGAGGGAGACTGGCTTCTTCATGCGGTCTATGTGACAGTCAAGCTTAGCAGGCCGTCAGAAGATTGCGTCGAGCTAAAGCAGACACTAGAGACAATGGGAAGAGACAGTTTTGACCGACGATTACGTAACCCGTCAAGCTTAGGAGGTCATACCCAGCGGCGAGTTAAGGTAGGCGTCGGAGGCGGAGGCGAATCTTGCTAGTAGCGGAAGCCGCCGTGAGTGATGAGGTTGGAGTCACAGCGATATCGATGAGGTCTTGGAGGCGCTTGGTGAGGCTTCCTCGATGGAGAAAGAATCGACGGCGAGGAGTGAGGTGGCCTGCTCGTTAGCGATAGACATCTCCGGTACCTTTGAGATCGGAAAAGGTTAGTGTTGAGGCGAATCTGAGGTTGGGAATCTCGATTTGGGTTGGATCTGGCGAATAAGGCATACAAAGGGTGTTCGGACACCACCGAGTCAGTCCGTGGAATCTCAACGCCGGATTTCGGAGACGTCGGTGGCGCCGCCGGCGAAGAAGGTTGACAGCTGAAGGAGTGGGCCTAAAGTGTGTAGCCCTAACCGGGTCGGTTTACCTGGTCTGTAGATTTTCCTCTGGTTCGATTGTGTTTAGTTTTACTTCTGGTTTCGGTTGGCTATTGTACCTGGTTATCCCGATTTCGATCGGTTTTATTCTAGGCGCTAGTCGGGCGGCGAAGTTAGGTCTAGCGCCTAACAAGAAAATCGAGGATTAAGCGGAGATTACGCGGGGTGGAATTTTGGGGGTTTTACGCATATTTCAGGTATATATATTATGTTTGTTAGAAGTTACATAATTAATAGTGTGGTCTGGTGGCAATACCCATCCTACTTGACCAGTTCACATCCAAGTTCGATCTGCGTACTGCGCATAGCCTTTTTCAATTATTTTTTTTTAAATTATTAGCGAGTCTCGCATCCCTCCATCTCCTCTCCGGCAAAACGCATAACCAAGATCTCGTGGAGCCTCGCTCCCTTGCGCTCTTCCTTCTACCACCCGTCCTCAAGGGGTTTCCGGCTTCGCGACTTACCCGAGGAAGGTGACTCGAACGAAGATCTGGTGATGCGCCGCCACGGAGAGGAGAACCTCACCACGCGAAGACGGAAACGAGAAAATCGAGGAAACTCCGGTTACATCCAAGCCTCCACGGTTGTGAACAAAAACGCGCTAAACACGACGGGAGGCTCCTCACGGTGACGACGGAGGTCGCTACACCGGAGAAACCTCGACAAACCCAGATCTAAAGTTGAAAGCCGAGAGAGAGAGGAGAGAGAAAGTAGTGCCGCTCAAAGGCTTTTGTGGGCGGCGCATTTTCGAACACTGGATTTATTATATAAATATAATATTATAATTTAAAAAAGGTTTATAATAGTTAAGCGTGTTCTCAATTTCTCATATTAAATTGGTTTGTGGGTAGAACCTCGATTTGTATCGAGGCTTCCAAAAATTGACGGGCAGGCCCAACCAAAGTAAGGTAAGGCCCACTCGCCTTTTAAATAATGTCCGTCAAATTTTGGAGGCACGATCCGCCGTCTCTAAACGATCATTGACGAATCATCCTTCACCTCTGACAGAAACGGGTTGGTTCTATTCCTTCACACGCATTCCCTTTTTATAGCCCAGTGACGAAACAACCCTTTCCCAATATTACCGATGTGGGACAATCTATGTAAACCCAAATTTGTATTTTATTGGGACCATACGATAGTTTTACACTTATTTATTTATCAACCTTAGATAATACATACATATCAGGTTTTTTCCCAAATTTATTTTTAACGTTTCGAGTTTGATGGAAGATGAATAGGTGAAAAAGCCATCTTCTTCTTTATTTTTCAAGGGGAGTGTTTTCTGATCAACCGCCATATCTGGACTTGAGAGTCTCAGGTGGTTCTTCTTCCATAATTCCAGAACCTGTGGTGCTTAAATACTCTCTGATGGTTGTTCTTCGATCTCCCAAGAACGTGTGATCAAGAAAGTTATTGTAAGCTTCATCTCCCAGATTCTTAGCTGCCAACACACTGCAACAACAAAAAAAAGGTTTGATTTTGGTTTTCTGCACCACAAAATACAAATATGAAATCTTTGCAATGTAATTTTATTTACACATCCAACCACCAATATTCATTCGCAGTTAATTCAAGAAGCTAACTTTTAGTGGTTTGTTATCTCATTCACTGAAATCAATTGGGAGTGAGACAGTACCAATGTCTTAGATAGAGACGACAAGGGAAGATGTCGTCCCGCCATATCTTGTCAATGTTGAATCTTCCATAATGTTGAAAGTAAATTTCTTTGTTTCCTGTAGAAAACAAAACTATGTATACAGTCCTATAATAGCTTCCATTTTTGAGCTATGTAGATAAAGACTGAGAAGGGCCCTAACCTTTGCATCTAATTTGGAAAAACTCCTCATCGCTGTATCGAGCACAAAGTACCTGTTCATGCCTCAAAAAACTCAGACTTTACAAAGAGCAGCAAACGTAAGAAAAGAACAAACGTTTGTTTAAAATATAGACGAACCGCATAATTGGTGAAAGGTTTGCCTTCCAATGTTTCAGGAACAACCTATATGTGAATATAAAAAATGACCAGTGTGACACAATAAGGCATATCTTTTAAACTAGGGTAAGAGGAGTAGCTGGTGACTCACAGCAAGAAACCGGAATTCAAGCTCCCTTTGTATAAAAGCCGGAATCTGTGTGTGTGTTTTTGGTGTATCCAAATCGTCAGAGTCATATATATACACTTGTCGTCACAGGATTGAACTGAATTGAAGCAGGTTTCCATGTTATCTTTTGTACCTCAGTTTGTTTAATCTCAAAGACACTCACTACAAGGCTCTCTCCTTGACATGGCTCTACACTCAAGCTTGAGATCTCCTGTTTTCATCACAGTTACAAAACTCAGACTTGTTTTCTCCGAGTCTTTGTACATGTATTATGCAAATCAATATGTAAAGCCTTTGGCATTTTTTTCATTCAGGACCAGTTTCCATACTTTTGCTAGGAACTCAATTTTCCATAGAAAAAAACCAAACTTGAGAATGAGAGAAGTCGAAGACAGAGAGACCTTAGTTTCAGAGTTCGCGATCCCGCGCTCGAAGAAGATGGGAGCAGCGTGGGCGAATACTCGCCGGAATCCTTGCAGTTTAGCGACTCTAAAATTCTCCAAATCTGGGAAAGTACTCCTCGCGCTTCTCTCTAATGAGAACAAAAGGCAATCAATCATACTCTCGAGACTAATCATACACAAGGAGGGAAAGAAGCTTAAATGTACTCACCGGAGAGAAGAGAACCGAAGCCAGTGATGGATATACGATTTTCCGATGACAGAAGCTTCTCGAAATCAGATTCATCTACCAATTCCATCACCTGCGGCAAATCGGAATTACGGATGTCACGGGACATGGCCTCAATTGATCGCCGCCGATCTTGTTTAAGCTCCGGTCTTCTGGGAAGAGACAAAGAGGCGGTGATACGTGGAGGAGAGGCACGCGATTTGAACCTAGTCGAGGGAAGCGCGTCGAAGAAAGGTATTGGTGCGAGTGTGAGTGAGAGAAGAGTCATAGGAGGAGAAGAAATGTCGAGTGTTTAAGCCCATTAACTATAACTGGGGAAGTGAGTTGATATATTTTTCTAAAGTCCGTGTAATGTGTAGGCTGTTATTGTTCCCTGAACTGATGATATTGGATACCCAGCAATTTATGTACGTGAGTCATTTGTGTATAGTTCTATTATCTACAGATTGTATCCCGTATAGGCACGGAGGTATGGTTGGCATCAGTCCTCAAATCCGATTGACGATTAAGCCATTACCATCTTGAAGTTTTTTTTTTTCTTTCCTAGTTTGAAGATTGTTAATACATCACCAAAAACGAATTCATGAATCCTGCTACCGTCGATGAATTTCCTAGCCAGTGGTTTCCATGGTTGGAAAACAAATACATAATATACGACCTTGTCGTGAGTGTGCTCTTGATAGTTTTCAATGTTGCAACCTTTTCTCTTCATTGCTTTCTCTTTTCATTACTTGGAATTTGAGAATCTAATTGTGATTTTTGTGAGGCTCTTGTCTTGATATTATCCAAAGTCAATGCTCTTAGATTTCAAAACAATGATGCTCTGCATCTTTTCTCAGGGTATTCCATTTTCTCTTTTGCTTCTGTAGCAGTACCAACAATAATCATAGCTCATGAGTTTTATGATGCTCTTCCAGTTCATCGATTTCAGGTTAGTGTGAGTGTTACTTGCAATATAGTCGTCTCCTTTTAGTTTAGTATGTGTATCTTATGAGCGTAAGTGTTAATCGCAACCTACACCTGCAGAAACATTGCATGTGGGCTACACCAGAGGAAAGGGAGAAGCTTCAGCATGTCGAGATCAGCCCGAAATCGATAGATTTGACCCAGAAAATGGCCAAGAGAATAGGCTCTGATGGAGGTGGAGCACTTATAATCGATTACGGGAAGGATGGGCTCATTTCAGACAGTCTTCAGGTTTGTGGCCTAAAGATGCTGATCATGTTTGCAAAGTCTGCATAACCTAAACTATGGATAGGATTTAACCAGCATTGTATGTTCATTATGTCTAAGGCTATAAGAAAACACAAGTTTTTCAGTATACTGGATGACCTCGGGTCTGCATATACGACCTCGTTGTGAGCGTGCTCTTGATGGTCTTTAATGTTGCAACCTTTTTTCTTCATTGCCTTCTCTCTAAGTTAACAAAAACTCCAGAGATAACTATATTGAATCCACTCACGTGGCAGTAGCAAATCTATTTTTAAATAGCCAATCTAGTGGCAAACACCAAAAGATCTCAACACATCTTTGGAGACCAATCATGTTCGTGGAATATTATATGTTTTGTTATGTTCTGGTGATTCTCTTGCTTTATCCATCCTTGAATGTGCTTCTGCTTCTCAAAGATACATATTGAAAAAGATTTGTCTCGCTTGCCAGTCTGATAGGGCACACCGATCACCTCATCAGGAAGTTCGAATTGTGAACTGTCTATTATTTATGAATAAATATTAAGATGATGATGATGAGTTTAGACCTCCATTGATGTTTCAGATGGAGCTCATTTCTACCGTTTGAAATCTATTTGTTGTGGAGTACAAAGATTCATGGGTTGAAAAGGTTTCTTGTTAATCTTCTTTGCCTCTATGGGGTTCTTGATCATTCTCTGCAGAGAGAGAGAGAGAGAGAGAGAGAGAGAGAGAGAGAGGAATTTGTTAATGCTACTTATCATATCATATCTTGTTTACAGGATTGATATGTTTGCATCGTTGTTAGATATTGTGAAGGCGGAGACATGTAAAACGGTCTTTCACTCGTTAATTTCACATTTGAAGGTTTGAAGTTGGAAGAAATTGGCTCTTAATTTTCAAATTTGAATCTTCTCACAGGACAGAAATAACCCATCAAATGCAGACTCTGCCAATGGCTTGTTCAACTCGTAATAGCACTCCATTATCTACATTCCAACCATATTCTTCACGGCGATGTCAAGGTATAAGATATAACCTCGTGGCTTCTAGAATTATGCTCCTTCTATAACCATGCTTATGTAAGTGTCATTCACATTTCTTATTTTCATTGTTCGAATATATTCCTGACCAAAGAACAAGACATACGACTTGCTAAGTTTGAGGAAAAACCATGAACTCATGCCAAGTGTATGCTTCTTACAACATGCTTATTAATTTGATTTTGTAGGGATTAAATCACATTTGTGGTTAAATCATGTTGAGCTAATCATATTGTTGTTTATCTCACTGCAGGCTAGGGAGCTGCTCAACCACCCTCATGGCCTCATCTCCAGTCCCAGATGAAACACTTGTCCACTCCAGTGTTCTGAGACACTCTACAATGAAAGAAAAAAATACATGTATATTATTATTTTATTTAGACGGGTTTCATTTCAAATCACCCAAAATACTCTGAAATTTAAAAAAACAATTTCATCAAATCAGCCATAGATTTTTATTTTTGTTTTTAAATTCCATCAAATCACCCAAATATCTTCAAATCCCACCTAAATCTCACCAAATTTAAAATTCCCTAAAATCTCCTAAAACCCCTAATCCAATACACCCCCTTAATTTACAAATCAGTCCATTAACTTTTAAATACTTTTATTTATGACCAAAATAGTTAAATATTAATATTTTAATGATTAACAATATAAAACTAATAAATTATAAATTATAATATTTTGATAACTAATATATAATTTAAATAATATTATAATTTTATAATTGTAAAAATAAAATAAATGGGCTAAATTGTAACTTTTATAAATTAAAATTATTATTAGTAAAATAAAAAAAGAATATTAGAGAGAATATTTCTTTTTAGAGAAAAATATAGAGGAATACATTGGAGCAAAATCCACCTCTATTATAGAAGTAAAAATAGAGAAATACATTGGAGATGGTGTAAGACAGCGTCAATAGTATATAAAAAGATTTAAGATGGTGTATTTTTTTTTGGTCGACGTTTTCATTTGATTGAAAAAACAAACGGATACAAAAGAGTTAAAGATGATAATACAGACCAAGACACGTGGTTAACATGCCACTATAACACACAAAAGTTAAACCACGTGGTGGCTGCTTGTAGAAGACCGACATGCAAGCATAGCCATCGGAGGAAAATCGCCGGACGATGCACGCACCAATCTCAACCACTTCTGAGATTCCGTTTGCTGATCTACAACTCCAAGCAAGATTCACCAAACCACAATCGCATGGACGGTATGAAATTGCTCCACAACCTCTCGATGAACCGCCAATCCAAGGAAGCTTATTTGCCGGTCAAGACACCTAATTTATTGACTTGACCATGACCCACAACCTCTCGATGAACCACAACAGAGTTGAGATCTAAGGTCCGGAGAACCTGAACCACATGATCAGATGGACTATCCGACTTATTGAAACAGAGAAACCAGTATGAACAAAGAGCAGCAAGAGAAAACAAAAACTAAAATGAACAGTAAAAACTTTTATTCTAAAAGCTAGAGAAACAAATTTCAATCTCTCTGAAGATAGAGATGAGGTAAGAGAAAGAAAGTGTTCGGCTTTGCCGAAGAAAGGGGCCAAGATGGTGTATTTGATGTGTCAAATGAGCCATATGGAATAGAAGTTGGATATAGAGGAATCCCAAAGCCATCAGGTGGAAGAGACGGATCTGCATCGAAAGGAGGAGGTTTGCTGCAACTAAAATGGGAATAGTGTCTATATCATCATGTAAAAAATCAGCACATACGATATATAAAAAAATATTTCTGTTTTTTTATGTAGTTGTTAATCATTTTGATGTTCAATTTGGTGACTTGTGGTATGGTGCATTTCAGAACGAATTATTCATTTATCTAAAAGATGTGTTTATCATGTATCTGAGGCAGACCCGTCTCAAAAATTTAAAGGGCCAGTGCTTAAAAAAAAAAAAAATTAAACTACTATGTGACAAAAATTTAGGACTTTTTTGTAAAAAAAAAAAAATTAAGACCCTACTTTAATACAAATATTTAAATTTGGACTTTGGACCTGGTGCAAAAACACCCCCTGCACACTGCCTAAGCCAGCCCTGATCTGGGGATATGATTGGGTAGGAATTGTTGGAATCCCTAGGATCCTGGGTCTAGGTGATTGAATCTAAGAACTAACCTCGTGATTACCTGTAGATTGGCAGCGGAAATTGGAGCAGGTAAACGAGATCTAGAGCGCCTCAATAGCTGCGCCTCTATCGTAGTCCACACGCACACAAGCTGGAATCCGCCGGGATGCTAGTGCCGGGAATCGGATCTCTTGTGGGTTTTTGAGTTTCTGTGTCTCTGCTTTCTCGCTGAGAAGCAACACTGACGGCTCGATCAATCTAGGTCGTGTAACCTGGCTCCTATAAATAGGCCCACGATTCACAAACCGTAACTTCAGTTTCGGTTTCGACCTTGTGTCGATCGTTGCACCCCTTGCATCAATCGACACACCTCTTAAAACTCAATTCAATGTGTATCCAATACACATTGGTCGGATCATGTGCCAATGATCAATCCCATACAAAGTGTATCCAACTTGCTTAGGTTCGTGACCCTGTAGGTTCACACAATACTAGAAATGAGTTACAACTCATTTGTCATAAGCGGTTTCTAGCAAAACATTATGACTACCTAGTATCACATGAATTGTCCGATCTCGACAATACAACTATCTTTAGAGTAAGCACAATGTGATTTCAGGACATAATCCCAACAATCTCCCACTTGTACTGGAATCATCTATTCCCATAATCCCTTTGTCGCTATATCTCGATATGGCATAAGGCAAGAAATTGTGTCATCCTTATTATAGCCAACATCATGTTCATCGAACTCCTGATCTATACTGATATAACAAACGACTGACAATCACCTCGTTTGAGCACGGCCATGCATTTTCTCAGTATCAAATCTTCGATGGGCCCTGAGATATTTATCTCCCGTTATACAGGAGGGACAAATCCGATCTTGTTCCATCCCTGTTTCTACACATACTTCATGATACGCATAAGCAATGCCGTTATAACCGCCAGTTACGGAACGACGTTTGACAAGGTCAGAACGCACCAATTCATATGCTAGAAAGCATGATGAACTCAGGTCTAAGGACTATACTCTATAGTCGTACTGAGAAACTCTCATGACACAGATATAACTATCCTGTAGAGTTCTCATCAGCGGGTCATGTCTGATCATATGTTCACCAACATATATCTATGTGACTGACTGTGATACTCATATCATTGACTCCATGAAACTCAGTCAACAGTCACCTCACAAGCTAGTCTCTCGTGATTATCAGTGTCCCACTTTGACAATCTCGACTAGGGACAATCACAATTTATGTCATCTTTTACTTATAGGGTTTCATGATCAAGTCCTCAAATTGATGTCCTATAACATGAACAAAAAATACTTGGGACCATTATTTAATCATCCAATGATCAAATAATGCTGATGTCAGTTTGACTTACATAAACACTACCATGGCATGTCTATGTAACGACTATAACATAACTAAAGTTACTCCCACTAGAATCAAGATCATCTCTTTAGATATCTTATACCTACAGCAACAGAATAAATCTGGTGCTTAGGTTGTGGGAGAGACTGCGGTGTTATTGCTTGAAACGATTTCAACAAACCACACCGCCATTCGGATAAGAGCACTATTCTACGGTCCGCTGCTTGGAGCCTTTCCAACAGATAGCACCGCTATTCAGATAAAGAGATATAACCAGGTGTGAACCGGGAATCGTCTTTGTCCGTCTAACTACTTTCAACTGGTTCGTCACTTTATCAGTTCACCACGAACCTATCCTTAGTGTTTCTAAAACATTTGGGATATTTCTGGTAACTGTTCAGTGACTATTACCGGAACACTTTTGGTATTTTCTCGTCATGCTTTATGCGTAGGCTGCATCTAGACGAGCGCAAAATATGGCATTCATGATGGATTCTATTGCATCAGCATAAGCAATCACACTCATTAATACTAGTTCAGACAGTGTTCAATACACTTCTTCTTGCTAATGTTGTTACTAGCTCAGCCAGTGTCCAAGACACTTCATCTTGCTTAGATTATTGCCATAAGACCTTTGGTATGAAGCCATTCTTGGAATCAAGCACATTAGATCTGTCCAATACCTTATCAACATAAGGATTTTGACACGATCCAATTAGCCTACTCAATCTATATCAATAGATTCTTATTCCAAGAATTCACGCGGCCTTATCCCATGTCCTTTTGTTTAAATTTGACTTCCGACCCAAATCTTGATAAGACTTTGGCGTTGGAACGTCGTTTATGAGATTAAGTATGTTGTCTACATACAGTGTGAGAATTGCAATTACGCTCCCACTAGTCTTCTTGTAAACGCATGGTTTCATTTCTTTTCTGATTAAGTCAAAACTTTTGACCACTTTATCAGAATGTTGATTTCAACTCCAAGATGTTTGCTTCAATCCAGAAATGGATCGGTGAAGCTAACATGCATACCCAGCCAATTTTCGGAGTTGGGGTTCACCTTCGCTTCTTTGAATTTCGCATGTTCGTCACTTTTCAATGATCAACAGATCACGACAATCGGCTACGAGAAATCACTCTCGAGTTAGTGACGGATCCTTTCGGATCTGCGATTTTCAGGCTCCACAGGTGTAGATACTACAGCACTTTGTAGATCTCACCGCTGCTCTCCCTCAACAGGTCGAGCAGCCTTCTGTGTTTATCGAATTTCTTCGATATGTGCTGTTGCTCCCACTGTTCCTTTTGAAAGTACGATCTTTTAAAAGATACAGTTCTGGACAACAAAAGTACTAAGCCTTGGTTTCCCTAGGACAACCAGCGAGGTAGAACTCATCAGATTTGGGCTCAAGTTTGTTTGTTGACTACTGTCTTACACAAACCTTGCAATCCCATTTAATCAGAAAAACAAATTTGGAAATCACCCAGTCCACATCCAATGTGGTGTTTTTCACTGATTCTGATAGAAACCTTTTTCTGCGCAAAGACAGACATTTTAGAACGTATTCTTAAATGATTATGGAAGATTCCTGTGACTCATCATTAATCGGAGCGTATCTAATAAGATCTGATTCATTCCGTCAGATGATCACCCAATTCTTGACTCAAGTATTTTTTTTTCGCGATCCAATCGAGGATCTCAATACTTCTGTCAAATTGGTTCTACACTTCATCTTGGAACTCCTCAAGGGATTCCTGCTCGTGTCTCATCAAATGAACACAGCCATACTTATTGATGCCATCAATAAGGTAATGAAGTACAGAAGATTTCCTTTGGCATTAATACTCGTTGGGCCGCATACATCAGTATGTGAAAGGCCCAATAAGCCTCTGACCCGTTTCCTTTAGCTCTGCTAAAAGGGCCTTAGTCATTTGGTCCGGTGAACAGAATTCATATCTCAAATGATTAATAATCAAATGAGTCCAAAACTATGGAACTTCTGAATCCGCTTCACCTTGTGTGGTTAAATGACTATGCTAAGGAAAAATCGACTTCAAGTCATCAGACTTAAAGTGTTTGGTATTTATGTTATGTGTACAAGCGTACATTGGTTCAAGATATAAAATCCATTCCAAATGGGGTGCTACCATAGAATATTTCATTAAGATCTAAAGAACAAAGCTTGTCTTTTATCAAAATAAAAACATCCAAATTCTTACAAGAAAATGAAAGACATTTCTGCACAAGGCAGATACATAGTAGCAATTACTTAATTTCTAAAACCAAGTATGAAAGGCTCCTACAAGTGGAGAATCTCTACGGCTCATGCAGCAACCATTGCTTCATACCAGACACGCAGTTCCACTTGTCCTTTGTTCAACGTTCTACTGTCGTTTAGGTCCTGCATATTTCAAAAATATCAGTACCACAACTAGTATCCAATACTTACGTAGAACTTGAATTAATAACACAATACCTGAAGAAGAAGTACCATACATCTCCTTCATCTCTTGTGAATCTTCCAAGAATTTATTGCAATCTCTCTTCCAATGCCCTGACTCATCGCAGTAGAAGCATTTTCTAACACCAGATGGGCCTGACTTGGGCTTATTAGATGACACAGGCTTATCCTGATTCCAAATCTGGACGGCCATGCCTCTACCCTTGCCAACACAAGATTTCTCAAATCTTTTACCCTTTGTGATGTTTTGCTCTGCTGTTTTGAGCATGCCATGCAGCTCAGTCAACGTCTTCGTCAAGCCTTTCTTGATATAGTTCTTAATGAACTTATCATAGCTTGACGGCAGTGACTGCAGAATGATGTCAGTGGCCAACTCTAAGCTGACAGGACATTCCAGTCTCCCCAGGTTATCAATGTAACCCATCAGTTTAATGACATGAGGACTTACTGGAGCATCCTCTGGTAGCTTGCACTCAATTAGAGACTTCACCATCTGGAATCTCTCAACTCGTGCCAGATCTTGAAACTTCAGTTTCAGGCTGGTGATCATCTCTATTGGCGACTTCATGTTCTCGTATTGACTCTTCAAGTCCGAGTTCATGGTAGCCAACATCAGACCACACACATCTACCACATCAATATAATGCTTATTCCAAGCATTATATGCTGCATGTGAGCGATTGGTCCCAAGCATTTCTGGAAGAGCCTTTTCAAGGACATAGTCCTTGCTCTCCTGCTTGAGAATGAATCTCAGATTCCGATACCAATCCAGGAAGTTGGATCCATTTAACTTGTCTTTCTCAAGGACGGATCGCAACGAGAAAGTAGTCATAGACATAAGCTGAAATCCAATAAAACAAAGATTTAGTTATGTATATGATGAGAAATCTTATCAAATAAGAAAACTCGCATTATATTCGAACAATGTTTCCTCTATGAATATAATGATCCAAGATCCATACTTCACTAAAATCTGAGTGGGCGACTCGCCATTACCCAAACTCTAGTTATCTAGGTAAGCAAATCATTGCTAATTGTACCCAGTACAACTCTTGGTTGTGGATGAGACAAACTATGTATAATCCACTCTGATGTCTCTGGGCCCAGAACTTCTGTTAGCCCAGTCAAGTAAAACCAATCTTTTCTGTCTTACGATTATTAACAGTTGCACTGCAAGTCTGTCAATGATCATCTGCCTTACTCATGTTGCAGTGGATACCAAGGACTCCAAGACTATCCAACAAACGACACGAGTTTTGACAGTAGACAAGATTGGGCAAGACATCAAGGTCACTTGATATTTCGTTGAGGAAACTAAACCCAAAAGTTTAGAAAATCAATCTCTTAGGTCATGTAATTGTTGATGTTTTAGCACTGCAAATCCATCAACATAACTACCTGCCTTACTCACGTAATTGTGGACACCAAGCTCTTGGCTAGACCATCACACAATGAAATGAGTCTTGACAGTTGACCATATTGAAGCTAATCTTTGATCAATGTTTAAGTCTAGTTTGGGTTCTGCAAATTCAAGGTTCAACAACCAGAATTTCGAATACTGTGTCGATCGACGCAGACTCTGTCTGTCGATCGACACCACCAAACAAAACCGTACTTCAATAACCGGTTAATCCAATTAACCCGGTTCATTGAACCGGTCATGTCGATCGACACAACCCATGTGTGACGATCGACATATACCTAAACCGAAGACAGTTTTGATAACCGGTTCAATCCAATTGAACCGACTTATCAGATCAAACTGATCTTAACCCAATTGGTTTATTTTAATTGCGATAATCAGTTCAATCCAATTGAACTAATTCATCCAATTTAAACCGATCTGTTCAGACTTAACCAAGAATGATAACCGGTTCAATCCAATTGAACCAATTAACCAATCGCAAGGCATGCATCGATCAACACTAAACCTGTGCTGATCGATACAGTTGGGTATCAGGGAATTTTAATCGAATTAAACCGACATAACCATGCGAGATAACCGGTTCAATCCAATTGAACCGATCTATCCTTTCGCACAGCCTGTGTCGATCGATGCACCCAGTGTGTCGATCGATACAGTGCGATTTCTAAATCGAAACCCATTCGATAATTAGGCGAATTCGCGGTGCATCGATCGACACAAACTTGTGTCGATCAACGCTATGCGAAAACACAATTGCCTTTTGCATTTTCGCGCTGCATCGATCGATGCACCCAGTGCACCGATCGATGCTGTGCGAAAACCCTAAATCAGTTCTGTCGTTTTCGCATTGCAACGATCGACACACCCAGTGCATCGATCGATGCTGTGCGAAAACACAGTTCTTCGTTTTCGATAATTAACAAATCCGAAATTCTAATTATCAAAACGAATCCTAGCTAGCATCAATTCAATCAAAACCATTCTAATCGAATTCCAGGCAACTGATTCAATCTATTAAACCCTATGGCTCTGATACCACTGTTGGAATCCCTAGGATCCTGGGTCTAGGTGATTGAATCTAAGAACTAACCTCGTGATTACCTGTAGATTGGCAGCGGAAATTGGAGCAGGTAAACGAGATCTAGAGCGCCTCAATAGCTGCGCCTCTATCGTAGTCCACACGCACACAAGCTGGAATCCGCCGGGATGCTAGTGCCGGGAATCTGATCTCTTGTGGGTTTTTTGAGTTTCTGTGTCTCTGCTTTCTCGCTGAGAAGCAACACTGACGGCTCGATCAATCTAGGTCGTGTAACCTGGCTCCTATAAATAGGCCCACGATTCACAAACCGTAACTTCAGTTTCGGTTTCGACCTTGTGTCGATCGTTGCACCCCTTGCATCGATCGACACACCTCTTAAAACTCAATTCAATGTGTATCCAATACACATTGGTCGGATCATGTGCCAATGATCAATCTCATACAAAGTGTATCCAACTTGCTTAGGTGTGTGACCCTGTAGGTTCACACAATACTAGAAATGAGTTACAACTCATTTGTCATAAGCGGTTTCTAGCAAAACATTATGACTACCTAGTATCACATGAATTGTCCGATCTCGACAATACAACTATCTTTAGAGTAAGCACAATGTGATTTCAGGACATAATCCCAACAGGAATGTAGTCCATTTGCATGACAATCACTACAATAATAAGATTACGAATGAGATAGCGCAGCAACTGCACCGAGAGAATGGTAGTTTGATGCATGTGTAGTTCCATTTGCCAAGTCGAAGGTGAAAGTGTTTATGCATAGCAGATATACGGACATATGTTATATTATTTTCTTGGCACATTTTTTCATGGTTTGTCTTCCATGGTTTGCTTTTTTAATGATGCAAAGCCGGAGTGTAACACATGTTTCCCGGCGTACCGAAAATGCAGCGTTAGGGCATCTGTCGAATCCGCGCGCTTCCTTCGATTTCAAATCTACCAATAGCAATAAATCAATCGATCAATCCTGCTTCCAGACCTGCGAGAGAAAAAGGAGGGAAAGGAAAGGAGGTTTGCGTAATTAATTTCAAACATAATTACCCAGCGAGGACATACTTTTAGGAACCCGTGATCCCGGCTTACACCACTCAACTACGAGATACAAGTCCTAGGCTAATATCACCTTGCAATCAACGCCAAAAAGGCTTCACCACACAACTCTAATGTCCATTTGTGCTTACCAAGCGTGAAGCTCTCACACTCGTGAACACCTACTCAGCCTGAAGCTTACACAACCGGCCTGAAGCCAAACTTCTATCTCGAAGCCAAACATGGGGGCTCGACAAAACCCCCTTACGGCGATACAAATGACGCGTTATCTTTACTGGCCTACGCGCCCTACACACAACACCCTCACGAGGGCCCTACCACACCGCTACTCCACCCATATCCATCACACACAATCAGCGTTTTTGGTTTAAGCGATAACTTAGCAGTTCTATATTTGGCAATCAATCACATCGAGTACTCTACTATCCTATACTACCTAGGAAAGACGATATTAACGAAGGACTATCGTCCAAATTGAATGAGGTAAGCAAGGATCAAACCCGATCCTCACCTTGGCCAAAGAAGGAAAAAATATTAATTTGGAAATTTCTAATGCCCAAACGGACTTCATAAATGGAAAGAGAACGGAAAACAAATGGATTAGGCTTTCGTTTCGTTTGAATTAGTTTAAGGACGAACTAGTTATGGCTAATTGAAGTTTGTTGACCCAAGGTCAAGGTCCAAGTCCAAGTAAACAGGGTCAACCTAGTCAACCCAGGCCCATATCCAAATCCACTAAACTAGGCCCAATTGCATAACCATCCCAATTGACCGAAACCGATCCTAAACCAACTAAACCAGTAAATTGGATTAAACTGGATTTGAAATAGAAAACCGAACCGAACCAGAATTCGAAATTGAAAACCGGAGTGAACCAACTACACCGGAAATCAAATTGGAATTGGAAAGGAATTGGATCAAACCGGGTAAACTAGATCAGACCCGATTGAACTGAATCGAACCGGTCAACCCGGTTGAGCCAACTGACCGAGTCAACCCAGTTTGCCGGCGGTGGCGGATGGTGGCGCTCCGGCGAATCTCCGGCGATGGTCGGTAGATGACGGTGGCGTGTGGCGGCGGCTCCCGGCGCGTGACGGCAACGCGTGGCGGTCTCCAGCGGCGCGTGGAAAATCCGGCAACTCTTCTTCTGGCGATTTCAGGCGTGTCCGGTGGCAGAGCGGTTGACGACTACTGCTTCGTCTCGTCGAGCTGAATGCACTGGTCATCTCAGATTTACTCAACTCATCACGGATAGAAAGTTATGAGGCTTTTAGTGTTTGGGTTAGGGAGAATCAGATCTGAAAATAGGTTTTCGGGATTACCTTCAACATTAAAAGATGGAGGAGCACTAGATCTAGGCTCAGGAGGTGGTGGCTGCGATGGGGAAGAGACATGATTTCGCTGGGAATCTCTTTTTCTGATTTTTCAATGGTGAAAGCTCCTTAAAATAGGAGAATGAAGAAGGGAACCCTAGGGTTTTGGCAAGGCAAGTGGGCTTGATCTGGACTATTCTTCATTTTTTCAAAAAATTAAAATGGGCCGGATTTGAGATGTTACACAGAGTCTCTTTCTATAGGCCTCCAACCTTTTGAACCTCTATCGTCGAGGCTTCTTTGCACCTTTTTCACCTCCTTTCTTAATTTTCTTCTCATTTACTTTTTCTTTTTTCTCTAGTAGTCTCTTGGATTTTGTTATTGTTTGTTGTTTCCAAAATCAGTTCTGTTGACCTGGAAGGCTTGGATTAGAAAGTAAACCTCAAATTCAAACATCAAATTGTTTTGTACAGTAGATTCAAAGAACATCAACATGACCACCCTCGCCAGCGGTTTTACTTGAGCCCCATCTGACCGCTCCTTAACCTCGAAAGCTAATTTCGAGACACCGTTCTCAAGTTTCATGCCAACCAACATGTCAAGCTTAAACGACAAAACGAAATATAAACACATGCTCTAAGTGTTAGTGGCTTATGAATTTCAAGATTTTTACTTGCTTACCCAAACACTTCGTAGTAATCTGAGAGTTATTTAAGTTAGAAATTTAAATTAAAAATTATAAAAAAATAATTTGATACAAATTTTTGATACATAAATTAAACATAAGAATTTTTGACATATATAAATTAAAATTGCATAAAATTTAGTCAAATTTAACCATTTAAGATATATTTGGTTAAAAACATCATGTAGCTTGATCTATGTTTGACATATGAAGTTGGATATCATGTTTTATTTGTAGGGTTAGATTGAGAGTTTGTGAATTTTCATTCATATTGTTACAATTACATATACTGGTTATTTTGTGACTATATTAAACGAGTTTGATATTTTTTTATAGTTTTTATATATAATATGATGGTATTTAAGTAGTAATTATTAGATTTAGGGTATCTCAAACTTCCATGTTAATTTGATTCAAGTACATGATTTGTCAGGCTAAACTTGAAATAAGTTACCCTACTCGGAAATTTACCCCTATATATAAACGAAAGTTACAAAACTAATTTGTAAAAGACATTATTAAATTTCTCTCTCTAAAACAGAAAGACTCCCCCCTCTCTAAATAGTCTCCAAACTCTCTGGAAACCCTCGTCGCCACCGCCACCGCTGTCGTCATCTTCTTCATTCTTATAATTACCTCTTCTTTTCGAGTCTCCTGACCAGTCTCTACACCGCCGTCGTCATCTTCTAATCTCTTTTCTGTAATTTTTTTAGATTTATACGAAATAAGTCATTTTTCTATATACTTTGTCTACATCTAAACAAAAAGATGGGTTCTTATATATTTATCATTTTAGATTTGTACGGTTTTGAGTCTGAGTCATCCCCTTTAAATTATGCTCTTTTTTAGATCTAAACAAAAAGATGGATTTTCTACTTTTTCATCTAGATCTTAACGGTATTACTCAGTCTAAATCTTTTGTCAAACAAAAGATCTAGGTGTAATATGGATTTTAATGCTTGGTTGGAGACTTCTTTGCTACTATGTCTTCGATACACTTAATAAGAAATTTAAAATTTACTTGTGTTCTATATTAGACTTTATTAGAAATCTAAAATTGAATTTTTTTTTTTTTGAATTAGACTCTATTAGAATTTTGAAGTTAGACTTATTTTGAAATTTATTTCTTTTATCTCTAATTAAATTAACAAAATCAATAAATACTATAGAATTTGAATAATAAAGTAAGAGTAAATTGGATATTTTATGTTTTAAAAATTTATGTGAAAAACTTTAAACTACATATAATTTGAAAAGGAGAGAATACAAACAAGATTTATTTTAGAATTATTCCACTAAATGAAAATCACAACCCGTTATTCATTGTTAACCGTTTTCTCTCTCAAGCCTGAGGGGAGAATTTCAAGGCTCTCTCATTGAAGAGGAGCAGTTACATGTGGTTGAAATAGTTTTTTCATCTTTTCCAGCATTTTTCCATCCAAGTTTTTCACCATCTATAGTCGTCATCGCCGATCAAGACTCTTCGACATCTTAAATTGGCATCTCTCATAGTGGTTCGAGTGGTTACCATCGTGTAAACCATACAAAACCACTTCTCTTCATCTTCACAAGTCTCTCCAAATCAATTATCATTTTCCTCGCTTGGCAAATGGCCTCTGAAATCAATTTGTTCCAAAAAATTGTCAATGCCCGAAGACACTCCCGCCATCATCCTCGCAACGCCGGAATTCAGATTTATGGAGCAAAGTCGCATCGATGTTTTCTGGATTGAACTGTACGGTAACAAGCCTTTCGATCTTGGGATATTACTCGAAGAATATATCACTAGTTCGAACTGTAACCTCTCATCTGCCCTTAAATGCATACATTTCTCGTGGTTCTTTCTCTTGGTTTTCATTTTTACTGGATGCAGACAAGCCTCACGGCCTTTGATTGCTTTGTCCAAGTAATTGAAACCATGAGTTGTACATATGTGTTAGACTGTTTTTCGTTTCTCTTCGATCGTATATAATGATGTATCTGCTTTTCTTAAGATATGTCTTATTCAATTCCATGTATCTATATTATCTTTGAATGTATCTCGTTATATCAATATCATATTAGCAGTTAAAAAAAATGAAAACCACAACCATTTGGTTTCTAAAAAGATCGTTCGGTTACTTTTTATTGACTTATCTTTTAGGAATGTCTGTTTGGCTTTGCATATGAATGCCTCGTTTCTTTTCTCTAAATGATCCTGTTTTTTGTAGTGATTACTTGCTTCATGAAACATGAATTAGACATTATCCCTCCATTTTAAATTAATTGTCGTTTTATAGAAATATTTTGTTACAATTTATAATTTTAAAACAATTTTCAATTGATTTATTTCTTTTACCTCTAATTAAATTTAAAAAATTCAATAAATACTATAGAATTTGAATAATTAAGTAAGAGTAAAATTGAATATTTTAAATTTTTTAAAAATTGATGTGAAAAACTTAAAACTACATATAATTTGAAACGGAGAGAATACAAACGAATTTGTTTTTAAAATTATAGATACTGTTGTAATAAAGTCAGACATGACATAATATGAAGACATAATTTAGTGGTTAATTGCATTGAAATAGAAATTAGATAAAGGGGCCATTTTGCTATATAAAGATACTTTCAGTAAAGGAAGACAACATATAGTATTAAGATCATAAATGAACTTTGGTATCATCTACAGAATAGATACAAGGTGTGATGGGTGAAGAAGTGAAGACTCAAACTTCATTCTGAAATTTTGAACAAATATGTGAGAAGTGAATCTTGATAAGGCTTGAAGCTTAGATGATCATGTACCCATGTTTTCTTCCAGACATAATATATTTACTTCTTCGAAACTTGAAGCTTCATGCGAGTCAAATCCTTTTATATAACATATAGAAATCATCACCACATTTTTACTCCATGTCATTGCTAGCTGTCTTAATTTATTTTTATTTTGTCAACTAGTTTCCCTATTATCTATCTTTTCTTAAGCAACTGAAAATTTTAAATTTTATCTAATTAAAAAGAGAATACATAAACATACAGACATTTTCTTGTGGTGTTACTTGGTCACCTCATGAGGAGGGGCTTAACCAAACCCACTAACCAATACTCTAAATGACGTTAAAAATGAAGTGTTGAAAACTGTGGTTTTATAAGCGTCCACAATTTTAGATTATACAACCACCACCACAAGGTCCACAACAATTTCTCAATTAATCACCAAACATTTTGTATACGCTTGTCCATGAGGACTTATAAGACCCTAAAGTCTTATCTTACCATAAGCTTCAATTATATATTACTAAGTTTCAATACATTACAGACCCAAACACTTCTAAACCTTATTTTTAAAGTACAACCCATTAATAGCACATATGTCTTGGTTGGTACTTTTTCCGATGCAGAAATAAAAACTAGTAACAAACATTCTTACTTATTTTATAAAACTTCAACATAAATCAAGCTTAATTACGAAATTTCTTTATAAGAACCCTTCAAATACATCTTCAACTTTCACATTAAAAAAAAAGTTACTATTGAGGTTGGCGGAATAGAACAATTGATCGTTAGAAGGTAGTAATGATGACACATAAGTCTTGATCAAGCTGGCATATGACCCCGCGTTGCCACCAAACGGTACGAAACCTTAATTTGCTCCATCGATACTTTCTGATCTCTCTAGGTACTTCTCGACTCATTTACTCTGGTTTTATAAGCGTCCATCATTTAGACTAGTTGATCACGCACCCACGTTTTCTTCAAGACAATATATTTACTTCTTCGAAACTTGAAGCTTCATGCGAGTCAAATCCTTTTATATAACATATACTCCATCTCTTTCGTTAAAACACATTCCCATAATTATAAATCAAAAGTAAATTTATAAACAATAATTAATAAAAGTTGTACATAAAACTAAAAACATCAATTTTTTTTTTGAAATAATTTTTTTCTTCTAAACATTAATCCTTAAAAAACAGAGGGAGTAGAAATCACCAGATTGTCACTCCTTGTCATTACTAGCTGTCTTAATGTTGAGTGTGTAGAATTTGAACCGACCGGTGATATCCATGTCGTGTTTGTCCAACATAGGGAGCATGACGCGACTGCACACACCAAATGACTGTGAACATAACCATCACCGGGACTTCGGACTTGATTACAAAAGAGTCCCATTCCAATTCAGAGATCTTGTCAACTGCGATATAAATCAATGCATGATATCACTAAAGCAAAATAAAAACGAATTTTTCATCTATTTGGGGTTTAGTTACCATTGAGATCACCAATATATTGATAGCTTAGTGGTAATACAAGGGGTTTATTTCCTTATTCTCTGGGTTCAAACCACATTTTCACCCCTAAATAAACCAAACATGTTGCCACCAAACAATACGAAACCCTAATTTGCTCCATCGATACTTTCTCATCTCTCTATGTACCTCTCGACTCGTTTACTCTGGTTTTATAAGCGTCCATCATTTAGATTAGATGATCATGCACCCATGTTTTCTTCTAAGACATGATATATTTACTTCTTTGAAACTTGAAGCTTCATGCGAGTCAATGGTTTTATATAACATATACTCCTCCTCTTTCATTAAAACATCTTCCCATAATTACAAACCAATAATAAATCAATATAGTTTTGGAGTTAACAGTTTATAAACATTCATTAATAAAAATTGCATAGAAAACTTAACATCAATCTTTTTGAAACAATTTTTTTTTTTCTTTCTAAAACATCAAACTTTAAGAAACGGAGGGAGTATTTATTTTTTTGTCAACTAGTTTCCCTATAATCTATCTTTTCTTAAGCAACTGAAATTTTTAAAATTTATCTAATTAAAAAGAGAATACATAAACATATATATAGACATTTTCTTGTGGTGTTACTTGGTCACCTCATGAGGAGGGGCTTAACCAAACCCACTAACCAATACTCTAAATGACGTTAAAAATTAAGTGTTGAAAACTGTGGTTTTATAAACGTCCACGATTTTACATTATACAATCACCAGAAGGTCCACAACAATTTCTAAATTAATCACCAAACATTTTGTATACGCTTGTCCAGGACGTATAAGACCGTAAAATCTTATCTTACCATAAGCTTCATTTATATATTACTAAGTTTCAATACATTACAGACCCAAACACTTCGTAGTAAACTAGTAATTTAAACATTATTGTAAAGTACAACCCACTATAGCACATGTCTTGGTTGGTACTTTTTCCGATGCAGAAATAAAAACTAGTATCAAACATTCTTAGTTATTTTATAAAACTTCAACATAAATCAAGCTTAATTACGAAATTTCTTTATAAGAACCCCTCCAAAGCGATGGAAAGCCTCGTCGCAGCTAATCGCCCGTTCTTTTGGCCTCTCAAACCGGGCAGCTTGGTAAATGAAAGGACGGGCACCACTGAAGTACTGAATATGATCCGTGGGATGATAAACAACTGGTTTTGTTATAGTTGACGACTCACTTGCATATTGATAAGTGACTCGGCGAGCAGTAATAGCACTAGTCGCCTCTTTTACGGTATAAAATCTTGGACCATCATATTCGTAAGAAGTTTGACTAAAACGAGAAGGGAACTCGTCTCTAGGAACATGAGGTTTAGTGAATATTTTGTGGGACTTACCATACATCTTATCGAGCATTTCAAAAGCCTTTTGAGTTGTAGTTTGATCATTTTGAGCCATTGAAGACGAAAGAAGAGAAGAAAGGTGGTTTCTTTGTTGTGTGTTAGTTTTGTTTCTTCGGTTTTAGTTTGATTTGAGAAAGAGAGCTAACGCCCCTTTATATAAGAAAAAAAAACTTATCTGCTATATCCAATGAACCAACGTGCTATTTTCTAAAAAGATCCTTTTTATATAACCCGAAAACCCACAGAAATTGGGGTTTTCTTGCCATTGAAAACCATTAAATAATTCCACGTTTAAATGTAATTGATCTCTTAATTAGGCTAACAGGGTAATTATTCCACTAAATGAAAACCACCAGACCACAACCATTTGGTTTCTAAAAAGATATTTCCTACTCTTTATTGACTTATCTTTTAGGAATTGTCTGTCTGGCTTTGCATATGAATGCTTCGTTTTTTCCCTCTAAATGAACCTGTTTTTAATGATTACTTGCTTCATGAAACATGAATTAGACATTATTCCCTTCATTTTAAATTAATTGTGGTTCTATAGAAATATTTTGTTACAATTTATAATTTTAATGCAATTTTCCATTGATTTTTTTTACCCCTAGTTATATTAATAAAATCAATAAATACTACAGAATTGAATAATACAGTAAGAGTAAAATTGAATATTTTATTTTATAAAAATTTATGTGAAAAACTTTAAACTACATATAATTTGAAAGGAGAGAATACAAACCAGATTTTGTTTTTTAGAATTATAGATGAAAATGTGAGACACAACGTAATACAAGATGTGACACAAGGGTATTCTTTTTCAAGACTGTTTATTGCAAAACAAACAAAAGTTTCACCTTAACAACCTAGTCTCTCTCTTGCTTCTCGATCTATCAATGATCTCAAAGCCTTCTAGATTCACCCTTAACACCAAGTCTAATTCTCTCTTAAGAATTCTTAACTTTTGCTAAAAGTAATCTCTCTCTCTAAAGGCGCACCAAGCACAAATGCCCTAGATGATCTATTTATACTTATAGATCATCGTACAATTGCCTTATTTCTATTGGCATATTTCCTAAACTCTTTTAGGCATATTTCCGTTTTTCTTCATCTTTGTAAAAAGCATATTTTCATAAAATCTTTTCGGTGCTCATCCTTTGAGTATCTTCACTGATCTTCATGTCCAGCTCAGCTACTCATCTTTAGGTTTGTCCTTGTCAGCTACTTGTTTCTAGTACTTCCCTCTTTCTTCGTTCCA
Organism: Orychophragmus violaceus; assembly: GCA_030180135.1. Classification (NCBI taxonomy): domain Eukaryota; kingdom Viridiplantae; phylum Streptophyta; class Magnoliopsida; order Brassicales; family Brassicaceae; genus Orychophragmus; species Orychophragmus violaceus. The sequence continues at coordinate 89,344,606 of CM058233.1, read as the reverse complement.
GCTCACGTCTTCTATCGTTGACTCAGTTACTGTTGCACATGCTGGTTGACTCAGCTCCTGTTGTAACTCATGCCGTAGCTCAGTGCTTCTTCAATCTCCCCCTTTTTAGCTTGTATGACTCTCAAGTACCTATACTTCAAAGGAAAACTCATACGTGCATATAGCCGAAGCAAAACTGTTTGATCACGCATCATAAGTCAAAATATCACCTTTTAATCAAAACATGAGTTCTAAACACACCAAGCAAACATGAGTTCAACTCTATTAAAAACCGCAAACATGAGTTCAATTCTAACAAAAAACATCCATTCGCAAAACACAAAACAAAGATTCCCCCACACAAAGACTCCCCCACACACAGTAACTCCGCCATACTCCCCCATAATCCTAAGCATCACTCGAGGTCATCTCATCTGAGTCATCATCTCCTGTGGCAGCAGGAGACTCCTCATCGTGATCTGACTTGTCAACCTCTTCTGTTTCTCCCCCTTCTTGAGAGCATACAAGTTAAAAAAAAAACTTATATCTAAGCAAATGACCTCGCGAAAGGAATTGAAAACTTACCTCGAATTCTGTCCCGCAGATGGAAGACTACATCACTCAGGTTCTGAATCCCTTCAGCTATGTCATGTAGTGCAGTTTGAACAGAGAGTTGATCTATTGAGGTTTTGATCGGCATTCTGACTGAGCCAAGTTGTAGAATCTCCACAGGTTCCTCTTGAGTAGATGCCGTGGCCTGTGATCGATCTTTTGTGCGAGATGTTGAGCCTACCTTGCGTTTACCAGCTGCAACTTCCTGTCTCTTTTTCTCAGCCTCTTTTTTAAGAAAGGCTTCACCACTGCGAGGATCCTTCTTGTATAGCACAGGACCAACAAGTTCTTCTCCATCAAATGTGCGAGGTGGATTCTGTGAATCGAGAACTGCTGAGATGATTCTTGGGAATATCAGCCAACGTCGATCATTCTGCGGATCAGTGATAAAGCTCATCACTTGTTTGTACACAAGTTTCCCAAAGTCAATCCGGATGCCATGAGCTATTTTGTAGATCAACCTTGCTCTGTCTTCAGATATATGGTTTTTGTGGGTAGACGGGAACCAGTTTGAAGCAGCTAATATAGTCAATGCAGCATACTTTGGAGGAAGATCAACTGATTTCATCCCTGCCCATGTCTTCTTTTGACCTTGAGTGAGGTACTTCGCAATTGAATCAGCCGAGACTCCATCAATCTTTGCATCATTCTTGATCTCATCATTGCTTAAGGGTTCCATACTTAGACAGGCATTGATCTGAGCTGGTGAAAACTCATACATTCGCTTCCTCAAGAACACACGTATCCCATTATCATTACCATCAGCACTGGATTCTGGCAGATTAGTGTAGAATTCTTTCACAATTTCAGGAATAAAGCTGACTAACCCATCAACAGAATTTCTCAGCATTCCTATGTTTATCAGACCAAGATATCCCCATTTATCTGTTTCATCAAAATCTACTACTCTTTCAGCTAAAATTCCACGTTCCTTGAATAGAGCATACCTTTCTTTCACTTCGCGAGATGGGAATCGTTTGGAGACAAAAGGTTTGACTCTGGTTTTTCCTGACCCACCAGTTGTGCTAGATGTTCCAGTCTTAGCAACTGTGCTCTTTTTGGACTTCATCTGCACAGATTTCTGTGAATCAGATCCTTCAACACGAGCCTTCTTGACATGTGGCATTGATCCTGTCTGTTTTTTAGCTTTCCTCTTCTTAGGTTTAGGAACGTCTTCAGGTTGAATGTTTGTCTCAGTTGGTTCAACTACATTCACTGGATCTACTACAACCATGGCTAATTCTCCTAGACCATCGACTGCATCTTTCTCCTTTTCTCCTATTTCCTCCAGGTTTCCTTGGTTATCTACACGAATAGAATCACCTTCCTTGTTACCTTCTTTTGGTGACTCTGTGGTTTTGATTTCTTCTGTTTCAGGATCAGACGGATGTTTTGGAGGCTGTTCTTCTGGTACAGATCTACGACCTGATTCAGCTTCACCCTCTCCCTTCTCTTGTGCTAGATCTTCATCAATCGGCTCCGTATTTGCTATCTCTTGAGCCGTTGCAAATGAATTCGTGCTGGTCTGGTGGTCTGCACCCAAGATCTGATCAGACACAATATTAGGGTTTCTGGGTGGTGGTACCTCCTCATCAGAACTAGAATCATCAATCAATTGCGGCGGTTTCTGTTCCGGCGGTGCCTGAGCTGGGTGAGTTGAGCTAGCCCCCACTTTTCCTCTTCTGGTCGCATGCACCATGGTTGGTTTTCGATCGATTGAAGCAGAGAAAAATTTGGATTGAAGAAAGAGACAAGTTTCGTCGGATTTTAAGAGCAATGGATTTCCCTTTTACCTTTCTCTTTCCTTTTAACGCCTGAAGCAGAATCTGTGTCAGATATCTTGTTACCTTTTTGCATGCGATTTCATTGGGCAAATATTTGAATTTTAAAATTCACATTCCTTTTTCCCTTTTTGTGCCAATAATCTCGGATATCGGTTCTTGTCATACCAACTTGTACCGATTTAGACCATTCTTCTTGTTCCCTGTACCATTTGGTTAGTTCTTCAACATGCATTATAATATTAGATCAGCCACATAAAATTCAGTCACTCATGGGTACAAACTTGATAGTGAATTGACCTAATTTCTACTGAAGCAACTGGCGGTTTTTGTTTTAAAGAAAATTAAATTGTACCTTTTCTTCTTTTCTCTTTAGTTGTTGTGTGAGTCAGGAACTGACACTTCACATGACTCAGTCTTTACATCTTGCTCGCATGATTCCTGCGTTTGGCCATCATTCTCCAAGTGGCTAGCTTTCACACTCTTATGCCTTTATCTTGTCTCAATGTAGTTTTCAACCTTTATCCTTCGAGTGAGATTGCCACACATTCCTTTTTTTTTTTTGTTTAGTAACTTAGCTTTTCTTAGAGTTGATTCCATCACTTGACTTCTTAGGAGATCAACTTCTAGCTTTTTCTTTCTTTTTGGCTTTTTGAACCTCACTCGAGAAACCTGTACTTTATATGAGACAAGACGGCATAATAGGCAGCTCTTTTCCACTCGACTTCTTGACTCCAAACCAAATCAGAACTTGAGGTACTTCATGAGTCAGTGCATGTGTCAGCCCTGTAGTCGTTTACATCTCACAAACACCAATTGAGTTTCTTAACGTGATAAATCGATTAAAATCAAGAGGTTTTGAAAAGAAATCAGCCAGTTGCAAATCAGTAACTATGTATTCAACCACTACCTGTTTTTCCTCCACTAGCTCACGAATGAAGTGGTGTCTTATATCAATGTGCTTTGTTCGAGAGTGTTGAACTGGATTCTTTGAGATGCTTATAGCACTCTTGTTATCACAGTGAACAAGAAGTGGTCCTGAATCGATCCCATAGTCAGCTGACATCTGTTTCATCCAGAGAAGTTGAGCACAACAACTACCCATTGCAATATATTCTGCTTCTGCAGTAGATAATGACACATAGTTCTGCTTCTTGCTCATCCATGCAATTAGATTGTTTCCTAGAAAGAAACATCCTCCACTTGTGCTCTTCCTATCATCCAAGCTTCCCGCCCAGTCAGCATCACAGTATCCAACTAGGTGTTTGTTGGATCCTTTTGAATACCAAACCCCTAGGTTGATCGTACCCTTGACATACTTGATGATTCGCTTAACTGCCTCAAGATGAGACTGCTTTGGTTTAGCTTGATATCTTGCACATATTCCCACACTTAGGCACAGATCCGGTCTACTGGCTGTAAGATACAGCAAGCTTCCAATCATCCCGCGATAAAGCTTTACATCCACATCTGTTCCATCCTCATCTCTTGATAGCTTGGTTGTAGTACTCATTGGTGTTCTAGCTTCTTTACATTGATCTAGCTTGAATCGACTCAACAGATTTTTGGCATATGTACTTTGAGATATAAATATACCATCACTGTTCTGGCTAACTTGCAGACCCAGAAAATACTTTAGTTCTCCTACCATACTCATTTCAAATTCTTGAGTCATGTCTTGAACAAACGTATCAACCAGCTTTTGAGATGTGCCTCCGAAGATTATGTCGTCCACATAGATCTGGACTATGATGATCTCTTTATTTTGTTCCAGAACAAAGAGAGTTTTGTCTACACCCCCTCTTGCATATCCTTTTTCTAGAAAAAAACTAGTAAGTCGCTCGTACCATGCTCTGGGAGCTTGCTTCAGACCATACAAAGCTTTCTTCAACTTGTACACATATTCAGGGTTGTGTGCATCTTCAAATCCTTTTGGTTGTTCTACATGAACTTCTTCTTGAAGAAAACCATTCAAGAAGGCACTTTTCACGTCCATTTGATATACTGTGAAGTTCATGATGCATGCCATTCCAAGGAACAGTCTAATTGACTCAAGTCGTGCAACAGACGCAAATGTTTCCTCAAAATCGACTCCTTCTATCTGAGAGTATCCCTGAGCCACCAGTCGCGCTTTGTTTCGTACCACTATTCCATTCTCATCAATCTTGTTTTTAAAGATCCACTTGGTTCCCACAACGTTTACTCCATCAGGTCGTGGTACAAGTTCCCATACATCATTACGCACAAACTGTTCTAGTTCTTGCCCCATTGCTTCAATCCAGAATTCGTCTTCCAAGGCTTGAATATGCGTTGTGGGTTCTATGACTGAGACAAAACAAGCGAATCGCACCATCTCCTTAAAGTCCAGATGTACTTTTCTTGTCATTCGTTCATCATTCACATCTCCTAATACTTTTGAGACAGGATGGTTTTTATGAGTTCTGCTGAGCTTGATTTTCACCGGAGATCCTGTTTCTTTATCTTGAGTAGTCTCTGAGGCTGTTACTTCATCTATCTTTTCTTCAGTCACAGATTTTTGATGCTCAACCGGTTCTGATTCACTGTCTGAATCATCGGGAACCTTCATTTGACATAGATCATCAAATACGACATTCACTGACTCAACAATTGTTCTTGATCTTGTGTTATATACTCTGAAAGCTGTGCTAGTTCCTGAATATCCCAAGAAGATACCCTCGTCGCTCCTTGAGTCAAACTTTCCAAGATGATCTTTGTTATTCAATACATAACACCTTCCGCCAAAGACATGAAAGTAACTCAGATTGGGGGTTTTTCCTTTCCACATCTCGTATGGTGTCATGGTTGTTCCTCTTCTCACATACACCCGATTAATGATGTAGCATGCTGTATTGATAGCTTCAGCCCAGAACCGTAGCGGTACATCATTGCCGTGAATCATGGCTCTGGCCATTTCTTGAAGTGTTCTGTTCTTCCTTTCAACTACCCCATTCTGTTGAGGTGTTCTTGGTGCTGAAAACTGATGAGCTATACCATGATCTTCGCAGAACACTTTCATGGTTTCATTTTGAAATTCTCCTCCATGATCACTTCTAACCCTCTTAATCCTTCCTTGTTCATTGATCATTTGAAGCGCCCAGATTCTAAAGCTGTCAGCTGTATCTGATTTATCTCGAACGAACCTTACCCATGTGTACCTAGTAAAGTCATCCACTAGAACAAACACATATCGTTTACCAGCTATGCTTTCAACTTGCATTGGTCCCATCAGGTCCATATGCACTAGATCCAACTTGTTCTTGGTCTGAACATCTGGTACTTTCTTGTGTTGGACCTTGACCTGCTTGCCTTTGTTGCATGCTTCACACACCGTCTTGCTCACCTCTTTGAGTTGAGGTATCCCGCGGACAATCTCATTCTTGACAAGAGTAGTCAAGTTCCTTTCATTCATGTGTCCAAGTCGTTGATGCCATAAATGAATGTCATTCTTGGCACTTAAACATTTTGCGCTAAGACATTTAGAGTTGTTTTCCCACATGTAACAATTGTTGCCTGATCTTTTCCCTTGTAGGATGATATCTCCAGTGTCATTCAGAGCTTTGCAGTCATAGCTTGTGAAACACACCATCAATCCTTCGTCGCACAGCTGACTCACACTGATCAGGTTTGCCTTAAGACCCTTCACAAGGAAAACATTCATTAGTTTAGGTAAATCTGAGTCAAGTGTTTTACCTTTGCCTTGTATCGCCCCTTGTCCTCCATCACCAAATGTTACTTTGCCAGATTTGATCACCTTGATGTCTTTGAGATGACATCTTGTCCCAGTCATATGTCTTGAGCATCCACTATCAAAGTACCATTGATTTCCATCTTCTGATTTCTCAGTAACAAAAGCCATGCTGCAGCGTATCTCCTTCTGTGAGGTACCCCCTGTACTACTTCCTATTTCATACAGGTCCGCCTTTTTCACCCAGATTTGATATCTGTCCTTGTTCTAGTTGAATCTTCCCAGTTTCTTGAGCTGTCGGATCCTTTGGTGAAATCTGTAGCAATATGCTTTGTAATGCCCTTCTTTTCCACAATAGTAACAGTTTCTCGATGATGAGTTATACACTGCTTGAGTTGGTTTTGTCGAATTTGCTCGTACGAATGTAGTTTTTCCCAATGTGACTCCAGAACGTCCTGTGTACCCAAGTCCAGACTTTGTGTATTCTGTTCTTCCATAGCTCAGAATTTGATCCAGTTGTTTTGTTCCGGCAAACATGTGTATTTTGCGATGCTGTTGGTCTAACTCAGATTGTACCTGTTTAGTTACCTCTTTTTCTTTCTTTAACACATGCTCTAATTCGTCTGATCTCTTAGCCAGTGTCAATTTTTCTTTGATTAAATTGACACTTTCTCTGCTTAGCTTCCGTTCAGTTTCCAGTTCTTCTTGAAGTGACTCAATGTGCGCCTCAAGCCGCTGCTTTTCTTGAAGTAGTGCAGTATTCTCTAGTCCGATTTTGATGAGAGTATCCCTTACCTCCTTATAACTACTGACAAGATCCGCTTCTGTTTCTGAATCTGAGTCAGATTCATTGTCTTCAAGTTCAGCAATTCCAAGGAATGCTACAAAGTTGTTGACTTCCTCTTCATCACTTTCCTCATCTGACTCATCATGGTTTACTCCTATCATGGATTTTTCTTGTCTTCGTTTCTGGTCATTGACACATTCCATATGAGTGTGCCCAATTCCTTTGCACCCAAAACACTTCATCTCTCGTCTCCTGACGGTTGGACATTCACTCTTGAAGTGTCCAAACCCCTTGCATTCATGGCACTGCATCTCTGATTTCTTTGTGGTTTTCTCGCCATCAGTTGACCGTTTAGTGCTTTTGTACGATCCTTGTCCTTGTTCTACCCTTCTTAACGCACGATCAAATCTTCGAACAATGAGGCTTACCGGATCTTCTCCCTCGATTTCCTGATTTGATTTTGCTTGAGTAATGAGTGCGACGCCTTTGGATTTCTTGGTACCATCTAGTTCTAGCTCATGGACTTGCAGCATACCGACTAGCTCATCAAAACTCATATCCTCAGTGTTAGCTGATACACTCAAGGCCGCTTTGTATGGCATGTATTTGGTTGGCAGACACCTTAAGAATTTCTTTACAAGTTTCTTGTCTTTGTATTTCTTTCCAAGGAGTGATGCTTCTTGAGCTAAAGAGCTGATTTTGGCGCTGAAATCTGAAATTGTTTCATCATCTTCCATTTTTAGGTCTTCAAACTTGGTGGCCAGTAGATCTTTTCTGGAGTTTTGCACTTTCTCTGTTCCTTCAAAGTGAATTTGAAGAATATCCCAAGCTTCTTTAGCCAATTCACATCCTTGTATTAGTTCGAATTGTTTCTTAGCGACTCCACAGTGAATTGCAGTTAGAGCTCTGGAGTTGAATTTTGAGAGCTTTAGTTCTACTTCTGTCCATTGTTCCTCAGGTTTGGGTACATTGGCTCCTGCTTCATTCTTCATTGTTGGAGCTGTCCATCCTGATTCAACTGCCTTCCAAGCTAGCGGGTCGATACCTTTGATTTGTGATCTTGTCCGTGCTTTCCAGAAACCATAGTTCGTCGCATCCAGTATTACTCTAGAGCTATTGATCAGCTCATTGTAGTTCTCCATTTTTCCGCAGGATCCCACCTGTATATATGAGCAACAAGTGTCTGCTCTGATACCAATTGAAAATGTGAGACACAACGTAATACAAGATGTGACACAAGGGTATTCTTTTTCAAGACTGTTTATTGCAAAGCAAACAAAAGTTTCACCTTAACAACCTAGTCTCTCTCTTGCTTCTCGATCTATCAATGATCTCAAAGCCTTCTAGATTCACCATTAACACCAAGTCTAATTCTCTCTTAAGAATTCTTAACTTTTGCTAAAAGTAATCTCTCTCTAAAGGCGCACCAAGCACAAATGCCCTAGATGATCTATTTATACTTATAGATCATCGTACAATTGCCTTATTTCTATTGGCATATTTCCTAAACTCTTTTAGGCATATTTCCGTTTTTCTTCATCTTTGTAAAAAGCATATTTTCCTAAAATCTTTTCGGTGCTCATCCTTTGAGTATCTTCACTGATCTTCATGTCCAGCTCAGCTACTCATCTTTAGGTTTGTCCAGAGCCGTTGTTGGATAGAAGCCATAGAAGCAGAGGCTGCGGCCCTCAAAGATGTTAAAAAAATTTCGGCCCTCAAGTACCAGATAGTTTCCTTAGCCTAGTGGTACGATTGATGTCTCTCGACCCGCATAGGTCATGAGTTCGAAACTCGAAAGCTCCGTTGTCTATTTTCCTTTATGCGAGATTTTTTTTCTACCCAATACTTGAAACCTTTGGTTTCATACAGAGGATTAAGGTTTTGCATTTTTCTAGAGCGACTCTTTTTTTTTTCTCGCTTCCGGCCCTCAAAATCGTTGCTACGGCTTTGGGTTTGCCCTTGTCAGCTACTTTTTTCTAGTACTTCCCTCTTTCTTCGTTCCAGCTCACGTCTTCTATCGTTGACTCAGTTACTGTTGCACATGCTGGTTGACTCAGCTCCTGTTGTAACTCATGCCGTAGTTTAGTGCTTCTTCAATAGATACTGTTGTAAGAAAGACAGATAAGACATAATATGAAGACATAATTTAGTGGTTAATTGCATTGAAATAGAAATTAGATAAAGGGGCCATTTTGCCATATAAAGATACTAATTTCAGTAAAGATAACAAAGAATATTAAGATCATAAATGAACTTTGATTTCATCTACAGAATAGACACAAGGTGTGATGGGTGAAGAAGTACTCGAACTTAATTCTGAAATTTTGAACGAATATGTGAGAAGTGAATCTTGATGAGGAGCGCGAGACAGTGGCTACCCCAGCTTTGTTCTCGTGATACGATGGATACCTCTGAGGATAGTAGAAACGAATCCATCATGTAGGTTCATGTTCATATCCATTACAACGCCAAAGATTATCGATGTGCACACATCGTGATCATAGTTTTTATCAAGCTTTTGAATTTTGACTTTTCTATATTAGCAAGTTTATGAAAAATAAAATACGAACATAACTTTTTCTTTAATTTTGATTTTTTTTTTCTCTTGAATAAGACCTATATAGTAAGCAACAAAGATCGAAAGAAAATAAAACAGGTTATATTGTTTTTTCTTATTCTTCTATAACAGTATGGTCGTCATCTCAGTCAATTTCGATTTCAAATCCGAACCCGACAGGAATAAGTGAAAAGCAAAAGAGACACTCTGGGACTATTATCTTTCTTCCAATAATTTATGTTAAGTTTAACGTTTTAGCCCTATAATTCCCTCAAATAAGTTAATTTACCGCTGTATCCATAAGAACATAAAAAAGTTTATATACATTCATTATATATTATGACTGAAACATTCATATTTGTATTTTAAAAACTTAGTCTTTTATTCTTTTGTTAGCTAACATGTCTGAAGTTTGATAAGAATAAATATAATAGTATCATTAAAAAGTGAACCCAATATTGTTTTTGGATAAATGTTTTTTTTTGTTTGTCACTGAAATTTTCATTAAACTAAGAAATATTGTTCTGCAATACAAAGTGGCTTAACGCGGCTTTAGCCAAAATATCCGCCTCGGAATTAAAAGAGCGATTAATGGATTTGAAACTGATGAAATCAAAGATTGGAAAGAGAGATCGTATGTCGCAGAGGATCCCGTATAGATCCGAATACGATGAGCCAGTAGCAACGACTTTTATCAATTGGGTGGAATCCGATTCAAACCTAACCGATCGGATTCCGAGCTTTGCCGCCTTCTCCATCGCAGCCTTCAGGGCAATGCTTTCTGCAATTAGAGGAGACGATATATGGTTCATACCAGAGGAATGTGAAGAGATGAAGCAGTTCCGCAGTTTGAAGATCCATGCAATTCCTGCAGCTTTTGAATCTTTTCTCCAGGCAGCATCTAATTGGCAAATGAAGGTATCATTTGCTAGTTCTTCTTCAGGGATCAAAATGCCAGGGATGGTTTGCTGTTTGGGCAGTTGAGCGAGACTCCATTCTCTAGCCTCAACAATCGATTGAGAGATCAAATTCATCGGATCTGTAAGTTTCCCTGTGAACACAAGATTGTTTCTAGCTTTCCATAAGTTCCAGCATAGCCACGAAGCAAGAGGTGAGTCTTTTAATCCCACGGGAGGAAGACAGTCAATCGATTTCAGTTTGCTCCAACTTTGACAGAAATTGGAGAAGTTTGAAGAGTCAAGTTCCTTAAGGAAGGGAGCTTGTCTCCACACTTGTTTGGCAAACTCGCATTGGAATAACAAGTGTGGGATAGTCTCATACTGTCCACATCTTTTGCAAGCGAGATCAATATGCAATGATCTTCTGGCCATAACATCACCAACCAGGAGTGCATTTGATGCTGCTTTCCAGAGAAATAGCTTGATTTTTGGGGCTGTCTCAATCTTCCAGATATCCGCTATCCATTTGAAGGTATTCGCATTTTCCCATTGAGTATGAACTTGATTGATTTGTAGCGCAGCATAGTAACCAGTCTTTACTGTGTAAGCTCCTGACGGATGAGGCACCCATATTCTTTTGTCTTCAGCTTGACTAGTACTAGGAATAATAGATAATATAGCATCCTCGAAATCAGGTAAGGTCTGTCTGATTTTCTGAATATTCCAGGTGCTTGAATTTGGTGCCATGAGGTCCTTAACTTTCAGAAATTGCAAATCTTTTTGCGCTGGACCAATGGGGGCAAGCTGCTCAGTGGTGGATAACTAGTAATCATGCCAGATGCTTACTGAATTACCATCACCTACTGCCCAACCTAAATGCTGAACTAGTAAGTCTCTTTCCAAGAGAATTCCTCTCCATCCGTGAGAACAACATGATGGTGCTTGGACCTTTAGTAGATCCACCTCATTACAGTATTTGCTTAGAAGTATTCTTGCTAGTAGTGAATTTGGATTATCCAAAATTCTCCAGCTGATTTTAGCTAACATAGCTGTGTTGAAACAGGCTATGTCTCTGAATCCCAGACCTCCATGAGCCTTTGACTGTGTCAGCTTATCCCAGGCAGTCCATGCCATTTTGCGTTTGCCTTGTTCCGAATCCCACCAGAATCTAGTTAGCTCAGATTGGATTCACTTGATAAGGGATCCAGGTAATGCAAAGCAGGACATGGCAAAGGCTGATAAGGTGGATAGGACACTTTTGAGGAGCGTCAACTTCCCTGCAGTGGATAGAAACCTTGAAGACCAGCTCTTTGCTTTCTGGCGTATCCTGTCAACTATAGACGAGAAAAGATCCTTCTTCTTTTTCCCAAAATGTTCAGGTAAGCCTAAATACTTTCCTACACCACCTTCTTTGTCAATCTTTAGCTTCTGTTTTACTGAGACCTTGATCGCTTGGGGTGTTTTCCTTGAAAAAGTTATTGAAGATTTAAGGCAGTTGATTACCTGACCTGACGCAGCTTCATATTGTTGCAGGATGCTTGAGAGAGCGTTGATACTGCAATCATTTGTTCTGCAGAAGAACATCGTATCATCAGGAAAAAGTAGATGATTGATGCGTGGGCTGTTTTTTGATACTCTGACTCCTTGGAGGGTTCCTTCATCCTGAGCTTTGAGGCATAAACCGGACAAAACTTCACTGCAGAGAATGAAAAGGTACGGTGAGAGGGAATCTCCTTGTCTGATTCCTCTCTTAGGTATGACTTTCCCTCTTGCTTGATCATTGATTAAAAATGAGTAGCTGACAGTAGAAATGCATTGCATGGTCCATTTAATCCAAGTTTCATGGAAACCCAGCCTTGATAATACTGCTTGGATAAACTGCCACTCTAATCTATCATAAGCTTTGCTCATGTCTGTTTTAACAGCCATTGAGCAATGCTTTTTTGCCTTTGAGCTCTTGAGATAATGAAGAACTTCATGGGTAATGAGAACATTGTCTTGGATAGCTCTTTTAGGAACATAAGCAGATTGATTCTCAGCCACTAGCTTAGGGAGGATTTTCTTTAGTCTCCTTGTCATCACCTTTGCTATGATCTTGTAGAAAACACTGCAAAGGGCAATATGTCTATAATCACTAACTTTCCTTGGATTATGAACTTTTGGAATGAGCCTGACATGTGTTTCGTTTATTGCTTCAGGAAGGATGCCAGTTCTGAAGAAATTCTGCACTTCATCAGTGATAGCATCACCGACAGAATTTTAGTTTCCTTGGAAGAAACACACTGAGAACCCGTCTGGACCCGGCGCTTTATCCGGATGAATAGCAAAGACAGCTTGACTGATTTCCGTAGGGGACGGTATAGCAATGAGCATATCATTATCTACATCAGTGACTTTGGGGGATAGGGCTCTAATAACAGTTTCCTCATGATTGGATCCAGCCGAGGTAAATAATGAGTTGAAGTACTCCACAATCACTTGTGCTATTTGCGGTTCTTTGAACACAGCAGTACCATATGACATTTCTATAACTGAGAATCTGTTGAAATGCTTCCTTTCTTTGGAGATTGCATGAAAAAAGCTTGTATTTTTGTCTCCAGATTGGAGCCATAACAAGCGGCTTCTCTGACGCCAGAACAGTTCTTCAGCCCGGAATGCTTCAGCCAATCTACTGTTTAGTTCACATATGAGCGACTGATTAGGGACAATGGAAATCATAGCTTCCTCAAGTTGTTCCTTCAGTAGATCAATGAGCTCATTGGATTTGCGAGTTTTCTCTTTGGACCATCTGACAATGGCGGCTCTAGCTGAGGCGCTGCTTGATGTTTGTAAAAGGTTGAGCATTCCATATTTCATCAATAAGTTGTTTAACCTCTTGGTTATCTTTAAGCCTTCTATCAAAACGAAATAATCCTTTCTTTTTCTTCTTCCCAGGCTCAAAGTAAGAGATAACTGGCTTGTGATCAGATCCTAGGAAGCGGAGATACTCGCATCTGCTCATAGGGAAAAGGTCAGACCATTTCGTGTTAGCAATGGCACGGTCCAGTCTGCATCGGACCACATGGTCTCCACGGCTGCCACGCCAAGAGAGAGGATCACCCGAATGGGGAAGGTCAAAGAAGTCACAAGAAGATAGGAAGGTCCTGAAATCAGTATATGATCCTTCAGGCCGTTGGATTCCTCCATCCTTCTCTGCATCATTTGTGATATCATTGAAATCACCGGAGAGGAACCATGGTGCATTTCTCACTACCGCTAGATCAGTAAGGTAAGTCCAACACTCTTTTCTTTTCTTCCTATCTGTATCTCCATAGATAAAAGTGCCATAGAAGACTTTATTTTGAACTTTTATTCTTGTGTCAATGAAATTTGCTGATGCTTCCACTATTTGAAGGTCTAGATCCTCTTTCCAGAAGAGGGCTAAACCACTCGAGGCTGGCGATGGAGGGGGAACTAACTTGGAGTTCATGTAACCTAGCCATTTCAGTTTGTCCAGAACAAATGCATCGGGATTTTTTGTCTCAGAGATGAATAGAATATCCGGAAAGACTCTTCTGCGAATCTCTCGTAGTCGCTGGACTGTCAGAGGGTTTCCCAGCCCCTGGCAGTTCCAGCATGCCACTCTTAAGGAAGAGGTAAACTGGGATCCCGAAAATCCGAATTTGTTTTAACAATAGCTGGGATCATCTTTGTTTTTGGTTGCTTTTGAGTTGCCTTGGAGTTTGGATTCAAAGAGCTTGCATCTTTATCACCAGCATTCAAGTTCAGCTTCCTACGAGGTGAGGGCTTTGCTTGAGTAGCCTTACGCTTTCTTGAGGTTGAGACTAGCGCCAATTTTGGGATTATTTGAATTTGCTTCCTTAGAGGAGGCCTACCAGGTTTCCTTTTAGTTTTTGCAACAGGGTCTTGATTGGTCATGGTAGACATCCCAAGAGGATTAGATTCTGGAGCAGGAATAGGACCAAGCCTGATAGCTACAGGGATTCTCTCCTGAGAGGATGCCCCTTCCAGATCAGTTGGAGTATGGGAGGAGATTGAATTTTTTGCCATTTGTAATGCTGCTTCTTCAAACTGGCCGTTTTCCTCAGCTTGCCTTACTCTTTCTCTGCGGGCAGCACTTTCTGAGGGGTCAGCGCAGCTGGTGTATTGTATCATGACCTCCCTTAGTTCACCCATAGCCTGATCAATGACATGGGGAGAAGGAAATCCAGCAGGAGGAGAGCGTAGTGGTATCGATTGGTCTCTTTGCGGGGTAACAAGAGTCGCCGAAGAGGATTGTTTGTCATTGTTTCTTTCCTTTACCTTCCAAACAAGGTTAGGTTGAGTGTTATCTTTCACCTCACCTCTAGATCCATACTTAGAGGGAGGTGATGAAAGTTGGTAATGTCTTCCACTTTTGGAATATCCATGGTCCACAGGGTACTTATGCTCTGATTTGTAGTGGGAGTACTCATGCTTGGAACGGTCCTTGTTTTCATAATAATCCCTGTGACGAGAGTAGTGGGTTTGACGATTGTCCCTGCTTCTGGTAAGGTGGTGTCTGAGGTCTTCTTTTTGGGGACGAGATGAGGGTGCAGGTAAGAGAGCACGTTGAGAGTTTTCTCTTCCGCGGTAAGAAGAGTTAATCTTTGAAACACAGTCCACGGCCTCATGGTCCAGTTTGAAGCATCTTCCACAGTGTTTCTCTAGCTTCTCATAAATGAGGTAGGCAGTAGCTTCTTCTCCAGTGGAAAACTCCACAGTTGTTTTCATGATGAGAGGTAGGAGACCATTAACTTCCACACGCATTTTAGCAGAGATAGCTGAGATTTCACAGGAAATGTATTGACCAATGTTATTACCAATGCTTCTCAAGGTATCCTCTGACCAGAGGTGTAGAGGAAGGCCCTGAACACGAATCCAAAAAGGGATTTGGGATGGGAAGTTTGGCTCCATGGTAGGTTCCCATCGCTGAAGAATGACCATCCATTTAGCAAAATGGTATGGTCTGTTTGCAAGGACCAGTTGGACATCTTCCTCATTTGCAAATTGGAACTGGAACAAACCTTGTCCAAGATCTGCACCTATGGCGCGAGCTGATGTCTTCCAATGTTCTGAGAAAAAAGGTATGAGCGACCAGATTCTCTGAAGTTTGATATTTGTGACTCTTCCAATGATGGTGAAAGAGTGTCTTCTGATTAGCTCTGTAGTGTCAAAAGGTGGGACAATGACCCCGTTCTGCTCTAGGGGGAGGAGATGAGACAGCCATGCCTTTCCCTTTTTCTGCTGAAGAGAGTCTTCTGTTCATGATGAGACTTGAAGAGCAATCCAGTGAATCAAAGCTTTGCACAGAGAGCAAAAATAAGGATAAGGGTAAAGATTATCTTGATTCAGAGATTTTAGCCGCAAGATGAGGGAGGTGGAGGAGAGAAGGCCTGAGCTCCGGTGTTAATTGTCGTCGGAGTAGAAGCTGAAGATGAACATATCTTTTTCACGATTTCGATGTAAATTTGAAAATCTTCTATCTTGGTGAAAAGCTTCTATCCGTTGAGATAGTATAGCATGCTATTTCTTTAGCACAATTACCATTTTTGGTAAAAGTTGGAAGGAGAGAACAATAGGATTAGCTGCCTAAGTTTAACAAGGTCAACTCCCTGGGTTGTGTGCCAGGGAGCTTTTTCTCACTCTAGAAACTCTTTCTCTCACTAGATTTTTTATTGTCATAAATTCTAACTTTGAATTAAACCACACTTGTAATCGTATTTGTTATTATTTTTAACCGATAATCATTAAAAGAATGAGAGAATGATGAAGATGGGATTCTTTTAGTTCCAAGTCTCAATCGTTTGCGGAAAAGCAGAGAGGAATAAGTAGGTTTGAATTAGATGCTAAAATGAGAAGAAAATAAAGGGAAAGATGGATAATCATGTATTGGTCCATGCAAATTAAATCCATTGTATATTAAAAAAAAATCTTGAAAAAGTCTCTTTCTGATTCTCGAAGAAATGGCTATAACAGAGTTTCTGTTATTCGTATTAACAACTACTCTAGTAGGAATGTTTTTATCTGGTGCTAACGATTTAATAACTATCTTTGTAGCTCTAGAATGTTTCAGTTATTGAATTCACCCAACCTATTAGTACCAATTTTGATAACGTCCATCCAGTGCCAAAGTCGGGGTTTTTTACCTTTTTCATTTTAACAAGAAAATTATCTACTCCATCCGACTAGTTCCGGGTTTGCCCGGGAACGAATTCACCGCCGTATGGCTGACCGGCGATTACTAGCGATTCCGGCTTCATGCAAGCGAGTTGCAGCCTGCAATCCGAACTGAGTTTTTTTTTTTCCATGAAAACAAATTTATGGCCGTCCCGAAGAGTAACTAGGATAAACTCGGTTAGAACACATAATATTCATCTAAATAATACTAATATGTTCCTTAGATTTATTTATGGCCCCCGAGGAGCCGTATGAGGCGAAGATCTCGATTTGCTTGACTTGTTGCACAGTTTCATAATGTTCCTCGCCAACAATTCGAGGTTGTAGTATAGTTGACGTTAAATCTAAAGGATCTACCGCTGGATAGATACCACTTTGAATTAGGATTAGTCAGTTCTATTTCTTGATGAGGGAAAGGGTATAACTCAACGGTAGAGTGTCACCTTGACGTGTTCGTAAGAAAATAGCTAGAGAAATCTATAAGGATCGAATTAGACCTCAGGCCCAGTGCTTTCTCCGTTGGTGTTCTTTCCGATCTCTACGCATTTCACCGCTCCACTGGAAATTCCCTCTGCCCCTACCGTACTCAAGCTTGGTAGTTTCCCTTTTTAGCTTCTAGAATCTATTTTTAGTTCAAAATCCCTCTTACTAACGAATCTATATACATAAAAATATAATTGCTCTATTCATATTATTTCCAAATTATATGAATATGATCCATAGTGGGTTGCCCCAAAATGGAAACCAAGAATTTCATGGTTCAGAAATGTTGAATCTCGTATGAATCATCATTTGACAGGACTATTCAGGGTAAGCTCGATTTTGTCATAACGAAACTAAAAAGGATTATTTACCTAAAATTTATGATCCATTTTTGCATGGGATCTCTCGCCGAATCACATAAGATTGGTGATTTAGTTGAAAGTACGGAAAAGAGGGATTCGAATGCCAAGGAAAAGAATATAACAAGGATCTGACTCCATAACTTGTATCCATGCGCTTCATATTCGCATGGAGTTCTTTACACAGGGGAGCTCGGGCGTTTTCTAATTGTTGACCGGGTAAATCCTTAACCCTTCCCCCTCTTACTAAAACTACATAATGTTCTTGTAAATTATAAGAAGTATTGGATCCTGTTTAGGATAGATTCTGAAAGGAGAAGGAAGGCAGGAATGCCGCCAAGCTATCTCGTGGTAACAAAAATATATTGTTCTGAGGTATATTAAGATTCAGTCTCCAGTTAATATTTCGGCGACCCTAACCATACATGCCCTCCAATTATATCTTCCAAATGGTCCAGATTCCGACCCCCCTCCTTTTTTCAGAGAAGGAATTGTTTGATCTTAAAGGAGAAATTCTATAATTTCGCACGTGAGAGGTTATTTCTTGGTTATTTTCTATTCTGAGTAAGCAAAGCATATCGATGCAATTGCTAATTGCTAAGATTATTAAGTAAAAGTAATTGAAATTTAAAAAATTTCAAAAGAGCTAACTATAGTGCAAAGTCGTATTTCTTTGGTTAATAAAATTTAAAAGGTGTATCGATCCCAGGGGGTGCAAATTCATAATAGGCATATCGAAATTATTTCTATATCAAACAAAAAATAGAACTGATGATTTAGTTACGATTAGAAAAAAAACTTTTTTGGCTTTATCCATGGATTGAAATTTCTCCATTTGGATTGAAATTCAATTTGAACTTGGCCATCTTCTCTATCTAATGAATGGGGTGGGGGAGTCCGCTTTGAAATCGTCTGCCCTGCGCCTGCAGTTAACAATTTTTATTTAACCGTATGCATCAAAAGGTGCATGTACGGCTCCTAAGGAATAAAATTTTATCGTAATCAACCGACTTTATTATCCCTCTCTTTCCCTTTATTTTCTTCTCATTTTAGCATCTAATTCAAACCTACTTATTCCTCTCTGCTTTTCCACAAACGATTGAGACTTGAAACTAAAAGGAATCCCATCTTCATCATTCTCTCATTCTTTTAATGATTATCGGTTAAAAATAATTAAAAAATACAATTACAAGTGTTGTTTAATTCAAAGTTAGAATTTATATTCTAACATTTATCCGAAAACAATATTGAGTTCACTTTTTAATGATACTATTAAATTTATTCTTATCAAACTTCAAACATGTTAATTAACAAAAAAATAAAAGACTAAGTTTTTAAAAGAGAAAAGTCATAAAATAGCACAAAAAACATACCTTATCATAAATATAGCACCAAGGAAAATAATTCACATTTTTAGCATTATTTTAATTACAAAGACTTTTATAGCATTATATAATTTAGGGTTTAGGATTAATTATTTAGGGTTTAGGATTTATTATTTAAGGTTTAGAGTATAGTATTTAGGGTTTAGGGTTTATTATTCAAGGTTAGGGTTTAGTATTTAGGGTTTAGGGTTTATTATTCAAGCAAACAAAAGTTTCACCTTAACAACCTAGTCTCTCTCTTGCTTCTCGATCTATCAATGATCTCAAAGCCTTCTAGATTCACCCTTAACACCAGTGTTCAAGAAAGCGCTAGGCGCTAGTCGGGCGGTGACCCAACGCCTAGCGCCTAGAACGCCTAATCGGAAGTCTAGATTGTAATTAGGCGGCCTAAACGTTTATAAGATTAAACAATATATTGAATATATACTACAAAATATATGAAATATCATGATTTATAAATAATAAAATTCATTTAATTTATTATCATAAGATTTTATAATATAATATACGAATTATTATAATTTATAAATAATAAATATTATATTAATTTATTATTATAAAATTATAACTTTCTAGGCGGATTAAAAGATAATCGGGACGGTTCATGGGAGCCTAGCGCCTAGGCGGGGTCTAAGCGGCCGCCTAGAACGCTTTTTAGAACATTGCTTAACACCAAGTCTAATTCTCTCTTAAGAATTCTTAACTTTTGTTAAAAGCAATCTCTCTCTCTAAAGGTGCACCAAGCACAGATGCCCTAGATGATCTATTTATACTTATAGATCATCGTACAATTACCTTATTTCTTTTGGCATATTTCCTAAACTCTCTTAGGCATATTTCCATTTTTCTTCATCTTGTCAAAAGCATATTTTCCTAAAATCTTTTCGGTGCTCATCCTCTGAGTATCTTCACTGATCTTCATGTCCAGCTCAGCTACTCATCTTTAGGTTTGTCCTTGTCAGCTTCGTGTTCCTAGTACTTCCATCTTTCTTCATTCCAGCTCACGCCTTCTATCGTTGACTCAGTCACTGTTGCACACGCTGGTTGACTCAGCTCCTGTTGTAACTCATGTCGTAGCTCAGTGCTTCTTCAATCTCCCCCTTTTTAGCTTGTATGACTCTCAAGTACATATACTTAAAAAAGACTTATACGTGCATATAGCCGAAGCAGAAAAAATACTGTGTGATCAAGCATCATGAGCCAAAATATCACTTCTTAAACACCCATGAGTTCAAAACAAACCAAGCAAACATGAGTTCAAACTCTAGCAAAAAAATACATCCATCATCCAAATTGATTCGTAAAACACAAAACATGGACTCCCCCACAAACAGAAACTCCCCCAAAATCCATACTCCCCCATAATCCTAAGTCTCCACTTAAGCATCACTCGAGGTCATCTCATCTGAGTCATCATCTCCTGTGGCAGCAGGAGACTCCTCATCGTGATTTGACTCGTCAACCTCTTCAGTTTCTCCCCCTGCTTGAGAGCATACAAGTTAAAAAAACTTATATCTAAGCAATTCACATCGAGAAAAAAATCGAAAACTTACCTTGAATTCTGTCCCGTAGATGGAAGAATACATCACTCAGGTTCTGAATCCCCTCAGCTATGTCCTGTAGCGCAGTTTGAACAGAGAGTTGATCTATTGAGGTTTTGATTGGCATTATGACTGAGTCAAGTTGCAGAATCTCCACAGGTTCCTCTTTAGTTGATGCTGTGGCCTGTGATCGACCTCTTGTGCGAGATGATGAGCCTACCTTGCGTTTACCAGATGCAACTTCCTGTCTCTTTTTCTCAGCCTCTTTCTTGAGGAAGGCTTCACCACTTCGAGGATCCTTTTTGTATAGCACAGGACCAACAAGTTCTTCTCCATCAAATGTGCGAGGTGGATGCTGTGATTCGAGAACTGCTGAGATGATTCTTGGGAATATCAGCCAACGTCGATCATTCTGCGGATCAGTAGTAAAACTCATCACTTGTTTGTACACAAGTTTCCCAAAGTCAATCCGGATGCCATGAGCTATTTTGTAGATCAACCTTGCTTTGTCTTCAGATATATGGTTTTTGTGGGTAGATGGGAACCAGTTTGAAGCAGCTAATATAGTCAGTGCCGCATACTTTGGAGGAAGATCAACAGATTTCATCCCTGCCCATGTCTTCTTCTGACCTTGAGTGAGGTACTTAGCAATTGAATCAGCCGAGACTCCATCAATGTTTGCATCATTCTTGATCTCATCATTGCTTAAGGGTTCCATACTTAGACATGCATTGATCTGAGCTGGTGAGAACTCATACATTCGCTTCCTTAAGAAAACACGTACCCCATTATAAGTATCATCAACACTGGATTCCGGCAGATTAGTGTAGAATTCTTTCACAATTTCAGGAATAAAACTGACTAACCCATCAACAGAATTTCTCAGCATTCCTATGTTTATCAGACCAAGGTATCCCCACTTATCGGTTTCATCAAAATCTACTACCCTTTCAGCTAAGATTCCACGTTCCTTGAATAGAGCATACCTTTCTTTCGCTTCGCGAGATGGGAATCGTTTGGAGACAAAAGGTTTGACTCTGGTTTTGCCTGAACCACCAGTTGTGCTAGGTGTTCCAGCCTTAACATCAGTGTTCTTTTTGGACTTCGTCTGCACAGATTTCTGTGATTCAGATCCTTCAACACGAGCCTTCTTAACATGCGGCATGGATCCTGTCTGCTTTCTAGCTTTCCTCTTCTTAGGTTTAGAAGCTTCTTCAGGTTGAACGTTTGGCTCAGGTTGTTCAGTATTACTTGCAACTACATTCACTGGATCTACTACAACAATGGCTAACTCACCTAGACCCTCGACTGCATCTTTCTCCTTCTCTCCTATTTCCTCTAGATTTCCTTGGTTATGTACACGAACAGATTTAGCTTCCTTGTTGCCTTCTTTTGCTGACCCTGTGGATCTAACTTCTAGGGTTTCCAGATCAAATGGATGTTTTGGAGGATGCTCTTCTGGTATGTTTCTGCGACCTGATTCAGCTTCATCATCTCCCTTTATCTGAGCGAGATCTTCTTCAATTGGCTCTGTATTTGCTATTTCTTGGGCCATCGCGAATGAATTAGTGCTTGTCTGGTGATCCGTACCCAAGATCTGGTCAGAGACAGTATTAGGATTTCTGGGTGGTGGTACCTCTTCATCAGAGCTGGAATCATCAACTAGTTGCGGCGATTTTTGTGCCGGCAGTGCTTGACTTGAGCTAGCCCCCACTTTTCCTCTTCTAGTCGCATGCACCATGGTTAATTTTCGAGCGATTGCAGCCGGGAAAACTTTGGATTGAGGAAGAAAGAGTCAAGTTTCGTCGGATTTTAAGAGCAATGAATTTCCTTTTTCCCTTTCTCTTTCCTTTTAACGCTTGAAGCAGAATCTGTGTCAGATATCTTGTTACCTTTTTGCATGCGATTTTATTGGGCGAATATTTGAATTTTAAAATTCAAATTTCTTTTTCTTTGTGTGCCAATAATCTCGGATATCGGTTCTTGTCATACCAACTTGTACCGATTTAGACCATTCTTCTTGTTCCCTGTACCAGTTGGTTAGTTCTTCAACATGCATTATAATACTAGATCAACCACATTCAATTCAGTCACGAATGGGTACAAACTTGATAGTGAATTGACCACATTTCTACTGAAGTAACTGGCGGTTTTTGTTTTTAAAGAAAAAATTAAATTGTACCTTTTCTTCTTTTCTCTTTAGTTGTTGTGTGAATCAGTTCCACTTCACATGACTCAGTCTTTACATCTTGCTCACATGATTCCTGCATTTGGCCATCATTCTTCAAGTGGCTAGCTTTCACACTCTTATGCCTTTATCTTGTCTCAATGTAGTTTTCAACCTTTATCCTTCGAGTGAGATTGCCACACATCCTTCTTTTTTTTTTTTTTTTAGTAACCTAGCTTTTCTTAGAGTTGATTCCATCACTTGACTTCTCAGGAGATCAATCTTCTAGCTTTTTCTTTCTTTCTGGCTTTTAAACCTCACTCGAGAAACCTGTACTTTATATGAGACAAGACGACATAACTGTTGTGCATCCGAGCAGATTCTACCAGATTCAGAATGCTCGCGAGTTCCCGATAGCCTAGGATCTAGGGTCTACTTAATTGAATCATGAATCAGATCTGTGTTTACCTGGAGATTTGGCAGCGGAAGATTATGGCAACACGAGATCTGCAGCGCCCCAATCGTTGCGCCTCTACTGTTCAGTCCACACGCACACAAGCTGGAATCTGCCGGGATGCTAGGACCGGTGGTCGGATCTCCCTGGGACTTTAGGTTCTCTGAGGTTTCTGTGTTTTCTCTCTGAGAAAACACTCTTGGCGGCGCACCAGTCTTTCCGGTCGAATGTGCAAAACACATTTATATATCGACCTAAAGTGAACCGAAACATCAGTCTCGGTTTCGCCTTTGTGTCGACCGACACACTTAGTGGTGTCGATCGACACACCTCCTGTATCGACCGACCCACCTAATGGTGTCGATCGATACATCTCATAGAAACTCATATTTGATGTGCATCCAATACACATCGATCAGATCATATGCCAATGATCAATCCCATATGGACTATGTCCAACTTGCTTAGGTGTGTGACCCTGTAGGTTCACACGATACCAGAAACGAGTTACAACTCATCTGTCATAAGCGGTTTCTAGCAAAACATTATGACTACCTAGTATCATATGAATTGTCCGATCTCGACAATACAACTATCATTAGAGTTAGCACAATATGATTTCAGGACATAATCCCAACAATCTCCCACTTGTACTGGAATCATCTATTCCTGCAATCCCTTCGTCTCTATATCTCGATATGGCATAAGGCAAGAGACTGTGTCATCCTTATTATAGCCAACATCATGTTCATCGAATTTCTGATCTATACTGATAAAAAAAACGACTGACAATCACCTCGTTTGAGCACGACCATGCATTTTCTCAGTATCAAATCTTCGATGGGCCCTGAGATATCTATCTCCCGCTATTATAGGAGGGACAAATCCCATCTTGTTCCATCCCTATTTCTACACATACTTCATGATACGTTGAAGCAATGCCTTTATAGCCGCCAGTTACGGAACGACGTTTGACAAGGTCAAAGCGCACCAATTCATATGCTAGAGAGCATGATGAATTCAGGTCTAAGGACTATACTCTATAGTCGTAATGAGAACCTCCCATGACACTTATATATAACTATCCTGTGGAGTTCTCATTAAGCGGGTCATGTCCGATCATATGTTCTCCAACATATATCTATGTGACTGACTGTGATAATCATATCATTGACTCCATGAAACTTAGTCCAACAGTCACCTCACATACTAGTCTGCGCGGTTGTTAGTGTCCCATTTTAACAACCTTGACTAGGGACAATCATAATTTATGTCATCTTTTACTCATAGGGTTTCATGATCAAGTCTTCAACTTGATGACCTATACGATGATCATAAAATACTTTGGGACCATTATTTAATTATCCAATAATTAAATAATACTGATGTCAGTTTTAACTTACACAAACACTGCCAAAGCATGTCTATGTAAAGTTTACAACATAACTAAAATAACTCCCACTAGAATCAAGATTATCTTTTTAGATATCTTATACCTACAACAACAGAATAAATTCCGTGCTTAGGTTGTGGGAGAGAGAGCGGTGCTATTGCTTGAAACAATTTCAACAAATTACACCGCCATTCAGATAAAAGCACTATTCTACGGACTACTGCTTGGAGCCTTTCAAACAGTTAGCACCGCTATTCAGACAACGAGACATGACCAGGTGGGAACCGGGAATCGTCTTTGTCCGACTAACTACTTTCAACTGGTTCGTCACTTTATCAGTTCACCACGAACCTATCCTTAGTGTTTCTCAACACTTGGGATATTTCTGGTAACTATTCAGTGACTATTACCGGAGTACATTGGTATTTTCTCGTCATGCTTTATGCTTAAGCTGCATCTAGACGAGCGCAAAATATGGCATTTATGATGGATTCTATTGCAGCAGCATTAGAACTCACACTCATTAATATTAGTTCAGACAGTGTTCAGAAACACTTCTTCTTACTAACATTGTTACTAGCTCAGCTAGTGTCCAAGACACTTCATCTTGCTCGGATTATTGCCATAAGACCTTTGGTATGAAGCCATTCTTGGAATCAAGCGTATTAGATCTGTCCAATACCTTATCAACATAAGGATTTTGACACGATCCAATTAGCCTACTTAATCTATATCAATAGATTCTTATTCCAAGAATTCATTCGGCTACTCCCATGTCTATCGTTTAAGTTTGACTTCCGACCCAAATCTTGACAAGACTTTAGCGTCGGAACGTCATTTGTGAGATTCAAGTATGTTATCTACATACTGTGTGAGAATTGCCATTACGCTCCCACTAGTCTTCTTGTAAACGCACGGTTTCATTTCTTTCTTATCAAGTCAAAACTTTTGACTACATTATCAGAATGTTGATTCCAACTACAAGATGTTTGCTTCAATCCAGAAATGGATCGGTGAAGCTAACATGCATACCCAGCCAATTATTCGGAGTTGGGGCTCACCATCGCTTCTTTGAATTTCGCATGTTCATCACTTTTCAATGATCAACAGATCACGACAATTAGCTACGAGAAATCACTCTCGAGTTAGTGACGGATCCTTTCGGATCTGCGAATTTCAGGCTCCACAGTTGCAGATCCTACAGTACTTTGTAGATCTCACCGCTGCTCTCCCTCAACAGGTTGAACAGCTTACTGTGTTTATCGAATTTCTTCGATGTGTACTTTTACTCCCACTGTTCCTTTTGAAAGTATCACCTTTCTTAAAAGACACAGTTCTGGACAATCAAAAGTACTAAGCCTTGGTTTCCTCAGGACAACCAGCGAGGTAGAACTTATCAGATATGGATTCAAGTTTGTTTATTGACTACTGTCTTACACAAACCTTGCAATCCCAATTAATCAGAAAAACAAATATGGAAATCACCCAGTCCACATCCAATGTGGTGTTTTCACTGATTGTGAAAGAAACTCTTTTCTGCGCAAAGACAGACGTTTTAGGACGTATTCTTAAATCGTTATGGAAGATTCATGTGACTCATCTTTAATCGGAGCATATCTAATAAGATCCGATTCATTCTGTTAGATGATCATCCAATTCTTGACTTAAGTATTTTCCTCCGCGATTCAATCGAGGATCTCAATACTTCTGTCAAATCGGTTTTACACTTTATTCTTGGAACTCCTCAAGGGATTCCAGCTCGTGTCTCATCAACTGAACACAGCCATACTTATTGATGCCATCAATAAGGTAATGAAGTATAGAACATTTCCTTTGGCAATAATGCTTGTTGGGCCGCATACATCAGTATGTGTAAGGCCCAATAAGTCTCTGGCCTATTTTCTTTTAGCTCTGCTAAATGGGCCTTAGTCATTTGGTCACGTGAACAGAATTCATATCTCAAATGATTAAAATCAAATGAGTCCAAAACTATGGATTTACTGAATCCGCTTCACTATTGTGGTTAAATGACTATACCAAAGAAAAGTCGAGTTCGAGTTATCATACTTAAACCTTTTGGTATTTGTGTTATATTTAACTTCTGCTGGTTTAAGACATAAAACCCATTCTAAACGGGGTGCTACCATTAAATATTTCATTAAGATCAAAAGAACACAACTTGTCTTTTATCAAATGAAAAACATTCAAATTCTCAAAAGAAAATGAAAGGCATTTTGCATATAGCAAGTACATGGTGGCAATTACTTAATTTTAAAACCAAGTAGGAAAGGCTCCTACAAGTGGAGATCTCTACGGCTCATGCAGCAACTATTGCTTCATCCAGACACGCAGTTCCACTTGTCTTTTCTTCAACGTTCTACTGTCGCTTAGGTCCTGCATATTTCGAAAATATCAGTACCTCAACAAGTATCCAATACTTATGTAGAACTTGAATTAATAACACAATACCTGAAGAAAGTGTACTATACATCTTCTCCATCTCTTGTGAGTCTTCCAAGAATTTATTGCATTCTCTCTTCCAATGCCCCGACTCATTACAGTAGAAGCACTTTCTGACACCAGAAGGGCCTGACCTGGGCTTATAAGATGACACAGGCTTATCTTGATTCCAAATCTGGACGGCCCAGCCTCTACCCTTGCCAACACAAGATTCCTCAAATCTTTTACCCTTTATGATGTCATACTCTGCTGTTTTGAGCATACCATGCAGCTCAGTCAACGTCTTCGTCAAGCCTTTCTTGATATAGTTCTTAACGAACTTGTCATAGCTTGACGGCAGTGACTGCAGAATGATGTCAGTAGCCAACTCTAAGCTGACAGGACATTCCAGTCTCCCCAGGTTATCAATGTAACCCATCAGTTTAATGACATGAGGACTTACTGGAGCATCCTCTGGTAGCTTGCACCCAGTGAGAGACTTCACCATTTGGAATCTCTCAGCTCGCGCCAGATCTTGAAACTTCAGTTTCAGGCTGGTGATCATCTCTATTGGCGATTCCATGTTCTCGTATTGACTTTTCAAGTCCGAGTTCATGGCAGCCAATATCAGACCACGCACATCTACCACATCAATATAATGCTTATTCCAAGCATTATATGCTGCATGCGAGTGATTGGTCCCAAGCCTTTCTGGAAGAGCTTTCTCAAGGACATAGTCCTTGCTCTCCTGCTTGAGAATGAACCTCAGATTCCGATACCAATCAAGGAAGTTGGATCCATTTAACTTGTCCTTCTCAAGGACGGATCGCAACGAGAAAGTAGTCATAGACATAAGCTGAAATCCAAGAAAAACGAAGATTTAGTTATGTATATGAAGAGAAATCTTATCAAATAAGAAAATTTGCATTATATTCAAATAATGTTTCCTCTATGAATATAATAATCCAAGATCCATACATTATTAAAATCTGAGTGGACGACTCGCCATCACCCAGAGTTTAGCAATCTAGGTAAGCAAACCATTGCTAATTGTACTCAGTACAACTCTTGGTTGTAGATAAGACAATCCATGTCTCATTTACTCTGATGTCTCTGGGCCCAGAACTTCTGATAGCCCAGTCAAGTAAACCAATCTCTTCTGCCTTGTGATCATTGACAGTCGCACTGCAAGTCTATCAATGATCACCTGCCTTACTCATGTAGCAGTGGATACCAAGGACTCCAAGACTATCCAACATACGAAACAAGTCTTGACAGTGACAAGATTGGGCAAGACATCAAGGTCACTTGATATTTAGTTGAGGAAACTAAACCCAAAAGTTTTAGCAAATCAATTTCTTAGGTCATGTAATTGTTGATGCTTATGCACTGCAAACCCATCAACGTTATTACCTGCCTTACTCACGTAATTGTGGACACCAAGCTCTTGGCTAGACATCACACAACGAAATGAGTCTTGACAGTTGACCACATTGAAGCTAATCTTTGATCAATGTTTAAGTCTAGTTTGGTTTTTACAAATTCAAGGTTCAATAACCAGAATTTCGAATACTGTGTAGATCGACGCAGACAATGTCTGTCGATCGACACTACCAAACAAAACCGGACTTCAATAACCAGTTAATTCAATTAACCCGGTTCATCGAACCAGTCATGTCGATCGACACAACCCATGTGTGACGGTCGACATAGACCTAAACCGAAGATCATTTTGATAACCGGTCCAATCCAATTGAACCGACTTATCTGATCAAACTGATCTTAACCACTCGGTTTATACTAATTGGGATAATCAGTTCAATCCAATTGAACTAACTCATCCAATTTAAACCGTTTAAACCAGTTTCAACTGATTGCGATAACCAGTCCAATTCAATTGAACCGACTTATCCAATCAAACTGATTTATCCCATCGGTTCATGCTAATTGAGATAATCAGTTCAATCCAATTGAACCAATTCATCCAATTTAAACCGATCTATTCGGACTTAACCAAGCATGATAACCGATCCAATCCAATTGAACCAATTAACCATTCACTCGGTCTGTGTCGACCGACACTCAACCTGTGTCGATCGACGCAGTAGGCCCTTTTAGGTTTTCTCCGAGAGAACCCTAGCCGCCGAATATTGGTCTGTGTCGACCGACACTCAAACTGTGTCGATCGACACTCGACCGTGTCTGCTCTGTGTCGACCGATACACCCAGTGTGTCGATCGACACAGAAGGCTTTCGGTTTTTCTACGCGAAAAACCCTAGCCGCCGACTCTCTCGAATTCGCGGTTCTGTGTCGACCGACACACCTAGTGTGTCGATCGACACCATGCGAAAATAGCAGTTCATCGTTTTTCAGCAGAGAAATAATCCGAGATTCAATTCTCCAAAAACACGATTTTAAAGCATTAAACTAATCAAATTCATCAGTATTCGATTTAAATGCCACAGATTCAATGGTTAAACCCTAAGGCTCTGATACCACTGTTGTGCATCCGAGCAGATTCTACCAGATTCAGAATGCTCGCGAGTTCCCGATAGCCTAGGATCTAGGGTCTAGTTAATTGAATCATGAATCAGATCTGTGTTTACCTGGAGATTTGGCAGCGGAAGATTATGGCAACACGAGATCTGCAGCGCCCCAATCGTTGCGCCTCTACTGTTCAGTCCACACGCACACAAGCTGGAATCCGCCGGGATGCTAGGACCGGTGCTCGGATCTCCCTGGGACTTTAGGTTCTCTGAGGTTTCTGTGTTTTCTCTCTGAGAAAACACTCTTGGCGGCGCACCAGTCTTTCTGGTCGAATGTGCAAAACACATTTATATATCGACCTAAAGTGAACCGAAACATCAGTCTCGGTTTCGCCTTTGTGTCGACCGACACACTTAGTGGTGTCGATCGACACACCTCCTGTATCGACCGACCCACCTAATGGTGTCGATCGATACATCTCATAGAAACTCATATTTGATGTGCATCCAATACACATCGATCAGATCATATGCCAATGATCAATCCCATATGGACTATGTCCAACTTGCTTAGGTGTGTGACCCTGTAGGTTCACACGATACCAGAAACGAGTTACAACTCATCTGTCATAAGCGGTTTCTAGCAAAACATTATGACTACCTAGTATCATATGAATTGTCCGATCTCGACAATACAACTATCATTAGAGTTAGCACAATATGATTTCAGGACATAACCCAACAATAACATGCAGCTCTTTTCCACTAGACTTC
This sequence comes from Orychophragmus violaceus, assembly GCA_030180135.1. NCBI lineage: Eukaryota > Viridiplantae > Streptophyta > Magnoliopsida > Brassicales > Brassicaceae > Orychophragmus > Orychophragmus violaceus. Next base: position 89,314,605 of record CM058233.1, on the reverse strand, counting down.
TTGACTCTAAACCAAATCAGAACTTGAGGTACTTCATGATTCAGTGCATGTGTCAGGCCTGTAGTTGTTTACATCTCACAAACACCAATTGAGTTTCTTAAAGTGATAAATCTATTAAAATCAAGAGGTTTAGTAAAGAAATCAGCCAGTTTCAAGTCAGTAACTATGTATTCAACCACTACCTGTTTTTCCTCCACTAGCTCACGAATGAAGTGGTGTCTTATATCAATGTGCTTTGTTCGAGAGTGTTGAACCAGATTCTTTGAGATGCTTATAGCACTCTTGTTATCAAAGTGAACGAGAAGTGGTCCTGAATCGATCCCATAGTCAGCTGACATCTGTTTCATCCAGAGAAGTTGAGCACAACAACTACCCATCACAATATATTCTGCTTCTGCAGTAGATAATGACACAAAGTTCTGCTTTTTGCTCATCCATGCAATTAGATTGTTTCCTAGAAAGAAACATCCTCCACTTGTGCTCTTTCTATCATCCAAGCTTCCTGCCCAGTCAGCATCACAGTATCCAACTAGGTGTTTGTTGGATCCTTTTGAATACCAAATACCTAGATTGACCGTTCCCTTGACATACTTGATGATTCGCTTAACTGCCTCAAGATGAGACTGCTTCGGTTTAGCCTGATATCTTGCACATATTCCCACGCTTAGGCACATATCTGGTCTACTGGCTGTAAGATACAGTAAGCTTCCAATCATCCCTCGATAAAGCTTTACATCCACATCTGTTCCATCCTCATCTCTTGATAGCTTGGTTGTAGTACTCATTGGTGTTCTAGCTTCCTTACATTGATCTAGCTTGAATCGACTCAACAAATTTTTGGCATACGTACTTTGAGATATAAATATACCATCACTGTTCTGGCTAACTTGCAAACCCAGAAAATACTTTAGTTCTCCTACCATACTCATTTCAAATTCTTGAGTCATGTCTTGAACAAACGTATCAACCAGCTTTTGAGATGTGCCTCCGAAAATTATATCATCCACATAGATCTGGACTATGATGATCTCTCTCTTTTGTTCCAGAACAAAGAGAGTTTTGTCTACACCTCCTCTTGCATATCCTTTTTCTAGAAGAAAACTAGTAAGTCGCTCGTACCATGCTCTGGGATCTTGCTTCAGACCATACAAGGATTTCTTCAATTTGTACACATATTTAGGGTTGTGTGCATCTTCAAATCCTTTTGGTTGTTCTACATGAACTTCTTCTTGAAGAAAACCATTCAAGAAGGCACTCTTCATGTCCATTTGATATACGGTGAAGTTCATGATGCACGCCATTCCAAGGAATAATCTGATTGACTCAAGTCGTGCAACAGGTGCAAACGTTTCCTCAAAATCGACTCCTTCTATCTGAGAGTATCCCTGAGCCACAAGTCGTGCTTTGTTTCGTACTACTATTCCATTCTCATCAATCTTATTTTTAAAAATCCACTTGGTTCCCACAACGTTTACTCCATCAGGTCGAGGTACAAGTTCCCATACATCATTGCGCACAAACTGTTCTAGTTCTTGACCCATTGCTTCAATCCAGAATTCGTCTTCTAAGGCTTGAATGTGCGTTGTGGGTTCTATGACTGAGACAAAACAAGCGAATCACACCATTTCTTTAAAGTCCAGATGAACTTTTCTTGTCATTCGTTCATCATTCACGTCTCCTAATACCTTTGAGACAGGATGGTTTTTCTGAGTTCTGCTGAGCTTGATTTTCACCGGAGATCCTGTTTCTTTATCTTGAGTTGTCTCTGAGTTTGTTACTTCATCTATTTTTTCTTCAGTCACAGATTTTTGATGCTCAACCGGCTCTGATTCACTGTCTGATGAATCATCGGGAACCTTCATTTGACATAGATCATCAAATACAACATTCACTGACTCAACAATTGTTCTTGATCTTGTGTTATATACTCTGAAAGCTGTGCTAGTTCCTGAATATCCCAAGAAGATACCCTCGTCGCTCCTTGAGTCAAACTTTCCAAGATGATCTTTTTCATTCAATACATAAAACGTTCCACCAAAGACATGAAAGTAGCTCAGGTTGGGGGTTTTTCCTTTCCACATCTCGTATGGTGTCATGGTTGTCCCTCTTCGGACATATACCCGATTAATAATGTAGCATGATGTATTGATAGCTTCTGCCCAGAACCGTAGAGGTACATCATTACCGTGAATCATGGCTCTGGCCATTTCTTGAAGTGTTCTGTTCTTTCTTTCGACTACTCCATTCTGTTGAGGTGTTCTTGGTGTTGAAAACTGATGAGCTATCCCATGATCTTCGCAGAACATTTTCATGATTTCATTCTGAAATTCTCCTCCATGATCACTTCTAACCCTCTTAATTCTTCCTTGTTCATTGATCATTTGAAGCGCCCAGATTCTAAAGCTGTCAGCTGTATCTGATTTATCTCGAATGAACCTCACCCATGTGTACCTAGTAAAGTCATCCACTAGAACAAACACATACCGTTTACCAGCTATGCTTTCAACTTGCATTGGTCCCATTAGGTCCATATGCACTAGATCCAACTTGTTCTTGGTCTGAACATCTGGGACTTTCTTGTGTTGGACCTTGACCTGCTTGCCCTTGTTGCATGCTTCACACACCGTCTTGCTCACTTCCTTGAGTTGAGGTATCCCTCAGACGATTTCATTCTTGACCAGAGTAGTCAAGTTTCTTTCATTCATGTGTCCAAGCCGTTGATGCCATAAATGAATGTCATTCTTGACGCTTAGACACTTCACGCTAAGACATTTAGAGTTGTTTTCCCACATGTAACAGTTGTTGCCTGATATTTTCCCTTGTAGGATGATATCTCCAGTGTCATTCAAAGCTTTGCAGTCATAGCTTGTAAAACACACCATCAATCCTTCGTCACACAGCTGACTCACACTGATCAGGTTTGCCTTAAGACCCTTCACAAGAAAAACATTCATTAGTTTAGGTAAATCTGAGTCAAGTGTTTTACCTTTGCCTTGTATCACCCCTTGTCCTCCATCACCAAATGTTACTTTGCCAGATTTGATCACCTTGATGTCTTTGAGATGGCTTCTTGTCCCAGTCATATGTCTTGAGCATCCACTGTCAAAGTACCATTGATTTCCATCTTCTGATTTCTCAGTAACAAAAGCCATGCTGCAGCATATCTCTTTCTGTGAGGTACCCCTTGTACTACTTCCTATTTCACACAGGTCCGCCTTTTTCACCCAGATTTGATATCTGTCCCTGTTCCAGTTGAATCTTCCTAGTTTCTTGAGCTGTCGGATCCTTTGTTGAAATCTGTAGCAGTATGCTTTGTAATGCCCTTCTTTTCCACAGTAGTAGAAGTTTCTTGGTGATGAGTTATACACTGCTTGAGTTGGATTTGTCTAATTTGCACGAACGAATGTAGTTTTTTCCAATGCGATTTCAGAACGTCCTGTGTACCCACGTCCAGACTTTGTGTATCCTGTTCTTCCATAGCTCAGAATTTGATCCAGTTGTTTTGTTCCGGCAAACATGTTTATTTTGCGATGTTGTTGGTCTAGCTCAGATTGTAGCTGTTTAGTTACCCCTTTTTCTTTCTTTAGCATTTGCTCCAATTCGTCTGATCTCTTAGCCAGTGTCAATTTTTCTTTGATTAAATTGACACTTTCTCTGCTTAGCTTTCGTTCAGTTTCCAGTTTTTCTTGAAGTGACTCAATGTGCGCCTCAAGCCGCTGCTTTTCTTGAAGTAGTGACGTATTCTCTAGTCCAATTTTGATGAGAGTATCCCTTACATCCTTATAACTACTGACCATATCCACTTCTGTTTCTGACTCTGAGTCAGATTCATTGTCTTCAAGTTCAGCAATTCCAAGGAATGCTACAAAGTTGTTGACTTCCTCTTCATCACTTTCCTCATCTGACTCATCATGGTTTACTCCTATCATGGATTTTTCTTGTCTTCGTTTCTGGTCATTGACACATTCCAGATGAGTGTGCCCAATTCCTTTGCACCCAAAACACTTCATCTCTCGTCTCCTGACGGTCGGACATTCACTCTTGAAGTGTCCAAACCCCTTGCATTCATGGCACTGCATTTCCGATTTCTTTGTGGTTCTATCACCATCAGTTGATCGTTTAGTGTTTTTGTACGATCCTTGTCCTTGTTCTACCCTTCTTAACGCACGATCAAATCTTCGAACAATGAGGCTTACCGGATCTTCTCCCTCGATTTCCTGGTTTGATTTTGCTTGAGTGATGAGTGAAACGCCTTTGGATATCTTTGTACCATCTAGTTCTAGCTCATGGACTTGCAACATACTGACTAGCTCATCAAAACTCATATCCTCAGGGTTAGCTGATACACTCAAGGCCGCTTTGTATGGCATGTATTTGGCTGGCAGACACCTTAAGAATTTCTTGACAAGTTTCTTGTCTTTGTATTTCTTTCCAAGAAGTGATGCTTCTTGAGCTAAAGAGCTGATTTTGGCGCTGAAATCTGAAATTGTTTCATCATCTTCCATCTTTAGGTCTTCAAACTTGGTGGCCAATAGATCTTTTCTTGAGTTTTGCACTTTCTCTATTCCTTCAAAGTGAATTTGAAGAATATCCCAAGCTTCTTTAGCCAATTCACATCCTTGTATTAATTCGAATTGTTTCTTAGCGACTCCACAGTGAATTGCAGTTAGAGCTCTGGAGTTGAATTTTGAGAGCTTTAGTTCTACTTCTGTCCATTGTTCCTCAGGTTTGGGTACATTGGCTCCTGCTTCATTCTTCATTGTTGGGGCTGTCCATCCTGATTCAACTGCCTTCCAAGCCAGCGGGTCGATACCTTTGATTTGTGATCTTGTTCTTGCTTTCCAGAAACCGTAGTTTGTCGCATCCAATATTACTCTAGAGCTATTGATCAGCTCATTGTAGTTCTCCATTTTTCCGCAGGATCCCACCTGTATTTATGAGCAACAAGTGTCCGCTCTGATACCAATTGAAAATGTGAGACACAACGTAATACAAGATGTGACACAAGGGTATTCTTTTTCAAGACTGTTTATTGCAAAGCAAACAAAAGTTTCACCTTAACAACCTAGTCTCTCTCTTGCTTCTCGATCTATCAATGATCTCAAAGCCTTCTAGATTCACCCTTAACACCAAGTCTAATTCTCTCTTAAGAATTCTTAACTTTTGCTAAAAGCAATCTCTCTCTCTCTAAAGGTGCACCAAGCACAGATGCCCTAGATGATCTATTTATACTTATAGATCATCGTACAATTACCTTATTTCTTTTGGCATATTTCCTAAACTCTCTTAGGCATATTTCCATTTTTCTTCATCTTGTCAAAAGCATATTTTCCTAAAATCTTTTCGGTGCTCATCCTCTGAGTATCTTCACTGATCTTCATGTCCAGCTCAGCTACTCATCTTTAGGTTTGTCCTTGTCAGCTTCGTGTTCCTAGTACTTCCATCTTTCTTTGTTCCAGCTCACTGATATATCATGGTTTTTACTAGTTTTAGGCCATGATATAGATGTGTTTTAGTGTCTTTTGTCTTTGTTTAGAGTCTTTTACAGGTATAATCAGGTTGGGAGCTAAATTGGAGATTATGGAGCATTTTGGAGATTTTTGGAGTGATTGGCCGAGAGATAGAGTTCACTGTCCGAGACAGAGAAAGGTGTCGATCGTTGCACTCTAGCAACGATCGTTGCACCAGCGAGATGGGCCAAAAACTCGGCGATTTAGAAGAATCAAGATATTGCACTTTGATCCAGAAGTTCCTGATATTTACAAAGAAGCCCCTGGCCGAGATTATGCCTATATAATAGAGTTTTTAGAGTTTTTATTAGATACGCTTTATATTTTTTACCATACAACTTCATAATTAAGAGCAGAGGATTTTTAGAGCTTTTGGGGCTGATCTGAACCTAATTCATCATCTGTATTTGGAGAAGATTTCGAACCCCTTTTACTCTTATTCTTTTATGCAATTTACTTATCATATGATCATGTTTTCATTATCTATGTCTGAGTAGATTCCTAGTTAGACTTAGGGTTTCTCACATAGGATTTCATGACTTGCTAGACTTGTTCAATTTCAGTTAAGGATTCAAACTATATCTGTTCTTCAATTTAATTGTGCTTAAAGCTAGTTCTAACCTGATCAATTAGAATCTAGATCTTAGGTTGCTAAATACGTCACGGAAGTGGGGTTTAGGAATCTGAACTAATTAAATTGGGCAATTAAACTTTGCGCAAACGAAAGTTTGGTTTAGGATAATTGTGAACATATCAAACTTGAGCCTATTGCTAGTTTAATCTGTTAGTTCTCGCAAACGGAAGTTTGGTTTGCTGCACTTAGACTTAGAGAATTATCGCAAAGGAATTTGGTTAATTCTATATCTGTGTTTTGAGTTCTAGAACTGTGCTTAATTAGATCCTTGCTGAATGAACTGTCTGCTAGTCTGATTTCCTGAGAATACCCTAGGTTTGACGCTTTTAATTACTTGCTTTCACAACCAATAATCTCTGCTACTGATTTACTTTCTCGCACTACTTTCAATACAATCACATTGCTTATTTCTAGTATTCATTCCCTACGGTTTGATTCTCTTGAGACCAAGTGTCCCTGTGGATTCGATAACCCTATATACTACTTTGACATTGCTGTACACTTGCAGTTTAGTATAGGGATTAATTCTTGACCTATCAAGTTTTTGGCGCCGTTGCCGGGGACTCTTTTGAGTCTTCGATAGGACCGAACTTAGGGTTTTACTAGAAATTTTTCGTTTTTCGTTTTTATTTTATTTATTTTATTTTGCTGACGTTTTCTCTGTTTCTCTCTGTCGCAGGTACGAATTTCGCCTTGCATCGATCGTTGCACCCTTGCGTCGATCGTTGCTAAGCGATTTGAGATTGAATCGATCGTTGCACTGATAGCATCGATCGTTGCTGGACGATTACAGACAGTTTATGCCAACGCAGAACACTCGAAGTAATCCGAACTCGAGCTTAGTTAATCTCAATCTAGAGGAACTTGGACGTCTAGAGAGGACTATTAGAAGAGAAAAGAGAGAGAGAATGGTACAAGAACGCTTGATCTTGATACCAGATGCTGATGGAATCCTGAGGGATCCAGAGAACAATCCTTACAATGCTGCTGGGCAAAGGATTGATGCTGAGGGACGAGTGATCCCTGATGAAGTTGAGCCAGAAGGCCGGATGGTAGTTCATGAGAGGACACTAGCTGATTACAATAGACCTGATGAGTTTCATGCAAACCGAGCAGCTCTAGTGCTTCCTGCCTTCGAGAGGAATGATTTTGAGGTAAAAACTATCTACTACCAACTGATGAGACAAATTGCTTTCCATGGTCTTCAATCAGAGCAGCCTATGGATCACATTGACAAGTTTGAGGACATAGTCACTGGCATGAAATATGAAGGAGTATGCCCGGACTATCTGTTCCTTAAGCTATTTCCGCACAGTCTTGCTGGAGACGCTAGTGCATGGCTGAGACAACTGGCACCTGGTCAGTATACTACTTGGACAGCCTTAAAGAGTGAGTTCCTGCGTCACTTCTACGATGCTGCGCGCTCAGATCAGTCCAGACAGGACATACTCACTTTTTCCCAAGGAGCTGTGGAGCCTTTGACAACCGCATGGATGAGATTTAAGCAGTATCAGCGTGATTGTCCACACCATGGATTCACAGAAGTACAGCTGATTGGTATTTTCTTCAGAGGAATAGATCTCCCTTATCAGACTGCTTTGGATAATTCCAGTGATGCAAATTTCAGCACCAGAACTCCTACACAAGCTAAACGGTTGATAGAGAACCTGATTGGCAGCAATAGTTGCAAAACAATGGATGAAAGGAGGAAGAGATCTGGTGGAACCGTAGAGAATTCTGATATGGCTAATATTAGATCCAGATTGGACACAGTCTACAATCTTCTGACAAACAAGAAAGCTGTCCACTTTGCCCAAGATGTGGAGGTGATTCAGACTGAGGAGGACACTCAGGAAGAAGAAGTGAATTTCATAGGAGGTTCCGGTTTCCAAGGTAATAGATTTAACAATCAACAGGGGAACAGATTCTCAAATGGAGGACAATCTGGTGGTTTTCAAAAGACCTATGGACAGGGTAATCAGAGAACCTATGGATCTACATCTTATCAGACTCCTCCTGCACCTACAGCCCATGAGAGCAAAATGGAAGCTATGATGGAACAACTGATGGAGAGTCAAACCAAGCTTTCTGTAGACAACAACAAGAAGCTGGACGCTGTCTATCAGGACCTCAATGGGAAGTTTGAGACATTGAGCACTCACATGAAGCAGTTAGACACTCAGGTGAATCAGATGTCCAGCTCACTGAAAGGAAAAGGAGTTGCAGACACTCATATTAAGGCCTGTTCTGTACTGATTAATGATGGATCTTATCTAGGGGAGAAATTTGAGCTAAGTACAGCTGAGTTGGTGACTGAGGAAGAATTTTCGGATTTCTGTGAAAAACTCTCGGGTGGAAGTTGTGATAATCGCGATGCAACGATCGATACACATCTGGCATCGATCGATGCAGGTCGTGAACAAGCAGAGAATCCGTGGGATGAAAATGAGATTGATGCAGAACTAGTCCGCCTATTCCCTGATACATCTGAAATCACTCCAGAAGATGTCTATGCACGAGCTATTTGGCACAGTCCCAAGGTGTCTGAAGTGATTAAACAAGAGATTGAAGAGCTGAAAAGGCTAGAAAAGAGTGGTGAAGACTTGGAAGAAATTCCATCATCTGATGATCCACCTTATCATCCATGTGTTCAGAAATATTTGAACAAGATGTTGCCATTAGATGAAGAGCTGAGAGAATGGGTGATAATAATTCCTCAGCATATTAGTGATGTTCTGTTAACTAAGGTCCCAAAGAAACTGCCTGATCCTGGAGTCTTTGTACTTGATTGTTCTATCTTTGAAGATAGTTTTAGGCGTTCTCTGTGTGATTTAGGAGCTGCTGGGAGCATAATGCCTTACTCTGTGGCAGAGAAGCTGGGTATGTTGGATTTTGCTCCTACTAGGACCTCTCTTGTCCTAGCTGATCAGTCCATACGGGTTCCTGAAGGACTCCTTATGGATATTCCGGTAAGAGTTGGAAACTACTTAGTTCCAACGGACTTCCTTGTGCTGAAATATGCCTGCGATCCGGATGAAGCTTTATTGCTTGGGAGACCATTCTTGGCTACAGCAGGAGCTGTGATTGATGTTAGACAGATTCTAATAGACCTCCACCTGGGAGATGAGACACTGCGATATGAGATGGAGAAGCTGCGGAAGCCACTGATAGATGGACAGACTTTCAAGATCTTGGAAGCAGATGATGAGCAGCTGAATGAGACTGTGATAATAGATCCTGGAGCGCATTTTACTCCATCTTTTCTTGGACTGAAGCATTCTGCAACAGCCTATTCTCCACCATGGATGAGGAGACTTGAACAGAGACAGAAAAAGTCTCTGTCAGGATCTTCTGGCACTTGAAAAACCTTGCGCGTCCGGTCAAGCTATTGACCTTAAACAAGCGCTGGGTGGGAGGCAACCCAACATTAGGTACTGGTGTTTTTCTTTTTAATTTTTGGTGTTTTTGTTAGGATTTTACGTTTGTTTTTGTTTCTGGTGCAGTCATGTTTGCAGGTCTCGGATTAAATCGCAGTGCAGCGATCGATGCATTTCTGCATCGATCGTCACAACACGAAAGGAATCGCATTGCAGCGATCGTTGCGGTCCTGAGCAACGATCGACCATACACAAAAGTCGCCAAGTAACGGTCGATGCATCTAATGCACCGATCGATGCATGAGCGACAGAGGTAACCCGACAGACATAAACTCACCTTTTCAATTTATTTTATTTTCTTTTTACCGATCCTTCGCTGGACACTACTGGGGACAGTGTGTCTTAAGTGTGGGGGAGGTGCTACTGACGTTTATCTTTCTGTTTTCTTAAGAGTCAGTCCGTTTTTCAAAATTTTTTGTTTTATTGAGTCAAAATTGTTTAAGTAAGAAACCATGATTTTCGGAGAAGATTTACAAAACTTGCAGGAACTTAAGTAACCATTGGGATGAAGTTGCAGGATCTATCTCTGACTATTAGAAAACCCCATCACAGATCAACCTACTGGGAACACCCATATCACTTCAGGTATCAGAGGATCTTTTACTGACTTCACCCCTAATACTGACTTAGATTTCTCACCTAAGGGCTTGGTATACTTTATGTCGGATTCCCTGTTAGTTCTGACACAGCCTGTAAACCTGTCCTATTTAGTTCCCTTCTCCCCTTCTATAAAGTAAAAAAAAAAAAAAATAATAATAAACTGAGGATGAGTTAGTAACTCCGAAGTGGTCATGGGAAGGGTAGCAAACACTATTTTCTCTCATGTGATCCATGGAATGTGTCCAAAGTACACCCCATAACGGGAAGAACACTGATAAAAAAAAATAAAATGATACCCAGTGGGGAAAAATCAGTTGTTAAAGAAGGGAAAGAGAAGAAAGGGACTAGAGAAAGATAGTATGGTGGTCTAGAGCTGATTAGGTAAGAATCCATGTGCCTTTAGATCGATACTCCTTAGGTGAGACCGCACTTAAATACTTGCAGAAGTCAGTAGGGAGAATTTGAATGCTTGAATGTGATTGTGGAGTTTACCTAGGACAGTTGCTAAGTGTGGGGGAAGTACATGTTGGTCTTGATATCCTGTGATTGATTCTTTCAGTGGTTTACTAAGGGGAATCTGAGTATTGTAGCTTCTAAGATGAAATGAGTTTCTGAAGAGTTTTCAAACCTCTTCACCATGTTTTAGTTCTATGTTTTGCTTGAGGGCAAGCAAAGGCTAAGTGTGGGGGAGTTGATATATCATGGTTTTTACTAGTTTTAGGCCATGATATAGATGTGTTTTAGTGTCTTTTGTCTTTGTTTAGAGTCTTTTACAGGTATAATCAGGTTGGGAGCTAAATTGGAGATTATGGAGCATTTTGGAGATTTTTGGAGTGATTGGCCGAGAGATAGAGTTCACTGTCCGAGACAGAGAAAGGTGTCGATCGTTGCACTCTAGCAACGATCGTTGCACCAGCGAGATGGGCCAAAAACTCGGCGGTTTAGAAGAATCAAGATATTGCACTTTGATCCAGAAGTTCCTGATATTTACAAAGAAGCCCCTGGCCGAGATTATGCCTATATAATAGAGTTTTTAGAGTTTTTATTAGATACGCTTTATATTTTTTACCATACAACTTCATAATTAAGAGCAGAGGATTTTTAGAGCTTTTGGGGCTGATCTGAACCTAATTCATCATCTGTATTTGGAGAAGATTTCGAACCCCTTTTACTCTTATTCTTTTATGCAATTTACTTATCATATGATCATGTTTTCATTATCTATGTCTGAGTAGATTCCTAGTTAGACTTAGGGTTTCTCACATAGGATTTCATGACTTGCTAGACTTGTTCAATTTCAGTTAAGGATTCAAACTATATCTGTTCTTCAATTTAATTGTGCTTAAAGCTAGTTCTAACCTGATCAATTAGAATCTAGATCTTAGGTTGCTAAATACGTCACGGAAGTGGGGTTTAGGAATCTGAACTAATTAAATTGGGCAATTAAACTTTGCGCAAACGAAAGTTTGGTTTAGGATAATTGTGAACATATCAAACTTGAGCCTATTGCTAGTTTAATCTGTTAGTTCTCGCAAACGGAAGTTTGGTTTGCTGCACTTAGACTTAGAGAATTATCGCAAAGGAATTTGGTTAATTCTATATCTGTGTTTTGAGTTCTAGAACTGTGCTTAATTAGATCCTTGCTGAATGAACTGTCTGCTAGTCTGATTTCCTGAGAATACCCTAGGTTTGACGCTTTTAATTACTTGCTTTCACAACCAATAATCTCTGCTACTGATTTACTTTCTCGCACTACTTTCAATACAATCACATTGCTTATTTCTAGTATTCATTCCCTACGGTTTGATTCTCTTGAGACCAAGTGTCCCTGTGGATTCGATAACCCTATATACTACTTTGACATTGCTGTACACTTGCAGTTTAGTATAGGGATTAATTCTTGACCTATCAAGTTTTTGGCGCCGTTGCCGGGGACTCTTTTGAGTCTTCGATAGGACCGAACTTAGGGTTTTACTAGAAATTTTTCGTTTTTCGTTTTTATTTTATTTATTTTATTTTGCTGACGTTTTCTCTGTTTCTCTCTGTCGCAGGTACGAATTTCGCCTTGCATCGATCGTTGCACCCTTGCGTCGATCGTTGCTAAGCGATTTGAGATTGAATCGATCGTTGCACTGATAGCATCGATCGTTGCTGGACGATTACAGACAGTTTATGCCAACGCAGAACACTCGAAGTAATCCGAACTCGAGCTTAGTTAATCTCAATCTAGAGGAACTTGGACGTCTAGAGAGGACTATTAGAAGAGAAAAGAGAGAGAGAATGGTACAAGAACGCTTGATCTTGATACCAGATGCTGATGGAATCCTGAGGGATCCAGAGAACAATCCTTACAATGCTGCTGGGCAAAGGATTGATGCTGAGGGACGAGTGATCCCTGATGAAGTTGAGCCAGAAGGCCGGATGGTAGTTCATGAGAGGACACTAGCTGATTACAATAGACCTGATGAGTTTCATGCAAACCGAGCAGCTCTAGTGCTTCCTGCCTTCGAGAGGAATGATTTTGAGGTAAAAACTATCTACTACCAACTGATGAGACAAATTGCTTTCCATGGTCTTCAATCAGAGCAGCCTATGGATCACATTGACAAGTTTGAGGACATAGTCACTGGCATGAAATATGAAGGAGTATGCCCGGACTATCTGTTCCTTAAGCTATTTCCGCACAGTCTTGCTGGAGACGCTAGTGCATGGCTGAGACAACTGGCACCTGGTCAGTATACTACTTGGACAGCCTTAAAGAGTGAGTTCCTGCGTCACTTCTACGATGCTGCGCGCTCAGATCAGTCCAGACAGGACATACTCACTTTTTCCCAAGGAGCTGTGGAGCCTTTGACAACCGCATGGATGAGATTTAAGCAGTATCAGCGTGATTGTCCACACCATGGATTCACAGAAGTACAGCTGATTGGTATTTTCTTCAGAGGAATAGATCTCCCTTATCAGACTGCTTTGGATAATTCCAGTGATGCAAATTTCAGCACCAGAACTCCTACACAAGCTAAACGGTTGATAGAGAACCTGATTGGCAGCAATAGTTGCAAAACAATGGATGAAAGGAGGAAGAGATCTGGTGGAACCGTAGAGAATTCTGATATGGCTAATATTAGATCCAGATTGGACACAGTCTACAATCTTCTGACAAACAAGAAAGCTGTCCACTTTGCCCAAGATGTGGAGGTGATTCAGACTGAGGAGGACACTCAGGAAGAAGAAGTGAATTTCATAGGAGGTTCCGGTTTCCAAGGTAATAGATTTAACAATCAACAGGGGAACAGATTCTCAAATGGAGGACAATCTGGTGGTTTTCAAAAGACCTATGGACAGGGTAATCAGAGAACCTATGGATCTACATCTTATCAGACTCCTCCTGCACCTACAGCCCATGAGAGCAAAATGGAAGCTATGATGGAACAACTGATGGAGAGTCAAACCAAGCTTTCTGTAGACAACAACAAGAAGCTGGACAGTCCGACCTGATCTCGTCGTGACTTGCTGAGTTCAAGATAATTTTCTGTTTCACCATTGATAATGAATAGCAACAACTCTTCATTGTATTCCGCAAAAATACGTAATCATTGAAATGTTGCGGTTGAGGAACAGTCCGACCTGATCTCGTCGTGACTTGCTGAGTATTTTGTGGAGGTGGACCCTGATTCTCGATCTCCTCCTCAGGGTTCGACTCTAGTTCCTCGTCGTCACCCTCTTGGTCGTTATGAACATCATTGTTTTGATGATCATCTTCAGATCCGTCTGCGTCAAGTTCTGTACGAAACGTCTTCATCTCTGTCTTAGCTTGATTCTCAACATATGCCTTAAAACCTTTAAACCGCTCAAATGCTTCACTTTTCTCTTTGAGTAACATCGTCCACATATACCTTGAGAAATCATCAATTAGCACAAATACATACTTGTTATTTGAGGGTGTTGGAGGTGATATTGGTCCACACAAGTCTCCATGAACCAGCTCCAACGTCCGAGTAGCACGAAAGCTTGCTTGACTTGGGAACGAACCTCTTACTTGCTTCCCAACTTGACATGTGCTACACACATCTTTCTCTTGTGTTACGCACGGCATACCAATTACCATCTTCTTTTCTACCATGTTTTTCATAACTCCAAAGCTTATATGACATGGCTGTGCATGCCAAGGCCATGAAGAATCCTCACACTCGATTCTAAGGCACTCGGGAACGTATGTCAACATTGGTGTTTTGTACAATCTGTTCGCTGATCTTGTAACTTCCACTAGAACCCTCCCTTGAGAATCCTTTAACACCAAGATACTTCCCTTCATATTTACCTCACATCCATGTTCTGTTGCTTGACCTAGGCTGATGATGTTATGCTTGAGATTCGGTATGAAGTAGACGTCTTTAACCAGCTTCCGTTCTCCAGCTTTATTTACAAAGGTGATCGCCCCTTTGCCTTCTATTTTCACTTTTGGACCGTCTCCGAATCTCACTAGACCTTTAATGTTTACATCAATGGTGGTGAAGAATGTTCTGTTTCCCGTCATATGGTTGTTGGCTCCATTGTCTAAATACCAGATTTGATCTTCTTTGGCATTGTTTTCAAGTTCCTTTGGGAACATTTTGTCTTTATTCAAGAACACCACCTCGTGTAAATATAACGCATCTGCTTCCTGCGTATCTGCAAGGTTTGCCTCGTCTTCTTGCGGTCTTGATGGACAATGATTCACGTAGTGTCCATATTTATCACATCTCCAACACCGTATGTGAGAGAGATCCCTCTTAGATTTATCTTGATTATTTTCTTTCTCCTTTTCACGGTATTGACCATTAGACCTACCACGTCCCCTGCCTCTATAGCCTCCTCTACTTTGTCCGCCTGAGTTGCTATCTCCGTTGTTAGTTGATCTCCCCTCATAACCGGAACCGGATCCTTCTCGGTTTGTCTTGTTATTGCTCGCGTACATGAGCTTCTCTTACTCGGGTTCTTTGACATTGCCCTTGACCCGTTCCTCATAGGCCTTTAACCGTCCGACGATGTCTTCAAAGCTCGTCGTATTCAGATCTAATACTTGCTCCAGTGATGCCACGATCTGAATATATTTATCCGTAGGGAGTCCGCTTAGAAATTTCTTTACTATTTTTGGCTCTTCGATTATCGTCCCGAGTGATGCTGATTTTGATGCAAGGCCCGATATCTTGCCTGAAAAATCGTCAATAGATTCATCAACGCCCATCTTCAACTTGTCGAATTCTGCCATTAACGTTTGAAGCCTTGCTTCTCGCACACGTTCTGCTCCAAGATGCCTAGCTTTGATCGCATCCCACAGTTTCTTCGCCGTATCCTGCTCTCCAACCTGTAAAATCAACGCTTCAGGTATAGATTGAAATAGGAGGGCTGTAGCGATGTCGTTTTTCTTCAAATCTGTCGATCCTGGCTCGATCGTCTCCCAGACTTGATAAACACGCAAGATGACTTTCATCCTTATCGACCAAACTGTGTAATTGGTCGACGTGAGCATCAGACATTGAAGGTCCTTCTTGATTGGAGCTTCCGCGCCTCTCGCCCGTGCTTCTCCATCATTCGCCATGGTTGAGCTTCCTCCTCAAGATGAACGAATAACTAGTTCACGATCTCTCTCCTCGATCACGTGCGAATCTTCCTCTGGCTTCCTTCGAGATCGTCTTCTTCTTAAGATGATTTCGAAAGCTCTCTACACAACAACTCCTCTGTTGTGTTACACAACAACTCCTTTGTTGTGTTCACCAAGATGAATCAAATCCTCCTCGATTGATTATTCTAGGCTTTAGCGAGGTTTCCCTTGGATCGAAAACGCTCTGATACCAAATAAAGTAAAACAGAGATCGAATATAAGAACTGCTCTTCTTATTGACTTAGAAAACTTACACAAAAGCTAAATCTCTCAATCTCGGTTATATGAGACATCTCCTCATAAACCCTTTATATAGGAATTAGGTCTACTCCCTATTTCCTGTTTCTAATGAGATTTCCTTTTTCCTTAATCCCTATCTCTAAATAAACTTCCCTTTATTTAGATATATCCTTTTTCATATTTGGAATTATCCAACATTTTTAATTAGATAAAATTTAAAAATTTCAGTTGCTTAAGAAAAAAGATAGATAGATAGATAATAGGGAAACTAGTTGACACAAAAAATAGTTAAGACAGCTAGTAATGACAAGGAGTGAAAATGTGGTGATGATTTCTATATGTTATATAAAAGGATTTGACTCGCGTGAAGCTTCAAGTTTCGAAGGAGTAAATATATTATGTCTGGAAGAAAACATGGGTGCATGCAGGGGCGGATCTACAGTGTAAGAGGGTGTGGCACGTGCCACATACTAATCTTATAAAAAAATTATGACTAGAATACTGATTTAGTCATCAGGTCAGTTGGTTAGCTATTTTCTCAACTTGCTTTTAGGTAAAGAGTTCGATTCTTCTTACATGTTTTTGGTTTATTCACATTTTTCTAATGACTTTCTTTTTTCTTTTCTGTTGCCATATTTCAGATTCCTTTTTTTTTTCTGTTGCCATATTTCAGATTCCCTTTTTTGTCAACTTTCCCATTTTTGTTATTTCTTTTGATTGGTTGCATTTATGTTTCTTTCATTTCTTTTATATTTTTAAAAACATGTCTTTATCAATATTTACTAAACATGTTTGTTTTCTATTTGTTTAACGTTAAGGTGTTATTTCTTTTTTATTTTGAATAAACTAATTTAAAATCACTAAAATTGAATCAATATCAAGTATATTTAATAAACTAACTAAAATAGTAACTAAGCTTTATTTTTGGTCAACAAATAGTAAACTAAGCTAATTGTATTATCTAGTTCTAGTTTATAAAATATTTTAGAATCTAATATTTTATAGATAACTATTTACTATTATTTTACAGATTTTTTGTTTAATGTAATTTTATATGTATAAGTAACCGTAAAATTCAAGGAAAATAGTTTTGTTTACTGATATTTTTTCAAAATTTAATTTTATTATATTATTTTTCGTGCCACATACAAATATTTTTTCTGGATCCGCCCCTGGGTGCATGATCAACTAATCTAAACGATGGACGCTTATAAAACCAGAGTAAACGAGTCGAGAGGTACATAGAGAGATCAGAAAGTATCGATGGAGCAAATTAAGTTTTCGTACCGTTTGGTGGCAACCTGTTTGGTGTGTTTAGGGTTTAGTGTTGGGATGTGTTCAGGGTCAGATGCCAGCTTGATCAAGACTTATGTGTCATCATCACTACCTTCTTACGATCACTTGGTCTATTCCGGCAACCTCAATGGTAACTTAACCCCCAAAAAGAAGAAAATTTCGTTTTTATTTTGCTTTAGAGAATAGAGATATCTTGCATTGATTTATATCGCTTCAACTCTTTGTTTATTCATTGATGTACGTAGTTGACAAGATCTCTGAATCGGAATGGGATTCTCTTGTAATCAAGTCCGAAGTCCCCGTGATGGTTATGTTTACAACCATTTGGTGCGTGCAATGTCGCGCCATGCTCCCTATGTTGGACATACTCGACATGGATATCACTGGTCGGTTCAAATTCTACACACTCAACATTGAAGGCGAGTTTTCGATAGCAATACGTTACAACGTAAACCTTGCCCCGACTACTATTGTCTTCAAAGGCGGAGAGGAGGTGGATAGAGTACGTGGATTTCAACCTTGGATATTATTGGAACTAGTGGAGCAATACGTGTGATGATATCCCTTTGGCTCGTCTCGAGTCCGTTTATTTATATTTGGTCTTTTTTCCTCTGTGAATGTTGGGTCTTTGACTAAGTATGTAGTACGAATAAATCAAACTAGTATTTAGAAACTAAATAAGTTACACTCGTCAAAAGTTTATTTCCTCTTTCTATGTTGTTGAGTTGTAAGGCTTATATAAAACCATTTATTTTCTTTGAATGAATTACTCAGACTTTTTTCAATACATTGAGAACAACGCTTTTGTTATAAAGCAAGAAATTTTGCAAAACCATGTGTTCAGAAATTTGATGAAGACTACGACCACGGAAGCTTAATCATGAATAACCTTTTTTTTTCTTGGTCAATGAAGAACCTTCATGTCGGTATTTTTAAATCGAATAACAGCCAGATAACGTCTATAATTACAAATATATAAATGGCTAGTAAAATGCGATGACGATCTGACGGCAAACCGACAAATATGTCCAATGATGCACCTGATGGATTTCAATCTGTTTGTGATACCACTATAAGAAAATTGCCCGTTTGCAAAGAAATTTAACATCGATTTTTATTCCTCGCAAATCATTGTCGATTTTACGACAGTTTTACAATGGTCATAAAAATTTGTCGTAAACCGATGGTAATTAACGACGAATAATATTTGACGTAAACGTGTCGCTATTTACGACAGTTTTACATCGAGTAAGGGATCCGGTAAAATTCGTCGTAATATCGCTGCTAAATTACAACGATATTACATCAAAACTATTTCGTTGGCAATAACAAAGAAATAACAATGAATAATAACGATGGTACTTTGACAGATAGGCATGTGTTTAACCATGACCTAACCTTTTTGGATGAAATAAAACGTTGTTATTGTGTCACTAACTCGATGTAAACTCATTGCTATATTATGAAAATTTTCTATAAATATCCCTTCATACAAACGAGGAAAGCATAAATCAAAACCCAAAAAAAAATCACAAAAGAAAAAATTTCCTTTCCAAAATGTCTATACAAGAATTATGAAGTTGGATGTATCAAGATAAGGATGTGGAAGAAGTGGTGACAAAATAGTTTCATGAGTGGAAATTTTCATGTATCAAGCATGCCAAACATCGATAACCATGAAAAGTGGTAAAATATTCTGTCTTTGTCGGAAATGCATGAATAGGAAATTTATCCCAAGTGATACGGTTTGGCGTCACTTATAGAGAATTTACACCGAATTATTTTAGTTGGCATCAACAAGGAGAAGGTTATAGTAGTGGGCATGATGCGGGAAGTAGTAGTAGCAATATTCAGCATGAAAACGAATTGCATGTTAATCATGATCAATTTGATTAACACGAGTGCATAATTATCATGTGCATGATAGGTTGTATGAAATGGTTACATATGCATTTCATGAAACAGTAAGTACTGATCAAAATGATGTTGTTGAGAAATCCAACTTAGATGCCAAACGATTCTATGATATGCTAGACGCAGCAAATCAGCGGCCTCTACGATGGATATAGAGAAAGGTTGTCAAAATTATCGCTAGCAGTTACGATGATGACCATTAAAACTGAGCATAACTTAGCTGAGGTTTGCATGGATGACTGGAAATATTTGTTTAAAGAGTATTTATCGGAGAATAATTTGGCAGCCGAAACCTATTATGAGATTTAAAAATTTCTTTACAATTTTTTGGCTTGTCTTATGAGATGATTGATGTTGTGTTGACAACTACATGATCTTTTGGAAAGATGAAGTGTCGTTATTGTAAAAAACCAATATATAAGACGCAAGGAAGTGGATGGAATAAATGTACCGTCCCAAAAGAAATGGTACATTCCTATAACTGATAGGTTGAAATGAATGTATCAATCCGAAAGAACAACTTCTTATACGGATGGGGCGGTCACGCAT